>QUSF01000003.1:24140017-24279605 GCA_003676055.1 Chloebia gouldiae | reverse complement strand
ATGCAGTAATATAGAAGAAACTGGCACAAGTGAGGCAAAAAGATAAAGGTACAAAAGATATGTATCTCTGAAGCATATAGGCACAAAAATAGCCTATGTTATGTCAATATTCACAACCCTCTGTGCAGTTTCTAGGAAGTGTAGGAGCCCCATTATGCACATTATAATCTTGTCAGGCATCTGCCTCCCTTTTATGAATGCAAAGATTTTGAAAATCCTGTCTAATAATATTCTTCTGAAATTTCTATATTCAGAAGTCATGAAAAATTGCTAAATTATTTTGATAATATGTCAGCCCGATGTTCTAAAAAATTCTGCTGATTGATCCCCATCAACTCAGTATATTTTAAATCTGAATTTTAACATAAATAATTTTATCAAACTAATTGAAAATATAAATTAAAATAACTTAATCATATTTCTTTTAAATAAAATCTTTTTTTTGATGAAACTTAAAATTCCCCTTCACATTGTGTTTTCCAGAAAATTTGTTGCATTCTTGATAATACCTGCAATTCACTTTCCCCAGACATACCACCAAAAATAAAATATATATAATAAAGGTATATTTAAATGAATGCATAAATATTACCATTATTATTAGCTTTAATTTATAGACACAAGATTCTGGAGTAATACCCATATGAATGTACAACTTTCTTACATTTTTTAAGGAACATTAAATTGGAAATAAATTACATTACATTTACGTCATTTTGATGCTACCTTATATGTGCAGAGACATGTAAAGGGAGAAATAGGACTTCAATATAAAGAGATTTGGACTTTTAATATCTATCTTGTTGTAAACCCTAGACCTGTTTGAAAGTCTGAGATTATGAAAAGTGAGAAGATAGAATAACTTAGACAAAAGTTGTTAGACTTTAAGCTTTCCAGCTTGTCTTCTGACATTCATTAATTATTAGATCATATCACATTTATGAGAGAAATTTCATATCCTACATAAAACCATTACACATCTTTTCTCAAGGCAAGCAGACTTTCTCAGACAGAAGGCTGAATGAATACACAAACAGCAGATTAATTCTTAAGGTTATTTTAACAAGTATGTTTCTAAAAACAGCAAATGTAAAAACTCCAGAATTTACTGGGAAAATAGCATGAGGATGAAGGCCAGTTTTTCCTTATGGACAATCATCAAACATCCTGAGAGAAGGGTCTTGGACTCCATAATTGCTTTTATGGCTAGCACAAGCCATATGCAAACAAAAAGTTTGCTGAAATCAATAAGAATTTTCTTGCAGACCTCATGAGAGCAACAAGAAGCTGATGTTTGTCCCATATTTTTTCATTTTTCTCTTCCACTTTCTATGTAAACGAGGATTACTGGTAAAAGTCCCCAGATACAATTTATATAAAATTTACTCCTCATGCATCCTATAACTGGGACTTTTTCTCTGGA
Organism: Chloebia gouldiae; assembly: GCA_003676055.1. Classification (NCBI taxonomy): domain Eukaryota; kingdom Metazoa; phylum Chordata; class Aves; order Passeriformes; family Passeridae; genus Chloebia; species Chloebia gouldiae. Next base: position 24,278,182 of record QUSF01000003.1, on the reverse strand, counting down.
CCCTCATGTCAGATCATTCTGGATGGCATAAATTGCACTCAGCAAGGACACAAGCAGAACCACAGGACCCAGGGACTCATCCTGCTGCATCATGGCAGCAGTGATTCTAACTGCCACAGCTGGCATTATTTCAAGACTTGTGGGGTTTTCTTTTGATAAAAGATCTTTTTGTGATCTTATGGATCCAGAAATCAGACTTCAGGAAAATTACTTTTATGTAGATTCAGACAGGTGTTTAAAGTCTCCAAGACTGAGCAGAATGAACAAAATGAGCAACACACAATGGCCATCAGTGGTGAATAATACTGCGGTAGCATGTGAAAGACCAATATATTCCTTTTGTTCTGTAGTACCAACATGCTGCTGTACCCACTCAAGGTGTAGGCCATTGGAATTCACTGGGACATAGGACTTTTTGATGGCACCATAACTATGAATTGTGATACCTACTTTCGCATAGTTTTTGCAAGCATAAACTAAGGCCTCAACTCATCACCAGATGATCTTGATCTGCCTACCTGCCCACATTAACAGCACCAGATCTTTCAGCAGGACATGTGCAACTTAGTCATGCATCTGCAAGTGTCATGGATGTAGACCAAGGTCTGAGCCCTGACCCAGTCAGCACTTTTAACCTTCAACAGAACCACATTCCCTGAAAGTACAACTCCGTAGGTAGCTGGAAATCACCTCCAGCTGGCTGCAGTCTCCCTGAGACTGCTGTAAAACAGCACATTATCAGGAGGTTCTAGATACCTTCTTATACTGCCTGCTCAGTGGCCTCTTGCAAAGCAGAAAATTGAAGGAATACAAAGAACCATCAGAGCCTGGTTTAACCTCATTTCCTGCCCCAGGAGATTTACTGAAGCACACCTGGGGAGGCTGAGAGGCAAGACTACTGCTTGGCCCAGCTGGTCTAATTGTCTCCTCCAGGGAGTTAGGCTAAAACAGTTAAGAAGAAAGCTATTCAACTCCCACGTGCAATCTCTTAGTTTCATTGTCTTGTGCCTTAATTCTCAGAAAATCAGCATTGCTACTAAGCAAAGCCAGAAATTTATCACATATTTAAAGCAACAGCATCTCAAAATGCCAGTTCATAAGTCAAATAATATTTCTGTGGCTTTTTTTTTCTTTAAAATGATACTCCAGCCATTTCTTATATCTCAGATGGAAAGGACACTGGAAAGGTTTTATACCAGTTCAAGTGAAATAAACATCTTTCTGATGACACTATAAATTTGACATATAGCTTTACCCTATTAAGTCACAGTGAAGGTGGAGCTATATTCAAACTAGGAGCATTTTGAAGATAACACGATGAGATATATCAAAGATGTATAAGGATATATTCTCAGAATTTGCCAAGTAGATAGTAATGAAGCTTATATTGCTTCTCTCCTTGCCTTTAAAAATGTTACATACACCCTCCAAGTTACAGTAAACACAGCAGTTATCTCACTAAGATGAGTATTACCCCACAAATCATAGCCCAGGGCCCACTTTCTGCAGTGGGTAGCACTTAATCAGGCAGCTGCATCTGCTGACATCACATGTTGCCCATAATGTGCAGGGTTACACATGGCTAAGTACAAATTACAAAGACAGGAGGGAAAGAACTGGCTCCACAGTCACTGTTCCCTTAGAGCATCCATTTACCCTTGAGTAGTAGAGCAGGTCAAGCAGAATTTCTTACAAACAGTTTGATCTAGTTGGCTCACCAAACTGGGATAAAATTTTTAAAAATGACAAATTCCTTCTCCTAAAAATATGTTCACTTCAAAGAAATGCTGTTTCAGTAAAGCTATAGCATTCTCTTCAAGTTCACCTTATCACTTTCTATTATATTGTGACCCACTTTAGAAAATAATTAACTATTGAAGTGTCATATAATAAACCAATATGATTGCTCTAATCAGATCAAAACTAAAGATTATGATCATTTTCTGGAAAAAATCAACAGTGGAATTGATGTAGCTGAGTTTAATTTTATTGAACACATGACTGCTTTCCCACTGTCAAATTTTTCCACTAGACCACTTCCTAAAAATTGTTAAAAAACAGTTCTCTGGAAATACAGTACTGTAGTGACTAGTAATTCGGGGCAAGGCATGTACTTCAAAACCTTGTAATATGGTCTTAACCTTTTATAGTTGAAATGGGAATAATCCTTAAAACTGACAATTTTAAAATATGTAACCCATTAGCTCTTTATATGTGTTTTCATTGGCTTTTCTGTATTGATTACATTAAATGCAGATAAGTCTCTGAACACTGGGAGTACTGGATGGGTGGAGTTCATAAAAGAACTTTGCAATTGGTCAACACTACCTAGGCAGCACATGCACAAAGTGCTGAACTCATAAGGCAGTATTCAGAAGAACTAATAAGTTTTCAGAGACAAACTGTATTTCTACACTGTCACATCTCAGTGAAAAAGACCCTCTGAGACAATTATTAGTTTCGATCACTGCTTGTGGACCCAGGCTGGCTGACATGTCAGTTCCAGCTCAAGAGTGTCTACGCTCTTCACTCTTCACTTATCAGGATTTTTTCTTTTTGGGATCTGCATGGTTGTGGTGTAGATACATTCTCTGCTAATTAGTTTTTCTTTGATTTTGATACCTGAGTGGCTGCTACTCAGGAACTCAAAAGCCATTCAGACTTGGCAATCTGCACATCTGTGATTGACACTTTCTTACTTTAATCTTCTGCATGTAGGAATGAAACCAACTTTTAAAAAACACAGTGGGCTCTGTAATGGAGTAGACCATCTGTGTAAGCCATGAGAGCTGCCAACAACAGAGTACCCCTCCTGTGCTCTGCTTTTTAAATAGGCTCCTTGGGGAATAGCAGATGAGATTTGCATTGTCTCAAAGCAGTCTAAGAATGAAAGAAATGGGATGCCCAATACTGTGATGGCAAATCCCTCAGGCTTTGTTGTTAGGTAGGATGGAGATGATGATGATGGTGACAGTTCACTAATGAGGACAATGATGCTGTAGGCTGGGTAAGTTACCCAGGATTCCTTGATTAGAGGTGTCTAAAGCGTATAACTAGCTTGTCTTCTCTAATTTGCTTTCTGATAGTTCATATGCAGCTATTTAATTGATCCTTCTAAGACTTTTTGTCCCTAACCTCACCTAGACTCTTGAAAATCCATGCTAATTCTAATCTTAGCTCAAAATAATTACATGTCCATGTTTTCAACAGCCTTAGCCCTTCCTTATCACAACAAAAATCTGCATAATATTTGCAAGTTAAACTAGAATGTCTTTCAACTTTTAGTCAATTTATGAAATGTAAAATTCTTCTTTTTAAAAAACATTCTTCAGAGCTAATGAATCTCAAGTCTGGAAAAAACATCTGATGCCTTTGTAATATGGCAAATTTTTAGGTTTTCTTGGACATCATATGAAACTGAGGGAATTTCAGACAGGGGTTCTAAAATAATTGTGCTAAGAAAACAGAAAAAAATTTAAACCAGCAGATGTTATTCTAAGTGTACCAAAACCAAATAAATGTTTATGTGGATCCCTACAAAGCAAAACCGTCAAACTCAACATTATTTCAAGGCAAAAAGGGTTTGCTGTAATGAAAAACACAGTTAATACTTCCATATTTACAAGATCCATATTACCATATGTTCAAAGATATACTCTCCTCTCCTGATAGTTTTACATTTTCAAAGGACATGGAAACATATTTTCATCTAAATAATGGCAAAATTATACTGTTTCTTTCAGATGAAAGATAGTGTATTCAGAGAACAAAAGACAAAAGCCCAACAAAGAAGCCTAAGTGAGCTTGTTTGTGTTTCCATATATTTTCTATCATTGGTACTCTAGATCTCATTGTGGTACCATTAGTAAAATCCCATTTGTATATGAAAATTAGACTCCTTCCGTTAGCAAACACTGAACTGATTCTCAGTGTAAATATGCTGGGCAGTTTTGTGGGTATTTACTCTACTGCTTACCACTCAGAGGCTTTTTTCTTTATTGACAGAATATAGCCTGATGTAGTATTGCAAGTGTTTTTGCAATTGCAAAGTATTATTAAGATTTGTTTAAAACCTTTTTATTTAGCACTCTCAGCTCTAAGAGAGGACAGAATTGATCCACCTATCTGACAGAAGTCTCCCCTTCAAAATTGCATTGGACAAAGTGTCACATTCAACTATTGTAATAATCCTTTCACTTATGCATTGAATTACAAAAACGCACCCCAATTATAAAATTATAGTAAAACATGTATTTTTAAAATAAATATTCATCTTATGTTGTTTACACATTCCAGGTGCATGCATAGCAGGATACCATGATACAAATTAAAGTCCCCCAACCCAGAAAGAGTGCAGAAAAGGTGAATGAATCTGATTTCAGTTATGTCTTCATGAATCCCCTAACCAAATTTCAATGCTGATTGAGTACTTTAACAGACCACTTTTGTTACTTCCTCCTTATGTTGGGGAAAATTTTTTGTTGGGATAATTTTAGGTGAATTACTCCATTTACTCACTTCCCCCTTTGTTTTTTCTTCAGAGAACATTCATAATAGGTCAATATCTAAAAATACTGACTTCGTATTTATGCACTCTTTTGTTTGTATATTATTTTATCCATCATATTAAAAGAATATCATTTAAAATAATATCATGTTAAAAAACGAAAACTTTACCAAACAAGATACAAATCATCCAATGTCTGATTTTCAGCAGTGGAACTTAGATGACATTTGATGCTTAAATCCAAAATTTGGATTAAATGTCCATTTACTTCTGAATGATATTCCCATATTACTTATGTTTCTTCTTATGGTTATATATCTAAATGCTTTGGAGCTGTCAATGTGTAGGACTCAAAAGGGTTCCTCAATGGTCTCCACATTTTAAGCATTCCTAACCTATCTCCTCTGAAATATTTGTATACCTGAGTATGTTCATTGCATGATCGTCTCAACTTCGTCCTATTTAGCTTACTCACAATGTTATCTTACTCTCCCTTTATAGTTCATGGATCTAAAAATACTTGTTTGGATCACTACACTTATAAACAGCCATTACTCTGGGCAGTTATAAATACAAGTCAGGACTGGATTGGATGCTTTTTCATAGTCACACCTCATGGTGTTAATTTGGGTTTTTTGACTTTCTCTGTCTTCCCCTATCAAAAGAAGTCATGCAAAAGCGTGACCTGGTATCACTGAAACAGTTTCCCAAATCCTTCAATTCCCCTTTCCAAGTACATACCACCTACTCTTTTTTTTTTCCTTCTTGTAACTCTAAACAATATTCTCTCTTTTAAAGCTTTATTAACCTGTATATCTGATAACCAGTGAAGAATGGTTAATATTATGCCTGTAACACATGAGGACTGAGATTGAGCAGAAATACTGAAAAGTAAATAAGGAAATAAAGGCATTTAAAAAAAACCACCAAAACACAATGAAGGCTGACATTCAGACACATCCACATTTTAATGGAATAGTTAATTATAATTGTATTCTTTCTTATATCTACTATTCAGCAATGACAAGATGGAAGAATTTTTTAGGACAACTTTGAAAGAGGAAGAAGAAATTACTTTACATTACCCAAGTTTTGTTGGATTTTTTTATTAAAACTACTACTATGAAATGCATGGAATAAAAGCATTTTCAGTGAAGCAAATCTAATGAAAAAAAAACTAGGCAAAAAAAAATTCTTTGCAATTTACATCAGGATCATTCCTGTCATATTGTAAATACTTTCCATGAACTCATCAGCTTCATCAAGTTTAGAAGCAATTTTGTTTCCCCTGTTGCTAAGCCTTTCCAAATCTTTCTTTGTTGATTAAGAAACTATTCCTAATTTCTAGTTTAAATTTATACATTTGTATCCATTTAATTTCCTGTATGTACTATCCTTCAATATTTATGCCTTTGCATTTATTTCCTGAATGTATTTATGAAAAATAATCATACTCTTCTCAACTTTTATTTTGCTAGACTGAGCAAACCAATTCCCTTTAATCTCTTTGTATATGATAAGTCTTCCATTTCCCCTTGTTATACAAGGAATCTTCCTTTGCCCCGTTCCAGTTTCAGAGGATTTTGTTAGTTTGTTTAAATACAGATTGCTTAATGGAGTATTACTGTATTTTGTAAAACAACTATGCAGTGCCTGGAATATTTCTCCTGAAAATATATTGCAATATATAATATTGCAATAATATACACAATATATTACAAAACTGCCAAATTTTTCCATGGCTGAAATTTAATCATCAATTTTTTCATTTAAGTTTCTTCTTCCATCACATTGAATTGATTAACTACTACTTTTGTATATAAGAAGTATTATGATGTCCATTCTAAAATAAATGATCTTGTACTGCTCTGTCTCATTCCTATCCATCTCTTGAAGATAAACCACATGATAACCATGTAGTTCTCACACTGGTAGTAAGTTCTGGATTGGTATAAACTCTACTTTTCTAAAACATCAAGCCCATAAAGGAAAATTCTGAACAGAAGGTATAAAAATAGGCAGCACCCAAAGAAAATAAGAAGTGATTGATCCCCTTCCTTCATAATTACTATTAAGGAATTATCAACTTTGTCTTATCCAGTTTTTTATTCACCATACAAAAAACTCCATGCACTCCATTGTCTTCAATTCAGTAAGTACTTGTGGCCAGTAAATCAAGAGCACTTCCTTAAACACAGCTAACGAAAGTTAACAAATATATTTTTTTTAAAAATCAGTTATCTTAAAAAAAAGTCAGTTCTCTAGGCAGTAATTAAGTTAATTTATTAGAAATTACCCTTCATATAAGCATTGTAGTTTTTAGTTTACTTTCTGTTTACACCTTCCTATATATAACATTGAGCCTATAAACCACAGTGAGCAGGTATTTCCTGAGCACCTCCCCACTACTTCCTTTTTCAAAAGAAGATACTGTGTTTAGTATTTTATTCATAGCTTTCTACATCCTAAATTCAATCCCCTAGAATACATCTAACTGGAATAATCACTATTTGATTTGCAAATTATTTTTCCAATTGTTTTAGTATTTTTAAAATGTGATTAGACTTTTAGTTGCCCAAATATTGTTTTCACAGAATCACAGAATCTTTGATTTGAAAAGACCTCCAAGATTATCAAGTCCAACTTTAGCTTAATCAACCACCTTGTCAACTAGACCATGGCACTAAGTGCCACTTCCGATTGTTTCTTGGACACTTCCAAGGACACTGACCTCCCCATCTCCATGGGCAATCCCTTCCAGTGCTTAACTCATTCCATGAAGAAATTCCTCCTAATATCAAACTTGAACCTCTCCTGACACATCTTGAGGCTTTGTCCTCTTGTCTCATTGGTGGTTGTTTGGGATGAGAGACCAACCCTCACTTGGCTGTGCCCTCCTTTCAGGCAGTTGTAGGGAATGCTGAGGCCCCCCTGAGCTTCCTTTTCTCCAGGCTAAACACCCCCAGCTCCCTCTGCTGCTTCTTGTAGGACTTACTCTTCCGACTCTCTAGATGTGTGCTTTCATCCCAAATTTGGAAGTTTTTGTTATTCAATGTTATGTTTCACGAGTACATACATCTATACATTACATGTATGTGTTACTCTCTGCATTAAAATTGTAATTAAATTATTCATTTCCACTCTGGTTCACAGACTTGTTTTAGCTTTATATATGTCCCTGATATTTGTAATGTGTTGCATAGGCCTTTGCATTTTATCTCATTATTTATGTTGCTGAAAGATGTATTTCTGATTTTATTTACTAAGTGAAAAACTCCTCATCTTTTAGCTATTTTCACTGTACTCTTTATTTCTCTTCATTTCAAGAATTAACTTTTTTGTTCATCATTCTTTTTCCCTTTAATTCTTTACACCTTTCTTCTGGATGCCCATGTCGTTTTTTTATTCTTTATTCATTATTTATCCTTTCTTACTTTATTATTTTCCAGCTGAAATATAAACTCCATAAAATATTTGCATTTACTTAGTGTAAAGTAAATAAATTCTAGGCATTCTCCCTGTTCCAATACTTTGTGTCTTTTCAGTAAGACACAATCTATTTTTTATGCTTTGATCTTCCCCCCAGCTCTACTTTCCCATAAGTAATATTTTCAGAAGTACCAAAAGAGCTCTGAAATTGTTCACTTCCAGATTTTTTTCCATGATCTGTTCCCAGTAAGATGCATGTCTCCATTCATTCTAAAAATCTAATTAGTAAATTAATTAAAATTTTGATTCTCGTTAATTTTGCTACCTGTCTCCATGAGAGACATTAGCCTATGACATGAAGAAGGAACTGAAAAGAACAAGAGAACAAGATGGTAGAGGGAAAAAAAAAAGCTTACAAGATTTAGAAATGTGGTCATGAAACAAAGGAAAAAAAAAAAAAAGAAAAATTCAGGCTAATACAATTAGATGGGGACAAAATAACATAAACCATAAATTTTCCAGGCAGAAAGAAACCTAGACAGTCTAGACAGGAGAGATAGTAGAAAGCAATTTAGACAGCAGTATGAAATTCAGCAGCAAAAGCAAGCCAATGCAATTTCAGTCTCTCTATGCATTGATAACACAACACAGTGCAGCACTCCATCATCTGGGAAAAGGAAAAGTAACTCAAGAACTTAAGGATGTTTCTATTGCATTCCTTATACCAGGAAAAGTGATTGTATCTGATACTACAACCACCATAGACTCTCCTTCCAAACAACATCAGGGCTCAGACTACATCCAATTGTCCAAATGCTGGCTTTGTTGAAATACTATTTTTAGATTAACAATGTGGATTCCATACTGGCTGCAATATTGCTGGCTGCAGTACTCATACACCAGGAAAGTGAGGAGAAGTGTAGTGCCTAGGTCAGTCCTTTGTGAATTTTATGTTTGCATGGTTAAAAAACTAAAACAAGTCATGAGCACTTCTCACTCTGGGCTCTTAATTCAGCTCAGGAAGGCATCAACTGCCTCTACAGACAGTGTTAATACTTTATTATTAGATCATTGCATTCCGGTCATACAAAAGTCAGCCTAATTTCAGTATGTTTGGATCAAACCTCCTTCCCATTTTCTAGGATTTCAATGTTACTACCTGTACCAACATTTGAAAAACAGGATTTGTCCAGTATCTCATCACTGTTCATCTCTCCTCATCTCAAGTTGTTGCCTTGACCAATCATGTTTTAAAACATAAGCACAGTTTCCGTAGAGTTGTAAAGCATTTTTTGTTATCATGGAGCAGAAAGCTGGTCTTCATGGTGTGCACCAAGCAATGAGGTTTAAATGATTACTAAAGGAGATGACAGCACTGAACACATAATCATCAGTATTTCCTAAGTAAAAAATAAAATGTTGTGTAACCTCAAAATCCTCCTCTCAGCCTCTCATCTTTTTCTCCAGCTTCTTCTGAGTCCATGTTTTATTTACTGCAGAATCTCTCAGTAGTTTGTTTGCTGAGCCACCTAAGACAGCAAATACAGCAAACACAGAGTGACTTTGTACCAGAGCATTAATACCATTTATCAGGTATTTGTAAATCACTCTGTAAATACCTGCTATTGGTTTCCTCTCTTCATTTTTTCTCCCAATGAGACCTGTGCTCACAAGTCCGTTTCAGCAGGGAAATTCCTAGATCTCTGATCCAAGTTGCATATGTTGTTTAAACATTCCCCAGAGTAGCAAACTGAGATTCCAAGTCGCCCCAACCACTGCAGTGCTGAAACCCCCTCAGTAAGATTTCACTTTGTACTATGCTAGACATGAAATCCTTTATGAAACGGATATGAAAATTACAATTTGGCTGGAAACTTTTATTACAGGTTTAGTATATGCTAGTATTTCCTATAATCCAGGAAAAATATATCTAGTATCAACCTACAGTTAGGAAAAATGCTTTGCATTTCATCATTTAATGGAGTCAACTGGCCTTTCTCAAGATATGAAAGTATTTAGAATTTGTTTGAGTCCAAGGTGAAAATGCAAATGGAGCATTTAGCTTAGATAACAGGGACCACAGGACATATCTATTTGTTGTTCCTTGTTGCGAATCCTAAAATTATATTTTTTATTACAATAATATTTTTACTGTTAGAATGGACGACATTCCTATCACTCATCTGCTTACAAATTAGGCAGCACTTTTCTTTTACATCCCTCCCCTATCATTTGTGTCATCAGCACATTTTAGTTACTTTGAAAATGTATTTTATTTCAATAGCTGACTTCCTCTAACTATGCCCTACATGCTCAATTTCCAGATTAATCTTCAGTGGGATGTCCCGTGAATCCTAATCACTGCAATTATATTCATATCTATGCACAAACTGTGCTTCTACATTTATATCAAAGTCAATCTTAGGCCCACCTGTTTTAAGGATTAATTTTGAACTGTTGTACTAGAATCTATAGATATTTGAGTTCATATATTACTGAAGGATTTGATAGAAAGAGAGCTAAAAAGGTTTAGTAACTTAAATCATCATCTGACCTATACTTGGCGTTTCATTTCCACATCAACTATGTCTATAATCTCTAAAGCAAACATGGATTACAGCAGACTTGAATGAAAATTGATATTATAGTGTATATTGTCAGAGGAACTATTTCAGCAGCTCATTGGATTTTCAAGTCTGATGGCATTAAAGACATCCCTTGTTTATCTTGATGTAATGTAAACAAAATTTTACCTTAGAAATTAATATTTATAGACATTTGCCTAAGTAATCTCATAAACTTTCATCTTTTTACTGTCTTGTGCTTTGAATCAACTTCATTTATTATGCAAAAATTAGTTTGCATTAAGGTGGTTGTTCGACATTAATCTCTAGAAAATGTAGTGTTTATCTTGCTAAGAAAACAAAGAATAGCCAGACAACACATCCCTTGTATCCCTTGTATTCTTACACAGGGCCATACAATTTTGGATAGAGGTTGTATTTAACCTTCTGCATCTGCAAGATAGAAGCAACAAACATTTTCCTGAAATTTGGCAAAAATGAATCAAATAAGACTTCAGTCTTAGTTGCCTGCGATCTTAATATAATGCATAGTTTTGATGGGTAATTGAACATGCAGGTATTCCTATAGTGAGTGTAGTGAAAGAGTAATTATACTTTCCTCTTGAGGATACAGAAGCACACTCAGAGCCTTGTTCTGTTTTCACTGCCAAATCTGAATGTTAAATGAATACCTAATCTTTTAGAGTACCCTGCAAGTATTAGACTTGTCCCCCTCTTTTCCACTGCTGTGGAATTCAGTGTGTTTTAACATAACCTCACTGAAGCTGTGCAGCTTAAAATGTATTGGTTTGGGTGTTTCCTTATACACAAAGAATACTTCTGGTATAATTATCAGAAACAAGGTGTACAGTCTGACTCTTTGTTCCCAGACACCTGCATAAGAGATTATTCTTGAAGAGAACATAGCCATTTACATCAACTACATTCAAATGTTAGCAATGTAATAGTATGAGTAAAAAGGAGTTATTCCTTTTAAAATGTATTTTATAGAAATACTTATGAAGTCATTAAACTGTCCTCTGAGATTTTTAAATTTCTATTTCTAGAGGTTTAAAAGGCTTATTTGGAGTTTTTAATAAAAAGCATAATAATATCAATTTCAAATCTACTTTTCGTCTCCTGTTGCTGTGAGGCAATGATTTGCACCCACTCTTAAATCAAAGAAAATATATCTGCAGAAGTTGCCCATGATTAAAGCTCCATCCTTTTGCCATCCATTTGAGACATATTTACTATTTGCAAGGTCTGTGCATTTTTAATATTCATGTAGTGAAGCAACATATTGCTTTAATTAAAATAAGTCACATTAATTTACCAATCTCTGTTTGAAATTTTTCAAATAGTGATTAAGGTGTAATAGAAAGATGCAATCATAGCTACCAGGAATTCAGCAGTTGTCTCACAGTGAGAAACTCTTGACCTTACAACTCATTTACTCTTTGGCTTGGCCTGGTAATCTCCAGAAGGAAATGATGTGGAACACATGAGGATTCAGGTCAGAACCTTGTTAGAATCAGTGTGAAAGAGCAAAATATTATTAGGATTCTCAATAAATTATGACTGAAAATTATTTAAAAGTAAAATTAAGCTAGGATGCAAAAGGAGCAAGTAGAAAAATAATTAAATAAGCCTTTATTCGTCTGAAATCACATCAAGCCTGACATATATTGGCAGTATACCACTATACAAGATGCCTACCTTTGTACAGATTGATTTTCTCTGTTATTTTCTAAATATTTTTGCTTTAAAAAGCCTATTGCAATTTATGATAATGAATGTCAAGAAACAGATAGACAATTCTATTATAGGTATGTAGGTTTTTCCTATTTGCTTTATTTCTTACACTGATAAAATCTTGAAGTAATTTATGCAAAAATATTTGAACAATAAACAGAATCAGTACTGTTTAATTACAAAGAACCAAGTTCTCTCTCAAAACTCCATTTAACTCCTTTCACTCCCACATTCAGATACAGTGCTCATTCATGGTTTTCTGTACTCCATAAGACTACCAATGTCTGCAAGCTTGTACACAGATTAGAAGCAGAACAATGTGTCCAAATAAGGTTTATTCAGCCTAAAATCATAACTAACAATATCTGAATAAACTATGCTCTTTGGCAGGTTGCAGTTGTGTGTTTTTTCTTTCCATATGCTTAGTTCTACTCCATATCTGAGAGTGGTTAAATGTTGTGTAGTAGTAATAATCTTATCATTATTTTCCCACTGCTTAGTTTCTGCCTTGAATCCAGACTTCACCAAAACTCTCCCAGTTTGGAAAGTGCTATCACACACAGTCCCATCACATCTGTCTTACTGGTATTCCAAATCTCTAACCTCAATGGTTAGTCCCTTGCCTCCCCTCCAGGTTTCCCACAATCTTTACTAGATAAAGGCCTATTCTACTTATATTGTCTGTAAATTAATAATCTAGCTATGGCTTATTGATTTTGCCCTCTAGTTACTGGATGCTGATGAACAATCCTCTTCAAGATCTCAATCTTTCCTGAAGGACTTAAGGTCCAGTAAAATATTCAGCTGGAGACTATGCTTTGGTTTTTCAATTGCATATTTAACCTGGCAACCTGCCCATAAGAAAAGAGGATTTTCAGTGGACCTTTGGTTTCATCATGTTCTTGAAGCCTAGAAATGTGGCTGTCCTATTCAATACCAACAGAGAAGGTAATCTCTACCAAAAAATGTCCTTTCTGCTTCCAAGACACTTCCTGACAAAAGAGAAAACTCTGTAAATCTCTGTGCACTGTTATACAAATAGTGAATATAAGGGAACTGATCTTAAGCAATCATGTCAACACTGAAAAAACCCAGAAAAATATCTCCATAAAATGAAGGGGGAAAAAAGGTAAGAAATATGTTGAAAAATGTTTCAAGGTAATCACCAAAGTCAGGCTTGTCAGAAGACTGTGCTCTCTCAGACAGTAGTGAATATGCTGTGATTCTTCTATTGCTACCAAGTGCTTAACAGAAAAGAAATTCTCACTTAGTGGGAACAAGACCTTTGTTATATATACATTCAAAATTACATTTTAGGATCTATAAGTAGATGTTATTATTTCATGTCTAGGACACACACATCCCCTATTGGGATGCCAGTGAAATGCTCACACCAATGCTTACTGCACTCGCTGCAATCCTCAAAAACATTCTCATGACATTAGAATTTCCATTAAGATATTCCTTTCCAAATTACTTGTCGTTGTACAGGAAACCACCAGATGGCGACTAGAAATGCAGATCATCATTTCCTGAGACTGAATAATGCTCTGTCTTCAGACATGGCTTGCTGGTGGCCTCAAAGGGCAGTCAAGTTAGAGTCGACGAAAGGAAACCATTTATCACCTTCTGCAGTTTACACCTGCCTGCCAGCCAAAATCTTAAGAGAGCTGCAAACAACTTAAACATGCATAGATCTGTTCATAATGTCATAGTCTGCTATGAAATTTATTCTACAAGCTCTCCTTTACCCCCAGCTTAGCAATACATAGAGTCTCTGAATGTGTCAGAGATAAATCTTCTATTTCACTCAAGAAATTCTAGGTCACCTATCAGCTCAGTGTATGGGAGCAAGTCATATTGTAACAGAACTGAAGCCCAATAGTTCTGAAAGATAAAGTCTATTAACTGCAGAAGAAAAATCAAAATAAAGGGAAAAAGGCTGAGGGCAGAAGTGAGAAAGTTTTTCCACTATTATAATAATGAACATATTTATTAATCCATCTTAGTGTGCCTTTTGTCCTAAACTTCAATGAATGAGAGTCTTCTTGTTGCCAGTATGTCAGCTTAACTGGGTTTATGATTTTCTTTGCTACATCTGCTTCATTAATTTGCTCTAAATGACCTGAGAAACTGCTGGGAACATATTTTACTGCTAAATAATTTATGTGGACACTAATGATATGTGGATAGTAGTCTGCAGTTGTCTTCCCTTGTGCATGTTACAGACCACTCTTCCAGATAACAAACCTAATTACAAAACATCCACAGTTCTTGAATCCTCTAGTTTGACTAAGGTCTGCAGCTTCAGTGGCTAGTGGCATGCATTGAGTTCCCTCTGTCTTGCTCAAAAGAACCTTTACCATACTTGCATTCTGTACATTGTGTATTTGAATATGCAAACTATGGGTTAGAAGATTTTAAATTAATCTTTATGCTCAGCCCCTTAAGTTTGTATGAGGAAAATACAGCTCTGCATGGATCAGAGTATTTTGATATATTCAGGAGCTAATTTTTCTTCTTTCACTTTTGAAATAAAGTGTTAAACTGTTTTGGGTGTTTTAGTGAATGATGGGGTCTTTTGTTTGTTTTGATACTTATTCATATCCTGAATGTCTTTATCAAGGAACAAAGTAGGAATTCTTCCCAACTATCTCTTCCTAAAAATGACAATGACTACTCAAAATTCAGTGGAAGAAGCCAATTGTCTTTTGTTAATATATTTTTCCAGTTTCAATCTGATTAATTAGATATGACCAAGAATATTGTTTCTTTATCATGTTAAGAATTTTGCTGTAAATAAAGACATCAAAATATTAAGCTAACAGGTAAAAAGAGCTGGACGAATTTGAGGAATCACCACAAGTGAAACAAAACTTGTCATCAAGAAATGTTTAGTTTTGCAAATTTTGCCTTGCAATGGATAGGAAGGGGACTACTACTTTACCAAAGTAGACTCAGTACAATTATCACATGGTATCACATACCAACTACAATTATAGTACCAAACAAAATATATTCAATAGTACAGAAATTAAACATGGTTTAACTGCAGATGTAGCTTGCAATGTATTCCTATCATCTGAAAAACTCTCTTTGCCCTTCTCTTTAATAAAGAAGATTGTTGAATTGATTTAAATTTGAATTTGCTTTTAGTAGTCCTAGAACCTGAAGATGTGCTTCTTGATGGTGAGTGGAATTTGAGCTGTCAGTTTCTTTGGTTTTCAGTCACCTTTTCAAAGAAATGTTTGGAGCTGGGCCTGGAGAGGATACCTAAAGCTGAAGGTACAGAAAGTGTTGTTCTGCATTGGAAAGTGGCCTAAACAGGTGCATCATCTCAGGGACATCACTGGAATTAAAGGACTTCCAGAAAATATCATGTTATTGCTATTAGTCCTTGCTATTCCTGTTGGTACTACAGCATACATTTCATACATTCACCACTCTTCTAGCCAACTACACATGAGGTGTGTAAAGATGCAAGGAAACAAAGTAATTTCCCATTTTTTTAAAGCATGCTCGAACATCAGCTCCATTGTTTTCTTCAGATCCTTACAGTGGTTGTAAGGTGCCTTATAGCTTCCACAGAAAAAGGAGAGATGATGGATAAAAATGTAGTGATAGGCTGTAATAATCAAAGAATGTCCTGTTGCTGTAAAAGCCAAAACCCTCAAGACAGCACCAGCCACTAAGCCAGAAGTTTGTTTGCATAATATATGCATATATTATAGATATATAATATATGCATATATAATATGTCTGTCTCTGGCTGCATCCTTTTCTTTAACAGGCAAAATGCAAGAAAAGATAACTTGGGTACCAATACTTTGGTTGTACATCCAGAGCTTTGTAATTTTCTTTGATTTTATCCAGGTTCTGTCTTGCAGTGTCATTTATTCCCACATGTAAGGGTAGCAATGGATAGAAGTCTGTGCTCTTGACAAGCTGTGGCACCCTCTTGACAACATCTCAGACCTTGGGTCTCAGAAGGCATCACAGATCTCATGGCTCCCTGTCAGAGCAGCAGATGGGCTCCTGAGTGCCCCTTAAAGGGAATCACCCCCTCTTTGTTTCTTTTTGTGGTATATACATCTGAAATATCTGTAAGGTAAGAAGTATTTCTGTCCCCATTTCTAAGCAGAGAATTGAAGCACTGGGAGATTAAGTGAATTGCTCAAAGTGATAGAGGTAGTAAGGAATAAATCCTAGTCTCTGACACCAACTCAGTGCTTTAGTAATCCTCTCAGTTACAGCTGCTATAAGAAAATAAGCCTGATCCCTTGTAAATATTGCCTAGACCTCCAGATGTGTAATCCTGCTTGAATGTGTAATGTCTGTTTCACTGGCTGGAAAACAGAAAGCCAGCCAACTACATGAAGATATTATTACAACACTTTAAGAGAGCCCATGACCACGCTGGATAGTACTCACACTCTGCTACTGCTGCCCTGTACAGCCACAGTAAAGCCAGGTCAGAACCTCCAGAGGTGTAAAGTTATAGATTCTTCTCCTATCAAAATGTTAAATAATGGCTTTGAAATGTAGTGCACATATAAAAGATTGTATTTGTATATATACTAAACAAAGTACTTAGGGGGTTTTAATATTTTGAACCAACTACTTATTACACCTCAAAACACTGCCTTCACAAGCTAAAGGCAAAGGCCTACATTGGTCTGAAGTTCTAGCAGGTCATGGAAAACAGAGAAAAGCAAAAAATAATCATTACACAACTAAAATGTACCTATGGTTTCATGGGACTGGTTAGTTATTGACAAAATATGTTAATGTGAATCTTTTTGAGGTATATAAATATACAGAGAATGCTCAAATTTTGCTCAAGTTATGACTGCAGAGACCACAAAAATACTAATGAAGGCAAAATCAACAGAAGAATTTTTAAAGCACACCCACAAAAAAAACCCAGCTAGATAAGATTCAGTTAATACTTACAGGTATATTCATGCATTTTGAGGATAGTGACAAAAGGAAAAAAAAAATCACAAATTTGAAAAGATTTTAAAGATTTTTTGAGTTTGATGTTTATAAGTGGTGTTCAATGGTAATGTTAGTTATTTGATCTTTAAGCTTTGCTAAATGGTTCACATTGAGCCAACCAGTGGTTCAGAAAGGTTAACTGTACAGTATACAGTGACAGGATATTTCACCACATATTAATAAAATCTCACTGTTTGCTTTCTCTTCTACCAAGCATTTTCATTTGAATTCCCAAAAGCTTCTGCTGTTTCTTTGTTGTTCCTTTTTTCTCTGATTTACTCTGAAACTCTTCTCCACTCTTCAGAGGGGTTATTACAGCCACTGTTTTGCCCCCTGACACAGGAGGAATATCATGTCAATGAATCTCTTCATGTCCTTCCTCCACAATTTATTAATTCAGATAAAATTGTGGAAAGTCACACAGCACAAAAACTCTTGTCATAATAAATATGGGTTGCAAGGGTCTTGATGTCTTGCATTCCATACTGGTTTTCTGCTGTTAGACTCAATCTCTGCATGCATTCTGTCCCACAACTCACCACCACTATTGAAAGCTGAGCTTTATACGTCCTCATTATCAATATTCCCTTCTCACATCTTCTCACCAAAAGCAGATAGCTGGACATGCCTGCCCCAGCTCATTCAGGCTGTCACAACCAACCCCATCTCATTATGAACACAAACCAATAAACCTGAAAGACTCAGGTGTGATTTTGTCTGCTCCAGAGGGGTCCATCAACCTGCTCAGAATTACTCATTTAGAGTGAAAAGAGAACAGACATATGAAAATGGGAAACTGAGAATAAAGAGTAGGCAAACCAAGGCAAAGTTAAGGCTAAAATAAACAGTAGAAATACTGCTTTTTTTAATACCATGTACCAAAACAGACTAACTTGAAATATGCAAAGATTAACTGTAATAATAGAAAATATTAAATTGATTAGCAACTGAAATTTATATGAAATTTGTCTGGAAACTATTTTATTATTCACTTCTCCACCAGTCATGCTGATGGGTGTAATATCTACCCTTCTTTACAAAAATTTAAGAACCCCTTTAAGATTTTCTCATGAAACCAAACCTTTGGAATAATAGAAATATTTACCTGGGACTGTGTTACAGCAGAGAACCAAAGTGCTAGAAATATCTTGGAGGAATGGAGAGAAAAAGGAATTACACCATGCAAGGATGCTGTGATGTAACCAGTAGATTAATGAAAAATAATGCAGGTTAACAGCAACAGCATATTAACCATCCTCCTTGAAAACCTCACTAAAAGTATCTCCAGTACAAAATTATGCTCTAAATGTTGTTCATTCCAAATCAACATAGCCTGCAAAGCTAGAAAAGACTAATTTTTGTGGGAGAGAAAGTTCCAAAAGATCCTAGCATATAGGAGGTCAGTGCTGACTTGCTGACACAGCACCTCCCTTTGTCCTATCTCCTCACAGCCAGGAATGTGACTACAAAAGCAGGTACACTTGCGATTTTTTATTTTTGTTTGTTTGGTTGGTTTTGTTTTTTTAGTGTTTCTTTTGTTTCCACTGGATGGAACTCTACAGTGTTCCTTCCCTCAGGGTTACCCCACTGGCAGGCAGGCTTTAGTAAGGCAACATGGGGAAAAAGTTGGCAAGGAGATGAAATGTAGCTACTCTCTCCCAAGGAGTTCCCTAAGCTGCCACCATTTATTCCCTTAAATCTCCATGATATGTAATTCTATGGCATTGAGAATATTAACATTTTTTTAAAGGTTATGCAAAGTGATGCCTGGACATTGAAGAAGCTACATATATTTATTAAGCAAAGTAAAATATGGCATAGAAACGTGATACGTATTTGCACAAAATTACACATGTTTTAGCATACTGCTGTCCCTGTAGGTTTGTGAATCCACTGTCTGCTCAAATTGGAAGTGTTCTGAGGCAAAGGGTGGTACCATGTCTTTATATAGTGCTTGTACCAGCATCAGCATTTAACAGTAAGAATATTTCCAACAGGAGTTTTGAATTAAGCTTTTCCCCAAAAGGGAAAATATCAATATTCCTTGAAAAATCTGGGACAGGAAATCATTATCTAAAAATAATTTGTCATTACGCTTTTGATCACAAATTTTTCTTCTGCTATTCAGCTGAGAAGCAATTATCTTGAATTTAGTCTGAAGGAAGAGTAGAACTGGCTTACAATTGGAAATAAAAATTTTCAGAAACAAGGAATTAAGAATTTAGAGGAAACATTTTATATTTCTGAGAGAAATTACTGTAAAGTAGCAAACAAAACACTCTGCCTTCATCTGCTTCTTTACATCCACTGTGGGGAGAAACAAGACCAAGAAAATAACAGAACAGTGGGAATTTGCTCTGTGTAAAGAGGAGATTGTTATCCACAGCTATAGCGTGAAAGCAACACGTTGAAAATTTTTCGACAGCCATTCTTCTGGGAGAAAATTCTTTTTTCCCTAAACTAAAATTTTCAAAATGAACACAGCAGGAATTTTGCATTGGAAAGAGTCTTTAGGTATACTGGATTTTTTATCCACAAAAGAAAAGAGACCGCACCCAGAATAGTCATAGATTAGTAGTTGTGCAGTTACTTGCATAAATGGGTCCAGAGTTTAAGGTCCTTTTTTGCCCAATTCAGAAAATAATATTTTTACATCCCAACTGAATATCCTAGCTATGGAAATGGGATCAATCATACCCTTTCTTCAGAACAATGATTTTCTATATAAATAATCCAGTGGGTCAGCTACTTAAAGACTGACCCAATGGTAGCTGCATTCCCTTGAGAAGCAAGAAACAGAGACCCAAGGCACCTCTACAATAAATGTTTAATTATTTATCTGATATGGAACAGTTCCACAAAGACAGCTTGGAAAAGGGTACTATACTCTGCCAGCTACCATACATATCTAGTCAGCAGGAAAGAACTTATTTGTCTTGTTCCATCAATAATTATATACTAAAGACAGAAAAACATGGTAATGGACACCTTTTTGTTCCAGCATGATGCTCTGATCACTATAAAGGCTAAAGAAGTTCATATGGGAAACAAGGAGGAAAGTTTTAGCTAGAACTATTTATTGATGACAGTGATAGATAATTTTTACCAATTTTTAAATCAAGATGTGGTGCAAGTTCAAGCAGTTTTTATTCAGGGAATTCTCAGGACCAAGTCTGGAGAGCTTATTAGGCAGTTACAGTAATTTCTTTGGGTTCTGTAAGTTTAGAATTTATAAAGATGACACTGTACAAGAAGGCAAGTCAGTAGTGAAGGACAATGAAGTAGCTGTGAATGACCTGCTGATCTGGTGGCATAGTTAAGCCATTTGTTCTGAACAAGAACATCCCAAACATTCAGACAGTGGCTCTAGTCCCTCCAGATTTGGGGATAAACATCTACCCTGAACAACTATATGAGATTTTGGACAGAAAAGGATCTTGTGGGCTTCTCAACAAATCCAAAAGAGCAAACAGAAATCAGTTCTTTTCTTCCAAGGCTGTTTGCTATTTAGGCAGCCAGAGCTGCAAAATAAAGTTCTACTCCTCTATGAAGTTTTCTGTAACCTGAATATTATTCTTAAATTGAAATGCTGCTAAGTCACCAGTATTTCAACCAGATTTCATTGCAGAGAACAACAGCTGAGAGAATGAAATTCTTACTCTAGATATCTACCATTTAGCCTGTCCAAAGCAGACTTACTGTCTGAATTCCATTATATTCTTGGGGAGGTAATCAATAGAGTTAATGGAGTTTAAAGAACAATTCATCTGATCAAATTTAGGACAAGATGAACTGCTCTCTAGATGCCATTGACTGTATTGGCTATATCTTCATTGACTCTAATGGGACTTATACAATTAACTCAAATATGGCCAGATGCATTACGTGTAACCAAGGCATGATGAATCTTAACTAGACCCTTGCCATTAAGTGGGTAATGAAAATACTCACAGCTACTTTAGACAGTGTACATGATATGGCTGCACAAAACATTTTTTGTTTAAATCTCTTTGTTTCATCTGAAATTGAACTGAAGGCTGCCCTCAGCCTTTATCATGACTAAGAAGTGGAGAGCAAGCAGACATATTGCTAATAGTACTGTTCCCTGCGTGACATGGTGTAAAAGAACTGCAATATGCCCAATTCACTAACACAAGGGATGGACTTCAGGGTTGAAATTTTTAAATGTTTGACTGTTCTACTCGACACTGATTAGAAATGAGAATTTTGGATCTTCAGTATTCTACTATTACTTGCCTTAGATTATAAAATATGTTTAGTTATGTGTGACATATGCAATTATTTTAACATAAATTCGAAACATTATGGATCTTTTAGAATGATCTACATGCCAAAATATTTTAAAGAATGCTAGAAGGTGAAAAGTTTCTTATAATAACTGTTCTCATAAAGTATATGCAAATGTTCGCTAGTATGAATAAAAGATTATTAAATTCTTTTGTACCCTGAATCCATGTTTGGCTCGACCTTATCTCATTAAGAACTTGGTGCTGAAATAATATCTGCCAGATGGCATTATAATTCTGGGTCCAAGGAGCATGGGCTAATTCCTTCAGGTGAAATGTTTTCAGCCAGGACATAGCAGAAGTGGTCTCCTGCTACCTTTAAAATTTTTTAAACAGAGACTGATAGCTTGTCTAAAAATACAGTTTTCAGTCTACTTCTAATACTTTAACTGATAGGAACATAATTTCAAATGACCAGCTGGGACATTCCATTTTATTTCTTGTTATTGATTCTGGCAGGAAGAATAATATGTGAGTTTTTCTCAAAAGTTCAGTAATACAAAATAGTTGCTTTCTACAGAATTGTAAGAAACATGGATCTTTTAGATTGCATATCACAGTAAATTTTGGGTTTCATTACCTACAACATTTCTGTAAGTTCCTTATTTTCAAAAATTCTATTCCTCTCTGGGCACACATTATTTACTGGTAAAAGTAAGCAAAAGGACACATTTTCTCCAGAAACATAGGACAACCTTCAGTTCCTGTGTAAGATGGCAGCAAGGAGATTCTTTGTACTTTTACAATTGAGTATATGCAACTTGCATGTGCAGACCATAAGATATGTCATTTTGAAAGGGATTTATGTCATTCTGAGCATGTAGTTATGAAGAAGCACAACTGCTGTAGGTCAATATGCAAACTAGAAGCAAAAGGATAAAGAAACACTATTTGAGCTTTCAAAACCGTCTGGAAGTAAAAAGGGTACATCAAACTATTAAAAATGACATTATATAAAATTACAGACCTCATCAGTTTCATCTTTATTTGAGTCATCATGTGGAATTATCATGGTTTAGGAATGGTATTCCCCAATTTAGTACTCTCACTACAGAGAAAACCACAAACCCTCTCCTCCTCTGGTGGGAGACAAAAGGCAGAGATCCCAAATTGAGATAAGAATGACTTACTGGAAGAAGCAATGAGATAAGAAAATGAACAGTAGCATCATGATACTAATAACAGAAAGTCTGCAAAAAAAAGAGGGTGATTTACATGAAAAATGTTCAACTCAGCCTGACCCAAGCCAGTTTGACCCCAAGACAAAGAACAATGGCTAAAGGGCTGCCCACCCTGCCACACTTTGTTCCACCCAAATCTATGCCCATCTTCCCAGAAGCAGACCACCTTCCTTCTACCCCTAGAAGTGATGTATTTTCTGTGGAATAACAAACCCAGATGTGCCCCACATCTCCAAGGCACCACCCACTCATGGCTACTTTGAAAAAATTAACCCTGTCCTGGTTAAACCCAAAACACAAACCACAATGGCACCAGGTGGATGACACCGACTGTCCTGAGTAGTGAAATTATGGGAAGAAGTAAATTAAAAATAAAAATGAAACAAAAATAAAGGCAAAAATGCAATTTTAAAAGTCCGGGTTTAAAGAAAAGCTGCCAAAAAGTCCAGTATGAGCAACAATTACAGTCCAGTTATCCCGGACAAACTCTTCCAGTTAAGAGCCAGCCCAAGGACTTAAACACTGAAAAAAGTTCCATGCAAATGTTCAGGAAACACTGAAGACCTTTTCCTAGCTGTCAACTCAGACAGAGATCAGTGGGCCAATTGTGTAGGACTATAATTTGAACATACCAAGCCTTAGCTTATACAATGTGTTTTAATATGACAATAGGGCAGTACAATATTTATTGAATGTATGGCCACCCTGAGTGACTCATTCAAAACCTGGGCTTTTAAACATTATTGGGGAAGAGCTGTTTACTGGGAAACATCCATTTTGACTCAGCAAAGTTATGTTCTTTGTCAGTCAGCAGGTTTTCAGACAGAATGATAATGCTCAGAAAGGAGCTTCACAGATTTGCTTTAAATACCAGAGAAACCCTGTAACTTGATGTGGACTGAAATCACTACAAACTGAATTTATCTACTAGCAGAGTGAACAAACACTGCTACACAAATGATCCTTAATATCAATGGACCTCAGGATCAAAAACTAAACACAATAAATCCATTCAAGTCTTCTAAAGAATTATAGCCTACATTATCATGGTCAGGAATTAGGAGCAGTCAGACTGTAGTCACTGACTATGAAGACACATCAATATCTTGTGTATTGTGGCTCCACTAGGTAAAACAATGCTGCTACCCACATGTATGATCGTGTAATATATATACAACCTCAACATCCCAATAATAGCAAGAGATTTGCAGAAGTGCTTTATTTTCTCCTTTATCTTTTTTGTACTTGTCTATGTGTGTTTAACAGCATTGTGTTGGTCTTCAGTTTCATTCTTCATGCTTTGGGAGTAACACAAAGTAACCAAAAGTGATAGCAAACAGCAGGGAAATATTTTCAAAGCCAGAGAAAAATAGAGGATATTTTTGATCATGTTTTTGACCTGTCCCAGTGACCCCGTGGAGCACAGCACAAAACTTCATGAAAGGAAATATTTGTTTAAAAAGGTCTCAGAATCCCAGGATGTTGTAGGAGAAATCATAGTCTGGTATTATTTTACAAGTCTCTTTGCAATGTTAAATGTAGTTAGGATGTAGAGTCTATTCATAGCATCAGTGTTTTATACTGATCTTAAGCAGTATACTCATTTTTGTGCCTCACAGATCTTACCTACCAAAATTTAATTTTAAGCATGCTGACCAAGCATTTGGTCAGTTTAGTATGAGGACATACTTTTAGTTTGATAATGTTTCTTTAACAGTAACTATGTTACCAAAAAGTGCTGTGCATTTTCAAATGTTGTTTCCACAGTTGTAAACACCAAAATAATCTATTCCATGTGCAGAATTGCAGATTGAATAGTGGTCTTAAATCACATTAATCCTTCTGCTTTGATGTACACCTTCTTTATCCACTAACAACCATCACCCTAGCAGGGAAGACAGTAATAGCAGATCTTCTGACACTCAGAGGGTTCAGCCACAATCTGTGAGATTTAGCAGAGATAACCCATTAAATCTCTGAAGCCAAATTAGAACTTAAGACAAACTAGTTTTGTTTCAACTCTCAGCTTCCTGAGATTTTCTCAGTTTTCTTTACAGCATTTATAGACTCAGTCTTCCTGTGCCTAAGACCTTTCAATTCCCTAATCCTCCCTCTAGCTGTATGCTCTGTAACCTCTGCATGCAAATCAAGGGACCTCAGCTGGTGATTCTGGCTGGCTGCTAAACAGTCTTCTCACGCTCCTCTTAAAGTCCCCATGTGTTACTTAGAAAATGCTCCCTAATTCACTTATAGCTACCTTACACTTTAGAAAAGATCATGGTGCAAAGAATTTGCACCAGACCATTCCAGACTTGTATATTTCTGCAGAGATATTTAGGTCTGAATACATAAATAGTAATTTTATGCATGGAGAATAGCAAAAAAAAAATTCTACAGGACTTTGGATCTGATGTGTACCAGCTCATCTGATAGGCCAGAGAACACCTTCATGTCTCCACTCTCACTCCTGACCTTGCATATGAGTATAGTCCACCTGTAAATTTGAAAGTTATTTTATTTTATTATTTTATTTTATTTTATTTTATGTGGAAAATTTTAGATTTATTTCATTTTCACCAATCAAGCATAAAACCTCCATAAAATCAGTTAATAAAGAAAGAGAACCAAATAGAAACATTCAACAGCTCAGAAGACAGCTAATTGAATTTATCTATTGTGTAAGTCAAACTTTTTCTATAAGAAAATTCTGCATTCTGTCAACTTTGTTTCTAATTTTTGTCTCCTCTTTCTTGCATTTACTTGAGTCCCATCCCCAGGGCAACAAAAAAGCTGATAAACATCAGCAATCTGAGTCTAGGCGGGCCATTTTGGAATAACTCTCTGAACACTAGGAACAAGCAGACCCTAAGACTGGCCATGGCCGAGGGAATTGACACAGATCCCTACTTACAGGAGGTGATTTTTCTAGTCTGAGTGTTCTGCTGCAAATGCTAAATGCTTTGCTCAGCTGTTTATTAGAGTCAGAACTTAGCAAGTTCTTTGCAGATCCTGCAAAATATTTGAGCAAAATATCTGGATGGTGTCATAGGATCTCCACAGAGCGGATCTCCAGATATTATTGATGACCAGTCCCATGCATTGTCGGAATGAAAGTGCTAAATCTACAGCTGAATATAGATATCATGGTTGATTGGTTGGTTTACTGGTGGGTTTGGGTTTTTTTCTTCCATATTCTATAAGATCTAAGACATTGCTCCTCTCATTGAGGAAAGGGATTGCTGAGCCATTTTCATGCCAAGGTGAACAATGAAGCAGATAGATATTCCTCCTCAGAAGGAGGAAAAGTGCCATTTTCTTGAAGGTTAGAGGATGACAAATATATGCCTTCACCATGTATAACACAACTGGGGTTTTATGGATATTTGATTACCTAAAAATTTATAACAAAACATCCATATTCTTTATAAAGAAGTTGGTTTTGGAAATGAATGGGAGGTCTAGCTTGCAGGTTACTGACCTCCACTTTTGGGGAAGGGAGATGATGCTACTCAGGGCTCCTTTCGTCTGTCACCCCTGAATTATGGTGTCCAAATGAAGCTCCACCATGCAGAATAGGACTATAAATCAACATAGTTCTTCTAGGATGTCAAGAGCATTTGTTGTTTGGGAGTGGTTTTCTGACCTGTTCTGGCGGGGGAAAGAGAGAACATCCCTGTCCTGTTGGTCATTATGAAAGTTCACCGAGTTTCTTATTCTCAGTCTATTCTGCAGTGACTGCCTCTCCAGCTATCCTGGAGGGCAAAGCAGTTACTTCCCATGAACATAAATGCCTTTAGAGCCACCCCAAACTGAGTAGTCAAATGACTCAAAAGCTATAAAAGAGAACTGATAGGCACAGGGATCATAGACACACATTTATACAATTCACACACAAGATGTTAAGTATGAACACCTGAATCTTATTCTCTGACAAGGTCAGAATGAAATACATTAATATAAAATGTTTGGAGACATTTATTTAGTAACTAGCAAGCAGCATATTTTGATCTGGCTCATGCAGTTATTAGGACTCACTAACAGGTTGGCATTCCCACAGGCTGCAAGAAAAGAGCTACTTGTCAACAGCTTACATACATATGTCTTTTTGCATAGATACCTTACTTTGTTTGTGGTGGGATGAAAAGGATGTGGAAGTATAACAGTGCATGTATTTCACAAGATTAAAGCAATGTATCCAAGTTCAACCACTATCTGCCTCTGATTTAAAAAAAAAAAATACTATCTTGATGATATCCTATGTCATCAAACAGCTCTTTATCCTTGCTTTTCTTCCACTTCTTACAAGACAAAATATCTCTTTTCTTACAGAGTTAAAGAAACAAGAATCTCACTGGTTTTAACTAGGAGAAAGGATGGACAAGTTATTGTATACTTAAAATTCCCAGTGAGAATTTTAGGAGAAACAAGGAGAGGGTTAATTTGTCTGTATTGTCAGCAGGCTTCCTTCACCTCACAGTGAAAATTCCAGAATAGAACAGTAAGACCCAAATAACAAGGCAAATCATAATAATCATAGCAAATAAATAACAGTGTTAAGACATATTCCAGTCATCTCTTTTGCTTTTTATTTTGCTAGAGGCATTCTACTTTTTCTCTATTAAAATAAAACAAATAAAAAGCAGCAACATTTTTTATCAGCTTTGAAAAATATTACTTGAAAAAATGGATCCCTCTCAGCAATTTTATTAAAATAAAGTTGAATATCTTCTGCTTTTTAAAGTGGAAATGATTCCATGCTTTTAATTTCTTTCTGAAGTAACGAATTGCACAGCACCAGAATGCTGCTTACCATTACTGGTTCTGGCCTTAGGGAATGTTACTTTATTACCTTTCCAAACCATACTTCAGAGGAATTAATTAATTGATGCTCTTAGCAGCCTCATCCTGACAAAAACATATGATACTCAAATGTTAAACATGGAAGCTAAGATGAAACTGTCAGGAGAAGGCTGAAAGTGGTTATTAATATGGGTTTTGATAAATATCTTCTCAGGCTCACACTGTGCCTCGTCTACTTTCATCTTGGAAAGTAGTTAATCTGATTGATGAAGATCCTGTTTCAGATTGTCTCCATGCTGAGTTTAATAACTGCTTCTTTTTTTCTCAAAAATAAAAAGTCCCTTATTGCACAGCAAAAAAGCTTTGCACTGGCATGTTTTGCAATCATGTAAGAAGCCTAACAGCGAAACCCTTGGGTTTTTTCACATTCCATGCTTGAATAGTGTTGCTTAATTACCACACCATTCCATATATGACAGTTCACTCCCTCCTCCCTGAGTGCTTTGCAAAGCAGACTCTGATAGGAAAATTGTCATATGTTGCTAATGTTAAGCCCCTAGGCTTAAAAGAGAAAGCTCATCATGGCATCCTATCAGGACTGCAGCACAAAGGGGCAACACAGCAAGCCAGTTTTGTGTCATTACTAACATTCCCGTATTAAAAATAAGCAAGCAGGGGGCTTTGTTATTATTTAAATTATTCTGTTTTAAACATATAGTCACAGTTATGGTTTCTAAGTTGAATAGAAAAGTGTACATATTAATATCTGCATATGCATTACCATACAGAAAAAAATAACCTTCAAAATACATTATATAATTTAGAAGATAATTTAAAATATTTTCTAATTAACTAATTCTACAGGTGAACTTGGATAACACTGAGGGCTAGTTCAATATTGAGGAATAGGTGTAACCACAATCTAGCCAAAACTCTACAGCCCTTTAGGGAATTGTCTGGGAAATGTTATTTTGTGTGAAAATATTGACTCATCAGAAAATAAATTTAGAAAACTTCAGTTTCTGCTTCCTTTTTTCCCAAAAACTATGTAATAACAGAATGTTCTTCTTTTGTATGTGTGTTTTGATGTGAAAGAGCCATTTATTTCAAATTTTAATTACTTTTCCTGATAAAAAGCATGAAGGAAAACTATATCTAAGTAAATGTAACAAAATATTCCAATTCACTGAAATTTCATTTTTATACTGTTATCATGCAAATGATTCTGAAAGGGCAGCAAAAATGTTTTCATTCTGTAAAGAATTACAATATATTAGGGCAGAGTTCCCTGAAGTTCACTCTTAACAATGTAGGCAAACTCAGTTTTCTTCCTGGAAGACCCAGGGATGTATCATAGTGCTCCTTGTTGCAGCAGCTGATGCCTTAGCAGACTTCTGAGGAGATAGGGAATATGTGAACCTGTGTAGAGTGAAGGGAAAACACCTGAAGGGCCTGGCTGGGCTTTCCTTGCAGTAGCAGCAAGGAGCAGGCAAGGTGAGATTGGAAACTGGACATCTATTTGCTACCTTTCCCCACATGACAAAACCTCTAACTGGTGGAATTGGTGGTTTTCAAGGGCCTAAACATCAGTAAAGGAAATAGGAAAGGCACACCACATCTCCTATTCATCAATTCCCACATGCAAACCAGGGCTGTTCCTTCCTTCCCCAGGCAGGGAAGGAAGCACTTACTTACTGTGAGAGAAGTGGCACCGCTGCCTGCAAGTGCCACACACACTGTGGTATGCCAGAGGGAATCTGAATTTGCTGCCAGTCAAAAGACTGATGATATCTCTGCCTCTTTTGAAATGGAGGAAAAGCCTTTCTCACTTACCCCAACTCAACTCCAACAGAGCACTAAAACATAGCACTGACTGAATGCTTTCTCAAAAAATGAAGTGTGAAGGCAAGGGGAGGGGAAAAGAAGACTCACTTTCCTGAAAGTTAATGTCTTGATAGACATGTAATACAACATGGTTTAATGGTACTTTTATCAGTGTCATTTTATCAGATTATGCTGCTTATAACAATTTTAAACATCATACAGGTGCCTTGGGTGCTGCATAATTTCAGGCATACTTTCCCAGAGGAACAGCACACTGACCCAACTGCCAGCAAACCTAGAACACAAACTTTGCAGGGAGGACTGGAAAAGCTCAGGCTGACTACCTTCATAGGAGCAGCTGGTGGATTTTCACTCCAAATTGGTGTGGCTTGTATAGTTTTGTTTTATTTTGAGATAAGTTACAAACACATCAAGAAAGAGAAATCAGCTGATCCCAAGGCCCAAGCCGAGACTATTTCATATCAAAATGGAAATAAACTCACACTCAACTCAATTTTAAAAAAAGAAAAATGTTTAAAAAATAGTATTTTTATAATGATGCTGACTCAGATTTTCTCTTGCGCTCTGGCTTTCTATGGTTTCACAATGGAAGGGAAGACAGTAAGAAACTGTATATCTACCATTGGGAATTATCTGTGCATGGGTGTCCCAGTAGGAGAAAAGCCGATGTGGATTTTGTCATAATGGACATCACCACTCATTCTGGTAGCAGGATTGATACATTGTGTATCAACACATCATCAGGAGGACTGAAAAGAGATAGTCTCATTCATCCACGATTGTAAAGATGAATTGCTAAATAACAACCTTTGGTCCTCAAAAGGATAGCCCAAAAACTTCCACAACTGATTACATTACCAGAAGTTTGTGTTCCAAACTCTTCATGATCAGCCTATTTTTGTCATCTACAAAAATGAAATATATTTTTCAGAAGGGTGTTTATAATCTGCACATAGTAAATATGTCCTGCTTATCTGACATCTCTTCAGACATGCTGTAGTTAAATCTCTCATTTTTTATGCATTCTAGAATAAAAGGAGTGACTTAACTCTCTTTTGGTGAGAATTTGATGTAATCAAAAAGGGAGATATGGTTTCATCTGTTGAAAAGCAGAGCTATGAGTACTGTGAGTACCAAAGGGCATGCAAATAAGTGAGGTTTCTCAGAAAGAGAGGCAGAAATCAGGGCCAGGTGAGAGAGGAAATGGAAACAAAAGAAACTTGGAGGTGAGAAAGGAATTCTTGGTGGGTGGAGATAATAAATTCTTTGGTAGAGCAAACCCAGGAACAACCAGTATAATTAGATATTTTGCATTTAATATCCTTCATATCTCGTGTATAGAAGGTTTTTGTGATTTCATTGAAATTTTCCTTCAAATTATGAACATTGTCTTTCGTGTATGGATGAGGAGCGGGAAAGAGAAGTGACAGAGGAGTACTGATTCTGCTCATGATTGTTCATAGTAAAGAAGTTAGTACAACCATCTTCTCTTTCTCTCCATTAGTTACTGGCATTCTTCTATCTCTTCCCATAGCATTAAGGGATACGTAGCAGAAGAAAGCTCAGTGGAGGAGCTCTTAAAATTTCTTAACCTCCATATCACCAGTCAACTAGATCTTTCTATTTCAACCACTTAACTCCTGATTTTTTTTATGTATAAAAAATACAAACTCATTTTCCTCCCATGCCAAGGTTGATGGGTCTTATTGAAGCTGGGAAAGTCATACAATGTGACTTAACTCCTCATCTCAGAATATAGTATTTATCTGTCAGGCTAGTGCTGAAGGAGCAAATTTGTAACCAGTTCTGGGCCCCCCGGTTTAGGAAGGATATTGAGATACTCAAAGGTGTCCAGAGAAGGGCAATAAGCCTGGTGTCTAGACAAACAACAGTCTAGAACACAAACCCTATGAGGAGAGGCTGAGGGAGCTGGGGGTGTTTAGCCTGGAGAAAAGGAAGCTCATGGGGGGACCTTATCCCTCTCTACAGTTGCCTGAAAGGAGGTTGAAGCCAGGTAAGGGTTGATCTCTTCTCCAAGGCAACCAGTGATAGGACAAAAGGACACAGTCTTAAGCTGCACCGGGGGAAGTTCAGGAAAAAAACTCTTTGGAGAAAGAGTGACTGGGCATTGGAATGGGCTGCCCAGGAAGGTGGGGAGTCACTGTCCCTGGAGGTGTTTAAAAAAAGACTTGATGTGGTATTTAATGCCATGATCTAGTTGACAGTGTGGTGTTAGGTCATAGGTTGGACTTGATGATCTCAAAGGTCTTATCCAACCTAATTAATTCTGTGATTCTGTGATTCTTTTGTAAATGAGCACATTCTATTTACATGGTTAAAACTTGTCTGTTAACAGGAAAAGTCAATTGGCCCATGAGTTTGTATGGAGTTTGTATGGAGGGGGGAAGGGGCTGGTACTGAACCCTGCTCTTTTTTTATTTCTTTGCTATTCCTACTTTTTAATACAAAGAAAATAATTAGTCTTCTGGAAAAATGATAGCTGAGGTTTCATTTATTTGAGAGGAGAGAGATTAAATTTCTACACAAACACAGTAGCTTTACAAAAAATACAGTGCGCTGTTGGCAAATTACCATTAATGCGGTTTTAAGAATTCAAATTAGTATCAGATTGGTGGCAGTTCTGAGAAGCTGTGAGGATAGACATTCGTTACTTCAGGAGCTATGGAAGAAACTGTATGGCTAAGTGTCTTGCTTTTGTTTGTATCAATCTCTGTGACTGTTAAAGCAATAAGTATGTCTGACGTTTCATTTCAAAGAAACCTCTTCGTGACTAACAATGAGTTGATCTCATTACCTGCTTCTTGTATCAGTCTGCTGAAAGAGTAAATCTGAAGTTCAATTTGTCAGTCTTTCTTCTTAATCAGTCTGAAAAAAAGTCTTTAAACTAAAGTGACAAATTCTGAGAAAAAGAAATGGAAAAGTAGATGTTCTTATCTTTTGAAATCTGGGCTCTAGCTTGGAGCTACATTTTTTTATTAAAATACCTTTTATAAGCTTAAGATATTAACTAGTCTAGAAAGAACATTTATCAAAGCTGCCGTTAGTCTCTGAAAAGCAGTTAGGTTTGAGGAAAATGAAATTAAATATGAAAATTCAGTGCCGCTGCAGAATGATCCCAAAAGCAGTGCATGGTAATATGAAAGTGCTGGTATATATTATAGTAGTTTAGCACATAACACACAGAACATGTCATTACATAATTATAATTAAAATTTTTTAATTGTATTCCTACATTATTATTACCAAAGGCCAAGAATGAAGCAACCTTCACTCATGCATGTGAGTCTCCTCCACTAAAGCTTATGGCCCTTGTGAATATAGGCAGCCACAACGGAGTGAATCTGAGCACCAGGTACTCTTGGTTTGCTGCTAAGTCTTCTATATCACTGCACTTTGTTAAATATGACCATTTAAGAATGCATTGTATATGAGCTAAACTTATTGTAATGAATTTCAGTTTCAAATAACAGGATAAGAGTACTCTCAAGAGTAGGACACTACTCATGCAGGAGAAAATAGATGTAATATCAAAATAGCACTATTCAAACTGAGTCACTGAGTAAGGAACAAGGCAAAATGGAGTGACTTGAATGAATATAAGAGCAAAAGATAGTGGACAAATTGTGGGGGGGAAAGGGGGTAATTTATAGCATCAGTTGAAAGAAGAGAGAAATCCAAGAACCATTGAGGTGACCTCAAAGACACTCAGTCAAAAAAGGACCTGAAATGGGAAGAGGCTTAAAGTGTCTAAGTACAAGAAGTCTCTCAAGGTATATCAAAGAGTTCAAGGTGAGATTAAGCAAACAACATGAACTAGAAATAGAAAATGCAACATTTAACATAGAAGTAATATTCCAAGTGTTCAAACATGCTTATTTAGGCATTTAAAGTTCAAGTTTTGACTAAAAGGAACAAATATACATATTTCCCTGCTTTTTATTATTATACATAGGATACGTTTGAGTTAATTATTTCATCTTCACAACTATGGTGCACAGGAGAAGCTTTTCAGGAATGAAAGTTGAAATACGCATATTTTTACAAGAATTCAGAGGAACATGTCAGCTTATTCAATTTTTTTAAAAATTGTTTTTAAAAAATGGCTTTGCAAATTGTAATGTCCTAAGAAAGCACGGGGAAGAAATCCATGTGAAAATGAGTGATGAGTAAAAGTTGCATACAACAAATAGAAAGTCTGGGTTTGGTGGGGAAGGTTTGCTAAGCACAGCACTGAGCAGCACCTGCCTGGCCCCTGGCATGGCCCCTGACCCGGGTGGGGACAGAGTTCAATCTCGTTCTTTTGCTCTGCCTCACTTGTCTTCAGCAAACCCAGCTTTCTGTTCCTGCCACCCCATCTCTTCACTGCCTGTGCTACACTTAGCAAGCAAATTTGTGCCCTGCCGATGGCATATGAGTGGGGAACTTCTGCAGGATTTCTTCTTTCCTGCCCTATTTTTAGCACTTTCCCCACCTTTGTTTTATGTTACATTCTAAAACCTGGTGGCAAAAAAAAACTTACTAGATGTTTTGATTTGGATGCCAAATTATATTTTCTTCAAAACTTGGGCTTTTTAAAAGCCAAATTACATCTCTCATAATAGACCAAGTTTATAGGGTTCCAGCACATTCCTGGAAATGAGGCAAGGATGAGGCTGGAATACATTAAAATAAATGCAGCCCATACAAAAAACTTAAACCATCAGAGAGAAAACAAAAAAGGAAGCTCCAAGACTGTAACTGGAGTGCAGTTTATTGTTGTCCCAAAATAAAATTTCTTCATTTCATTTAAAAATGAAGATATTCCAGTTAAGGACAGCTTTACTTGTGATATTCCTAAATTGGTAACAAAAATGTTCAAGCAGTATCCTATCTTCACACTGACAATATGTTTCCATGTAACAACCCTATGCCAGAAAGTATTTTGACAGAAAATTGCCATTGAAATGTTCCTTTGAGGACAGAATTACAAAAAAACAACTACAACAAAACCAAAAGAAGAATAATATCAACAGAAAACAGGTTTAAATGCATAATTTCACAATTTTACTAAAAATATGTTTGCAGCAGAGACATGAGATTGAGAGACACCAGTGGAGGTCGTTTAGTTCAGTCACTCACTCAAAGCAAAGCAAATGATGTTGGTGACAGAATTTCTCTCTCTTTGCTGGAAGAATGGTGTTGATTCTTTCTTCCCCCACATATGGGGAAGATGGAAGAGTCATTCTTCCCCCATGCCTTAATATTTTCCAACATGTTTCCATGTTGCACTCTCTCCATTGATCTTCAGCTCAATGTCACAATGTTACATGCAAACATATGATAACCAGAGTGCCAGAGATATGATTGATATTTGTTTTTTGCTTTCTTTTTTCCTTAAAGCTGTTTTTTCCCTTGCTCACAAGGTTGCATTCCATTAAATGACTGGTGGTTTATAGAGTTGGTATGTTCATTATCAGCTCCTGCCACTTCAGGCAGTGTGTGCATTCTTCTCTCTTTCATCCTGTCTTTATCTTAGCTGCTCTTTGTCTTCAGACATCAGACTCTTGCTTTTTGGTGATAGCAGCTGCTTTAATTTTTTTATTATTCTTATTCTTAAGACAATATTATTTTCCCAGGGGTTCTAAACAATACCTTTGTATTACTACCTGGGTTTCTTACACACCTTAAAAGGCTAGATGATTATATTTATTTACTGAGTAAAAAAAAATTAAAAATAAAAAAGGTTTTTTTCAGTATTAGATCAGTAACCTGATATCAGCGAAGAGGGAGGCTGAGTCATGATTTCTGACTGCTGAGCTCCTGAGATTGGCCATACTGTGATTAGGAGAAATGTTCTCAAAGGCAATAGCAAAAAAGAAAAGAAATGATTGTATGTGGTTGATTTACAAGTATGAGAATGAAACAAAGAGGCAGATGGTGGAGAAATATAAGGGCAGGAGAAACTGGATGAACATCAGTATTTACAGGAATGGTGATGAGGGAGAAAGAAACAAGGGCAGTAATGGTAAGTGAGGAACATTGTCTGTGACAGTCAATACTCAATGAGAGCACTGTTCAATCAATATGCAAAGAAGCAGCTAAAGTGGCGGCAGCAAAAGGCTCCAGGAAGAAGTGAAAATGGCTGCAGCACATACAGTGCACATTTGTTAATCAACAAACAGCTGGAGTCGTGCCATCAAGTGCAACATGCAAAACAGCAAAAGAGGCAGGGAGCAGGCAAACAAAGGTTAAGTGACTAAAATGTGATTGATTATTAACAAGGCCAGCAAGCAGGTGAGAAGCAAAGGCAGTTCAGACTGAAGGATGAAAAGCACAATTCTTTGTAATGACAACAGAAAATGCCTAATAAACACACTCTCCCACACACACACTCACACACACACACAGACACACACACAGACATACACACACACACATACACACTCGCATGTGAAGCCCTGCTCTGCTCAGAACCCTTCCATCCTCATGCATGCCAGAGGAGCTGCAAAGTGGCTCAGGCAGGCTGGAAATTTCCCACAATAACCCATCTTTTTTGTCTCTAACTGTTAAAGTGAATTCCCTAGTGCAAATTCTGTCTTGTTCCTGGCATAACCTCAACATTCATACAACATCCTCCTTTTTAGTCCTATATTAGAGTAGTAAGCAGGAGTTAGGATTACCTACTATCATCCTATACATTTTATACAGCTAAAAACACTGTGCACTCTGCACATTCTGTTCTTTTCAATATTCAGTTCTTTGCCATTTCGTTGGCTTTTTACCTGTCTGGGTCTTTACTTTCCTTTGTTACTTCCACTCATAGAGATTGTTGTAACATATGATGAAATAAATAAAATTTTCCAATGGAATAGAGGACACATAGAGACAGTACATTGCAGTAACACTAAAAACAGAGAAGAGTAGAAACATTTAGTTAGAGCCTTTAGGGACAAGAAGGACAGCCACTACTAGACTTCTGGTGATACTGTGACATTTTTCTCTTATGGTTTGTGGTTTTTCCTTTGGGGCATTTTGCGTATGGGGTATAGTTGGGGATTTTTCAGCTTACAAATAAACTGAAAAGATTCCCAAAGGACATATATTTTAAGTGTAGGTAAACAGATTCAATCAATTATATCAGTATTCTGCAACAGAATCTATCAAGAAATTTGTGACCCGTAAGTCGTATACCCTGTTTGTTTAACAAGACTGCCCAGGATGGCTGTTCAGAGGCAATTTCTCATCATAATCAGGAATCTGACTATTACCCTCTTTAACATCTGAACAGGTAATGAAATTATCCTTTCTGAGAAGAATATAGTTAGACTGTGATGGACATAGTCCTTATGAGCTTACAGTACCATTTTCTGACTGGATGCTGAAATTCTACAGCACATTGCACATTTTTAGATTAAAAATATTCAAAACCAATAAAAGGCCCTGAGTTCTCAGCAAATCTGACTTAGTTTCCCCATAGTAATTTGAAGTCGAAGACATTTAGCATAGGGAAAATACCATATGTATTTTTAAGAACGACTCATGAAAAACTTGCTTTCTGTGGCCCAAGAAAATTTTACACCATGGTACTATAGAATTACATGTTATAGATTACATATCACTCCCTTTACACTCCTGCAATAATTAAACAGTAAAGGGCACAATACAGAATCACGTATTTTTCACAGGGATGCTATGCTTGGAAATATATTTTAGGTAGAAACACTAGGAAAATTTTTTCCAAGATTCTTTTTGATGATAAAACAACTAAGTACTTTTGATTAAGAAATTATTATAAAAATATGTTTGTATAGATTCTCAAAATACATTATTTTCTTAAACTCTATAACTTAAAAAGAAATCATTAAATCTATATGCAATCATGTTCCCTAGCACCTTTTATGGAATTGCCATTTTCCTGGAGAAATCCCCATGAAAGCATACAGACATCTTACTCTCAAAAAGTTTTCAGTATAAAGAAAGAAAAGAATAGCTGTTTGTTCTATTTCATACAATTACTCCCAGATATCATTATCAACCAAAGCAATTATTCCACATAATTGATTTATCTATAGACATATGGAGTCTGCATGCAGCTCCATAACTACCATCAAAAAATAGACATCAATATTCAGATAGATCAATATTATATCTTTTTTCACCTGCAAATGAAGAAAAAAATATTGTATAACTTAGAAGAATAAACATTAGCAATAATGTTCAAAATACCACAAGCTTACAATTGAATTTTTCATTTTCTATAACATAAACAGTGAGAGTATAAGCACGTTCATAAATGAAGGTGAAACAGCGCTCTATAACAATAAGTGCACATTAGGTTAGGTTAAGGGGAAAAAAAAAGCCTTAACAAATGGCAAGGAAATTCACACATCTTAAGGAGCTTTTTAGCAGAGTTCCATACTGGTGTGCCTACATCTACAGAGGTTTGAGAGCTCTCAGTAGTAATTTTCAGATCTATTTGTTAATCTCAGCCACACTGTACAGAATGTAGCAGCCTCTAAGATATCTGACAGAAGAGAAAGACAGCATCAATGAATAGTGATGGAGGACTTAGGACTGTTTTGATGTTCAGCTATTTCTGGTCACTGGGATTTGGTTCATCTGAGAGCCATTACAAGCTTCACAATTGTAGAAATTCTACAATTGTAAAATTTTCACCTTAGTAAACGTCACATAATACAACTGCTAAATCCAAACCCAAAGGAAATTTGATTATTCACACTTACAGAGCAAGTTTTCAGACAAGATCACTGCTCTTATTTTTTAACATAAATATGAATTTCTGCAGCTTGAGCAAAAGAGACTTCCTGAGTAATATGGTGCTAGCAGTAGAGACTTTACAATGTCTTGTAGAGGTGAAGAGATCTAGTCAGAAGCCAGGGATTTGTAGGACACTGCCACAAAGGAGAGCCTTTCCTAAAGGAAATGTTAATGGAAAAGGACTCTGAGAAGGACAGATTGCTAGTCATTGTAACTCCCATAAGGTAAAGTTCTCAAGTGAATGGGAAGCAACATAATCAGCCTCAGTGAGAAATCTGTATCTACAGAAGGAAAAGTGCTAGGAGGAGGATTTCATTCATATAATTATACATATCTGCATAATTGTAAACCTTAGCTTACCCAGCTGCTGTGATACGGATTCAGGTACTGGAGTGTAAGGGTTTATTCAATATTAGTCCACTGTGTTTCTAAAGGAAAGAAGCTGTATGTTGAAAAGGGAGTGGGGAGAGGTAGTTTCATGCCAGCTGATTTGATCCAGGAAGGGCTGAGAGGGAGTTTCCCGTGCTCATCTCCATGGGTCTGAACTCTTTATACAAAGTGAGAAGGTGACATTAAAAAGACATTTGTATGGGTTGACAAGAAAGAAAATTATGAAACCAGACAGAGGAGTGGAGATATAATGCATTGATAGATAAGCAATAAGCAGCTATGGCAATCTGAGTTCATTTTAGAAGACATAAATCAAGAAAAAACTGATTCAGTCAGAACATAGGGAGATGCCATGAAGTACAGGAAAAAGGCTAATGCTGTGACCTGTCATAATGTCAGAATTATTTTAAGGCAGAAAACATGAGGTTGACTTTGAATAGTACTTCATGACACATGCAGGCAGGTTTGCCAAATTCAAGTACTGAGGTATACAAAAGGAAGTCCTGCCAAAGCACCCCTAAAGACGCTGCACTCATTATTGATCCTATGTGAAAGTGACCTCTGTATCTATTTAAGAAACTTAATCTTGTCTCTCCTTCCCCATGTTTAACTTTCCTAAAAAGAAAATGCTCTGTAAATTTTATTTCAACTATTCCAATTGTATAGTTCCTAATTGTTTTTTCCCAACATTGTTCTCTTGAAAGCATATATTATAGTATGCTATAATAGTGTATAGTATATACATGTTGAAAAATGCTATAAAGATAGGTCAATATCATTTCTTCAGACTCTTAGGGGTTCTGTCAGTTATCCCCAGAGCAGTAATATTGGGAATTGAGAAGTATGTTTCCTTGCCATTCCCTTCCCCTGGGGAAGCCTTAAGCATATTTTAGGTAGGATTTTCTGTGAAGACCATATTTATATGGGCTATGTAGGTATCTAAGGAATAGTAAGAATCACAGTGAGGTTTATAAAAGCATCCAATTTAACGGTGGATTACAATTTCAAACCTAGGCAGAAAAGCAAAAAAAAAAAAAGAAAAAAAAAAGAAAATAACTCTCACAGTATTTAAACACTCTAAAAAGTCTCAGCTAAATGAAGTTTAAAAGCATAAAAGCATGCAGCACATGAAAAAAACCAATGGGCCTTCTGTTCCTATGTTATCTATGAGCTTATGAAAATTTCACCTTTAACAGGTGTCACTTTTTGATTTTGACAAAAAATGTAAATATCTCAAGTCTAGAAATAAATGCAACATCCTTCTATGTTTTCTGTATTAAACATGAAAATAATTAGGCATATAACACTATTCTTCTGGTCACTCAGGAGCAGTGGCTGCCAAACATTTTATAAAGTCAGTGACCATTGTTTCAGTGATCATTCATGGCTCTACCTATTTCACTGTCTGTATAACAGCAAAAATTATTAGTCTAAGACAAAAATAATGTTAATATCCCAGAATTCTGTTGCCAAGTAAAATGAGTGAGAGCCAGCTTTATGTTTTGATCCTATTTGAAACATTATTCATGACATTTTCCAACAAAAGTTGCAATTAGTGTCATGGACATTGCTGTCATTGCAATGCAAACACTTTGTTTCTTGTCTATCAAAATCAGAGCAGCTGTCACAATTTAACTAAATAGAAAAGAATTGCAATTAAAAAGCCCTACTTTATAAACTTTCTCTTATATTTTAGCTAAAGTCAAAGTAGTAATTATACAGATTTCAGTCAAAAATGCAGTCTTCAAATTTTTAAAATAGAAAATACTGTATTTTTTGCTTTTCTGACTGGCAAGGGCAAATCAAAAAAATGGGGGTTAACTGAGATTAAAATATTACTGTATATCCTTAGTATTAGAAAAAATACTGTAAAAATATTAAATTACATAGATTGTATGTAATCCTCTATCCCTTAAGTTTTTCTGTATAGAAAATGGGTGCATTTACCCTAAAACTGTAACATTTAATGGGTACAATAAAGAGGCATTCAGAAGTAGAGACTGAGTTTGCATCATAATTTTTCAGGTACTCAGAGAGACAGATTCCACAAGACAGTTCTTGTTATTTAAAACCAGTAAATGATGCTGAAAAGTATCTGATGTAGCTATAGCCCCAAAAATAGTTGCAGATTTGGGCAGAATAAGAAGGGAGAGTTAGTTTTAAGCCTCTCATCCAACTCAGATCTCAAAGGGGTTGTTGTTATAGTGAGGGTGGTGTGACATCACAAAATTTATTAAAAATTTTGCAGCTTTACTAATTTATTAATAGGTATTTTAATTAGTCTAAATGCCATTTAAACTGTATAGCCATTAATTCTTAAAAATAAAAGTTTTCAGCAAATTCCTTTGCTTTTTTTTGCAATAATTTGCAAATATTTCTGCTTCTTAAAAAAAATCTTTTTAAAACTCACCCTTTGTTGTTCAGCAGAGTTATTATTCAGACAATTTTTATTGCTATTTGCTTGCCTTTAATCTCAACAAATTCACCAGCATTTCTTACAGAGTAAGAAATAGACTCAGCAAAATATTCAGTCAGGCGTCTGTCCCAAAATTTCTACAGAAAGATAATATGGCAGCTGAATAATGAGGGAGTAAAACTTCTTCATGAACAGACATAAATGTTTGAGTTTGTTAAATAAATTACTGGCTGCTATTTGTTTTCTTTTATTTCCAGGTATTCTTGATTTATTTCCCATTTGAATGCCCATTTCATCTTTTTAAATATATTTATGTCTCCCTTTATACAAAAGCCCATATTTTCAGAGTTAGACATATGAAATAAAAGCACACTGAGTTATCCAAGTAAGTGACCTGATTTTTGGAAATGTTGAGACTCAGCTCCCAGTATGATCAATATATATTGATTTTACATACTACATTCTCTTAATGCAGTTGAAAACATACCAATATTGCCATGCAGTATTTCATCAGAAAGCTATAAAAATTCTTATATATCTGTATTATTGACAAACTAAAAGTGTCCAGCTATTATCCCAGTGGTGCATAATCTTAATAATGCTCAACACTGATTTTTAGAGTTTGAATTAGAGAACTTATTTATGTATTGTCTGAAATGCAACAAAAGTTTTCAAACTTCTGGAGATAGAAAGGACTTTGAAAGTGCCTCTTACCTCTTAGACAGTTCACTTGAAATCTCTTTTCTTAGAGATTTAGTTATTAACAGTATTCTAATTCTTATGTAAAAAATCTTATAATCATATTCTACATTTCATGTTAGAACAGTTACTCTGTGAAGCCAAGCCACAGATCCTGAAAAGTTAGTTGTGTTTTGTTCATATCATTCAGGATTTTCATCCTGAAAATGCCATAACTTCCCTTACCTTATAGCTCTTACTGGATTATAAACTGGAAAAATCGACATCCTATCTCTGTTAACCTTTGGCAAAGCTTGAGGAACTATTTCTTGCTCATGAAAAAGCCATCTAATTGCTAATCTATAATCCTTTTAATATGCTCTACATTGTGGATTGATCTATTGCCAGCTGACCCAGCAGTGCCCGTGGCTATATTAATCCTATTATTCACATGTTCCAATGGAATTCTTTAATGAAGTCTGAAAGGCTTGCATACTACTGATATTAAGGATGGTTACACTTGTATTGCACCTAATTATGGAACACTCTATTGTATCACCTAATTGTGCAAATTACTTTTTTTCCCAAGGCATAATTTATTTCGACAATGAGCTTTATCATATTGTTTTCATCTGTGTTCTTTTTTTTTTTTTTGGAGGCAATGACTTATTTACAGCTTCAGTGCTATGTTTTTAATATCCTAATAAGAGTTACATTGCTTGACCAGACTGAAAATAAAATTAGCAAGGTAAAAAAAAGTTCTGAAAAACAGGAGTCATAAATAGCAATATCTTGTATAATTAGAATTTAACTAGAGGATTTAAAACTATTCAAAAAACAATGACAAATTGCTAGACCTTAAAATATTCTTTTATGAAAGCAGATTTAACAATATACATCTGTAGAGAAAGAAATTAATGAAAGATGTTAATAGCAATGACGCTCTACTATCATCCACAGTGACATTTTACTATCACCCATAGTTCTTCAGTCTTGACTCTTTGACTTTCTTCCTCACAGAAAATACAGTAACAGTATGGCTTGTATTGCCTTCTCCTTTTGGAGTTTGAAGCATTTCACAGCTGTTGTGGCTGATGTAATCACTTTCAGTGTCCCATACTAAAAAACAAATCTGTCTTTCCAGTTCATGCATTGCACAG
The DNA here is from genome assembly GCA_003676055.1 of Chloebia gouldiae. Taxonomy (NCBI): domain Eukaryota; kingdom Metazoa; phylum Chordata; class Aves; order Passeriformes; family Passeridae; genus Chloebia; species Chloebia gouldiae. The sequence goes on along the minus strand of QUSF01000003.1, from coordinate 24,235,374 downwards.
CAACTAAGCACATCATCTGTAAGTAGAGCATCAGGAAAAAGGGTTATAATCCAGCCATCTGTGATCCAGTGCAACTTTGAAAATAAAGGCCCCTATTCCCTTCACTGATGCCCTTCACTGAGTCTTATTGTGGTTTGGGTCATGTATCTCCACAAAACCTGCCCTGCAGTTACAAGAGAAATCACTTAGTCGTCATGATGCCATAAGAAAAACAATAGCCTGCTCACTCAAAAAAGCACTCAAGCCAATTGTCACATGATTCCCTGTCAACCATCCCAAGAAATAAGAATGCCAGGAACACCACCTCTGTTTTCAGAACTGTATCTCTGGTATGTTATCATTGTACCCCAACTTGGCAGTAGCCTTTATTTGTGTTTTATTGGAAATTAATATTTTATTATTAACCCTTAATAATTAAAGAATAATAAGCATATTGTACTATCTCAGCTGTTCAGAGATCAGCAGAATACATACTCTCCTCACTGGTAAAGATATCAAAGAAATATCAAAGCCTCAACTGAATAGTAACCTTCAGCTACCTGAGCTTTTTCTCTTAGGTCTGTTGCAAAATATTAAATCTATCCCATGAAGCAAAAATTTAGACAAGTAATGTAACAGTGGAGTTTTGATTACTTTCTTAGTCTTGATAAGGTTTATGTATTTATACACAAATACAGACTCACAACAAAATATACTTATGATAGCCAGCTTATACTACACAATATTATGCAATTGACTTTTGCTTGCACTTCCTAAACACCAGAGAAAATGAGGATGAATGCATGTTGTCTCTGAAACACTTCATTAAGGTTGTCTAATTAGAATGTTACTTAATTATCCAATATAATGGCTACAAGTGCTTATAAGACATGCAAATACTCATAGACACATGTCTAATTCAGGATAATATTTTAAAATGCACTACATTGGTGGCTTTGGGTGTCATAACTGTAAATAAAACTGCAGAAGCTGCACATTACTCAATATGTGTGAGTTTTCTTGACAAAATACTTGTCTCACAAAATTGTCTTGAAAGAATAATCTCCTCTGGCAAGAAGTAGTGCTCACTTTCAATTCGGCTTTTCTTACAAGTCCATTGCTTTCCCAGGTCACTCTGGCTAATTCCTTCATGAATCTTTCCCTAGAGCATCCTTCTTTCCTATCTGCACATGTATCTGAAGTTCCTAACAAAGAAATGAGAAACACTAAGGAATTCATTCTGTCTTTTCATGGCATCAGAAATCTGGGACCTCCTTCAGAGGATTTGTGTCTTACAGCATAGACGCAGACAGCATTTCCCTCAACTAAGGGGCCAGGAGCAACTCCAAAGTACTTTTCAACACTGTTTTATGTGCAACCCCCCTAAAATATTACCCACACTATAGAAATCACTTAGAAATGAGACACACAGTGTTTAAAGAGACTTGATAAGCCAGAAATGGAGATAAAAAATTCACCTGAAGTTGCAGTGCCAACCAGATACCCACACTGAGTATTCTCCCTCCTTACCAGTAACCTCATTGCCATTCCAAGGAACTTCTGAATTTGGTGAGATTCAGCATGGACAACAATGTAACAATCTGGGAAAGAGGGTAGGTGAGAGAGATAAGTGAAAAAATAAGTAGTTCAACTAAGGGAAATCAATACCTTATTCAACCTTTGGCAACACATGCAATTAACATAAATGTGTTCATTAGTCTGTTAATAGATTTATCAGCCAAAAGCATTCTTCCCTTTAGGAGCATGAACACCACAGAACATGAGTCTCTCACTCTCTTAAAAGAGAAGATCCATGCCAGTGTTGGCTATATTGACCAACACTAGCAAACACTCACCAAACTGGTAAAAACAAGAAAAAACAAACCACCCCAAAATCAACAAACTAACCAAACAAAAAGGAAAATCCAACTGGTTATGCAGGAAATCAGCCTTGCGCTGGTGATGCCTTAGTTAAAGTTGCTTGAATAACTGACACTGGATAGCACTGAAGCAGAGAGTAAAAACTAAGTTAGGACAATGTTATCAGTCACATAGGCTGAGAGAAAGGGTATGAAAGGACCAGAAAGACCACAGATTGCATGCAAAAATGAAAAACATCTGGGAAAATATATGTATGAGGTTTGGGTTGTTTTTTTTTTTTTTTCCCATTTCAGATTCCTGAGATCTTGCCCAGATCCTTTATGTTTTACTTTATTACAATTTCAATTTGTTATAAGGACATTTTTTTAATATCTTATCTCTGAAAGAAACAGAAAAAAGGTGGCTAAAATTTTAGTCTTGGAGGGAAGGAGAATAGGGAAGATAGTACATCTGTTATATTAGATTTTAACTAAATGACATTGATAATCACTATAAATTTGTTTCCACAGCATTTCTAAGATATCTCTGGTAGTTTATACTTAGCAGTTGTATGTGTGTATCACTTATCTGGTATGTTCTCTAGGACCTGTTGAAGTAAATTGGCACAGATTAATTTGGATCTTAAGATATTAGGTTGTTTTTTTTTTTGCTTTGGGTTTTTTTTCAATCAATTTTAACCCATTTTTAATTGCCATTAAAAAAATCTTCATTTACTTCCATAAGGAGTAGTAATAGCTTCTTCATTTTTAAAAGATTAGATGATCTTTCCTTTCTGGAAATTAATAAATGTTTAACTCTGCAGGTTGTCAATTTGTAGCTGGAATGCTGCTGAACTAGACTTTGAACACCTTTGTAAGAAGGATTCATAATGTTTCTATTGTTGAGGATACACTTAGAGAGTCTGAAAGAGTGAAAGCAGTTGAGATACTTCTGCTAATTTATTGATGAGCTCTCTTAAAATTATCAGATTCACAAGTGTATTAAATAGTTGTTTTATTTATTAAATAAGTATTAAATCTGTTGTTTGCTGGATTACATCTGTTATTTGCTTTCTCCAGAAATATGTATTAGAATTCAAAAATCACTGGTTCATCACAAGGATTTAATTCATCATAAGAATTTACAAGTGCAATATGTGATGCTTCTTAGTACAAAGTACAGCATGAATATTAATTTTCCCAAAAATGAAACTGACTGGCCACTGTATCTTTTTCCTGGTAGTATACTGTGCTCCTAATTTCTACCAAACTATCACGAACAAGTCAATATTCAGAAAATAAGTGACAGTAAATTCGCAGATGAAGCATGCATTGCAAAGAACAGCTCAACTATATTTAGAAGTCCAAAATCAAAGTTAATTGTAAATTGTCATAACTATCTGATTTGGGAGTTGATCGATCAAACAAACTTAAGCAGCAATATATTTCATAAAATTGTGAGAACCTTGAGGCAAAGCTATCAAACAAATAGCAACATTAATCAAAAATGGCTCACTGCAATAAGTGAAGGTTTGATCAGTATAAATGTACTGAAGCAAAACATTTAGTTAACCCTATATGCTCTGCTGAATCAGCAGACTCTACCATAGGTTGTTCTAGTAAAGCATATTTGTATCATAGAGTAATTGTAGGGATCAGTTCCTGTGGTGTCACCAGTCTATTTATTTGTGAAGAAAATTTTAGTGTGAATGAAGACAAAGAGGTAGACTGTTCATTTGCAGCAGAAAAAAATATTTTGTTTATGCTAAGACAGTAGAAAAATATCATCTGAGGATAAATGTAAATCTTTTCAGAAAAAGCTCATATTTTTTCTTAATATCTGACTAAAAAAATGCTTGTTCTAGGTAAAAGTTCCATAAAGGTTGAAAAACATTTAACTTTTTTTGAGGCGGATATATTTTTGTTATTATATATGAAATATACTTATTTTATACAGATGCAGACTTACAAGTGGTTTTTGTTTGGTTAATTTTTTTCCCCAGGCTCATTCTAGAAAATATTTCTTAACAGACTAGTTATTCTGAAATACAGTTAAAGCTCTCAGAGGACTACAATGAGTTACACTGTGCAAAATCTATCCAGGAGAAAAAGGGAAAAAAAATCAACATCTTTTAAATGAGTCAGTTTGGAATGTACTTTACTTGAAGATAAACTTCTTTATTTGAATGGAGGGTTTTCCCCTCCTTTTGGTTACATTTATACTCCATATAACTCATTAATAAAAAATATGGTAAAATTGAAAAAAAATTTTCCACACATGATAGTGATGCCTTTTCCTGGTCTTAGGAAATTGAGAAACAGACAAAGTTAAGGGATAAGGGGTATTTTAATAAGAATCCTTATTGGTGCACCATGTCAGCAAGGTGGAGCGTGCTGCAATGCACACACGGTAAATCGCATATACAATTTAAAGACCTTACAAATTATCATATCTAACAAAGATGCCCCAACAGGAGGCCTGGATGAATGACATGATATTTCCCCATTTGTGGAATTCCTCCCGGATGTGCCCAATCTCTGGTTTCCAAGATATGTTCTAGAGAGGACCTTGGTTTCTCAAGACAGAATAGGGTTTTCCAGCCTCCTTCTATAAGGCCTTTAGGATGTTTGGTCTCCTGGCCTAGCAGAATACTAGGGCTATGCTAAGATACCAGACTTAAGGAATTAAAAATATGCATGCAAAGAATACTGAGGACACATAAAAGTTATATAAAAGATAAATAAAAGAAAATGCAAAAAAATCATCTTGGCATCAATAGAAACAGATAACATAAATTCAACCTCAAGAACAATTATTTCAATGCATTAAGATAAACTTGATAAAGTCTGTGTACAGTTCAGCCTGTAATGCACCATGAATTAGGCAGAGGACATGCAGCTAATCCAGGCCCTGAAGTCTGTGACATTTTTCTTAAAAGAAGTATGGCTTAATAAATATAAGATTATAGTATCTTGAAGGACACAGAAATATGTATAATAAATAAAACAATCTACTGAGGATGGACACTGGGTCTGGAGGGTTACTATTCAGTGCAGGGAAAGTTGAGAAATGAAAGAGCTCTGCAAATAGTGTGTGCTGTGGAGAAAAGTGACATAATTTTTCCATCTTCTAAGCTTCTGAACTAGCAACCAGAAGAACTTTTAAGCATGCACTACCCCAAAACAATGTGTGGCAGTAAGGTGAGAATAGGCAATCCTCAGATGAGTCTCCTCCCATTTCCAATACATCCCACCAGTTTCAGGGTCTTGTGAAGGCTACTGCTGTTATGAATTAAAACTTCTGGCACAGGGAATTGTCACATTTTATTTCTACCCACGCATTTTGAACGGCTCCCATGGCCAGTAATTGTGTGTGGGGAAAAAACCTATTGACTCAGTCATATAACAAAGAATTTGTTTCTTTTTGTTATCTCTTCCACACTAGACTTCTATTAAACTCTTCAAAGTTTGCAAAAGATGTAAATACAGTCAAAAATTTACTTATTGGATAAACTATTTAAATCCTTGGAGACCTAAACTGAAAATATTTCTAAATTCAGAATAGGGACTTGGGTACCTTTTTTCATTTTATAAGAGTACTCTGACAAGTTGTCTACTGGTTAGGGACCAATAGATATTTCTTGTTATCTCTCTCTCAGTTTTGAATTGTTAGAGGTACAAAATAAGTTCCAGTACGGTAAAAACTCTACATAATACATATATGTCAGGCAAGAATTTTAGAAGAATGTGTATCAGATGAAGTAGCTGTAAATGAAAGACTTAAAAATAAGTTAAAATAAGTTAAAATAAGTTATTTCATGATCCTTAGCAAAATAGAGGCAAATTTTAAAAAAATCAAAAAACTTATAAAACAACAAGTTTAAGCAAAACAATTATATTTATTAATCTGCAAGGACAAGCTAATTTACTAGTTAAAATAATTAATCATGAACCAGACATATTACATTTATGTTCTTAATATCACAATTAACTACATAAACCTAAATCAGAGTTATAATTTTAATTGAAAGATTCACCTTTGCAGCTTTTTTGTACTTCTCTGATGAGCATCAGAACTAACAGATCCAGAAATAGCCATTTTGTTGAAAATTTTCTTCCAGTCTTAGCTGACCAAGTGAATCCATTTTGACACAAAGTGATTGTTTTGCTTCACCTGCATAGTTTCTGTGTAGCATTGAGCACAGAATTTCCACAGGAAGGATGTCTTTGAATTTTGATGTCTGTTTGGGACAGTGGAGGAAGAGATGGTGATGACTGTGCTGGCTGCAAGGCACAGGTTGTTGGTTGTTGCTCTGATAAGGTCTGGTGGTATGTTTGATTTGTGCAGTGAGTTGGCAACCTCAGAATGTTCAAATTAATAAATTTTTCTTTATTAGAGGAGAAATGAAGGAAGATATTTTAAAATACAGTGTTCCAGTACAAATTGGTATCATTCAATGATTTTCATATAGATAAATTTATGTTATACCATGTAAATTTATGTTATACCGTGTGTTGTTTGTAACGTGTTTAGCCTCTGTTTTCTACTTTAAATTTGTACATGATATTAAAGCATTGAGAAACTGGAAAATACATACATTAGAGTTGCTACCTAGTGTGATGCTTTATGATAATGTCCTTAATTGCTTGATCTCAAATTTCTGTGAAAATATGTAAGAATTTGGAATCTTTTTTCACTACATATACACAAACACTTGTATTCACTGAAGTTTTTCTGGAGGGAGGTACTAAACCAAAATCTTTTTAATACTAGCTATCATGAGAATTTATTGAAAGCTTTTGTTGAAAGATGCTATACTGGTCTGTAGAGTCACTGTCTCAATGCCATTACGTGAGCTACAGTATTAATTTATTTTATAGAGAAGTTGGAATAAATTTCCAAGTCTTATTCTTCCATTTTTCTATGCTATTTGTTATTGTGGCTTAAATCTCTAATTTTGATTTGCTACCATATTTAGATCCAGAGAATCTTTCTGCACATTTCTGAACTTATCTCCCACACTATAACAGTTCCACAGAATAGTTTATTTCTAAGGGAATTTTTTCTTATCATCTCTGGTCATGGGTGTAGTAAATAGTCATTGGGGGAAAAGTTGTCTCACCCACTGTGTCTAGACAGGTATCTTAAAATGGAGATTTTTGAAGATTCCAATGAAAAGGTATATATGCACCTTCTTCAACAGATCCCAAGGGAGGAAGATGAAAGTTCAGGGGAAAAAGAGTCTTATAAAGACTGTTGCTTGATTTTTACTGAGTAAGATTTTACTGATCAAGACAGAAAGGCATATGTGTTTTTAACTGTGTATTAATTGATCATTATTTGTAAACGCTGCTTTATACTTTAAAGGCAGTCACTTGATTCATTGTAAGGCTTACTCTTGCATGGAAAATAAAACCCTATGTTTCTGCCAGTTCCTTAACTAAAGTTTTAAAGAAATTAATTAAATTACTAAATGTAAAATTTTGCATTTTCATATTTTTAATTTGATCCCTGTTCCAAGAGTGGTTTAGGTTCTTTTTTCAAAGTCGGTACAATAAAAATAAGAAAACACACACACACACAGAAAATCCCAAAACAAAAACCTTGAAACCTCAGAATATTTGAAACACAGAAACATTTCAAAACATTGTAAGTACTTTGTCTCCTGCAATTTCTTAATTGCATCAGCTTTATGACAGCACCTGCTAAATCACAGTTATATGTGTAAACTTCGAGATAGAAAAAGGCTTAATGGCAAAATACAGAATTTGGCTTGACATGGAAACAGAATATTGATTCCTCATAATATAGAATACTTTGACAACTGAAAGCAGAGTAAGACCTAGTCCACTGAAGTGAGTAAAAAGATCTTTGATAGCCTTGTGTTTTATATATTTTAAGTAAATATATAAATACATTCTTTTGTAATTGTACTATATGCACTTAAATAAAACTTGAATTAAATATGGAACTTTTTTTTTAGAAAAAGCCAATTATTGACCCTGGTATTTTCCAAGATAAACACTATTGCAAATAGTGAAAATGGGCAGAAAATGTCATTTGAGCATGAAAACAATCTTAAATAGAAAAAAAAGCCCAACCTTTTCTATTTCAGAATATTTCTCATCTTCCTATTAAACATTATCCACTTTCTCTAATGCAAAATTCAATTTCCAGCACAAAAGAGATAAAACACTGATAATGGTAATGGATATTAATCTGAAATGGAGTGAAGAAAAAAACATGCATTAATATATGCTAATGTTAGTGCTTACAAAATATCCATAATATCATGTTTTTAATGTATTTAGGCAAACTGAAAGCAACTGACATTAACAGTGGATTACAAATCCCTTTATTTTCTATGTCCTCGTATAATTTACATGCTGAGATCATTATGTTTCTTGACACACATTTACAATGAAAATAACAATTAAATAAATTGAACTGGCACTACTGAAGTGGGCACTAGTGTACTGCAGTACAGTATCTCTCAGGTTTTGAGCCTCAAATATACCTCAAACATAACAGGACACACAGGACAGTTTCTCTGTGTGTTAGGAGAACACACAGCTTACCCCACAGAGTTCTTCTAACACACAGAGAAACTGCCAATATGCCCTTGTAAAATATATTGCATTAAACATGTCAATAGCAAACATTATCAGCTTAATGAAACAGCTGTTCAGGATTCCAAGTGGATTGAATGACACTGATAGCTTCATTCACAAGTAATAGTCAATATAAAATATGATTTTCTTAATAGAGAAGAGCACAGTATTGATAATTAAATAAACTTTTAATAATTAATCTGTCACAGAGCAAGAAATGCCATGAATCATTCATAGTTACATGCTTGAGGCAAAAAAGTGAAAAATGGCTGATATTTTTCACTTTTTTTTCTGTACAGATTTGCTTTTCCAAATTAGCTGGCCAAATCAGCTGAATGATGAGGTCATATTTTTGACAGGGTTAAAATATCATGGGTTTACATCTTTTAAATAAGGTGGTGGTACAGCTGTAATGTTCAGTAAATTATTCAAGATTATTTAAAGCAAGAAGCTATCATAGAATTTACATGAGTTTTCCTTTGCAAAGCTGGGGTAAACAAGTGTTTTTAATATTTCACTGTATCTAATTCCTACGAATATGCATTCTTTCTTCAGTTCAGTCCAGTCTGGAAGTGTCTGACACAACTTGGGGTAAGAACTGAAACACAGCATAATTCTGTTTTACCATAAAAGCTCTGAGGTTTCTAAAAAGTTGGCCTGCTAAAGAGACCTCAGACAGGCACCTCACACAAAACTGTGTTAAGAGGCAAAATTTTCTCAAAAAAGAAAAAGAATATTGGAGGAAGATGAAAAGATGTGTCAAGTTTGCAGATGGCACCAAATTGGAGGAGACAGTCAACAAGCTCAAGGGCAGAGCTGCCACCCAGGGTAGAGTCTGGAGGAATGGGCAACAGAAGCCTGATGAAATTCAGCAAGGACAAATGCTGAGGCCCACACATGGGAAGGGAGTTCACCTTGTAATGATATTGGCTGGAAGAAGCTCTGCTTAAAAGTCCTGAAGCAGCTTGCAGAAAGTGAGTTAGGTGAGCATGAACTCAATGGTACTTATTGGTACTGAAAGGTTATAAACTGGTACTGAAAGGTTATAAACTGGCCCTAGTACTTCTTGTTCAGTCTGACTCTACTGAGTTTTGTGAAGATAAAAACAGACCAGGCAGAATAAAGACTACTCAATCAAATAGCCAATGAAGACTGGAAAAAGTGCTAGAGACCTTCTTGGATAAGACACTGCCCAAAGGCTTTTGAATGCTTCAGCCTCTACTCTTCTGTTATTTTGCTCTTTCCATCTACATCTTTCTGAGGGTCAAGCAACAGCACAAAACATTTTCCATGTAATTCACTGACACAGTGCTGCAAACTGCAAAAGAAAAACAGCTCAGGAGAGAAACTACTCAGTAGATAATTGGCTACCTCTAGTATCAGTTCATCAGTGATGTGTCAAGCATCATTGCTGTGCAGCACAACTCTTTGTGTGTTCCTAGATGACTGTACACTTTGTTTTCCACAGGACTGCAAGGCAGGGTTAATAGTTTTGCAAAGACATTTTCTAGTCTGTCTCATATTCTTTCTCTTCTTTGCCCTATTTCTTCAGTTACTTCATTCAAAAGGATTTCCTTCCTTACAATCAGATACATATGGGGAGTAATGCAAGCAGCTCTGTATTATACTCACGTTCTCAATTAGTTCCTCCCTATTGAAGAAGTAGATCCAGGACAGTTTCTCCTCTGGTTGCATTTTCTACTTTCTGGATCATAAAGCTGTCTTCTCAGTATTCTTGGAACTACTTTTGTGTTTTACTGTCTTCATTACCTAATGGGTTTCAAAATGGTTATTGTTAAGTCCCTCATGAATATAGTAGCTTCTGCATTTTAACACTTCAAGGGTTGATTTAGGAATTTTCCATTCCAAGTCAGGTGACCTATAACAAACACACACATTCATATCTTTATCATATTAATGTATTTTTTCCAAAATAGACAGTATGTCTAGCTGGTACTGGGTTTTTTTTCCTCTTATTTTTCTATTCAATGATTCAAATAGTTTATATTATACAGCTGTATTATCAGTTTTTAAGTTTATTTTGTATTTTGTATTTTAATTCTCCCCTAGGAATATGTTGGTTTATGTTTTCTCTTCTTTTGATGTCTTAGCACTTTTCTTTCCCTTTCTCCTGACACATGTTGCATCTTTCTTTTCTACTCTTTAATACAAATAGCCTAGAGCTACTAAAAGATTTCTTTTTCCTTTCAACTGAAAATTAAGCATTTTACCCTATAGGCTTTGCCAGAAAAGATCTTTGTCATCTATTTGTATACATTCCTTTAAGAAAGCATGTTCTGTATATCAACTAACAGATACAGTAAGGCACAGTAGTTGCTAGGAGAATTTTTCACTACAATAACAGAGCAAATAGTGATTTGTCTGAATATAATTTATAGCTCCCCTAAGGCTGCAGTAAATTATGCATCTTCTTTTACTCACAGAATGTCTTACAAATGTCTACTGAAGATACCTCTTTTTTTCTACCTGTGTTTTTTTCCTGTAATGCTTTTTTAACACAGACAGAAATAGGTTCATAAGAATGAATAATATTTTGGGATTTCATTTTAAAGCTGACATACACAATAAACGTGATTTCCTAATACATACACTCTGTAAAGTAGCCAGCTTCTCACTACATCTAGTAAGCGTTAATTTTGAATCATTATGGAACATAAAACTGGTAGAATGTCCATTCCTTCTTCCTTCTTGCCAAGAGTATTAGGACATTTTGTAAGCAACTGAAATGTTTAAGAGAATCACAGAATGGCTAATTTTGAAAGGGGGTCATCCAGTCCAACCTCCCTGCTCAAGCAGGGCCATCCTAGAAAACGAGTGCTAAGTTTTCAGAAATAGTTTTAATTTCTTTGGGTAGTTTTAAAACATGCACTTTGAGATGCTGAAAATCAGGCCAGAGTATTTTTTTAATCGGTTTCCTTTTACAGAGTTCTAGTAAACTCCCTAGAAGGAGAGCTCTAATTTTATGTTGCTCATCTTGGTCATAGAGTGAAGCATCAGCAACTGTCAGTTGCTTAACAGTTTTTACTTGTCAGCACTGACTTACTGACATCACACTCCTCTGCTAAAATTTCTGGGAAACTTCACATCTTTCAGTTTACACACTGCAAAATTATTTACAGAATAGTGTTGTAATGCACCTATGGAATAAATTTGTTCCAAAGGAACTGCAAATTACCTGAATTTAAGAAAAAAGTCTTACATGCACCACAGTTACGGCTTCCACCAAGTTCCAGTGCTCTCAAAACAAGAAAGCACTGAGAAAGTAGAGTCACAAATAAAGAAATGAAAGTTTGAGCTCTCTAGAATATAATTTTTGCAGTCTCCAAAAGTTAAGAATAGTCACATTCTTTAGCAGGATGAATTTCAATATTTTTAATTTTAGTTTGCTTTCATGGTATTAATTTTAAAGATACAAGTATTTGCACTCAATGGAAATGTAACTACATTTTATACATGAAACAATGTGGAGTCTGAAGGTAGTAGTATTTTTGCTGAGTGTAAAACATAATGTCTAAGGTGACAAGTGCCAAAATTGACATTAGATACCTTGATAAAAAAATTATAGTAAGAAAACTTCTTATTTAAATGATCAAAGAATTTGTTATTTATGGAAAAAGGCACTTTTGACCTCATATTTCTAAGCCTATATTGTCCTCAACTCATGGCAAGGCATAAAAGGCTGAACAAATCCAAGAGCTTATGTGAATTAAATGATTCATTCACTCATAGAGCAAGTGCAATAAATTATATTAAATGCAGAACAAGACAGCAGAAGACAAAGCAAGTAGCTCAGGAAACTGACTCTTATTTTAGAAGGCAAAATGATCTTAAACTTGCACAGCAAATATTGAAGAAAATTCATAACCATATTGTGTAGGTTATCTATATTATTCCAATGTATGATTGTAGCAGCTTGCCCCTGACTAGATATCGGGTACCAACAAAGCTGTTCTACCACCCCCTTCTCAGCTGGGCAGGTGAGAGAAAATATAAGGAAAGCCTCATGGATCAAAATAAGGATAGGTTGAGTAACTCAGCAATTACCATAATGGGCAAAATAGACTCAATTTCAGGAAATTAAATATTTAATTTTATGCATCAAAATCAGAATAAATTAATGAGAAAGCAAAATCTAAATCTTAAAACACCTTCCGCCTGCTCCTCCCTTTTTTCCTGGGCTCAAGTTTACTCCAAATTTTCTCTACCTCCTTCCCTACAGTGGCACAGAGTTTAGGGAATGGGGTCTGCAGTCAGTCCATCATACATCTTTACTTATGCTCCTTCCTACTCAGGGCAGGACTACTCACACTCTTCAGCTGCACTGTGAGGTTTCTCCCATGGGTGACAGCTCTACATGAGCTTCTCCCACATGAGTTCTTCCCACAGGCTGCAGTTCTTCATTCACTGCTGCAGTGGGAGACCCACGGGGTCACAAGTCCTGCCAGCAAATCTGCTCCAGCATCATCTCCTCTGACTCCATGGCTCCACAGGTCCTTCCAGGAGCTTGCACAGTCCAGGCTTCCCATGGGGTCACAGGCTCCTTGGGATGCACCTCCCTGCTCCAACATGGAGCCTACACAGGCTGCAACTTGATTTCTGCTCTACTGTGAACCTTTCTGAGCTGCAGGGGGGACAGGGGGACAGCCTTCCTCCCCATTGTCTTTTCCAAGGGCTTCAGGGAAATTGCTGATCTGGCACCTGAGGCACTCAGCCCACCCCTTCTTCACTGATCTTCATAACTGCAGAGCTGTTTCTCTCTTGTATTCTCATCCCTCTCTTATCTGTCTGCAGTTGCTGTTGTGCAGCACCTTTTTTCTCGTTCTCTTACATTATCCCAGAGGTGCTATCACCATCACTGATGGGCTCAGCCTTGGCCAGCAGTGGGTTCATCTTAGATCTGGATGTTTTTGTCTCCACTGGAGATGAGAGAAGCTTCTGGCAGCTTCGCACAGAAGCAGCCCTATAGCACCCCCTGCTACCAAAACCTTGCAGAACAAACCAAGTACAAGGACTTCCTCCTAAACCTTTTTATTCAAAGAAAGGAGAGAGTTACAAAATAGTTGGGGTATTTTTGTTTCTTTTTTTTTTTTTCTTTAGTGCTAGTTTGATTTTCTTAACTGACCTTGTTTAGGATTTTCAGCAGGATCATACGAGCATCATATGCACAAACATATTAGATGAGAATATGGCCACAGTGGACATGGGCAAAGATGACAAAAATATGGACAATTGCAAGAGAATGCCTTAAACTCTCCTAGAGAAAATCACTTTATCTGCTCTGTATGGAAAACCAAATCCTCATTTATATTTTCAGGACATGTTTATTCTGTTAGGCCTGTGACATTTGGTTTTCAATTCAACACTATTCCAAATTATTCTGGGAGTTTTGCCTTGTTATGTGAGAAGTTTGCAAATATTAGCTAGCTTTTAAGGAAACATACTGTGCTGAAAGGTATGAGCACTGAAGAACTGTGTAGGAAATTATTTTCTTAGCCTGTGGTAAGTCTGTATCAAGCCAAAACTGAGATTTCTGAAGGGGTTTATGGGAAAAAATAGAGAGCATCTGTTCAAAAGAGGCAGTAGCTCCCATGAGAGATGAGAACTGCAGGTTCAAGACATTCATGTCAAATTAGTCAGGGCAAAGATGTAAAGTCTGGTTTTTTTCACACCATCAGTGTGTGGCTATCTGTTTTCAACTACAGGATTGTGATTTTTTTTTTTAGTTTTGACAGAAACTAAGTGCTGACTAAGAGAAATCTTTCCTGACTTAAAGAAAAATAAAAATTATCTACATACATGTGAGTAGCTCCTTTCCAGTACCTCAGTATTTTCTACTGAAAATTTCTCAACCTCTAGTATCATTTTTATAAGCTCTGTTACTTAATTCCTGTTTTTTTCAGACGACTAAAATTTGTCATAGCAGATAGGTCTTCCATAACAGAAAAAAAAATAACCTAGAGTTAGTGATAAAAAAAATACTTCAACAGCAGCTGTGCAAATTAAACTGTTACATGGGCTCAATATTACCGTTAACTTTTAGCTTTTACTAAGCAAATGCTCCTGGCCTCTAGTTCTTTTAGCATTTATAAGTTATAGCCAGTCTTTAATTCCTGTATTTGAGTGATATATTGTGCATAGTTTTTCCTCTATTGTATCTCAAAAATAGATTTCTCCAGTGTTCATTTTCTCATGTGTTAGACATCCAAGGAACTTAAGAGGCTCAGAGGAGTTTGCAGTGACAAATGTTTTAGAATATATAGGGGTTTGGAATTTCTGCTGATTTGAAACCTATGACCTCATACTACAAGGTCCAAGGTGATCCAAGCATAAAATTTCAGATATTTTCATGTTTTCTAAGTTAGTGATTGACCTGCCCCAACACATAGGAAAATTTTAAGCACTAACTGAGACACATGAGACACCTTCACCCTGATCCCTGACTCAGGTAGAAAAAGGGGAAAGGATTTGACTGTCAGCTGCCAAGCAATGTAAATGAAGATTGTTGTTTTATTATTAACTTGATTGATATATTCTAAGTAAAAGTACTCTGGAGCACTCATGTTAGGTAGTGATATTGGGTGAAATAGCTGTTCTGCATCTCCCCAGCTATCATTATGTTAATTAAGTTAATAAAGTTACAGCCTCTAGCAGTAATCATATTCTTATGTGTGAATCTTATTTGCCTGAGGTGTTTAAATCAATATACAGGTCTTACCAAGCCCGACAAAAAATCGATATTTTGTTACATGATTACCAGTTTAAAAAGAAATTTTGGGGGCTTGGGATGTATTCAGTTACTGGTACATTGAAATGTTTCCATTTTTAGGAAATATACCAAAGGGATATGTACATAACTTTCAAAATACCACTACATCCCACACATACAAACTCAAGTTACATCAATGAGGATTTTTAATGAGCCCAGGGTAGTGTAGACAATCATATTTCTTTTTTAACACTATTTTATAGGTCATTATGTCAAATGGGTTAACCTCTACCTATTTAAATTCTTTTTATCTAATTGGATGATATTTTTCCAAATATCCTAAAATTTCTCATTTTCACAGAGTTTCCAGAGCAATTTTTGACTTTATAATTAAGAGAGATGTTTCCATATCTTGCTTTTAATAATAATAGTGTAATTGGATTTGAAAATAAAATAATAGTGAGAGGAGAAAATTCACTTAAAACTGAGTCAAATAAACATTTATCATGCCTATCATTTAGAAGTTGTAAATTAGCCTATGTAATCTGAAAGACATGATGGAAACCTAAGGATAAACCAGCTTTATCACAGTTTGACTTGTATGAAAAATTTTTTTAAAAATTGACATTGAAATAGAAACATCTGTATAAAAAAAACCAGAAACTATTTTTGCTTAGACATATAAAATTTTTGAGAACATCTGAAAGAACACATTTGATAAACAGGTTAAACCAGATTATTTCTACAATAAACCACATCTACTCCTCCGAGGAATCCAATTTCAGCCACTGTCTGAGAAAAGCAGTAAAGTTGATACTATTGAGGAATATCATTATATTACACGATAAAAAGAACTTTACACATCTAAGGATTATTTCCTGATTTGTTTCTTCACCTCACTATAGCCATTCAGTATAAATGTAAAATAGAATGTGGCAACCAGCAGAAGATGTCACAACCAGGAGCTGTGACAAGGTGCCCTTAACACAAGATTAATCTGTAGGCTTGCACACTGTTCTGGAAGACTCTTCAGGCTTTTTAGCATGGAAGGCAATTGGATTGATAGGGTTGACAGCCCTGACGGATGGGATGCCATCTAAATAGACCTGGACAGGCTTGAGAAGTGGCCCATGCCAACCCAAGAGGACAAACAAAGCCAAGTGCGAGGTCCTGCTCCCATGTCAGGGCAAACCCCATCATCAATACAGGTGCGGTATGATGGGATTAAGAGCAGCCCTTCCCAGAAGAACCTTGGGATGCTGGTGGATGAGAGGCTGGGCATCACCCAGCTATGTGCACTTGTAGGCCAGAAAGCCAAACATGTCCTGAGCTGCATCCAAAGCAGCGTGGGCAGCAGGGCAGTGCAGGAGGTTTTGCCCCACTCGGATGAGAGAGATCCCACCTGGAACACAGCACCCAGTTCTGGGGTGCCCAGCACAGGAAGGACATGGACCTGTTGGAGCAATTCCAGAGGAAGCCAACAAGATGATCAGAGGGATGGAATATCTCTCCTAAGAGAAAAGGCTGAGAAAATAGGGATTGTTCAGCCAGCAGAAGACAAGGCTTATTAAGAGGAGATCTTATTGCAGACTTTCAGTACTCGAAGAAAACCTATAAGAAATATGGGGACAAACTTTTTTTAGGGTCTGTGTGACAGGACAAGGGGAAATGTCTTCAAACTGAAGGACAGTCAATTTAGATTAGATATCAGAAAGAAGTTTTTTCAATGAGGGTTTTGAGACACTGGAAGAGGTTGCCCAGAGAGGTGGTAGATGCCCTCTCCCTTCAGGAAACATTCAGGTTGGACAGGGTTTGATCAGCCTGACCTATCCAAAGATGTCCTTGCTCATTGCAGTGAGGTTGGAATAGATGATCTTTAAAAGGTCCTTTCTCAACTCAAACTCAAAGTATCCTATGATTCTATGAATAAACAATGAAAAAAAATCTAAGTGAAAGTCTATGTCAGAATATGTGGCTAGATGCTGCTTTAGGGCATGGTCAGATATGGTGGCTGAATTCAGACTTTCTGTGGGCCTTTTGGGTCCAGAACTGATTTGGCAGTTTGGGGAAAGAATGTAGAAAAGGAATTGTTGGTGAAAGGGACATTGTTTAAGTAAGTTCTGGAAATTCAACAATGTTAAGTATTTCATACCACAACTGACAAATTAAAATTCAGAAACCAAAAGACAAACACACTCAAAATGTATTCATTAAAAACTATGGTCTTGTTATTTTTTAACTGAAGTCAAACTCATGAATCTCTGATTTGAAAACTTATTCTGGCTGCAGTTTTGGGGATTTTCCATAATGTCCAATAGAATTTCTGCGGTGATATTCAGTGAAGCTCTTCCATGTCTGTATGTGAAGTACAACAGAACTGATAGACTACCAGTTGCAATGAGACTTTCAGTTGTAATGAGATGATGTGTCAGCCACACTGCTGTCATAAACAAAAGTCTTTCTTTCTATAGAAACCAGTAAAATAAGCAGAAATCTTACTCTCTTTGTTTAAAATACTGTGGATACTAACAAATTTCAGACCTAATCTGAGATATCTTAAGGTCAATATAAAAGATCCCAACAGTCATTAGGGCTTTCAATCAGATTTATGGTTTTGGGTTTTTTTCTGAAAGGGAAATCACATCATATTTTCCTCTGAAAGGAGTTCATTGAAGATTATTGCTACACTTGACTTGAAGATGTATGGAGAAGTTGGACTATGTTCTTTTCCCAGATAGTGCCTTTTTTCCCCCTTCTACAACTGTTAAACCAGACAGTTCTGGTTACCTATATTCTACAATTTTAAGATTTTGCTAAACTATATCTTTGAAACTTTGCCCTGCAATTTCATTCAAGATTTCATTCAAAAAAAAAAAAAAAAAGCAACCCAAAACAAAACCAAAAAAAACCACAAAAAACCCAAACAAACAAAACAAAACAAAATCCTAATCTATCATACTCAAATGCATGATTAGCATGATAATTTGATTAAATTGTGTTTGCCTGATTTCAACCAGCAATACTAACATGTTAGGAAATGTTATCTCACTGTAGCCCATTTTCAAAATTGTCACTGTCTCATAAATTCTTTGTTGTATTGACACAAAACACATTAAGTCAATGGGCATTTTCTCTTGATTGGCAGCTGGGGCAGATGTCACATGCATGGTGTTGGTATCAGCACTTCCAGACTGTTCAGTCTGTTCTGATTTTACTGTAAATGCTTTTTCCTTCATCTGATTCACCTAAAAACCTCAAATCATCAAAAAACAGAAGTGTTTATGATAGCCTGTTTGTATAGCTATAATTATAAAAAATACTGATCAAGAATACCAATTTTACAGAGGTTGTCATCCTCCTTAGATTTAGAGAAATTACTTCCATCACATTTGGGTTTAGTTTTCACTTTTCATTTCCTTTGGGTCTGAGAATTTAGAGTGGAGTTCTTTTCCAGTTCTCTCTAGTTCAGACAAATTAGCAATGCTAGTTCTAGTACAAATCTCAAAGTTTTGGTATTGATTTCACAGACACCTCAAACAAGATTTTGAAAAGGAAAACCTATTAGGAAATTCAATCATTTGTAGTAAAATTATGTTAGCTACTACTTGGCAAGATTGCTTTAGAACTAAGTCTTTGAAGCCTGTCACAAGTCTTAAAAATAAAATTGCTTGAGTAGTTGAGGAGAACAGTATTAAAATGCAAATTTCCAGCTGCTAATATTTCTTCAAAAACCAATAATCCCTCAAGGCCACCAATATGTCAAATACTTAATGGAAAAATATCCCTTAGGCTGAATGGCCTTTCTAAGTTGACTTTTGATTAAACTTAAAATACTATATAGCAAAAAAACTTAAAATCAAAAAGAGAATATAAATTTAGCACTAGACTAAAATGTCATAAAGAATGCAATTGGAGGGGCAAATATAAGGTCGCTAATTTTTAAGTAATTTTCTACCCTTTCTGAGGATTAGTCAACGAAATAATTGCTAATATAAGGTATACCTTATAGCACACACTCACAAATGGGCCTTGGAGGAACAGAAACTCATATTTTTTCAAAGTAATACTGATGTAAACAAAAAGTTCTGATGTCATTGGTGTGCACAGCATGAAGTCAGTCTCCACTGCCAAATACTTCTCCTTCTACTCTTATACAAAACCTCAAACCTAAGGCACAAAATTATCAAGTCAGAATGCAATGGATCTTATTTTCTCTGGCTACAAAATTCTAAATTCTGTGCATCTCTGTCAAACACAGGAGAGAATTTTCCTTTGAAAAGGAATGACTCAGTAAAAAGTCTAACCCTGTTCTCATGAAAAGTAGTGACAAAACATTAGTGTGAGGAGGACTGGGTATAGTTTTGCTCAAGTTGCAGTAGACTTCCGCAAAATTTTGAGGAAATGAAATTATTGTTTAAACATTAAATCAATCATAGAACCGATAGCTGCTAGCATATTGAATTCCATCATTCCTAAGTGTTGTCCAATAAAACAGATGTGTGGAAATCACAAGATGTCTGTTTACTGATAAGCATACACTGTGACAATCGTGCTGTCACAATATCACCTTTTACAATGAAAACTTTGTGGCTACAAGGTAAAAAAAAACAGAGATACACAGAGTTTGTAATGTCACTGAGTGAAGAGACTATTTAGTAGTAAGAAAATGTAACACCAGGTGTCTGATGAATAATCCAGGCACAGATCATTTCTAATGTGCAGCACAGTTGTTTTTGAATAGGAATTGGACAAGTGTTTTGGCCAGATAAGAAAATCTTATGTGATCATGAGGAAACAACAGCTGGATTCTCAGCTGGGGTGAAGCAGAATAGTCTGACTAAAGTATCTTGAACATACAAAGATCTATATCACTTAAAGACGTGACATTGCTTTTGATCTTTGGAAGATGTGTTATGATGTTCCTAATCTGTAATATAATTCCAAAGGACACGTTTTTGGTAGTAAAGGTATCTTATAGCCCTTCAAAATATAGTAATCTGTATAGCTTCACTTTAACTTTTGAGGCTTCAGTCACCAATGCATTATTCTGGTGAATGTGAACCAAGTAAAAGGAATGAAATTACCCTGAGGGAAAAGTATGATGTAGAAACAATATCAGGACTCTGTTTTTAAATAGTTCTACTTTTTTAGCAGCACAGATACATAGCTTCCCTGAAGAGTTACAGTCACCTGAACTCTGTATTTCTCCCAATGAGGTCCTTACATCTAAGAAAACAAACTGCCCTAGGTCTCACTCGCAGATGTCTGACCATCTTCCCATATAACATATGCTCATGATACAGGATGCTGAATTTTAACCTTCAAGTTTACAAACACAATGCATTTTCTCTCAGTAGTCTATAATCTAATCTAGTAATCTTTAAAGACTCTTCAAAAGAAAAGTACCCATGTTTTTGAAAACCTATGTGTTTAGTTTCTGGTTGAGCAGATAAAGTAGAATCAGACATGGACACTTCATGTGATTAGCAAGTTTCCAGTTCACCGAGTACCCAGTTCTCTTTGAAAAGGAAATTGAAGTCCCAAGAAACTAATTTATTTTTTTCTCAGTCACAAGGAGGTCACTTACTGAGTGTTGAGGACACAATGTTAAAGGAGGTGATCACATTCAAATTTGGCTATGATCAATGATCAAAATATACTTGTTCACAAAGTATGTCACAGTAGCATTTCTCACCGGATCCAAATAGCTATACAAACTGTTTCATTTGCACTGGGTGGAGGACAAAATGTACTTCTACATTTTCTGGCAATTATATGTTTGAGAGTGAATGGAAAAAAAAATTTAGTTAGAGGTACAATAAAAAAAGATCACTTACAGTATTTGGCATGAACAATTTTAACTGAAAAATATTTTAAGTGTATGTCAATCTCACTCCCTGAACTTGTCTTCAGAATTAATTTTGTTGATTCACGCTTTGGTCTTAGCTGCACTGCCAGCCAAAGCACATGTCATCAAAACCATATGAGTATGGACATATTGTTATCCCAGATCTACATTTGGCATTTAACATGGCATTTAACAATACATTGTTCTAAACTCAGTTTGGTTGTTTTTGAGCCAGATTGCACAGCAATAAGTAGTTATGATTCATATTGTTAAACCAAACATGGAACCAGACAGTGTTCTTTATTCAGTTTAGGAAGACCTAGACCCCTTTTTCTTCATAACTCATAAAGGAGGAGGAAATTAAAGACCCTTTCAGTCTTTTTGAAATTCAGAATTAAATGCTATCACACTTTCACTCCTTTAAAACTCTTTGGGGTTGTGTTGTTAGCAATTTAAGCTCACAAACAGGTGATCTGTATGATAGCATTATAGCTTTCTTCCAGTATCAGTTCTTCAGCCTTTGTTTATCTATCAGGATCTTCTGACAGTCTTTTGAAAGTCAGCAGTCTAACCCTTTTATTTAGTCTATTTTCTGATGCTTCCCTTTATTTTCCCCCAGGTCCATCAGGAGTTAAATTTTAGTTTTGAACAAATTCAAACATCCTTATTTCTCTGTTCACTAAATAGATGTTTTGTTTTGTGTTGTTTTTTGGGTTTTTTTTTAAATCTAGTTATTCCAAAGGGGCATTTTTACATTTTAACTGAGACAATTGAAAAGACATACCTTTTACTTGTTTACCTTTCATATTAGAAAGACCTTGGCTGGTGGGTTGAACTTGGCTGAATGCCAGGTGACCACCAAGCCTCTCTACCACTCTCCTTCCCATCTGGAAGGGCAGAGAAGATAAGATGGAAAAAATTTATAGGTTGATGTAAGGCACTTTACTAATATGAAAGTTAAAGTTTGCATGTGCATAAGCAAAATTTAAAAACAAGTTTTATCCTCTACATTCCATGATCAGGCAATGTTCAGCCACTTCCTAGGAGACAGGGCTTCAGAACATGTAGGGTTGCTCCAGAAGGCAAACATTGCAAATGAAAAATACACCCCACCCCATTCCTCCTCCTTTCATTAGGTTTTATATCTGAGATGACATCATATGATATGGAATATCCCTTTGGTAAATTTGGGTCAACTGGCCTAGTTGGGTCCCCTCCCAAGATCTTGTCCTCTTCCAGCTCCTTTGATGGGGGGAGGATGTTGAAGACAGAGCTGATGCTGTGCCAATACCGCCCAGAAGTAGCCAAAACACTGGTGTGTTAGCAACATCTTTTAAGCTATTACTGCAAAGCACAGCACTGTGAGGGCTGCTAAGGGAAAGTGAACTCCATCTCTGCCAGACCAAAACCAAAGAAGTATTCTGTCTTTTAGTTTGGTAAGGAATTTGCTTGAACATTGTCAGATTTCTAATTAATCCCCCAAATTATAGTGGTTTTTGTAACTCATTTTGGGCATTTTGGTTTTTTACATTTAAATTGTTTTTTACTTTGTTATCCAGTTATAGCATCAGACAGCCTTGTTATATCATAGGTAATTTTTTTTAACATTCACATGGCAATGGAATCAGGAAGGGATTATGCAATGGTTTACTTTTAGACATATGTTATTTTTAACTACAAATTTCAAAATAGACTTATCTTAAACAGTTGAGAAACAATTGAAGTGTCCATCAGAGAAAGAACAATAAGTTAAAAGTAATGAGTTTCTATAAAACATATCCTAACAATCAGTGTTGTCTAAAAATTAAATCCTTTGGCATTCTTATAAAAATTGGTTAAACTAAGAATTATATTATGTTGTAAAACAGGGGTTTATCATCAAAGAAAGACAAAAATGAGAGAGAAAAATTCTGATAACTGACTTGGATTTACTGCCCAGCAATAATGCTTATTCTGAATGGCCTCCTTGAATCTCTGTAAGTAATGGAATTTTCCCTGTTGTGTCTGTTGAGTAACTGTCATTTTGTTGGGTGGGCAAGATTAAGCTTATCTGTAAGCCTGGCTGGTATTTTTAAAGGTAAATTATTTTCCTTGTCATGAACTTATGATTTTCTTGTCTTTTAACTAAAGTGGCAAATAGATTTATAACCTGTCATTTCCTACAATGGTGGCTTGAACTTGGCTAGGTGATAGATTCCCACCCAGTTGTTCCCTCCTTTTCACTCCTCTCACAAGCATCTGCTGGGAGAGACCAAAGATGAAAAGAGCTTGCAGGTTAAAACAGCACTTTCCTTCTATCCATCCTTCTTCCCTGGCTCAACTTCACTCCTTCATTCCCAACTTCTATGCTTTCTCCCTGTTTCAAACAGTGCAGGAAGATGAGGAATGATGGGGTCACAGTGAGTCGGTAGCAGTTCCTTTCTCCCTATTTTTTCTCTTCTCCAGTGTGGGCCTCTCCATGGACTTCAATCCTTCAGTGAAAACCTGCTCCAATGTGGCCCTCAATGGACCACAAATCATTTAGGAAATATCCACATGCTCCAGTGTAGAGTTCTCCATGCAGAGGGGATGTCTTCTTCCCATGGATTGCAGGACAATACCTGCTCAATCATCCATAGGCTGCAGAGGATTCTCTGCTCTGTTCCTCGTCTTCCATTTAGGCTGCAGATGTCAATAAACTGGCAAACACTGTCCAGTCATACTACATATCATGATATTCATGTTCTTTAAACACTGTCTGTAGAACCATGTCTCTTTAAGTCAGAAAGAATACAAGCAAGAGTTTAATAACACAAACCCCCAACAAATAAATTTGAATTATTTTATTGAAAAGCATTTTTGTGTCTCTATTAGGATTTACTTCCTATAATGGTTTTGCAAAAACATGCAAAGCAAGCAGCAGATTTTTGTTGTAAATGAAAGTAGAGGCAATGATACCAGATGGATGAGGAGACAAGGGGTCAAATTAACCATAAACAGAACCGTCATAAGAAATCTGATTACTTTTCAACTTGTTGGTAAATTAATAAGACTGCTTCATTCAATTTTCAGCCAAGACAATGTCTGTTAAACTGCAATACCATAGGCAGACAAACACTGTGAGTATGCATTTTATGCGAGAATTGTGACACCAAAGGGACAAAGATGTGTCTGGTTTAATGTAGAAGGGATCCAGGTAAAATAAAATTAAAGAATAAAATAAGCCTAATATTCTGCATATAGGCAGAATACATTTATTAAACCAAATACATTAGAAGAATACTCATCTATGAAACACTTATAAAAGACTAGCAGCTATGTACATGCAGGGATGATAAGAAATAACTTGTGGAGTTTTTAATGAAAGAATTTGGTCTTTTTCTAAACCTCAGAACTGTTCTGTTTTGTCAGTACTTAAGCACCCCCATCATATCAGTCTCTAACTCCCTACATTTTTCTATATCTACTATTTCTGCACATGTAATAAACTTCACGGCATTTCTCCATCAGCATCTCTAAATGTGAAAATTTTAAAATTTTCACATCCAGACATTTCCAAAACACCAAAGGATTACCTAGTCATCACTGCACAAACTCATAACAAGTCTGCTGAGAAAGGAAAACTTTTACTTCAGAAGTATCTCCTTAAACACACTTCCCAAGATCATCTTTCAAGCTAAGCTAATCTACCAACTCAGCAAAAATAACAAAAGGAACTTAAACATGAGGTGTTTCTTCCTCTCTTTACCCTAACATGGTGCTATCACCTGCACTACCAAATCCTAGCTCCCCAGTGGCAGAGAAGCTTGAGATACCAAGTCTCCTCAGTATTCCTTCTCTACTGGGAGAAGCGATGTTTCTTTGGAGAGATCAAAATTCAGGCACACAGAACTGCACATAAAAGCAGCAAATGTGCAAAGTCTAAGACATGAGGCAGGCAATAGGAAACCTGGAAGGAATGGTGCAGTAAAAGTGTGATCATCAGCATTAATCTGCTCAGATGTTTCTGGGGCTACTGAAAAACTCATTTTTATAGGACTCCCTGAGGAGTCTTCAAGAGCTGGTTGTGACACAAAGTTCCTCAGTCTCTTCAAATTTTTAATCACATTGGCAGTTTCTGATGATGATGATGGAGATTGTCCACATCCCATGTAGGGAGTTGGACTTCAGTCTCTGGTGATCAAAAAGTCTTGGCATTTCGACTCTGTAGAAAACATTCCCTAGAAAATATGTACAGTGCACTTTTAATGGCTTCTCAATACTGTTACCTCTTTCTAGGGAAAAACAAAAAATAGAATAGAATGAGCATCTTACAAATGCAAGAAGTTTTGGTGTGTGGGCTAGACAAGAATCCTGATACATCCTGGATCTTGTGATTTATCCATAAAATGTGTATCAACTGTACGTCACTCCAAAAAGCAATCACCAAAGGGGGAAGCTGTGTCTCTTCTTTACTATTATCCCCAAACCTGATGCATAGGTGGCTTTGTTAATCTGTGTGTTGAGTAGTACTTGGAAGGGAAAAAACTGGCAGCATAAGAATATACTTCAACAGTAACGTGTTATGTAGAGAAACTTTCACACAGGAAAATTTTGTTACTTTAGTTTTTCTTTTGAAATACCTTATATTTTGATTTGCTGTTCATTCAAGTCACTGAAAGTTTCTTTTGAGAGCAGATTTAATAGAAAATTTTAAAAAAAAGTGTGGAAAAAAAGAAAAAAAAAGGAAAAGAGAGAGCTAATGAATATGATGTTTAGTATGCTGTCAGCCATTTAAGGCTTATGCTGCCTCAACTCCAGTTAGCTGAGCACAGCAGTAGTTATGAGGAATAATGAGTCTGACAGACATTTTGAAATTCCTCTCCTGCTGTGTCCTGTCAGTTGAAAAAGAAGGAGACAGTGATGGCCAACAATTTCAACATAACAGATTGACCATAACTGGCACCTAAAGAACAATAAAGCAAAGACCAAATGGCAGGATCTGACCAGCTAGCTTCTAAATTCCCTGAATATGACAAGAATTGTTACATTTTATGTTTTGATTGAAAAGAAAAATGTAGCTATAGATTCAGTAGCTGGAAAACATTTAATTAGAAATAACAATAATAATAATAATTAGAAATTCTATTGGAAAAAACAAGATAATTTATATCAGAATAATGAATATTAAAAATTACTACTTTTTTTTTCTGCTCAACTTAAATTAGGGAGGTATTTTTTGATAATTTTGGGTAATAGAAAAGAAAAAGATGCATGCCAAATGTACTTTGCCACTTCTAGTAATGCATCTGTGAGAGACAAGAGACTACTTTCCTTCTACATTTCTACTCAGAAATACTGAAATCTGGATTTTTAAAAAAACAGCTTTTACCATGCTGCACAGCTAGATTATTCATAATATTCTGGTAGAAGAGGGATTGGACATCAGATTTTCCACTCCAAAAAATATACCTCTGTCAAGTTACTTAGATCAGATCTATATGAGCAATTTATCCTGCTAGAACTTTATTTCCAAAATAATACTTTAGTATTGATAAGAAATATAAAAAAAAAAAAAAAAAAAAGGAGAAGAAATCTCAAAATCACAACAAATGGCTTTTCAGTTCTACTATTTAGCTGGAGCAAGTCAGTCTGTGAAGTTGCTTCATATTCTGGTATACACTAGAAGACTTATCAAAGAAGAGGACTTTAATTTCTTGTGCTAAGGAACCTAAACCTTAGTTTATGGGGCTGAGCTAGTTACCCCATGATTCTGTTAAAGACAGCAAAGAAAAAAGACACATCTAGACAATTATTTCTCTCCCTAACATGATGGATCAGGTTAATTGTATCTATTTTTGTTTATATTTGCTATGAATGGAGTCTCAAGTGTTTAATTCTGAATTAAATATCCAGTTTTTAGACACCTAAAATTTGTGCAAATCTTTTTTTGCCGCCAATGTACCTTATTTGTTTATTTTTCTATAAATATTCTATTTCTCTACTTTTGAAATAAAAAAGACAAAGCTCTTTTCCCTAAAATCCAATTCTTCATGATTCCAAGAGTCCCTATTTTTAAAGGGCAGAACCTTCGGACTAATTATATAAAATTTGTATCATGTGATATCAAATAAGTAATGCAAAGCAAATAAAGGTAATATTGATGATGCCTGATAATGGGTATCTATTGTACCTGTGACACAAGAAATAACAACCTTTTTTTTTTTGCAGACCACAGCATTAACTTGTTGCAGGGCACATTTGGACAACTGCAAGTTCACAGAATCACAAGCTGATCTGGGAGCCCCCAGCCCCTGAATCTGTAATTCAGCACCCTGGAGTTCATCAGAATACTTCTTAGTTCACAGATCATTAGCTTGATGGAATAGCTATCTTAAATGCCTAACTAATTTCCTTTTATTTTAAATATTAAAAAACGATGGGGTAGATTTATTTCAAACTAAGAAAACAAGGATTGGGCATGCTAAGCTCAGAGCTTCATCTGCTTGGTCTCTGTGAAGCATCCTGACAGCAGAAGTGTTACGCAAAGAAGCCCCTGGACTGCCTGGATAGTGTATGAAGCTCAGCCACATTTACTTAAGGAAGGTAGTGCTGGATCACAGGATTCAAATGTCTGTGACCAAAAGAAGCACAGAGACACAGAGTCAATGTAATAACTAAAATCTTCCCTTCCACATCCACTGGATGCAACAATATTCCCACTTTTGTCACACAAAGGGAAAACATGCTGTTGTCACATTACTTGGCAGACACACAGCATGGTGTTACATCACATACCCAGGAGAGCTCGTGCTGCACACACAGCAGTGCAGGTGCTGCTTACATGTGCAGCAAGAAAGGAGCTGCAGTTCTGTATTGGCCACAAGCAAGCTCCCAGTGCTACTGCACCAAAGGAAACGCTGGCATCCAACTTCCCAAAATAATTCCCTTAACACACTAAGCACCACAGAAGGACTGCAGCTTTTACAACTAGATAAGGAGAGCAGCTTACAGCAAGAATGGCAATAGGCTTAGGTACCATAATCCACAGCCATGGCTGTAGCCTTGACAGAGTTTTGTGAACTGCATATAAACCTATCCTGCTCGCACAGAGTGTTCTTGCTATTCAAAACCATTTCAAAAAGTGCTTTTACATGTAGCTCTGTCATCCACTGTAACAGCTGAACTGTATCATCTTTTCTGCTACATGATTATTTTTCATCCAGGATTCCTGGTATAGTTCCTGCTTCTTGAATAGACAACACAGAAGTTTAAGCAGGGAACTTACAAGTGAGAAACAGAAAAGACTAACCCTTTTCAAATATAAGAAGGAATATTCCTGTTGAAATTTCCCCCAGCTTTTATATTTGGCAATTTTTTATGGGAAAAATAATGAATGTTTAAATAACAATACTGAAAAACACAATAGGGGAAACAAACACAACAATCATTCTCAAAGATATTTCAATCTATTTTTTCATACAAAGGCATCTATTTCACAGCTTTATTTTATCACTCAGAGAATAGAACTTCGTTAAACAAGGGAATCCAGGGTATTTCCAGCAAATGGAATCAAGGGTGTTTCCAGCACCTGTAAATCACAACTGAGTCCTTGAAGAAATCATTTTCTCTGTATGGAACAATAAGAAAGAAATACGGAGTGTTAAAAGGAAGCATGACCATGCTCCTGTTTTTGAAAGCAAGTATTTAAGTTAATCAAATTGGCAATTAATTAAGAGTTTTGCAGTTAAATGAATGTAGTGTCCATATCCACATAGATGTCAGTGGTACAATAAATTCATATTGTTGGATTTAGCTGACAGGAGCTGGTTTATTCTAGGCTGGGGACTCAGTTCCTATTCTGACATTGATCCTAATCATGTTTTGAAAGCAATAAAGCTTTGGGAAGCTATTGTTTTCCAGAGCTGCCAGTGTAGGGCTGATGTTTTTTTCTTAAAACTGAATAGGAAAGCAGCATGGTCTATGTTCTTAGGGTCTTCAGAAGGGCCTGACTTTTACTCTGGTCTTGCCTTTATTCTGGTGTTTAACAGGATGCCACTCACGTGTCTGTGTTGCCATAGTCTGTCTAGATTCTGGCATCATCAGGGAAATTCTTATAACTATAAGTGCACAAATTAATTCCAAATTGCTATACCTTGGGTGAGGCTAAATCTTAGAGCATATTGACTGCATAGTCAGTAATCTCAGTACAGACACCTAATCTGAATCTTTATTCATTTTTATGCATAAGAATTCTTTGCCATGGTACTGAGATGTCTCCACACAATAAAAAGTGTTTATTAAAAATCTGTCTGAAATTCAATAGCAATAATTTTGTTGTCTGAACCAGGTTATCATCTTCCACTTTAAAGCAGAGATAAAGGCAGATTTATGAAAGATGTACAACACTCTCACAAGATACAAGACAGCATCTAAGTTCAGAACAAGGGAATGCTACATGTCAAGCAGGAGACATAGGAGACAATTTCTTCC
The DNA here is from genome assembly GCA_003676055.1 of Chloebia gouldiae. NCBI lineage: Eukaryota > Metazoa > Chordata > Aves > Passeriformes > Passeridae > Chloebia > Chloebia gouldiae. The sequence goes on along the minus strand of QUSF01000003.1, from coordinate 24,205,898 downwards.
TTTGTCACTAACTCTGTTTATGTCCTAAGGCACAACAATAAGCTTTTTTAGGTTTTTTTTTTCTGTGTTGGCTTTCCTTCAAGGGTTAATAATATCTCCCTATCTCACAACATTTGGAAGATAATCTACAAAAAGCTCTGAATCATTTGGATACACGGCTACCAGCACTAGTCTACAAAAGAGCATTTAATAGAGACAACACCAAACTCTTATTATGAGCTCTTCTTTAACACCTTCACTCATGGCTTTTCATTTCCATCAGCCCAATCCCCACCCTGCACAGCTGCACAAAGTGCAACCATCCAATGATCAAGATCAAGACCAGCTTCTACGCTTCACTTCATACAACCATCTAAACCAGTGCTGAAAACTTTTTTTTTTAATTCAAATTTCTTATATGTTTTCATTTCTTTTTGTTTTGTTGTTCGTCCTCCCACCTTTCTTTCCCATTTCTGATCCTGAATCACACCGAGTTACCTCTTGTAACAAAGGTTTCTTAGTCCTTTCCTAATTGGCAAAACCCTCCCGAGAGGATTACTTCTTAGCATTTCTGCATCTCACATTATTGCTGTGATCTTTTGGTAAGAGCTGCCAGACAAAAATGATTCAGGTTCAGTTTTCCAGATGAGATGACTAATAGGAGTAGACAATGGATCTGCAGATGGACCTGTTTGTCTCGTTCTACCCCATGAATGTGCAGATATATCACCATGTAGATGAGTAGCATTTTGGGGGTTTTGCAGGAGTTATAAATAACATTTTTACACACTCAAACTAGAAAATAATCCTCCTATTTACAAAACTATTATCTTTTGGAGATTATATAGCCTCAAAGTCATATTAAATCCTAGTGTTAGATACAAAGACTTTTTCTAATTAACTCAATTTGGTTATGCAGATTTGGTTCTGTCTACATAATTTTTCACATTTCATAATATTTCTTAATATTACCTCTTTTACAAAGAGACTAGGCTTCAGAAATTAAAATAAAAATCTATGTGAAGAATTGGATGACATTGGTCTGCCTTTAACCCTAACATCTACTTCTTCTGTGAGATAATGGCTGCTGAGCAGACTAAAGTTCTTAAGTTGAAATGTGACTGCATAAATCATGCAAAACAATTCAAAGTTTCTAGGCATCAAGAGGCTTGTAGACTTGAGGTGTGATTGAAGAGTGATAATGTGCATTTGTCAGTGAGTTAGCTTGGATCTGAAAAATAGACTAGCTGATTGAAGGACTTGACCTAATGATCTCATTCTTCAATCTCTACTCTGTCCTTGTTTCCAGTCCACTCTAGATTTTTTTCTCCATTTCTCAGTAGACAAAAATTTTCCCTCTATTCCTCTTATGTAAATGAATTTCACTGAGTCTGTTAGTTTTGGTGAGATGATTCTTTATGGTAGCCTTACTATTTTCAGCTGATCTGACAGACCTAGCAATAAGTAATAACAATAACTTTGGCACGGAATCACAGACTTTTTTCCCCAGAAAATTCCACATTACTCAGATACAAATTTGTTTAACTAGAACATTAGCACTTTAGGTAAATATAGATAAGATTCAAAAAAAAATATTTGCAGAAATACTAAGCATGAAAAATATATCAACTTTAATATGTCTATTTAGATTTACCTTGGCTACTTCTCCTTGTTTTTGGTAGCAGGTTGGGCCACAGAAGTGGCTTCTGTGAGAAGCTGCTGGAAGCTTCCACCATGTCTAGCAGAGTGAATCCCTGATGGCTCCAAAGATGAACATGCTGCTGGCCAAGGCTGGCCAATTAGAAATGTTGGTAATGCCTCTGTGATAACTTATTTAAGATAAAATCAAAACACGGGACTCTTCATTATATTTTCTGCCCTGTCTAGTTGCAGTGGGGAGTGAGTGAGAAGCTTTCATGGCATTTGTCCAGTCTCAACCCATGACACAATCATTTGATATAAAGTTTAGTGTGATTTATATTCTTAAATCATTCACAATCTAGAAAAGATTAGTATGGGTTTACCAGTACATTTCCCAGACCATATCAATAATTTCACAAATAATGTTATTATGTAAAATCTGAGCTAAAGGACTACCTGAGATTTTTTTATGACCTACTCCAGACTGTACTCACCTTGTTACAGCACAGGAAAAAAAAATCCTAACTTGAAACCTGAAATAAACTGTTTTCTTAATTTCACACAAAATTCTCTATATTTCCAATGCAAGGATAGAATATTTAATATTCTAATATACACTGAAAATAAAAGGTCATTTAAGGAACCAAAAATGCAATTTGCATTTCTCACACTTTTCATAAGTTACCTTATCCATAATTGTCATCTTTGTCATCAGAGCAGAAGGATATTCAAATTTTAATAAAATTTATGTGAATGACAGTACAATAATTCACAGGTGATTTCAGTGTTCTTGAAGAAAAACCCAAGTTTAATTTTGAATGGTTAACAGGAAAATTAATGAAGATGTATGATTTAATTTAGATATAACTGAAAATGGCTGCTATTAGAGGCTTTCCAAAAATTCATTCCTTCTAAGATGCTCTATCACAGAAAATAAAGACATCACTATAAGATACCTTTCCATTATCTTTATTATCAATCACTTACCACATGCTTTGGTTGTTTAAAAATAAGAACAAAATCATTGATCTACTTTTGCTAAAGATAATGCTGCTTGAAATTAAAGGAATTGTTTTTCTTTATGTTATAATTTTTAGAGTTCCATGAGCAATTGATTTATTTCAGTATGTATTCATAAAGTACTGCTGCATGTTTGTAAATGCTATTTCTCTGCCCTATGCCAATATTATATCTGTGCTACTTCCCACACAAGAAGGCATCCATAAAGGGGAAAAAAAGTTTTACTTTGCTTGTTTTTATAGCTGATTTATTTTTTCTATGGATTTAATCAAAATTTCCCCTCAGAAGCCTAATTTTTGAAACCAATTTACGTATACCAGCTATTCTAAAATGCAACTAATCATCAGAAGACCCATTTTTATGTTTAATTCTTTAGCTGAGAGGGGGATTTTTAAAGGGAAATTCATCCAGTACAAAAAGGTTTGCTGAAGTTTTGCACTCATTTATGCACTCCATTCAGGCTATACATGAAACTCTCAGTGCTGCTTGCTCGGGAGACTTTAACCCAATTAAAAAGGCCTTGACAAAATAGGCAACTGCATTTCAGGCTCAGTTAGCCTCAGGAGAAAACATCAGGGATAGGGACATGACAACATGGTCAATTAACATGACTTCAGATATGTCAGCCCAGCTCTGCAATGCCATTAACTAAAATCAAGTGAACTAATACAATTAAACAGAAAATCCTCTTTATCCATCCAAATATACCCCAAAGACTAACAAAGATGACCCAATGCCTGCCAGATCTTTTTCAGGGAAGATACAGCTAAAGTTCCATCTGGAGCACCATTGCAACCTTAGGTACAGCCACGTATTTAAGTCAAACTAGAAATCAGTCACAAATTTTGCACCTACCTTCTGTTTCTCTTGCATAGACACCATTCAAATGCCTTTTAGAAGCAGTGAAGCATCATCCCTGCCCTTTTTTTTTCTGTGATCCATCCACATTGCACACTCAACAGGCTCACACTGGTACAGGACCTGCAGAGCTTGGTTTGTGTTTCCTCTACCTGGTATAATGACCCCTTTCAGGAAGGGCTTACTTGGAGTTTTCTTCCAACATTTACTTTGTCCGTTGTCATAGTTTGATGGTAGGACTATTCATTTTTTCTGATAAAATGTACCTTTTCAGCTTTCTGATAAAGGGTGACATTTACATGGAAACCAAAAATATTACCACTCACTTTGGAAGCTTCTTCAACAACGACTGATCATTCTACAAAAATTTCATTGAGATATAAAAGAAAAGGCAGATAATTTTTAAATGTATTGACATAACAAAGACACAAAACTAATTTAATATTTCTCGAGTGTAAAATTCTCATATATTTTACAGACCATAAAGAATAAATCCTAGAAAATTTTAAATACAAGAATAGAGACAAACCCAAGAACTGCATTGAGCTGTGACTTGATAATGGGATACTGAAATGTTAAAAATAAAGTTGTCCAATTTAACTAAAATAATGCAGATGGAAAGAGAGAAAAATGCAAATACTTTCACAGCACTGTGTAAATTCTCTAACTTATATTGGATGTTAACACTCAGAACATTTATAGGGCTTCATTTAGTCAGAGCTTTTCTGGAATAAAAGTGTAGTTACAGAGTGCATGTCAAGAAATATCTTTCTCACGGCTGCAGTCCAGAGCCTCTGGATCAACATGGATCACTTTGACCTGCACCACATTGTTTATATACTGACTTGAAATGAAGCTTCAAGTCAGGGACATAAAACAAGTCAAAACTTCCACATGATTTGTAGCTACCAATCTCTGTACATGTCAGTGTGGCAAGTCATGAAACTATTACACATTTTCTTCCCTATCCTTTCAATTTTTAATTCTCCTTGCCTTGTTGTTTATTGCACTCATTGTGACCCATTTTTGATTTGATCCTGATCTTTCCAAGGGAGAGTTTTTTTTATCTGGGTATTTTGCACAGCTAATTTTGGTTTTTTTTTTAATCAAGTAACTTGTTACAAACAATATTTGAAACTATTCATTGATTTGAATAATCAATTTTAGTCCTCTTGTTATTGAATCAGAAAAAAATAACCATATTTGCTGAATAATCAATTCACATTAGAATTTTAAAATATTTGGAAAGTAATTTGGCCAAATTCTGAAATTTGTATCAAAATTCTCCTAGAGGAGTCTTATAGACAAACTGTGCTAAATGCTGTCTGTTGTATATAAGATTTTTTTCCATAATGGAGACAGTAGGATTTTACAGACCTGTAATGGCTTTCAATCATTCAGGTATGGATTACACCTCTTTCCTTTAAAGATCCTTTTGCTATTTCTGGATGGTAATATTGCTGTCAGTCATGATACTCTGTAGTTTCATTGTTTTCATAATGATGAGAAACAATTTAAAAAAATAAAACAAGAAACAATAGGTCTCCATTCTCACCATTATAAATTTCCCCCTCAAGTCTCCTTTTAATTCAAAATAAAATTAAGGCAAATATTTATTTTAGCAGTATTTGACCTTCTAGCACATTGCATTGAATGGGTATATAAACCCCACAGCAATCAGACAATATACACTCAACAAAAACTGATTTTTCAGTCAAAAAATATAAAAAAATATATTATCAGTGGGGATTTGTACAAGATTGTCATGGCTATTCACAAAAATTTAGCTTGCTCTCACAGAAGGAACTGGGTTTGCTCAGCCTGGAAATATGAATGCCAGAACCTACAAGGAGGGCATCAAGAATGGCTCTTCACAGAGGTGTGTGGTGGGAGTATGATATGGACATAAGTTGAAATAACAGAGGTTCAGACTAAATATAAGGAAAAGAAAATTTTACCATGAAAGGAGCTTGAAAGAACCAGTTTTTAGGTAGTCTCTGTCTTTGGAGATTGTGAAGACTGGATAAAGCCATGAGTATCCTGTGTTGAACTCATAGTTAACCATCAACAGAATTTTCCAATGATCTTTTAATCATATATCTAACAGAAATGTGGAATATGATAATGAGTTATTTGTGTGGTTGCATTGCACTTAGGATTTTATGGAGATACACTGAACACAGCATTCTTCTTTTTATCCATGGAGAACCATTATTGTTGGTATATAGGCAGAAGAATTCAGTTGATTTAGTGGTTTGCACAATACTTAATATAGTAGGGGACCAGGCTGGGGCAGTTTACGTGCTCAAGTAGTACAGATCACAAATAATGATATTAAGCATGCAGTACCATACAGTACCAAGTATTTAAGCATTATGATTTCCTTGCAATAATGCAGAGCATTCTTTCATTTTACACATACTACTAATCAAAAGTATTCCACTGTGCAATTACACATATTTCTGTATGTTCTTAGATACCTACACATACAGCAACACACAGCGTATTATAAAAAATAAAGTAATTGAAGTAACTACATATAACCCACAATATAGTTACAGGAATATCAACATACACATGAAGCTAGAGCTGCTTATAAATATGAATTTCAACCTTGACTTCACTGGAAAGAATTAGCATAAACAGCATTTGCAGAAACTGTCAGCACTGTTAGAAGCAATTTCATAAACCTGGTTATCATTTTTTTTTAGGCTTCAGAGGAAAACCTCTTCACCATCTTACCCAGGTTGCCCTGTTTTGGTCAACAAAAAATAATCACCACTTCTCTGTGAGTCTGTGTGAATAATTTCTCTAGGTATCTATGGGTACAGATACAGAAATGATAACTGGAAAAGAGCAGGCTGAAGAGCTTAAAAGGACATGACGAAACATAGCGTGTGACAGTCTCCAAGGAATTAGTATGCTCCAGGGACCAGATATCCTGTTGAATCTATAAGAAATGATGATGTGAGAAAGCCAAAATCGGACAAATCAGTGCAAGGGCAAGGGCAGTAGCGCACATGGGGATCAACAGCAGACTGTGTGTCTTGGACCACTTCCAGAGACGTGGTGACTTGCAAGGACTAGAGGACTGTGCACTGTCCTTCAAGAAGGGACCTTGAGGGACTTTCCAAACACCTAACTACAAACCATAGGTCCAGCAGTTTGAAAACATTTAAAATAGCTGAAATGTGGGATTCCGGCCTGCTACCTTGCAGAAAATACAGCAGGAAGATAAAATCATTCAACTTATCGCAAATAAAGGCAGCAATGAGATTTAAGTTTCTTGAATCCAATGTGACTGGTAATGCCTAAGAACATATTTTTAAAAATGTTACGTTTGTTCCAGATTTTCTTCATAGGTTTATTAAGTCTAATGGCGCTCACAAAAAAGGAAAAACATTTTTCAATATCTTGATATTTAATGCACAATTTTGTCTTGCTCTGGATGTCTTATTTTAAGTACTGTTCCCATAAACAGGAGCTGACCTCACCTGTCAGTTAGAGACAAGTTTTGAATGCCAAGATAGGCACATATTGCTATTTTGCTTTACTCTCTGATTTTATGTTATTTCTGTGATTTGTTATGTACTGCAAGTGCATTTGCAGTCTATACTGTCTTTCTAGGGAGAGCAATTAAAGATAACAAGACAAATTCTTGATTATATTCAGGAAGTCAATTTTAATATTACTTACTAGAGGGGATTGTAATCTTATCAAGGATGTAATCTCTCCAGTTTTTCTTTTGCTTACTGGGAGGTTTGAGCATAGTAATTCAAACCAATATGATATGGAATATAAGCAAATTCCAATTTAACAGTGTTACATCACATAACTTCAATAAATAACAGTGTAATGAAGAGAGGTCAAAGCTAAAAAAGTCTGCCCAGAAATGCAGTGACATTTCTGATGGCATATTTTAAGAGGCAGTGAATCTCAAAGCCAGTGCAGAGTTTGAGGGAAATACCAAATTAATACCAATTTCAGAGAAAAATACAACTTCCTACTGTAATCATAATTACTTTAGTTCATATTTAAATTCAAAAGATCACATAGTATCCTTGGGAGAGAACAATGAGGTAGCTTGATTCCACTAACTGCTGCCTTCAGTGAATATGGAAATGTCAGGTACTTCCTTTCTGTACAGGATTTCATGAATAGTTGATAAGAGAACACTGATTATGAGGTGGGTGTGAGATCTCTTATTGAAAATCAGAACTGATATCAGAATGCATCATTTTAGATATCTAACTTGAGACTTTTGTAAAGAAACTGTTGAGATACATAGATTATATTTCTATTAAGTTTTCATTTTGCATACATACCTGAGGCACTTAAAGTCCAAAGTGTTTGCTATTGAACAATGTACACTTTTTAGTTCTGCTGAAATTAGTGAAATAATTTTGCAAACTAACATATTAGTGTGAATAGGATTCAATTAATAATTTAACTTTCAAAATACTTTGCTGGTCATTTGCTCATAGGTCTAGGTAAAGAGGTCTGAGAGATGATGGAGTAATTTCATGTATTCTGGAGGCTTTATCCATACAAGGCTGATCCCACTTAAGTTAATGGTACTACCCTTTACACAAAAAGGATGGTCACCATCTTAATTCTGTGTGGCTGTCATGACAAAGACAAGTTGGCCGAGGCTCTCCACAGCTGGTGTTCCCCATCTCCATGCCCTGCACCAGAATGTAATACTGTCTCTGGTTCAACAAAGCTTTTGATATCTGCTTGTTCTTCACTGTGCAAGACCTAGTTCAGCTCATTTGAAATTCAAAAATAAATTGAGACACAACTCTATTTAATTTGGGCTCAGAAGATTAGGCAAGAAGTAAAAAACATAGCATTTTGTGTTGCTTTCATTACATTTTTGTAAGAATGCAACTGACCTTAAACCAAAGAAGGCTAAGTGTCCTGAGCTTCACTGGGAGGGGTATTGCCTCATGCAGGTCAAGGCATGTGATCCTTTCTCTCTTTTCTGCACTGATGAGGTCATACCTGGACTACCAGGTCTAGTTCTGGTTTCCCCAGAACAAAAAGATATGCTGATACCCACTGAAGGGCCACAGAGAAGATGTAGGGGCTGGCGTGTCCTTCATAGGAATGGAGCTCTATTGAGCCTGACTAGGGGAGTAACCCCACCCAAGTGCATGAATATATGAATGGAGGCAGTAGAGAAGATGAAGCCCAGTTATTTTCAGTGGTGATCTGTGACAAAACAGAAGTCAGTGGACACTGAAGGTTTCATCTGAACTGTGAGGGCAATGGAACACAGGCACAGGTTGCACACTCTACATCTTTGGAGATATTAAAAAGCCACCCATTTTAAAGGCCTGGTCCTGAAATACCTGCTCTAGGTGACCCTGCTTGAACAGGGTTGGACAAGGTGACTTGGAGAGGTCCCTTTCAACCTCAATGACTTGGTGAATCTGATTCTGTTGCTCTTGTATCTCACATTCCTTTCAGGAAGTATCAGAAATATTGTCTTTGGTTTGCTCTCACAGGAGCAGAGCCTTGTGAGATGCCTAGAGCTTTGTGGATGTGGATGAATTGCTGTTCTATACCACCCACAGCATCACTCAAGACATTTGAGGGAATTAAAAAACAACCTCAGTACAGAAGTTTTCTGTTTTGCTCCATTTCTTCCTTGGGGAAGCCACCAGGACCATCACTGAGGACTCTGTACCTCTCCTGCTGCTGCCCTTCCTGTCCCTCAGAGAATGCAGCTCCAGGCAGTGAACACATCTGATCCATGGCACATCTCCAAAAAGCAACAAACTCAGCCTAGACTCAGCAGTGAGATGAGCCTGAGCTGAGCCCCAGCCGAGTCCAGCGGAGCCAAGCACACAGGTCCAAAGCAGAGGCACCACAAGGAATTAAATCAGTGGAGTCAAGCAGTCTGGAGCTGGGCACTGCAGTGCTGTGCAGATGATCCAGCTTTTGAGGGGGTTGTTCATCATCATTTTTTACTGTGTTGGGCATGGAGATGGGGAACACCAGCTGTGGAGAGCCTCGGCCAACTTGTCTTTGTCATGACAGCCACACAGAATTAAGATGGTGAACATCCTTTTTGTGTAAAGAACCTTTGCTTTTGTATACTTTTGTTATTAATATTGTTGCTGTTACTGTGTATTTCTCATTCCATAGCTATTTGTTGTAAATTGTTACCTCAACCCATAGTTTCTGCCCTCTGTTGCTGTCTCTCTCCAGAGGAGGACTGGGGAAAGAGGAGCAGCTTATTTGGAGTTTAATTCCCAGCTGTTTTTTTTAACCACTGCAAGTATATAAGGTCTTTCAAGACCCGTTTTGGCAAATAGGGGCTTGTGAAAACAGGAGAAGTGTGAGGAATGAAAAAACAGGAGGCAGAAGGTATTCAGCTCACAGTTCATCACTGCTATCCTTCTGTGGGTCTGCGAAGCCCAAATTCAGCTAGATCCCACTGTACAGGTGGGATCCACCACAGTGGAGAGTGAGAGAAGAAAGTGGAAGGAATCAGGAGCTGGGCTTGATAGCACCAAGACTGATAACTTGTCCCACTGTGCATCTCACATGAAATTAGGCTTCTCAGTCTCTCTTCTCATTTACAGTACCTCTTTCAGACACAGCTGGTGTCACTTGACTGTTTATGCAGATGTTCCAGCTGTTAAGGACTTTAATCTGGCCCTTCTGCTACAAGGTTTACAGAATAGAAAGCATTAGGCACTTTATGTGAATTATATATCATTCACCAACTAGATGATCCCAGCTTCTGTAATAGTCCATCTTCAAGGCCTCAGAGCTGGAGCTGGTGCTCCAAGCAGCTAATCAGTAGGGAAAGTTGCAGCAGTGCTTTGGATGCTGTGAAGCTGCCTGTTGAAAGAGACTATACACGTAACCGAATTGGACACCTGGGAGGTTGGGCTGTAGTTATAGCTGTGAAAACAGCAGCCGTGCCAATACCATGAATCTAAGCACCAATCTGTTGTTTTGGGAGCCTGAATTATTTTGAAAGACCTAGGAAATTACTGTCAAGGAGACTTAAAGCTACAGCTATAACTTGTTATGGGATGTTTCACAGGTCCTTTCTTAGGTCCTGGGGTAGTCACATCAGTCCAGGTCCACTCCAATGTGTTTTTTACTTTCTCAAAATGGGATGGTTGCTTGGACTAAGAACTCTGCAAACTGGTACAATTGGTGACTGGGAGAAAATTCAGTTAGGAAAGAGCTACCTTTTCTGCTCACAGCAGTACAGGCTGGATATCCCAAAACTCCAGCACCCCTCTGTGACTTATGAAAACTGGACTTCAGGTTCCCAAGTCATTTTATACTGGCATTTCACATCTCTTTCTGAATTTCTAGAACAAAAATAATTACTATTCCACCAGTGAGGAATAGAAGGCAGTGGTGAAGTTAAGTATGGTACATTCAGGGTTTATGTTCCCATGAAACATCTGTCTCATGAATATAAGTCTCTCAGTTTACCAAGTGAAGGCAGAAAATATCTTATTTAAAGCAGCACTGTGGAAAAAAGTTTTCTCATAACATATAGCATTGACCATTACCTTCTAATACTTGCTTGTCTTCCTCCTACTTTTAGTAAAACAAATTTTATAGTTGTAGGAGTATTTAATGAAAAAATAATACAAAAATTTTCTAACACACAACAAAGAGTTCTTCCTACCTACTCACCCATTCCATCTGATGTATTTTAAACAAGCTTTGAGATAGCATTGAATGTTCTAAATATATTTAGCAATGTTAAATACAAATTACAAGTCAGCAGGGCTAGTTACAAAGAATAAGGCTTACTGATATTTTTTTCCTTCATAAAATGAGACTTGTAATTCAATTATGTACTCATAGGGGGAGAAAATGGTGCATGTTCCAGCCAGCAGCTCCCATTGTCCACATGTGCATTCTCAGATCAAACAGATCTAATAATTCCTTGTTAAAGTCATCATTTCCCATTAGATGAGCAACTGTGGCTGGTAAAAGGTAATGGTTACAGTGTGTTACACAATTAACACAGTGTGAAATGAACTGAAATATGTTTTCCAAAGAAGATTTTCAATGGAAGTGGAGTATTTAGACGGTATATATCAAAAAAATACATACTCAAATGAGGATTGTACTGAATATATTTATAAAATTGACAGTGTGCTCAGTCACAGCAGCTCTTATACTATAAATAAAATTAGCATGCTGTCAAAAGCATAGCAAACATTCTTTAGGGCTATGAAAGAGAAGACTTGCATTATAAGAAAATCACTTCAAGTTGTCTGGAAATACATAAATGATGGAAATATTTTTAGGCTTTGTAATGGTTTCTGCCACAAAATGCACTAAAAATTCAAATAATGAGAAGGACTGCAACAGATAATAGACAGCAAGTGTAGTGTAAGTAGAATGAATTCAGAAAAGAAAATTATATGGTCTGGTGATAAAAAAAAAATAAAAAAGAAACTAGCAAACTCATAAATGAGCAATTTACTGTGTTGTCTGCATGATATGTTTTAAACTCCCCCAGAATAACTCATGTAGCCAGTGAACCACAATATCCAGCAGTTCTGAGGTTCAGAAGTTGATTATCAATTCATGGAGTTTCTGCCTATCAATAAAGAGAGCAGGTTTCCTAGCAGATATCTGATCTGAATTTAAAAAAATAAAAATCCATACATCCTTTAATGGTGTAGAGCATTTTTCCTACCTTTAGGCTAAATGCAATTCTGTGGAATTTAGTGCAATGAAACCATTTTATATGTCACCTGGGTAGAGACATACTGCTGGAATTTGATAAAAGGTGATCCAGAAGATAATGATGTGAAATTTGTTCTTCAAGTGCATAAATCATTACCAAAACTGGCCGAGACTTTAAAGTCATTTAGACAGATCTGTATGTGACTGTGTCCCTGCTAACAATTCTTGCTTCTCAAATGGATTTGTTGGTATAAGGCAGTCTGACCAGGTTAGAGCACTAGGCAAGTTAATGTACAAGTGGCAGCCAGCCTCTGATCATTTAGACAATTCAGGTGGCCCTTAGGAATCTTTGGTGTTAAGCCCCACCTCAGAACTGTAAAATCACAACATGGCTTGGGCTAGAATAGACTCATAGAATCGTAGAATCATAGAATCACAGATAATGCTGAGCTGGAAGAGATCTGTCAGGTTCAACTCCTGGCCCTCTGCATGACACCACAAGGATCACACCATGTGCCTGAGAGCATTGTCCAAATCCTTTTTGAACTTTGACAGACTTGGTGCTGTGACCACATCCCTGGGGAGCCTGTTCAATCACCCTCCAGGTGAAAAATGTTTTCCTGATATTCAACCTAAACCTCCCCTGTCTCAGCTTGATTACAAGAGCAAAAAATCTCAAGACCCACCCAGTAATGCTGTTGTGGCAGAGATTCCTATCACAGAGTCAGAGAATCATAGAATCATCATAGAACCATAGAATGGTTTAGGTTGGAAGTGACCCTAAAGAACATCTAGTTTCAAGGCCCCTGAAATGAGCAGACACACCTTTCACCAGCTTGCTAAGACCCCATCCAACCTGGCCTAGAACACTTCCAAGGATGGTGCATGCACAAACAACTCTATCCATCCTTTTCCAGTGCCTTCACCATTCTCACAGTGAAGAATTTCATCCTAATATCTAATCTAAATGTATTGTTTTGACTTGAAGCCATTCCTCCTTCTCCTGTCACTCCATATGTAGTATCTTTCTATCTTTCTTGTAGGCTCCCTTCAGATATTGGAAGACTGCAATTAGGTCACCCTGAAGCCTTCTACTTCCAGGCTGAACAATCCCAATTCTCTCGGCCTTTCCTGTTAGAAGAGCTGCTCCACCACTCTAATCATGTTGGTGTGCCTCCTCTGGACTCTCTCCAACAGGTCCATGTTGTTCCTGTGCTGGAACCCCAGAGCTGACCTAGCACTGTGGTGGGGTCTCAGCAAAGCAGAGCAGAGGGGCAGAATCCCTCCTGTGCCCTGCTGGCCACACTGCTTAGGATGCAACCCAGCATATGGTTAGCCAGGTGCAAAGATATGGGTAAGCATCTCAGAAAAGGATTTCGAAACATCTTCCTTTTAGGTCAGGAGTACCTCTCAGGTGAAGAGATACAGAAGCTAGATGTGGAAAACAAAAAGGCTCAAAACCAAGGGTCTATCTTTACTATACAGTGGAGCACAGTACAGTAATCCCACCTGTAACTACTGAAATAGCATGGCCGGTTTTATTATCTATTTTTCCTATGTTGCTGTCATGCTAGATTTCTTTTTCACAATTATTCTATAGGCCTTCTCTTGAGTGCTGCTTTACTGTATACCACTATGCTTGTCCTTGAGGCTTTCATTTTACAAGCCTACCAGTTATCAGGTGCTTGATGAGAGCAGTTCAGAGAATAATTAGGAAATGCAGAGTTTATGCTATCAATAGGATACAGTAGCACTGAGATAGTTTTGAAGCACCATGCAGTATCTCCTTTTCCTTCTCTTTATGCCTAACCTTCGTTTTTATCTTCCACAATGCACATCTTTAAACTCCCATTTCTGTTTAACTGGTTTTTGGGACAGGGACTGTCGCTTCTGGCTGCACAGTAGGATCATATATCCCATTATGCAAATAGTAAGCAATAAATAAATAAACACATAAAAAAACTCCAAAAAACCCAAATGGTTTCATTCCTCTGTTTGCAATCCTTTGAAGGGAGACAACTTTTTGTAGGATAGTTCCTTTTGCAGTATCAGGATCCCACTCTGTTCCCTGGGAATGGGATGGAGAGGTGTTTAGTTTCAAAGATTAGGAATAAAATCCATCACTAAAACATTCACTGATTATATCTTGTCTCTCAAAAATAGGGAAAGATTTATTCAGCTATCCTCTCTCATTGAGAAGATTCACCTATGTTAGTCTATGAGACAATTACAATTTTATATATAAGCATGATGCCTTTGACTGTAGTAGTTTTCTTTAAAATTAATAAATGTAAAGTATTCATTACATTTCTCTGGCAGAAAACCCAGAGACTCCCAACTGAATCTTCAAGGCCATACTTTGGTGAGCTTGAAGTTGGATATCACATGAACACTCTGATATGCATTTGAGATTGTTCCAAACCTGAGTACTTCAAATAATGTCAGTGTTTTTGTATAAGCAAAGAATGCAAATTACAGCCCAAAACTTGACCCAATATAAATACTCAGAAGACTTTATTCCCCCACAGTGTAAATTTGACCTTGTAACTATGCCCTCTGTGAAAAAGGTGTCATGTAACTTGCCTGAACAGTGAAATGCTGGAGCATGATATCTCCTTCTATAGTTAAAAATGTACACAAAAGAATATATCTGCTCTTAAATCAAGCACACTCTACTCATTTGCAGATGATGTCCAGATAGGTTACTACAGATGATTGGCAGAGTTTACAGCTAAATCTCTTAGAAACCAGCAATTTATTTTCAGTCCACAGACATTTGAAACTACTCGTCATAAATCAGATTGTCCAAAGATGATTTTTTCAATACGCTAAGGGCATTTGATAGTTCAAACTTACAAAAAAGAAATTGACAATAATGATGCTCTTCAATACCTCTCTTCAGAAACTCCAAAACAATGACCTGTAATTCTAGGTGAAAAAAATATTGTCATGTCTCAGCAGAATAGCTTTACTTAGAGTGGAATATGTGCTATAAAAAGTCCTTACATGATTGCCTAGAGTGGTGAAGGGGACAGAGGGAAGTGTGAGGTCCTTCACACAGGTCATGCCAAAACATTTTTAGGTAGGAAAAGGAGGCAGATCTATCTTCTTACTTTCAACAGCAGGAAGCAGTATTAGTGAGAAGAGACCACATGGAGGCATGAACTGATGCAGTTCCACATGGAAAAGCTGCTCTGCAGTTGTTGTCTCCTCACAGAAGCATAGTCCTTGGAAAACAGAGATTCCACACTGTCTTCCATTTAGACTGATGTTATACAGGGCTAATAACATCAGAAATACAAGTGAAGAGTGGAAAGATCCTCTTCTGACAGAATTTCTGCAGAAATGAGGTAATTTATGCTTATCAGGCTGTTAGGCAATTGAGAATAACTGGTATTTTAGTTCCAATAGTGAACAACACTGTAAATAAATTCTGAGTATATTGATTAATCAGTGAACAAGTAAATAGAGAGAGAGACAATTTCCTCCAATAGAATGTAAATAGTCTTTCATTTGTTTTTTGATTAAGCTGTAGAGGTGAGATTCACAGAAGGACAAATGCACCTTGAAACCCATCAAGTTTGTCCTTATGATACTGAACCCAAAATTCCATGCTATTCTTTCCTAGCTGACTGACTAAATAGTCCCCTTGAATAGCTAGATGTCCTTCCTCAAATTCCCCAGCAGGCCAAAATTGCCCTTGCTAATTTGCTGTCTATCAGGAGCTTAATTTCTGTTTAAATGTCAAATGTTTCTGTTTAAATGTCAAATGTTTCTCTTCTTGAAACCTTGGAGGTGCTCAGAATGATAGTTTTATTCAAGCACATAGAACAGAAAAGAAGAGAAATCACAGCCTTAGAGAATGCAAGTAGAGTGGATGATTTGGCAGAGTAGGGAACCCTGAATTTTGAACTAGAATTCACATCTTCCACTTTCTAGGCACGTGATATAACCCGATGGTTCTCATAGAAATAGTGAGGATGAAACATGTACATTGTAAAAGGGAAAGCTTTTTTCATTGTTTTGAAGGAAATACAAGACTGAGGACTGATTTAATTTATACTGTAGGTGTCATGAGATCTGATTCAAAGAAAAAGAAAATTCTGAGTATTTGGAGACAACAACCCAGGAGGAAAAAGAGCAGAACACTTCTTTTAGGAGCAAACTGCAGAAATTAGACTGATGTTAAATGAAATCACTTCCTCAGTTGCAGTCCAGGATCCACAAATATTTTCAGGCACTTTTTAACAGCCAGGTGTGATCTGACTTCACTTATGAACTTATCTCCCTTCAGCCTGAAAACTGTGCATATTTATCACCTCATTCTCACATTTAAACCCATCATGGAGGTCTATTAGCATAGGCAAGTGTGTTAATACAGCTTTTTTTCTCACACCCATTTTGATCAGAGCACTAGCAAAGTCTCTGTCTGCAAGTAATTAAAGAGACCTGGACCTTTGTTTTCACACTCTATCTGTTCTGATAACCACATTAGAACCAGAGGTAAACAGATGGCTAATAGTAAAACAGCGCAAAGAGTAGACATAGGTGAGTTTTGTTTTACAAATATTTGTAGTTAAATTTTTATAAAGAAGGATCAATGTCAGATTAAAACTAAATGGTGAAAATTTAATGATGAAAAAATTGAAATAATATTTAGAGAGTTAAAGTCCTTGTTTTCACGAAATTAATATTTCATAGATATGTAATGTCCATTAAAACATGGGAGCTTCTCTTAGAGTTATATAAAAGTCATTTTTCCAAACTAGAACCTCTGATCTAGGCAAAGGTTTTTATTTGTAACACATACATACTAACAGGCCAGAGGTAACAGGTACTTCTAATATATTAAAAAATTTCAGCATAAATCCCAAAGAAACTATGAACAGAATTCTCTAAGGAATTATTTCACTCATTAATATGAGAAGGAATTAGGTCCTTATTAATTGTTGCTGGTTCCAAGAGAAATACATTTCTGCCTTGACTTTACATGCAAGAATCTGCTTCAAGTTTATGACCTTTCTTCCTTCCAAAAGCAGATAAATTATAAAAGTAGCTAATTCCCTCAACATATTAAAAGTATCTCTTCTGGTGAAAATTTTTTTTCAGTCTCCTGTTTAGTCTACAGTTAATCATTGCCTTAAATTTTTTGTGATTGTATTCTAAAAACTGTAAGTGTAAAAATGCCAGCTTGGTTACTCTCACAGTTAAGACTCCACATGTGCCATCTTGCAATGATTTACAATATCATTAAAGACTACAAAGACTATGAAGAGTTGATGTAACTGTGAAAGAAAAAAAAGAGGGAGGAGAGAAGACCTTTATTGAATACCAAAGTTATCTTGATAAATGGGGGGATTGGTCTGAAATCAATAAGAAATTCAATAGAGACAAATGCAGAGTACTACACTTGGGGCTTGTCTACACAAACAGATTAGTACAGCAAACTAAAGCATGAATTTACAGTACACTTGCTGCTGCATACCAACTTTTCATGCTGACACTTTGCTAAGCAGTAAGTATAGCTCTCTGTGATGTCTTCTACTTCACATTCTGCACAGAGACAGCATTAGTGCAGGCTACAAGTATCCACAGGGGAATCTGGCATGGAGAAGCTAGTGTGCTGTAAATTTATACCCTATCTTACTGAAATTTGGTAGTTTAAATTCTACCATAGGCAGAAAAAAAATCAAATCCACAAACAGAAAATGTGGAATATTGCTGCTTAAGCAGGTTGTAGTCAGCACAGCCAGCATAGCCAATGACAAATAATGATAAATAACTATGATATTGGTATTACAGAGAGCACTGTTACAAATACATTAAAAGAAACAGAAGAGAATTATTCACATTCTGCTTTTCTCACTGTTGGCAAGACATAAGCCAGAACAGTCTGCTTTCTTTGGAGTTCCACTTCAAAGGCAGTTTTTATAGTCATAAAAATGCAGTCAAACATGCTATAAGAACCAAGATTGCTAAATCCAGAAAATCTAGGACTGATGGCTGAGTATGCTAACAGTCTTCAAAGACATAAAAGGGCACCTTAAGAGAACTTCCTGCTTTATTTTTTTTTTCCAGTCCAAGAAGACTTGGAAGGAAATAATTGTTTCATTTGCAGTTGTGGTATTCCATATGTTCAAGTGTTGATGCATACCATCCTGAGGGGTACAAGAGCAGGGCAACACTGGAAACAAGGGTAAATGAGTCCATTGCTCTCATTTCTAACATCATGACATGTTCTAGGAGTGCAAGAACAGCAGTGAGAAAGTGATAATGATTAACTTTCTTTGAAGAAAAGGTATAAGAACATAGAGTTTGAGAACTACTGAGTTTGGAGACAATTCACCTAGAAAGAATAAGCAATTAAGCACACAGGAGTGTCCTAAAAACTATTGACAGACAAACATTATTCCATGTGGTCTAAACATTCTTGAAACTTTCTCTGGAGAGGAGTTCAGAAGTAAACAGCTTTGCAATTTCCTTTCATTTTTTTTTTTAGACCTATAGCAGCCTTACTAAAATGTAGACCTTCTAGCGGTGTATACTTGGCTCAAATATATTATTTGCAATTTGCTATGGGGCAGCAGCACCTATTGAGTGAAGCCTGACAAGAAGTCAATGGGGCTCTAATTTTATATATGATTATTTACCACCTATTTTTCAGTTTCTCATCTAAGTAATCTTCCTCATATTTGCTATATGTAAGAAGAAATCTTAGTATTATATCCCATAGTTAAAAAGAGAAATAAATATATAAATTATAATATATGCAAATTATGCTTATATTTATATGAGTTCTTTTATTATTAGTTTGGATTTGCTTACTTAACTGTCATTCTAAGTGCCTCCTAGTTATATATATATAATATTCATTATTGAAGGTGTTCTATGCTGAAATTACAACTTGCATGTTATGATGGATTTAACCCATCATATATTAGGACCCAGCTAGCCTAATAAATAATCTTTCAAGTTGGCTGCATTTCTCTTCCACAAAGACAGCACATAGAAATGATCTTAAACTGAGAAACCAAAAATCAGTACTTGATAGAAAGAGTGAAGAGTAAATATAAAGTATGCCAACTGGATAAACAAAAAGTTCTGGAAATTTACAAATTCAAAAGATCAAAGGGGAGAATACAGTTACAGAAAGTTAGTTGCCTTCTCTTGGTAACTAGCCATAAGATGGTCTAAGTCATATAAGAGTAGCAAAAGGAATCCAATGTGAAAGTTTTTTAAAATGCTAATCATATCTGGGGAGAATAAGACAAAGTGAAAGGAATAGAATAGGCCTACAGGCTAGCAATTACAATTGTACCTTCTACCTAGAAAGATACAAGAAAGAGAGGAAACTAAATGGAAATGACGTGTATTTCCTAGGAATGATATGACATTTTATTACTGATTTGTTCTACCATGAACAAATCACTTTGCATTTAGTGATATTTAGACACAAGCAACAACTTTATTTTACATTAGTTCCCAGTCCTATGAATAAAGTACTTATTTTTTTAATGGCATACCTAAATCTTTACCTGAGGATTAGTTATGACTATCCCTTGTTACTAAGTATTTCTAAATTATTTTACACAATCACCTAATTTTATCAATTTTTAATAGAAAAATAATTATGTATTTCATCCCTTCCTATGTGCAAACACATCAATGGGCACTACTCACATCTGATCTGAAGCAGACAAATAGACTTCAAATCAGAGTTAAAAAAACATACCAAACAGGGAAGAAGGCAGGCCATAAATCAATCAGAAAAGAACAATAAAATATTTCCTATCTTTATGGCATCACAGCAGTTAGGTAGAAGTCTGTGTAATGTGCTAATGAAGTTCATAGACAATTCCTCCATCTGTGAGGTTAGAAATGTAATAAAAATGGGTCTAAAGAGGTAGATTTGCATAGAGTAGTCATGAATACATCTGAAGACTACTACTTCAAAACTCAAATGAGAAGGAACACTGGAAAGAAGTATAATTAAGACTTGCTTCTAATAGAAATAATAGTGGAGAGCTCATTAGCAGTAAATTTTTTGCAGTTTGGAACCTGAGAGAAACCACTGTAACTATGAATATGAAGGAATTTCATTAGAGAAAGTTGATGAGACCCTTTATCACTGGAATTCCATGTAAAATATTGCATTCATTTTGTAGACTTTAGCTGTATTAGAGACTGATGATATGGGAGTTGCTCTGAAAATACCAACACAGTTCTTTTGGAGTGGTTAATTAAAAGAAACTTTGCAGGTAATACTTGTGCAATTAGCAAAAGGAAGTAAATTGGGTAAATTTGTGTGATTCCCATGAATAAATGAAAGGGGTGCTTTTACCTCTGTAGGAGGAAAAGCCTTCTTTTGGGAGAGGAAATTCAGTAGCACTATAGTCTGCAGGGTAAAAAGTAGAAACTTGCTCAACATTTGTAGAATAGTACAAGAAGTTTTAGGAAAAAATACCTCACTGGAAAATGGGAGATTACTTGCTAAAGCATTTCTCAGAGTAATAGCTTTGATTAAAGCTATGGTAAGTCTCTGTTATGCAGAGGAGATATTATAATTCCATGAAATAGGATGGTACAGGAAAATATGGGTGAGATCTTGAGAAAAATACAGTTTAAAGTTTGTGAGTATTACTCCTGTTTTCTGAAGGGCTACAGCTAACTTACTGAAGTTCATCAGCTAAAGGTTTCAATACGTTTTTCTCAAGTCAGGGAAGATTCATTTGGGAATTCATTTGACACAAAAGCTGTGTTGTTACTATCCGTCCACCTTATTAACTGGACATGACCTACAGGTCTTTAGCAAAATAAAGACTAGAGCACCTATACACTTATTTATCCGTTTGTTTCATAGAATTTATGAGTGACCTCCACACTTAGAATGTTAAAGTGAACCACAGCTAACTAACTGCATTTCTTATGCTTCTAGATTTACAAAAATACAAACACAAAACCAGAAACAGACAAACACAACAAAATTAACACACAATGAACCCAAGATCATCATGGCCCCTGTCTTTCAAGTTCTATTATTGCTGGTTTGTTCACTATCAGCGATCACAATTCTGGACTCCCCATGCAGCCAGTTGAAAGGAGTTGAAAGTATTTGCCTCTGGAAGAAGTATGTTGCAACTGTAGAAATTTCCTTGCAGAAAATTCCACCTTTATTTCCACTCTATGACTAATCAAAATGCTTTACTTTCAAAAAAGAAATTGTAAAATGCTTCATAAATATGTCATAATAAATTTAATAACAATAGCTATTGGATACTGGAACAATTAATATGACTTTTCATTTACATTCCATAAGTGATCTCAAATTTTCCTTAGGTTACCTGTTCCTAAGTAGGCTTTTGCATCTCATTCCAGATTTTATGCGACCTAGATGAGGAACTAAAGATCTTATGTTATTCATGCCTTTACCAAGTCTGGTTTTATTTATTTTCTGTGATGAACAGATATGCAAGTGCATTGAGCTTTTTCCAGAAACTCAGTAGCCCTTTCATAAAATAATTATTTACTTTTTGAAATGGCTAATTGCCATATCTTCACTGACGTGTATGAACGGCATTGAACTTATAAATTTTCTTTTGGTGCCTCTAGTTTCTTATTAACAACAGGCAGAAGTCATTTCACTCACCACTTAAACCTTCCCTCAAAGCAATATCCCTACTAGATACATGACTGAGGTACAGCTTGAACTAGGAATAAATCCCAAACATGCTTTGTCTTCTCAAATTCCTTCTTTGACAATGGGAATATAACTCTCTTAGAATTAAATTTCAAGTGAGTCATTGGCTTGCTCCTGATCTAAAGCACCTACAAAAAACTACATTTCTTCTTTATCCCAAAGGCAAACTAAGGTAAAGTATTCAAAATTATGTATGTCATACACAGGACATCAGTGCAAGCACAAGCAGAGGTTCACCAGCTGTGTCCCTCAAACAGAATTTAAAAATTGTATAGATATTCTCCAATGAGAAAATACTTCTGTACAAAACAAAGTAATTTGCTTGCTACATTAACTAATTGTACATTAACTAATTAGCACTAAATACAGGAAACAATGAGAAAATGTAATTTTTAACTACAAGATGGATCAAAGTTTTTGGAGAAATGCTACAATTATCAGGTGTATACCACTCAAGGAAATACAATATTCCCACAGTCCCAAAATTTATTGCATATTTACATATGACAGTTTATTTTTAATGAGTATTCCTCTTACAAGCAGCAAAAGGTGTAAACCATATCCATAGATATTTATTTTGTCAAATTCATCCAGAAAATTATTTAATCTGCCAATTTGATAATATTTTAGTAAGATACCATTTAAAAAAAAAGAAAAATAATGGAAAGATTATTTTATAAAGACTCTGAATTACACTGTCTTGGAAATTAGGAGTTCTTGGCATCCAAACCATTCTCAAATAGATATTGTATACATTATATATTATGCAGCTCCTAGCACAACAGATCCTTGATGCAGCCATTTGAGGTCTCTGGCAGTCCTAAGACATTCAGTTAAGTACAAATCACTGGAGAAAAGCTGCTCTTCCTTCACTAGATTCAGTCAGATTCAATTTTACTACTTCTGCCATGGAAGGACAAGAGAAAGACCTACAAGATGCCAAGACTGAGATTCATTGTCTTCTGTTGAAGAAAAATTTTTCAGATCAGTTGTCTACACTTTAGGTATTACTGTAAGCTTAGAAGATATTTTTTATTCCATTTTTTTCCACAATTCTCTAACACATAATTTTCAGAGTAATTTATGATATTCTACTAGAATTTCAATTTACAACACAGCATTCAGAACTCACGAGGATGTCATGATTTAATCATAGTGAAACGATCCTCTGACCAAATGACTTGAATAGTATTATTTAAATTCTTGTGCTAACATGTATCAGAACACTACAAAACTTTCATTCTGCTCTCCTATAAATGGAGTTTGAATATTTCTAAGTTTACTCTAAGTTACTACAGTAATTTTCAATGTTTTCTGACATCATTACTTTTTAAGTAAGGGCAAACTTTGAAAAACAATGTGTAAAGATGAATTTATTAGTTTGCTTACTATCAGTGTAAGAGGAAGAAGGGAGAAAGAGATAAAACTTTACAAGTGATTTCATTAGGAGACAAGATAGTATATTTTCTGCCCCAGGCTGAAATATTTTGATAAAATTAACAAGTGAAAGACTTGCAGGTCACCACCACGTTTTAGGCCTTTGATCAGTGATTTTTGCAGAGTTTTTTGTAAACCACCCATTTCCTAGATCTTGGAGTCCTTTTTCAAAAGCACAGGAATTGACACATAAATAATATCACTGATCCATGCAATGCAATTTTAATATACTGATACTTGCTCAAGTGCATGATCCATGTATTTTTCCACAAGAAAAAATTGATTCCAATAAAATATCTCTATCTGTGATTCTCTATGAAGTGAAAATAAGAGCCAAAGCATAACTTAAAAGTTAAAAAAAAAAGGGTGAACAGAAACAGTCTCTTCATTTCTTAAAAATAATTAACTTAGTCTCCTTTAATCCTAAAAATATACCTTTAGAGATATACATGTTTATTACTCCTAGAATTAGTGAGTTATAGTGTGGCAACATTTACCTGGCCTAGCACTCCATTAAGGCATTGTTCATGTGCAAGGCCCAGACACTCATACATACATTGTTTAACTGACTTAACACATTCATGTTCATTAAAATACTTTTCCAAATGACAAAACCAAAAACATTCTTTAACAAAGTTAGTAAACACAAAATATAGATTGAATGAAATGCAATGAACTAGCACCTAAGTAATAGATTATCTATTCCAGTATTAGATCACTTTTTTACAACTCAATAACCAAAAGAACTCTTTCAAGTTCAAACTCAACAATGCTTATGAAGAATAGCAAATTCTTCAAAGGCTTAAGACTAGTTAGTAGTATGAATGACTGTGACAGAGGCAGATAAAATACCAACAACCACAATTAATAGGATCAAACAATGCATCATGAGTACTTCCTTTTTGTATGGATGCTACCTGAAAAGTGGACAAATATTTATTTATTAATAGAATGTATATATTTCATATACTTATGAGAAGTTTTTAAAAATATAGAAAATAATGAAACTGTACCAGCAATAGTATTTCACATCCATTTTCCAGGAATATAAACGAACCATATAATGCTCAATTGTAATACAGATTGCTAAGACTCTTTATCATATTTAACACCAGAGTTCTACATACTATTAAATGGAACTTTATATTGAAATCAATAGCAAAATTCCCATTGATTTAATAGACCCAAGATATAACTATTGGCAACAACACAAAGTTATTTATGGTTTATATTAATAACAAATACTTCAAATGGAGCACAAGGGATAAACGCTACCACTTTAACCATGATCCCTGTCAAAAGAAAAAAAAATCTATGTGTCAGCATATTCCTAAATAAGAACAGAATATGGACTACATGGTTTGGAAAATTTCTTTCTCCAAATCTAGACATGGTCTGTGGTCACAATTTTGTCCTGGGAAATGTCATACATAATGAGGAAATTCCCACAAGCGTATCTATTCAAAGAAGCCAAAGCAATAATAATATGAAAGTCTCCTACTGGTACATCATGGGGAAAACATTTACTTTCAATAACATTATCCATTTTCTTTGTTCTATTTTCATTTAGGTTCTGCACATTTCAGCAAAAGAGGTCCTCAACTGGTAGTTGTTTTGAACTTTTCTGTTCTTGAAGCACTAGTGGAGTGTTTATTGGGATTTTGGAGAAGTTGTTTATAATGCTGCTCATAGTTGGAAGCTGACCCGTATTTGCATTTGCAGCTGTGACCCAAGAGCACAGAACATGAAGGCAAGGGTGGAAGGGGAAAGAAAATGAATGAAAATTCTGAAAGATATGATATGAAATACTGAGTTCTTTGGGCAGCCTTCTTTTAGGCAAGGACTTCGTACAGTTGCTGGTTTTCTGGATGTTGGGGGTAAAGTATGCTACTATCCACAAAATATATATATATATATAAAAGCTATGAGCTTTTTCTTACAGGAAGAAAATTCCCTAGTACCATAAAAAGGGATCTCTTCATTCTATAGAGATCAGTGCCTCACAGGAGGCTAGAATTAAGGCAAAGACAGGCCTTTGTACACAGAGAGTGGCTCTATGTTTTCCCACATCTAAATTATAATGACTCATTTTAAACAAAGCCCTGCACCTGTAATTTCTTATCAGAGTGGGGGCTTCCGCTTGAACTAGCAAGACCTTCAGTAATAAGATCTGTTTGCTAGGAAAAGGGCTCAAGCAAGTTTTATGTATTCAACCTATATATGTATTTGCACACACTCACACACACATGTACTTATACACACACAAATATGCACACACACAAATTCATAAATAGATGTCTATATATGTACATATGCAAAGAGACAATATTGAAAATTAGACTTGGAGTATTACGCGCTTGTCAGAACTATTTAAACTACTATCTACACAGTACATATTGAAACTCAACTTTAAGATTTTTTATTTTTATGTACAGTTCATTTTTTTCCTCTGGAAATAAAATATCTAAATACAGACAGACTGTAATGTTGTATATGTATAGCTTTCAACAATACTTTAGCTGAATAAATGCTTTGTACATAGTTCTGTCTTTTAATGGAGTTTACAGCTACATTGATAAAATGGATTCCTCATTTCCTTGATTGTTTTAAACAATAACAAGCAGAAGGACAATTACAAGTTAATATTAATAAGCAGCTCAAATAACACTGGTTAAATTATGTACAATACAAACCATTCATACAAATGAAGACTAGGATATTGAATTTGTTACAATATTTTGTAATAAAGATAAGACAGCCACTTATAACTTACATGTTCTCCGCCAGGCATTTTCCTTCTTAGAGATCAATTGCAGTTTTTAAGTCATTTAACTGGCCTAAGCTCAAACAAGTTTAAAGAATCAGAGCTTAAAGAGTGGGAGAAACATTAAACCAGAATGTCTGCTCACATGTAAATTCCAAATGTTTGCCCATCTTTACTAGAAACAGGCTTGCTCCATGGAAAAAGAGCCACCAACACCACCTTGAATGTGCCTACTGTGTGCTGGGAGAAGTCATGAAACTTTGCTGTGCTCATATAATACAGAATACTGAAATCTAAACACACTTTTTTCCCATTTTAACAAGTACTTATTCCTACAGTATTATTTACCAGTACAGCTGCTCCAAGCAGTAGAATGCATGAGTGGGGATTATTGATTGGCATATACTCAAAGGACTTTCAAGGAGATTTCCATAACAGTCTGCCTTAGAAACCTTGTACTGTCTAGTTAATCCATTTTGCTTGATGATATGTTATGCTGAATCCTTAGATATCAGACAATGAAAGATTTCTTAACAGGAATCTCAATAATGTGCACTGAAAAGTGTGTGTGTGTCTCTGTGTATGTGTATGGTTTTATTTCAAATCCATAGTGATTTACACCTAGATGGATACATGGAGCTGACTGGGCAAAAATTACATTAGATTGTTTTCCACTAACATATTTGCAGCCATTTGACATCAGCAGCAGCAGGTAGACACATTCCAGGCAATAGATGTGGCCTTCCTCCTTGAGGTTACAGCCCTGTTATTCGACCTCTTTTATTCCCCAGGCTTCAGTCTCAGACACAAGTTGGTCCTCACCCTGAAGGGAAGTAGGGTGTGTCACTGTGGTAGTTGTAATCAGGACACACCTTTTGTACTAGTTTATAATCTGTACTATAAAAGGAAATGTAAATACAGATTACTTTAAAGGGCTTGGAGCAGAGCCATGACACGTGGCTCTGGGTCTGCTCCTGATAACAGGTTTTTGAAGGGTCATAGTTGCAGAGCGTATTCTTGGTAGCCTTGTCAACCTTTTCATACTCGATTCGACAGTTAAAGGACTTGGAATCTTTGGCATCAATCACTGTCTGTTGTGCCAAGTCAAATTCCACTATTTTTGTAGGGGGCACTAGGCTCACAGATACATTCCCTTGACCAGTGGAGTTATGCCTGAAGTAAACACTAAACGTCCCATTGCCATGGTCAACGATTTTCCCTGTTATTAACAGATTTAGCTTCACAGTCTTGATGTTGGAATGAAAATCTCCCCAGCCAAACATTTTCTTAAATTTCCCAGTCTTGACAATGGGCCGTCTCTTTGCTCTGGGCCGAGGTTCTTGCAGATCTGTGGAGTTCCTCAGCCAGTCCCAGAGATCTTGCTCAGAATAAGTTTCTGGGGCATCGTATCGCAGGTCCAAATCTGTATCATTTTCCTTTCCACGAAAAGTCTGTGACAGCAGTCGGCTGATGGACAAGTCTTTGCTACTTTCTGTCCATATGTGTTTTAGTGTGGATTTGGAGCTTCCTGATTTTAGAAGTTCTGTTTTTCCTCCATTTGTTAAATTTGCACAGGTAACCTGAAAAAGAAGGGAAGAAGAAAGAAACGACATATTGAGCTATGTATACAAACCCCATCATTTCCACCTGAGACCAAAATAAGATTTCTTAAACATAGATAAATAATTTTTTGAGAAATTAAATTGTACCTCTCTAATCAGTAAACCAAAAGAGAAATGTCTGTTTTCCTCCACTTTCCAAGTAGTTATTACCCAATTCTCCTTTGCCAGTTTTTTTTAAATTGGCTTTCAGATTTAATCACAGACATTCACATTATTTGTCTGCTATCATGTCTGTAACTGATGAGTGTGTAATGAATTTCTACAAAAACTGAGGTACACAGTCTTGTCAACCTTCAGGCTGTATGTAGCATCTTAGAGTGAAGTGCTCTTCCTTGAATGTTCACTCAGCACTTGCTTGAATGTTCACAGCAAGGTTGTTGTGCCTTCACATTCATTTATTTTTATTGCCCCTGGAGTCCACTGAGAGGGTGCTGTCTTGGTGGTGCCAGCCTGACCATGCTTGGATTCCGTGTCATTATGAATCTAATAACAATAATAAAATTTCCCTACTCCTTTTATAAATACTCATTGGTATATGTTCTTGACTGGGATCTTCAGTCACAACTACAATATAAATAACAGAATAATGAAAATTTTATTGAGTTTTGAGTAGACAGCTGCACATACAGTGTACTCCACGTCAGTTAATGCAGGAGGAGTCACAGCCTTTTCTAATAATCCCTTGTAGATCAACTACTGGTTTGCCTTGTCTGTATCTAATATGATGAGCATTTCTCCTCTCTTGCTTCACTTCTTTTTTCACCATTTCCTCCCCAAATTAAATAGAGATCTGCATAAGACAGAAAGCCCTTTGTATATTTACAAAAAAAAAAAAGAAAAGAAAAACAGAGGCACAAATTTAAAAGCAGTGATAAAAAAAATCCTCCAAAACCACATTTTAAAAGAACAGAAAATCTTGCATCAAGTTCCTATAAAATAATATATTTCAGACATTGTTTTTCATGAAATTTACTGTCAAAGCAATTTGTCTTATTTATATTTTTTTCTCTTTGCTTTAATTGAGTGGAAAACAGAGAACAGATGCAGGCTCGCAGCTGTCTAACATGCAGCACTGGCAGAGGGCTCTGCAGAGCATACCTGGGAGGGCTGGAATACATGCAGGGTGGATGGAAAGGGACTGACAACATGTGTAGCCCCATTCCCCCTAAAATTTGTGCCACACACACTGCCCAATGTTTTAACATTTGCACTGCTCTGAAGAGGCCATCAAGTTTCTTATTTTCCTTTTCATGGCTACATATGAGATTCCAGATATTCTTGTTTTATTCCTCTGTGTTCTGGCACTGATTTATGTGCTTCTATCATACTTGCAGTTATATCTTTCTCTCCAGTAAAAAATGAATTGAGTGCATTCCATACCTAGGAAAGCCATTGGAAACCAGAAAGTATTAAAATCATGTCCCCTCCCTACTGGTACAACTGGAGGTATATGTCACAGAGGATATCTATCACAGCATGGCCTTTTCATTTCTTAACAATCATGAAATTGAAACACACTTTCATTAACTCCAGTAGTTTTCCAAGGTCATTTGAAGGCACATACATAAAATCAGTCTAAATTGTCTTAATACACTGATCACAGAGGATATATGCCCCCAGCCTTTTACAGCAAATAAATAGGTAAGTAAATCTGTCACATCCTACACTATACCTGCCCAATCAATTTCATGTGGGGCCAGTAAGGATAATAGATAAAATATGGATTTAATTCAGGATTTTGACAAAGAGACAACTTTCTGCTCTTTTGAATGGACAGAAGGATTAAAACATGGCCTAGGATTTTGATAGCCAGTTCATAGCTGCATCTTAGCAATAACACAGTAGGCCAGGAGGGAAGCTGTAATAAAATGCACTGATCGTGCACTGGTTAATGAAGCAACGATGAAGATGTCACAGGGAGAGAGAGAGACTCAGAGTATATTTTTTTCTATGGCATATGGGGAAGGAGGGCAAAATAAGAAAAGAAGTGTGGTTAAAAGGAAAAATGTGCCTGTCTAGAATGAGTCTGTCAACGTACAATGAATCTAAGCAGTTAGCTAGCAGAGCTAGTAAACCAGCAATCTTTAGGTAGGATGCAGACTGCTTACCACTCCTATTTTCTTTGCTTAGAGTTTGTTTTTCCTTAATTTTCCTCTCTTTATCTAATGATTTACATTTCATAGGATTAGACTACCAGTTCCATGTAAGAGTATAAAAACGTTGAAAATAGGTTTCAGATATATGAAACAGAAGACTCAGGAAAGGGAGGAAATTTTCTGAAATGATTGATGACTGATCCTATACATGGTCTTTTGAAAGCCAGCGTATTTCATGGAAATGGATGATTTGGGCTACATGCATTCTATACTGCTTCATATCCAATCTAACAGATATAACTGATTGTTACTGTCATTGATTTTGTAATACCTGAAAGATTTCTGGCTGTGCAGTTAGCCCTGAGACCTCTGTTTGTGATTTTCAGGGTGGGTAACTGGTTGCAGTCATGAGTAAAGGCATGAACCTGCAATTCCTAGTCAAGAGTCTGTGTTAGCACTAAAAAATCAACCCACAAGCATTAATAAAAAAATCTCTAGAATTCATTGTGCTTCACTAACATTTTCCATCCAACTGCTTTTGCATATGCTGTTAGTATACTATATGCTATAGAAAGTATCCTCAGAGACACACCCAATGGCACAGAGCATTGCTGTGTAATAGAATTTCTGCAAATTCAGCAGTTCTTTCTCATCAACTGATTCACTTTTCTTCAATCTCTCTTCTTCCCAAACACCAGGTTGCAATAATACAAAAAGAGCATGCAAAAGTATGAGGTTTTGCACTTAGTATTGTGAGACTAAAACGTAGATGTATCTTCAGGGTGCATGGAAAAAGAGCCAATTTAAAGTGGATAATAAAACACGGAGCAGCCTGAATTCTATGGTGGTTTTCTTGTCCTTTTTCTTAAGGATACTTACATGTGATTCAGAAACCTGCATATTCTATTTTATCACTTAGTTCACTACAAGCAATTCTGCCTCCTTTTCCATAGCCAAGTGTCACTCCAAGATGAATCATTGAAATGTTTGGCCCAATTTTAATGGCTCTATCTAAGATGGAGTCCATTTTCTTCGTAGCAGGTCATATCAGTGCTGTGGTTTAGGGTTTTGACCCAAATGCTGGTAGCACACTAATGTTCTACCTCGGCTGAACAATGTACAGCACCAAGGCCTTCTCTGTTTCTCTCTCAGCCCCTCAAATGGATAGACTGTGGAGGTGCACAATGGATTGGGAATGGACACAACTGAGCAGAAAGCCTGGATTCACCAGAGATATTCTATAATATGTAGCATCATGCTTAATAATTAAAAGAGAGGGGGGTTTAGAGGAAGTAGCCATCTTTTGTTCAGGAACAGGTTGATCATCATTCTACCCCCTGGAGTAGTTTGTGTGTTGAGTGTTGACTTTATATCACTTGTTCTGGTTCATTTTCTTCTTTTCTTCTTCTTCTATTTATCCTTCAGTTATTAAACTTTTTTTTTATCTTGACTCCCAAGCTTTTCTGCTTTTATTCTTTTGTTCCTCTTCCCCATCCCACTGGGGAAAAGGGGAAAGAGGGAAAGTAAACAAAGAACTGTGAGGTGCTTAGCTGCTCACCAGTGTTAACCCAAAACACCACTGCAGTGCAATAAATCAGTGTTGTAAAAGGGCTGAGTAGGGGGATTTCCTCCACGACTGCATAGCCAGAAGTGGCTCTGAATGAAGATTATGGCAGAAATGTTTGTATAGAAAAATAGTTAGGAGCAAAAAAATTTAGAAGAGCTTATCTAGTGCTACAAGCATCATTGGAAAAGCACTTATTAAGCATGGCAGACTGATATTTAGTTCTGATCTTGTACTTTTACTGGAAAGTCTACTGATACCAAAAAGGCACCAGGAGCTGTTACTACTACCTGGCAACCCTTTTCCAGTAAATACTGAAAAATTGTTATTCCATTTCTTCTACTTCTTCTTTGAAAGGCAGTGAAAGACAGTGATTTCATTGGGCACAATATCAAAAAGCATCATTAAAACAACGTAGGAATTTATATGTAAATAATTTTTTAATCTATTAAAATTTTTTTATCCTATGTTTTGAGTGTGATGAATTTTTTAATGTTTAGCTTCATTAAGCATATTTTAATTAATATATGTAGTTATTTTAAGACTTCCTAAAGGATAGGCAGTTTATTTATCTCAGAAATTTTGTAGTTCTCTTTCAAGACACTGAGCCATGAATTCTTTGCCAAGTCAAACCTTAACATTTGGAGCAGAGAAAAGGAAGTTAAAGAGGAATTTCAGGAAACTATGAAGGCCTCAATTGCTGATTTAGGTCCTCTTCTCAGTGTAAAATCAACCATAGGTATATTAACATTAATTTAAGATTGATCAATTTGAGATTTTAAAAAATATGAATTCAAAAATGTACAGAATGCATCTTGATTTTTCACTCTTTTCCTTTAGCTCTACTACAGTTCATTGCCTATGATTACAGTACTGGTTTAGAAATTATGCATTTATTTCTCTGACTACTTCAGTGCAAATGAAAATGCAAACAAACAATCTAATACTTAAGGTGGAAAATCTCTCTCTTCAGGTAAATAATTAAGCAAAAACCAAGACTGTTTTTATTGGCATAGCACTGTAAGAATTTGGCAGCACTGTGTTTGCAAATACTCTGTATAAAAGAATTCAGAATTTTCTTTCCTCGGTAAGATATCTCAGAAACAACAAAGGCAGGGGAGTATTGATGGACATTACAATAAGCTGGACCATTATCAAGGCAGGGCAGCACACAGAAAATGGTCACTGAGTCCAGTGTCCTTATATTCATCCTGTTTATGCAATCGGTGGAGGGAAAATTTAGATCCATTTTTCTTCCTGCAGGTGTCTACACATTGTATGAAGTTACCAGTGGCATGGAAATATTTTATTCAGTGAATAATTCCTAGAAAAGTCAAAGTCAATATTCTTCAGGTATCTGGTTATAAACAAAGAAACTGAGAATGCAAATTAATGGGGATATTATTATATTGGAAGACTGTAAAACACACTGAAGGACTTGTACCTCTTAAATGGACACTTTGGAAAGGAAGGATGAAAACAGAAAAGCACATACATGGATATTTCACAGAAACAGGCCTCTCTGGTTTTAACTTACAAACCTTTTTGCTGCACAACATTAATGTGTGTGTTGGTCATTCAAAATATCTGCAAATTCAAATGAGTCTCATAAACAGGACAGTAACCCATGATCTACTGTGTCAAATGAGAATTCAAAAGTGGCTATGCAGGATCAAACCAAAGACTCATTTAGAAAAATCATCTTGTCTCCAGTAGTGACTATAAGAGATATCTGGAGAAGGTCAAGAACATGGCAAGCATATTATAGACCCCTAATTTCTTCCCAACTGCTATATTCTAGTTTCCTCTGCTAGATATTTTTTCTGAATATGTTTTCTGTTTTATCATTTCCCTTTCAATTTTACGATATTATGTTACCACATATAAAAATCTGTGAACTGAAGGATCAAATGAGTTTTCTGATTCAGTAACTCTAAATAGACTGATTTTCTGTGCATTTGTTCACTTTGACCCTTTGTAAACTTTTAATACTCAAAAGATACTTCAGTAATGAGTTCTACAGCTCTGTTTCCTCCTATGGTTTGTTTTGAACCTGGTTTCTGACACCTTCTTTGGAGAAACATTCATGTGGAAAATTCTGTCTCTATCCAAATTTCCCATGTTCCTCATTATTTCTCTTTGCTGCTATGCTTTCTTATTTTTCATACAAATACCACTGCATGGAAAATTTGCTGATTCCTAGCTGCATGAGGAAGCCTCCCTCTAGCTCACTAGTATATGCCTCAACTATATCTATTCATAATAGTAAACAGATACTGATCTCTTTTCCAGCCCTAAAAGTCTCCTGAATCATGCAAATAATCCTTGTACATAAGTTATTCTATATCTATATCTTTGTATTTCCTTTTTGTCCTTCTCCACTCCCAGTTCTGTCTTTAAAATGAGGAGACCAAAATGGTACACAGTCTTCAGGATGTGGCAGCATCCATGGTCCCGTATGATGGCAAATATGGCCTTCTGTTATTTGTTCAGTCTTTTTTCTCTACTAAGTCAAAGTATTTTATTTGGATTTGGTCATAAAAGAGCACTGAATTGATTACTGACCATATAAAAAGAAGTATCTGAAGGTTTTAATAATATTTTCTAAAGTAATCACTTTGAATCACTCATTTAAGCATAAAAAATTATAACTTGTTGTCACACAGAAAACAGAGGGAATATAACTTTTTTTTTACTATCTTTAGGTTAAGAAAATTAACATACACTGTTACTGCAATTTTTGTATAGAACATCCTTAGGAATCACAAAATTCACAATACTTCTATTAACTTTGCTCAGCTCAGCTTTAAATTCTGTATTTTTCTGGTTTTAATCTATGAGCTATGATTCTTTTTTCAAATAACCCTTGCTAAAACAAAAATGTAGCTACGTGAGCTTTGCTCATCATTCACACAACAGCAGTTATGCAAGACAAGAAGCTGATATAAATTCAGCTGACAACAGCTGATATAAATTCAGTAAAGTTTAACATCATTGAAATTACACTGCCTGTATCAGATGATATCTCTTTGAGATCTGACTAAGCATCAAAGACTAATTAGAAAATTTGTACCCACAGAAAGATGAGGGTACTAATAAAACAGTGGCAACACTGCTTTGTTTAGGTGCATTTTAATTCTTAACAGTTATCATAAAATATATATCTATTGGAATGGCTGTTCTGCAGAGGAAAAAAGCAAGCAAAAATTACAATTTTGCAGTGCTTTTTACACAATGTAAGTTGCCTTATAAATAAATCTGAAAACTAGCTAGTCTCAATTTTCAGGAAATGCAAAGACTGTAAAGCACCTTAAGTGTTAGGTCCCAATAAAAATCCTTTCCCTTCCTCTCCCTTGCATTCCTGGGCTGTGGGCTAAGCTGTGACACTGCCACAAGCCCTGTGAATGGTAACAGACTGATGAAAAAATCTGGTGGCCTTCTAGCTGTTAGGTCCTGAATTATATCATATTCTTTGCCAGTCCAGTCCATGAACTTGGGTGGGATTCACTGATCTATTCTTTCACCTGGAATTCTAGGCCTATTCCACAATCAAGAGAGAAACAGAATGGATTGTGTCCTCTACCTCCATGAATTGTTGATGAATTTTCCAATTTGAATAAATCCTCTTCATCTAGTCGCCCAATAGTAACCAAGAATAACCTGACCTATGGTGCATAACTTGCCCTGGAGACAATTCTGTGGAGAGAATCCAAAGGCTATAGGCTGAAAGCAGGGTAATGAATGCTCTGTGTAAGTGCCTTCTGAAATTCTCCAGTCCTGCTGAAGTGCACTTCTCCCTATACACCTGTAAGCATGCTGAAGCTGATGAAGTGACGCGGTACTCCTACAGCAAGGCATGCACACTTGCAATTATTGCTCCTCCTTTTAGATAGAGGAAATTCCCCATCTGGAGGTTACAAATCAATAGATTTGTACTATTCTGTTATCTTTTGAGTTTGATTTAATCACATGAAAAATTTTCACAAGTATTTAGAATCTGAAAAATTTGACTTCTTGATCCTGTTTCGTTCACAAGTGACTAAAAGAATTGTTTAGTAAGTAGGCTTTTAGGAAGTGTTTAGTCATCTAAGACAGATAGGTACTTTAAATCAATCAGACTTTGTAATTGCAGAGACATTTCTTCTAGTAGCAGTGCCTTAATGGATACTTTTCTCTTCCTCCTTTTTTTTCTCTGCTTCATTCTGCCAATGCTGCCTTCTCCCCTGTGACAGTTAGATACATAGAAAGATTTTCTCTATTCTTTCACAAACTTTCAGAGTGGAAATCAGACCCAGAATTAAACATCCAGGCTCTTCTAGCTGCCTGGATAAAACTGGGACCTTTGAAGCAAGAACCAAAATCACAGAACCATGTCAGGAAGTGATGAAAAGCCAGCCCTACAATTTGTTCCACCCTTTTCCTGGAAAGCAGGAGCAAAGACAGGCACTGCTCTCACTGTTGTTTTTCAAAGAAGAAAACTTTGTTTTCTCTCTATACATGCAGCTTTAAGAGAAAAAAAAAACAAAGAAATTATTGCAGTTATCTATTTAATTTAAGAATTCAAAAGAATTAGCAAGTCAAAATGGAAGTCTATCTGGCCTTGCATCATGCATTCAACAATAGCTAAATGTTGATTTTATCAAGGAATGAAAAATGAGCAGAGGAATATACTATTTGTACCAGAAAACATTTTTCATTTTCAAGCCTTTGCAGATCAAAGACTCCTTAAGTTGGGGGTGTGGCTATGAATTTATTCATTTTCCATAAGTATTGCTTACAAGCACTTGTCCATTTCTGGATGAATCTTCTACCATATGAAACACCCTACCACCTCATCTCTACTTCAGACTCTCAGCACTTTCTTATCCTGTTGTTTTGAACAAGTCACCAGCCTCCCAAATCTGAATTATCTGATGCTACCCAAAATCTGGTCCAACATGACACAACAAAATCTAGGAAGGAGGCAGCATTTTTCCCATGGGGTTCAGGCAGAATTTTGGTGCTTGGCTGCTGAGGCCAGGCAAAGCTGTAAACATCTATGGCTGGCACTAGAGGAGCTTCCTTGGTAAAAAAATAAGATGTCTGATTTACAGCTACCTTGAGAACTAAGCAGCTCCAAAGGTATAGTCAAGGAAGAGTGTAAAACTGTAGGTTTCAAGTACATAGGAAATGCATGAACTTTTCCCAATCAATTTGTGGCCAAATCTTCACCCACCAATAAAGTCAATCATTAAAATCCTAGAGTAGCAGAAGGAGGAAGACAGGGTGGTATAATCTATCTTAATTTCATTTTTGTGCCTAATTAAGACAGAATGGAAGGTGTTCAGCTTCTAAAACGTCATTTCTCTTTCAGTTTAGAAAATATTATGCTATCACATATAAAATTCTGTGAACTGAAGGACCAAATGAGTTACAATACCCTGTGAAAATCTTCACATTCGAATTTTACAGCTTTCTGGTTTTTGCCTTAAAAGAACAGAAATCGAGCCCAAATATTTCTGATGGCGGAGATGCAAGTGAATGTATAAAGATTTGGAAAATGATTGAAATATAACTGTATGAAATATCCTATTAACTCTTGCCCTAAGTTTAACATTTTTGGAAATAATTTAAACAAAATTCTTGAAGCCTGCTGCCTATGTTGTCGTTACAGATTTTTTACTTCAGTGGATTATGACTTCTGAAAATTCACCCCATCCCTGTTCAGCAGGGGATTAAACTACCATAGAATAAATTAAAGTGGGTTAAAAATGTCTAACAGAGTTTTAAGATCCCTGTATTATGCCAGTATCACAGAGTCTGCTAACTTTGAAATGAAAGTCTAGCTAGGTAAATAAATTTTGACAGGGATCTATTGTTCTTGTTCCACATTCCTGTAAGCCTTCTTTTATTAATATTAGCTTGCCATTTTCTGCATACATGTAGAAAGTAATATTAAATAAAATTAGATTTTATGTGAAAGGCCACAGAGCAACATTTTAATCAAAATTTACACTATAGTTTGCTTTTCATGTACACACTGAAGAAAATATCCATTATCAAATGAGAAGCCATATCTTCTGAACAAATTGAAAAACATTATAACTTGAAATATCTTGGTACTATATAATGGACAAGGCCACTGTACACTATTAACATACTCTATTAATATTGTTCATTTTCTACATGATGTTTTCAATCATCCACTGTCAATGCAAAATTTAAATAAAATTAAATCTACCCAATTTGTTTGTTGCGCCTGTGTCTGATGCTATATTTTTTTCAGAGAAAAGCACTAGAATGTTGATACAGATGAGTCACTTTCCACATAGATATTCATGGGGGCTTCCTAGAAATC
Organism: Chloebia gouldiae; assembly: GCA_003676055.1. Lineage (NCBI taxonomy): Eukaryota > Metazoa > Chordata > Aves > Passeriformes > Passeridae > Chloebia > Chloebia gouldiae. The sequence goes on along the minus strand of QUSF01000003.1, from coordinate 24,168,201 downwards.
TGAATTTGAACAAAGATTCATTTGAGGAAATTTAACTCCCACTGATGTTGACAGAGTGTGCATTGCCACACAAAGGAATTTTATATCTACATGAGATGCTTGTGGGGGGAAAAGAAGGGCTCCCACAAGTACAAGAAATTTTATTGCAAAAATACAAATTCCTTTCATTAAAATTCCCTGTTCTTCACCATGAGTTACTCATTGATTACAAACAGCTGAATACTTCAGGAAATGCATTTTAAAAACATAGAGGAAGCTGTTTCAATGTTCAGAGTTTGGCATATCCCTGCTAGCTTTTATGTCTTCATCTTCACTTTATGCCCTTGCTGCATACACATACTAACTTCTCAGAAGTCTGTTGTGATCTCAGAGAAGGTTTTCTTCTCTGAATTTTAACCAGATACAGCAACATACTGCCTTTCTAACTGTGTTTGTTTAATAGGCATTGATCACTCTTTTTTTTTTTTGGTTAATGGATATCAACGTGTATGAAAATTAATTTCTGAGGAAAGAGGTATACTTCTTTAAAATTGTTCTAGTAAGGAAGGGAAGCATTAAGCAGCTATTCTATTGCAAGTGTATTCAATTAATTTTTATTGAGATTTTCTTGATGGTTTTGTCAAGGTCTGCTAATTCTTTCGGAGGTATGCTCAGTGGTAAGCAGCATGTGGGCACCAGCTCTGCTAGGCAAGCCAAGTGCTGAACATTGTTTTCCTGGCGATGACATACATAAACATGTTGCAATGTTCCCGAAGTGCAAAGATGTCAAAGAAATATGGATTGGCCTGTTGGAAATCAGGAGACACCACATGTTACATATTTACAAGATCCAGACAAAATTTAGTCTTGATCCAAATCTGAGCAGCACTCGATCATCAGCGTACATTTGCTCTGTCAGGGTGCAGGGAATCAAGCAGCCTCAGTAAAAGTCCTAACCACACTTGCTTACAGAGTTGGTCTTTATGTGGTTCTGGACACTGCAAGAGATTATTATTCCATTAAGAGGAGTAGAGCTACTCAGTACTGGAAGGGAATAGTACAAACCAATTTCTCTACATCCTATAAACTCTTAATATTCTATCACCGAGCTTGCACAGACCTGTTTTAAGGTCTGTGGTACCTTTTTGACCTGATCCAGACAGGTATTGTCAAGGAATTTACCACAGCCAAAAAAAAACATTATAGAATACGCAACAGAAAATCAACATTGTCACTGCTGATAGTAGTCTTATATTTTCTCCTGCAATAGCATCACACCTAATTAAAAGTGAAAATTGATAGCCAGCAGGATTAATCAAATTCCATATGCAAATAGCTGGCTCATGAGAGCCATGGTCCTATTGCTAATACTAAGGTCATTAATTTAAATTGAGATGAGTTAAGAGTCCTTTGGGCATTGACACATAAGTTGAAGGAGGTTATTCATTGCTAAGTTTTTCACACTGTAACAAAAAACTTAGGAAGAGAATACACGACTACTGCTCCAGCATGCCAGCCTCTAGGATGAACAACACTGTGAACTTGTCTATGGGAGTTTTGAGTCTTCTCCTGAGTAGTTCTGACACATCAGTTTAAATTCTTATTAAGATGTACTGAAGCAATTTAAATACAAGACAGTCCAAGGTTTAGTAAATTTACATCTTTGGGATTTATTTTATGCCTGTGAATTTGGCTGAACATCTTCAAATAACAGAAAGACTTCTACTTTTTAAATAAGACTTGAGGACCAGTTTCATAAACCCTTAAGAGACTTTCCCAGTCTTCAGCCTTCATAAAATGCCTAGATATTTCCAATTAGCAAGAAGTATTAACTCAGCTCATAAAGAGAAATACTGCAGCAATTCTAATGCAAATAAAGTGCATTTTCAGTTTACCAGCTCAACTCAAAGCTAGTTCCAATGTCTTGATCTATCACTATTTCTAGACAGGGTGACTAGAAAAAATGTAGTCTTACAGCCAGATTATGATATAGTGCTACCCACCTATGAGCTTTCTCCAAATGCTGATGGCAAAAATATTTTAAGTTGCACAGTATCAAAATGACTGCAGAGTAATAAAGTAGTGATGTAATTACATAACTTATCCTACATAAAGAATAAAAACATTTATTACTATGAACTTGTATCCCAAGAACTTCTCAAGTACTTAAAAAAAATCAGTTGGTCTATCAAAACCAATTAGGCTTAGACTAAAGTGAGACCTGCAAATTTTGGTTGCCAGAACACTTTTTCTAAATTTAAAGAGACCACTGGAGTCTGTGGTCTGAAAATTAATCTGGAATCCTTACAAGTTTGGGCTTCATTACTTACTCAAGATCCTGTTTTCATATTCTTAGAGTATAAAAAAATTCAGGTTCCAGGGACAATCAGGCATTCTTTGTCCAAAATCTGCTCAAATTAGGAAATTAGGTGGACTCCAAAAGATGGATAGACAAACACAAACTTTTCACATCAAGTTTCAGGAAGCCTTCATCTTTTTTAACTGATACATGGAGATTGCTCTGCTTTGATCTCAGACAGTTCTAAACATCAACACCTTGATCACACTGTAATATTTGAGCCAATTCTCTCTCCATTTCCACTCATGCAGCCTCCTGCATGAGCAAGATTTCAGTGGAGTGATTCAGACAAGAATTAAGTGCTTTGCCTTTCATAGAATAAACATTTCATCAAGGACAGATCAAGATCACTGTTACATTCATCTGTCTGCCCAAAAGTGCAAATAACTTTTTTACAATGTCTCATCCTTCTATATCTTTGTGTCTGAGCAGCAGTACAAAATAATTTAACATTAGCAAGCAAATTGCATTTGTTACCTTCCAAGAGCTGATACAAAAAATAAATATGAAAAAGCAATAATGTCCTCATTCTAAGGCAGAAGGTAACATGTCTTCATTATAATATACTTGCTAAATAATATTAAATAAACTCATATACTCATTTAATTTAAATATAAATGCTTAGCAGTTCCATTTTTCAGGGAGTAAATGACAGTCCTGCTTGTGTTTCTCTTAAATGTATTTTCAGAATAGACATCCTTTCATAACCTCTAGTTAGTGTTATATATATTATTACTCTTACTGCAATGCTCACAGACCTCCCTGTGGTCAGGGTTAAGGTGTACTAGAAGCTAAACACATATAGTCACTGACCTAGAAAGATTTCTCACTGAAACAGATTTGACAAAGGCAAAGCTAAAAGAAGAAATATTAGTGATGTCCTAACTCAATTGCAGAGCTAAGAGCTAGTACAAATCTCTGGACTTCTCTTTCCCATGTCATATCCTGTATGTACCAATGAAAAGGCCAATTCCAGTAATTACTTATGCATAATGCCACTTTAAAAAGGAGGCAAGCTCAAGGAAACAAAGTCAGCTTTGAAGTAAGTTGTGTCAACAAGAAGCCTGAAAACCATTTGTAGACCATTAGGTGGTTCTAGTTTTCTACAGGAGCAGGAAAAAGTGCCCTTGTTAATGAGAAATGTTTGATTTGTTCCTCTGCCAAAAAATGATAGTGAAAATAATCATACTCATGTCTTGTATGAATATTGTGTTGCAATGTTGTTATAAAATTAAAACCAAAAAGAAATAAAATTGAATTCACAATTTGGAAAGACATTATAAATGTCTTTCAAAATGTGAATCCCTTTATCTTTCAGCAGCCAATCAACACCAGCTCTGTGTAGAATATAAGCTACCTAGTGAATAACAAGAATATTTTTCCATTGTTTCAAAATTTTATAAACTTAGAGGAAACCAGCAGAAGTTTTTCAAGTTATTAGTTTTTTAGAGTGTTTTCTTTCTTAGCTTGCTGTATAGATAACTAAGACAAGAGACCATAGAACAGCAAAAAGAGTCAAGCTTATTACATGATACTATAAGATTTTTATTCATCCATTAAATTTTTTTGTCCATTTATCTTATGAATTTTATTGCCAAAATATGGAAGAATTTTTATCTAGTGTAATCCAGCAATATTCCAAGATGAATTAATAGACAGATTTCCAGGTAATTTCAGAATAGCTTTTCCATGGAGAACATCATGTACACAGATTTGATCTAAAACATATCATATTTACAAGAAAGACATTCTATCACTCAAATTACAGGAGTATGAGAATACAAAGCTTTGGAATTTTAAGTTTTGCTATATCATGGTAGTAACCCTAGACAAATGCCTGAAGCCTAAGTCCCAGCCTCAAACCCTTACTCATTCTAAGCCTCTAACACACAACATCTCACCTCATCCTAAGCTATTTGATGGCAGGAAAAAGAAGGGCAGACCTTATATGTATAGTACACATAATTTTGCTATACTTTCTCTAAAACAACTTGTGCACCTTAAATATGATTGTGTACTTTGCATAATGCAGCATCAGATCTTTTTCTAGGTTCACCAACTACTACTTAACTAATTTTTAAGCAGATCCATTTAAGATTAATCCAGCTGAGGATCAACCACATATATTTAAAATTATAAAATAAAACCTTCCAGAGTTAAAATGCAGGTTATTCTGCATTCAGAGACCTTAAAATAATTTTCAGCTTTATTTTAGGTCCAAAATATGATTTGGAATTACTCAGGGTAAAAGATTCCCAAACATAATACAAAAATCTCAGACAGAGAGACTGAAACTCTCAGCTTGTCCTTGAGACCAAAAATGGCAGTAATTTTGGTTATGGAGAATGGCAGTAGAAGCTTCATGGCAGTTCTCCGTGCTTGTTCAATTACTGTCCATTCTAATCAGATTGCTAACAAGGGATCATTAGGAGTTTGGTGTCTATGATGTAAAGTATCTACTAGGAATTGGATTTTGATCATCACTTCATTTTACATCTGTTTCCCACTAACCAATGGAACAAAGATTGTTAATCACTCTTGACCTTTCCTGGACTCAAACTAGTAATTTAATTGCTAATCCTTACCGAGGGACTCCGAAGTACACTACAGAGCCCCCAAGGCATGCAGCTTGACCCTCTCTGTTCTGCACTGGCTTTAACCAACAACATCAGCGAGAGCACACTCAGATTTGACAATGTTAATTGCAGCTTTGGCCAGAGTTTTCAGATGAAGTAGAAGAAACTGTCTAACTAGAAACATTAAAAATATCTGCTGAGCTCTAGGTGATTCTACATGAATCAAAAAAAAGTCTCTCCAGCCAAAAAGACTTTGCAGCCAAGACAAATCTTGCAGACTCACACTACTGCACTGTCAATTTGCTCCTAAGAAATGCCCACCTCCTGGCAATTAGAATTCTTAAGGGGCTGGTGAAAATCTGTTGGTTTTGGCTTGTTTCAAAATCTTCCCCCAGATGGTAATATAATTCCAAACCAGCTGAGATTCACTTTGTGTTGAATTTCATTCTAAAAAAGGATCATACAGGAAAAAAAAAAAGGAACAAAAGCTTTTCCCCTCCTCAAATTTCAAGTTACAACATGGAGAACATTTTCTTTTAATCATTCTTCTGAGTACAATTAGGTTATTCTAAATTCTGTATCTCCAAATCTAAACTTTCTCCTTTTGATTATTTTCAAATCTACATTCAATTATATTTCAGACTAACATTTGCTAACTAAGACAGAAGAAATATAGAGGCAGCATGCACTAAGGTCTTAATGCAAAGCTTAAAACCAGAACAAAAGCTTCTACCTGCACATTTTCATCCATATTAAAATCACATTAAACTGATAATAATTTTTCTGTAAATACCAGTGCCTACTACTGTTATGGCCTGTCACACAATTTCATGCCTCTTACATATGTTTATCAATATATATTGTTTTTTTACAGGATTGAGGGTCATATCTATAACTAAGATTAGAACCACATTTCTGTTTTAAACCTGACTGAAGATTTCTGTACTGCATTATGTTTACTTTTCTGTAATACTTAGAAGGCATTGCCACTGCAAACTGGAATGCAGGATCTACTGCCGTGAGATTGTACTGATTAATACCTCAGACTAGCAAGGTCCCTCAAAGCAGACAAACTGTGTGGACATGAAGTTGTGCAGCAGATAATTAAATTCACCTATTAGTAGACCTTATCTGGGGCACCATGCAGCTCTGTACTTACTGGTTCAGGAAACAGAGGTCTGTACAGAGGTCTGTACTGAGTTTTTTGCAATGTCAGAGCCCTGTTCTCTTCATTTTTATCCATTGAAAAATGTAGATCTTCTAAAGTAAATACAAATCACTGTAGCTGTTCACTGGAGAGAGTAATTTCCCATGAAAACTGAGTTTAGGCTTCACAGAGGAACACATTAAAGGTACCTCTCAGTGTGTTGGGCTTCCAGTCACTTGGGTTGCACCTCAAGGGACAAAAAGAGAATGCTGGTTTTCTAGTATAAAAATAGAATCATTGACTGCACTTTACTGGAGTTACTACTGAACTATGCTGTCATAAACAGAAGTTCTAATCTGTTCCACACAGTTACTGAATAGCCCAGTCAATAACAACTTATTAAATGAGTAACTGACATTTTTCAGGATTGAGAACACTTCCCATTTTCTGCTCTCTTGTCATACAAAGACAGGCCTACACAGCTAACAAAAATTATTTTAAATAAATATTTTTGTCAGTATAAGCCAAAAATTAAAAACTCCTTCTGCCCTAAGATCTTGGCAAGGGACACATGCAAGTCCTCACAGAAAGCTGACTGAGAAAGTGTGTTGTGTTGAAAATATTTCTTTGACTAAGAATTTATAAACTTTCATTTAGAAAATCACACGTCAACTTTCTTAAGCATTCCAAAGAACCAGCAAAACACAAGAGCCATGAAAGACTCAGGACTTTTGAACCATCCCCAGCCCTCTTTCTGTTGCTGCAGCTCCTCCAAGAAGGCAGCTCGCCAGCTTCCACAAACAAATCCCCAGCACGAGGGTACTGAGGTATTGGATGGAGGCAGTCAACAGGAAGTTGTGGCCAGCGTGCCAGGCCACCTGTTCTAGGGGGGATCAAGCCATGGAGAAGGGTTGAATTCAATTTCCTTAGCAATTCTCTTTACACAGCTTCCCAGCATTTATCAAATCTCTGCCACCTGGAGAAACCCTCTTTGTGTCTGGCAGAGAGAGGGAACAATGAAACAGAATGTGTTTCCCCATCCCCATAACAAATTGACACTGGAAACCCCTAAGTAACTACTACAGATATTACAGTGGAAATACACTTTTTTTCCTCTAAAGAATGAAGACATTTCTGCCAAAGATAAAAAAATAGCAAAAAAAGTAGTCATTAATTTCTGTTAAAATTAATTAAAACTTCAGGGGACTGAATTAGTGAATCGGATACAGTCCAGAGAGAAATTTCTATCCATTGTCATTTCTTGTTATTTACCACACTAAAGCTCAAAGGCTGCAGGAACTTAAAATTATTCACCACAAACTTAGTATTCATCTTCTTAATATTGTTATAGTCCAAGGTCAATGATCTCAGCAATAAATCAAGAGCAAATTATATCACAGACAAATACATACAAAAAACACTTTTTTCCTTTATTTCACAACATAGAGAACAATAAATATTTTATCCATACTGGAGAAAAATATTTAAATGATTCAATAGTAGTATTGACCAATTATAAAATGTTACATTAATCTTATTATCTGTGGGAACACAATACAAAAATAATATTCTTTTGAAATACTGAATTTTTCCTTAATGTGTCTAAAAACTTTACAATAGAAGCAAGTTGGTCAACTGCATCAGAATTACCAAAGTAATGAAAGTTACATCATTTTCTCATGGCAACCCAAAATTTTTCTGAATTTTCTTTTGATTGCAAAATTATAAAATTGCCAAAATGAATCCAAGAAGAATCAAGGACAGTTGTGTTGGATTTTCAGTGAGTGGTAATTCAAATGTGGTTCTGGCAGAAAAGAACCGGCAATATAAGTTTTTTTTTAAAGTAGAATCAATTTGAAGTTAATAAGTATTTGCTGTTATTAAAAATTCAGGAAGTAATTGCAAGATTAAAAATAGAAAGTACATATAAGCACCAGCATGTTTTGAAAGGAAATGTGTAAATTTAAATACAAATTATTTTTTTGCCCCACTACACTCCTGAATTTGGCGTAATGAAAAATGAGACAGGACAGACAAGAATACAAAGCTTCCCAGTGCCACTCCATCACTGGCAAAGTCGCAGAGAGGAATGAAGGTTTATACTTGGTGTGGACCCATGTGACACATTCTGGAGAAGCAAGCTTTTTATTCAGAAAAGGAACAGATGTTTTGGCAGATAGCATAGAAAGAATCCTGTCAGAGACTATAAACTAGGCTTGAAGGGGAAAAAAAGAGTCTGGAAAAATGTGAAGTATAAAACAAAAGAATCAAAATGACATGGATAAAATAGAAATGCAGAAAAAAGACAAGGGCTTTGTTAAAATTGAAAAGAGAAAGTAAATGTGCTCAACTCTTTGTAACTTTGGAAGAAGTTTTAAGGCAAAAAAAATGAAACTTATCTCTCTTCCACTGACACAGCTCATTGCAGCATGACACTGGGAGATTAATTTTATAGCTCCAGACAGAAATCAAATAAAAGGAAGAGTCAATGCCCTTTTTAAGCATCAGTAGAGAAAGATCACAAGTACACAGCCAATATTAAAATGCAGCCAAGGTTTATGGCCAACATTTAAGTAGATTTGTACTGGAAGAACAAAAAATAACCAACTGTGTAAATGGAGATGGGCATACTACCACTTCACCTGCTCTGCACCCAGAAGTTTTCCTCTTTCATTTCTTGGCAGTAAAGAAGCTCCTTCTGAACCAAACAAATATGTTTAAGAAGACTTGAAACTCTAATTCACCAAGCTATTTCCTGTCAGCACCTTCAGTCTTCATAAAAAGAGCTTTGTCCAGAAATTCTCAGCCTACTCCATCTGCAGCTGCTGGACAACATTCTAAAAAACCCTCTATAACCTCCAAGAATAGCCTTTTCTGAAAAAAATATACACTGGTCTCAAGGTATTCAAGCCAATTGTGCATGGCTCCATCCTGTCATCTGTTAAGAATGAAGAACCAGCCAAAGATACTGCGGCCAGTCTTGGTACAGACATCTAAGTGGGAAAAAATGTGGCCATACTGAAGCTGCACTCCCAGCTAGTTGTATACCTACTGTGATGACACTGATGCCTGAGCAATAATCACAAAATATTCAGGTACTGTACATCAGCTGTTTGACAGTTAGAGCCAACACACCTATCCTTACCACGATGTAAATTTAAGGCAGATGAAGACCACTTATGAATAAACAATAACAAAAAGTTATCACAGGAAAAAATCATAAGCATGGATTTTTTTATTAAAGAATACTCAAGTTTACATCCAAAAATGACACTACCTGGCCTAGAGGGATGCAGCTTAAGGTGCAGTCCCTGAAAATATCTTAAAGACTAAATTTAATGTTTAGATGTTGTCACTGTTTCTATGAGGAAAGACCGGTACAGTAACACTGAGTAGAATAAGAATTAGAAATTTAATACTGCAATGAAAGCTACATATTTTTGTCTTTTGGATTGTAACCCCTATATTAAGTCATTAAAGGGGTGCTCTTTCTCACACAGCAAGACAAAGACCTCTGTAAAAACAAGAAACCATAAAAAAACTTACAGTCAGAAAAATATGCAAGGAAAAACTGCAAGGAAATGAATACAAAGTCCCAGTAAAACTGACAGGAAGAAATAAGAAGGTTCATCTGGATAGAAAATTGACCGTATAAACACTTCTTTGCATTCCATATATATTTCCATCAGAGGTTTCCATTTTAAATGTTCTCAGTCTGCAGTCAAAACCAGATTTTCCTGTCTGATGGACATGAAAGCTCAAATTCACCTCTGCAAATTAACTATGTTCTTTCCGCTTCATACATCAACTATTAGGAGCAACGTTATTTCTGGAACTGTATCTTAGCTTACAATTTGATGATTATGGTACATCAGGGAGCAGAGAATGCACCTTGCTCTGCCACAGCTACATTTTTATTGACTCCACAGTACTGAATTGGGAAATTTCTTTTTGTCAGCAAACTAAGCAGGTCTGACTTGGAAGATTTAAAGGCTGCAGATCTGGCATCTGTGATCAGTTGATGCCTGCAATGACAATGGGATGGCAAAAAGAATCTGCTTAGTCTAGGAAGCTACTGCAACTATTTACAACAGAAGCACTAAGAGGTAATAGTGTACCAGACTTTTACCACCATTTTCTCTAGGCAGAAGGTGTTTCTTCGTGAAAGGGGAGACTGTCTGCACTCTCACCTCCAACCCACCTCAGTATTTGCAGCCTGCTATTCATTACTGAACAACAATACAAAGTAATCTCCCCCGTGGCTCCCAGTGAGTCTGTAGATTTTGGGGTTTGTGATATACAATCCATCCTCCCTGGAAAAGTCTCTCACCTCCCAGTTTAGACCTTCAAACTCCAGAACCATGAAACATAATATTAAGATCTCTGAGCTTGCTCTCTCATGAATTCTCTGAGGTTTCTAGCAAGATTTTTCCTCATCTACCCCTAGACTTCTCAAAATCTTTGATTCTGAAAACTGGGTTTCTCTCTCCTGAGGAACAAATTCTTTGCTGGTGAGATCTGATTAAAAGTCTATCTCCCTTATTCTGTAAAGAGGAAACAATAGAAATAATTTCTTACTGAAGGAAAAGCCACAAGTCCAAAATTTCAGAGGACAGAGGGATTGATCAAACGGATAATGAAATCTTTCAATTAACTTTGATAGACTCTGGTCTTAGTCAATCAGCGCTGTTAAGAACTGTGGATCTTCTAAGAGGTATTGTACTGGAAAAACAGAGAGAAAAAAAAATCTTGACATTTTCACTAGACAAGAAAAACTCAGGGTATGTATTCATAGCCATACCACAGTTGCTAGATTATAACAACCAGCTTTATATTTAAATAGAGCAGGTCAGTGACAAATTAAATATAGAATTAATGGTATTCTGTTCATTGCTAAGTTTTATGACTGATTGTTGCCATAACTGGTGGCATACACATTTTTATTTTCATTTTAGAAATAAGTGCTGTGGCTAAAATAAACACAGATCTTTATGCTTTCCTTTCCAGAATTATTAGCCCATATATTTTATATGGACTTCTGCATATCAAGATATAACTGGAAAATTAAAAATTACAGAGACAATAGAAATCTTGGTATCACAGATGTTGTCATTTTTATAGCAGGCTAAAATAATTTATATTCAATGCAGGATTTATTGAATTTTAATGTTCCTTTGGGTTTTTATTGTTATTACATAAGTAATTATGTAAAAATTAGTTATATGTTTATAATTCTTTCATTTAGATCATTCTCCTGATTAATTTGCTTGTGACTTTGGGGTATTTGCTTTTTCTTGTTCCTCCTACAATTGTCTTACATTTTTTCACCCAGTATATATAAACAAGTTTGCTGAACTTGCTTTGCCAGCTCTCCCAAGTTAGTGTGAATTACTTTGCTTACCTGTATCAAAATGCCAAAATCTGCACAAATTCTACTTTTCGCTGCTTTACTCACTTATGTTTCCTTTTTGTGTCTCTCTAGTAAGTGAAAATTAGCACTACGCTGATCCTCACAAAATGGCTGAAGTAATTTGTTTTCATTTGTGTTTCTTATTACCTGATAACTCCAGAGCTCTTTCATATGCTGAAGATAATCACCTTCCCTTATCCAAATAAGATGAAGGTCTCAGTGGTTGCTGCAGCTGCCGCTGACCAATATTTAACCCAGTCTGGCACCAGATCCGTACCACTACTGTGGATCTGATGTGTGCAGAGCCTTCCTGGTACCACTGAACCCTCAAGTAATCACCAGCTCTGAAAAGGAAGTCCCAGGAATATATATACATGCAAAGAGATGCTGGCTGGCTAGAAAAGCTTTTAAAAATCTGGCCAGTCTTTTAGATTGTGTTATAGACAAAGCTTCTTAAAATCATCAGCACTTACATGCATTTCTCCCTCTCCCTAGCTCACTTTTAATCTGAGAGCACTACTTCAAACGATTAAATGTTTTCCCTTTCTGAGTCCTGCCTGTAAATAAATATCTTTCTGAAAATGAATATTTAGCTGTCACTGACCTCAAGAGCCGAAGTGATCCCTAAATATCATTCATTTCCTGTCTCTCAATTTCTACTCACCACTTCTAAGCCTACCAATATTTTCTATTATAATATGATATTGCCTCCACTTGCATAGGTTCTTGGGTTTCTTATCTCTGGCACAGACTCCATCTGCCCCTGAAGTTTTGCTAATCTTTAGACATTCTAACATCCTGATCATCTGTTCAGGTACAGTCTTGATTTCCCTCAGTATTTCTTCTTCCTCTCTGAGGAAATTTACAACCATTTCCAGCATCTGTCACCCACTCACTTGTGAATGCTAAGGCAAATCATTAATTTAATGTTTAAAAGTTCTGTCCATTAATTATGTCAGCTTCTTACTCCACCTACCTTTATGGACTTCCCATGCAAAGTACTTTAAAATGCCTTCACAAAGCAGCTCAGCATATCTTTTCTCATGTTGACTTTTCTATAGGATTAGACTTCGCACAAAGAATATGTATTTGCCTTTCTGTTCTATAAAAGCTAAAATAGAAATCCATTGTGTGCATTAGTTTTTTTCAAATCTCCCATTAACTACCTGGTCTCAACTGTGACATGTACTGATTGCTTCGATCATCTGTATTAAACCCCTCATTTTCATGGAACCTAACCTCTTTCTCTGCAAGCATTTTAATATAATCACTCTTGAAACTGAACTTCTAATTGTGAGGATTATTTTAAAAATCAAAGTAACCAGACTTGAAGCTTTTGAAAAAAATGTAAGGGGATGGTGTAAGTAATCTCCAAGAAAACTAAACAGAAGTTTCTATTGTTATGACTGCTCATATTGTATTCTTGTATGTATTTATGTTTTAATGTTGTTTATTGCCCTCATTCAGACAAAAGATTTTTAGCTTTCCATACTAGAAAAGAGGAACAATCTACACACTGACACAGCTTTCTTTCAACACCAGACAGTGCTTCCCTTTTAAATATAAAACTTATGACATGCTCCTCTAGAAAGTTAGATCACATCATCTACTCTGTAAATAAGTCAATGTCCAATGCAAGATACTTCAGCCTAATTTTTTGGTTATTTCTGCATAGCACCTTTAATGAGTGCCCATTGATTTTCACCCACAAAAGTCTTCTCCACACTGTCATAATCCACTTCAAATCTCTATCCATCATAACATCTGTTCATCTGTTTAACTCTGATCCCCTCACACAGAATCTAAATGGAACAAAAATGCCAGCCTTTTTGACCAATGCCTGTTTATTATTTTCTAAATAATCAGATATAAGCTATTTGCCTTCATCTTCAAATTCTTCCTCATTTTCATCCTACCTATCATCTCCAATGAGCTCTGTATCTGTTAAACCATAATGTTGGCTTCCACTACCCATTTGTCAGATATTTTTAAACAAGCTCCTCTGTGATTTTTTCCAAGCATCTGCCACACAACCTCATTATCTTCCTTCAAATCCCTCATTAAAACTCTCTTGCTGTGATGCTTACAAAAAAACATGAGAAAATGTTTAAACTAATAATGCACTGAGATGCTTTCTCTCATACTGACCAACATTGCCTCATTGTTTCCTTGTGCTCCTTCAGCTGTCTCAATACATGTGTTGTCTCTTACATTTGAATCATAACCTCCCCATGTGGTCCTGGTTTATGACTTAGAGCTCTTTGGTGTTGATAATATAAATAAGAATCAGAAGAAAAGGCTTTTCTCCTCATTATACTTTGCTAGCTCCTGCAAACATGTTCACACTTCTCTTTTGTGTTAGTTTCTGGCAAGTAATTATAAAAAGCACCTCTAATATAGTCTGAAAGTCCTTACTCTCTTTTCAGAGGGGAACACCCAACTGAAGGACTAATTCATTCCCCCCTTCAAAAAAAAAGTATTTAAAAAGGGGAACTATGAGTAAGAGGGAAAAGCTAGTGTTTCAGCACACTTTTATCATAGAGGATACAGAAGTTCAACCCTGTTTTCTCTCCATCTTGTTCCTGCCCCTTAGAACAGTACAAGTCGGATTCACTTCAAGGGAAGGATGAGGTCTTTCCTGGGGATTAGCAATTTCCTTTTCTCCTTCCCTGATTGCCATTGTTTGCTGGGTATAGCCCAAGTCCTGCTGCTTGTGAAGGCACAGACTCCTGCTCTGACACTTCTAATGGCAAGGATTTTCCTTTAGGATGGGAAAGAATTATTTTTCCACAGATAAGGGAGAACAGAATGAAAAGTGAAAGCTTTTCTCATCACATATTTCACTGTCTCTCTGTTCAGCATTATTTCTATTCTCTGATCTTAAAGCTATTTGTAATCTTCCCTAATAATACATGCACCCAAAGCAGCTCTGCACCTGCACTAAAAGTTCTTTCTAAGAACTGAACCTCCTCTGCATGGATCTCAGAGTTACAGTGAGGGCTGATGCTTTCACTTTGGCTTTTAAGTCCTCTATATATATAATACATCCTCAGCCACTGCATTTTTTCCCTTTGCATCTTGTCTCTTTTTGTTATTTTTACCAGATTATTATAACACTCATAGGAATTACCTCTATTCACAAGAAGGATAGGTATTTCCCTGGTCTGACACATTATCATTGCAAATACTACACAGAGGTGTAGAAATTGATGTAGACAGATATAATTCAATAATGTGTTCAGCAGATACCTGTCAATCAGCTGGAGAACTTTAGCATCTATCCAACAAGAGATACACATGCAAGAAAAATATATAAATTTATACACCTACCAAATTTCCCACAGACATCAGTAAATCATACAGTAATGTCTGATTTTGAGATGTAAGCAGTCAATTTTGACATCTGTATGTTCTATACAGACAAGAACACAGAAAGTCATGGGGTTTATATTGATCAAATGACTTAGGACTTTGGGAAAGCTAAAGATACTAAATTTTTCTTATGTTTCCATTTTGTTAACACAAAACACCAAAAATGCAAGATACGAAATTATATCAGTTATGCTCATGAATGACACAACTCTGCATCAAATCCTTTTTTTCAATCTGAGTTATGGGAAAATGATTTAATTATGAAAATTTAATCAGTCATAGAGTTCATTAATCTCATAGCACATCCATGGGAGGTAAGCATGGAACTGCAGTGCAAGTACTGGGCAGAGTCAGAGGCTATTCCAGCACAGAAACAGTTTGGAGACAACATGGAACAGGTGTAATCTTCACCTTTTCAGGAAGCATTTCAGAATTGCAGCTGTGGAGTTTCTTTGTGCTCCTAGGGGAGGGAGGCAGCTCCATGCTGTTAGCATAATCTCACTCTACAAAGGCATCAAATGCAAATGTACTGTCCCCGCTTTGATTTCATGTTGACAACACTGTGTCATGGCTGATCAACCAGTCTCCATTTATCTGTAATTTCTTATCTCAAGAGAAATTCAACTCTTTACAACTTTCACATCAGAAACCTGTTGGAAAAATAACAATAAAAAATGCAGCTGAACAGGAAACTGTTTTCTATGGCTAGCACCTGCTAATGCCTTAGTAGCAGCTATGCAACTCTGATGGACATGTTACAAAAGAATGAACTTTCTCTCCATGCAACAAATACAAAGAGGTTTGCTTATTATAAACACAGCAGAAGTTCAGCTTTGAGAACTCACAGTATAAGGACTTTTTATTCTACATGAACATGGCTAGCAGACTTCTTGTCTTAGCCCATGAGAAAGCTACCCAAAGCAAAGAGTTTCATCTTAAAATGCTGAACCTCTTTAAGAATAAACTCAAGTTCTCTTGGGGAAAAGAAATCTAAAGAAAAAAAAAAAACAACAAAACAAAACAAAAAGAAACCAAAACACCTAAGTACAAAATCTCCTAGAATTTCTCTACCTGTTTCTGGTTTTCTTCAGTGGATGTTGATCACTTTTCTAATATCACTTCCAGCATATCTTGTACTAATATCAACTTCAATCTGAATCCAAATTCAAGAAGACGTCTTTACCTGAAATCGTGCTCTGATTTAGCAAGAAATGACCTTGCAAGATAGCATGATGGGCAATTTAAGTGAGTGAGGAAATGTTAATTAACAAGACATTGAGATATTAGAACTTGGTTTAGATTATTTGTGTACTGCTATGAATAAAAAAAAAACTTAATCAAAAAGGAAAAAGAAATAATGTGAACATGTAACAAATGAAATTAAGGAGAATCAATTACCTGATCTACAGTCTATGGATCCAATTTGAAGTTATGCACCATTTACAGAGATCTTCTGAATAATTCACCCAGGGGAAAAAAAGTTCAAAAAGTGCTGCCCAATAAAGCACAGAGCTTTACAGTTCATTTAAGCTATGTTTCTTTATGCACAAGTACCCATATCTCCATTATGCATCCAAGGGTGCACAACCACAAAACAAGGTGGACTGTGACAGAAAGAGACATGACCTGTTCCAGGACACAGTTCTCATTTAGTTCATGAAAACTAAAATGGGTATAAAATGTCAAACTGCCCGATGTACCCTAACTTAAAATAAATGCTCATTACCTTTGATGGTTTTATTCTAAGTTTTGCTGTAATAGAAATAAAGCATGAAGAGGATAAGAAAAAAAATGTAACCACATAGGAAATATATTTATGCTGAAGCTGAGACATGCAATTCTCAGGTTTTGTGGCCCCATGTATCTTACTAACATCTTTTAGTGATCTGCAAGGTAACATTACCAGTAAAGGCTTTTGATCACTCAAAGTAATAGATAACAAACCTACAGAAAATTAGACAATACAAATCCAACAGGACAGTTTAGTAAGTGGGCAAAATCATCAGAAAGGATTTTTTAAACCCTCCCCAAAAACATACATTTTATGAACAAGGAATTATCAGGATCTTACACCACCCATGATCTACAACACCTGAAACCACTGGATAAAGAGGAGACTGAGTCAGCTGAAAGTTCATATCACCTTAGCATCTTTAGAAATTTTTTGTAAAAGGAAAATTTCATAGAAAAATGTAGCAATGTTATTTTGTATATTTGACAATGGCCTAAGGACTGCAAGAACATACTGTCCCAATCTGCTGTCTACATTTCAAGAGAAATGTTGATAACTTGTACTTGGTTGACAGAAGAACCTTCAGCATGCATAGCAGATCAGATCTCCTCATAGCTAAATACTCCAAGAGCTCAATACTTTTACAGATTCAGAATTATTTAGTCTACCGCTTAAAAGAATGTATATGGGAAACAGAAATTCAATAATGGCTTCTCTGATATACAGCAAAGAACAATTTTAAGGAGTCATCCCCAAAACTTAAAAAAATCCATGAATAACAATATGAATAAAAGCCATCAGCTTTGGAAAAAATTAGAAATTAGAAATGTGGAACATCTGATTTTACACAGGCCAAAAGTTCCCCAAACTCTTATAGCCCAAGCAAAGCAGAATTGTGCACACATCACAGATTTCTCAGAGAGAAGATACATAGAAATAGAGAAGGATCTGCATTCACAATGAAAGAAAGACTACAAGACCTGAAATGGGAACAGTTAAAATATATTATCAACAGAAATACCTTTGAAGCCATTAGTGGACAAATATTCAATTAAGATTAAAAGGAGATAGCTCAGTATTGACTTCAGCAATATATCTACTTTTGCTGAAGAAAAATAAAGATTATTAGATGATGAATGCACTGAATATCTTCAACAGCTGTCAGACAGCTTACAGTTTCTACTGTTTTAGTACAGGAAATGAAGATGGTAAAAAAAAATTGAAATAAGTGTTTCTTGATATTGAAACTAGATTACTTTTAATAGATTTTATAAAGTGCCCTTATAGAGGACTGCATTTTCTGCTATAAGTACTCACTAACATTGGTGAAGAGCACAGATGGAGTTACTATTAGCTAGACTGATCATGCACTTACTAAGACAGAAATCTTTGCCTCTTGGCATCAAAAATCTGGAGGGAGGTAACAGTAACTCATATGACTGTCTCATAAGAGAGTCATAAGAGGAAAATTTACATAGTAGAGAAGACACAGAATATATAAGCACATAGAGAAGACATTTTCTTTAGACAATTCTAATTATGCACACAAATGGGAAGTATTGATTCAGAAAAAAATTCTGGAGTTTGCTACATTAAATTGCAGATGTGTTGATAGCAAAAATAAGGACATTTGGAAAACAAAGCAGAGCACAAAAGCAGAGCTCCCAGAAACTCATCCAAATGTAAATGAACAACTTTGACCTAAATGCAACATGGCTAGCATGCCAGTGTAATCAATATAATCAGAAACTACAGAATGTGAAAAGGCTGAAGAAGAAACTGCAAATCTACAAAGAAAATACAAAACTACAAGGAAAGAATAAATCAGAATAATTTTACTAAAGACATGAGTATCCTTCGTGACTTCAGGACACATTTAACTGCAGAGAGTACTGTGTTAACTCATGGATCCTTGGTACAGGGGGACAATCC
The DNA here is from genome assembly GCA_003676055.1 of Chloebia gouldiae. Lineage (NCBI taxonomy): Eukaryota > Metazoa > Chordata > Aves > Passeriformes > Passeridae > Chloebia > Chloebia gouldiae. Next base: position 24,149,694 of record QUSF01000003.1, on the reverse strand, counting down.
AGCTGGGGTCAATCCCCTGGAGCACTATGAAAATGTCTAAGGTGCAAAAGCTGATGATGCATGTGACTAAAGAAACTGGGTTCAGTCTAGACAAAAGTGTAAGGAAGGACCTTATTGTCAGATATCAACTACCTAAAAGGGAGATACAGAGAAGATGGAGACAAATTGAAAATTTTCCTAGGAAATTTTGTATGAAAACAAGAAATAAAAAGAAATTGTGTTGAATATGGTGAAAACATGAGTGTGATCAAACATGGTAACCGTTGCTTGAGAGACTGTAACACATTTATTTGCAACACTGGACTAAACACAGCCCTGATCAGTCTGATTACCTTGAAAGTTAACTGCTACAAGGAAAACATTGAGGTAAATAACTTCTAGAAGGCAAAAACAAAATACAAAACTGTATTTTATATAAACCCTCCCTCAGATCAAAATGAGTAACAAAATTCAAAGACAGACTGAAAACAATTAGCTGTATCGAAAAAAAACAATTCCAAAATCTGAGAAAGAATAGTTATTTGATAGTGAGAAATATGAGAATTTTAATAAGACTTTAGGTGAAAAGTTGAGAGGCAGAGGGAATTTTAATTATTGACTGATTATTAGTAGAGGTATGAGAACATATAGGAAAAACAAGGAAGTTGGTGTAAAAAGACTGACCATTACCATTCCCTGAAGTCTGTAGCTACAAGGCCTAGCCTTTTAGTATCGAGTGGCATAAGAAATTTTGCTTTCCAAGCTTTTCTTTTAAAGCTATTTCATACCTTCACTGCATTAGTCCTGAAAGTTCAGGAGGGAAGGAGTATTTTGTGAAAAGCATTCCCCCACTGGAAAATGTATTTTTTACAGCCACTGTTGTTTTTCTGCAGGGGTTCATTCAAGTGTGAATTTGTTGTTTAATTTTACAAGTTCCTATCCCCAGTTTCCCTAAGGGCTTTTGGTGTGTTAGGTAAAATACATTATATTCTGGGAAATTCAAATGCCAAATTTAGAGCTTTCAGTGGTTCTTTGGAGGAGATACTATAGAGTGATGATGATTATTGGTAAATTGTACATTTGTTCCTCAGGCAAGAGTGGACCTTTTCAGAAGATTATAGTTTGTAGAGAATTTTTTTCCAATGACTGAGTTTAAGGAACCTGAGACTGTCAAAAATTTTACAGGGGTATCATTGCATGAAGAAAAGAATATAATAATAAAAAATTCTGATAAAATATAAAACTGAAAACAGTCTTATTACAAGGAATGGAAATAGAGAAATATGGTAGGAGTGCTTAGACAAGTCCAGTAAAGAAAATGAAAAGGCCAACAACAAATGGCCACCTTCCAGGCAGCTGAGCCAAATTTTAAAGAGATTCAAGAGGCAATCAGAACCCTTAGGAATAACAAGCACCAGGTGTCAACAGTGCTGCTGCTGAAATGTTAAAAACAAGAAGCTGTAATCTTAGAGAACTTATCTCTATCTTTTTATATGGAGGGGTCTGTGAAAAAGCTAAGGGAACTGAAGAAAGCAGGGATATTTCTAACTTCAAAAAGGAAGACAAAATGTAAAGAGACAGTCTGCTTTCTCTATTTATTATGATTCAGAGAATCCTAGCTTTAACACTTTTATATAGATTTTGCCCTTAGAGACAACAAACAATAGGAGAATGCAAGTGTTTCCAGGCATATATAACATTCCATAAATCTCATCTCTATGTATCAGATGTTTTCAATGCTTCAGTGGCAAAGAAAAATTGTAGCATGATCAGCATACATATTTAAATAGATTTTAAGGTCTGCGTGATAGCATCCTCCAACATGATCTTTGTACTGTAATGAAAGAGATGCCTAATAAAATAATTAGGGCAGCCCAGTTGTCTTTAAATGACTGAAATTTAGACTATTTAGACTATGGAATAGGAAATTCCTATGCATTTTGTTAACAATATAGGATTATGAAAGGCAAAACTGTGAGTGGAAAAAATCTGCCATGAACCTGTAGGAAGATTATTACACAGGGTAGAAAAAAAAAAATTAGGTCTCAAGAAAACTCGGTAGCAGATCATACAGTCAGATTACTGGGAAAAGATTCCAGTTTAAAATTTCAATATAGTGTTCCTATACCAGTAATGGATAACCACAAAAAATGCTGACCAAGAAGGAGGCAGAAAAAATGTGGCAAGCATTATTAAGAATCTGTAATGCCAAGGTGATGAAAAAGAAATGAGAATCTGAACTTAGTTCACCTTCTTCACTGCAGTTGATTGTTTCATGAGTACAATTTCAATAGACACTCAGGATGAGTATAAACTCAGTAGTGAGTTTTGTTTATTCATTGAGCAAGGGCTTCCTTTGTTATAGTGGGTATTTATGGCCTGTCCTTAACCATACCTTGTTGAAGGTAAGTTTTGGAATTATTGTTAGACTTGACTTGAAAATGTTACATTAAAATATTCCTGATGCCTAATTTTAATATTCAAATGAAAGATACAATAGTATATTGTCTCTTGTTTTAATTTAATAAAAGCTACATACTTCAATTATTTCTGCTCTCCCTTTTGCTTTCAATGACCATTTCATGCCCTTCCTCTTTATCTAGTAATTATTGCTCTAGGCAATTGCTAGATCCAGTTACAGTGAGTTCATTATCAGGTTTGATTTGAAGATTCACATTCTTCTTCAAGATCATCAGCAGAAGAATCACCTTATATTTTATTGGAGATAAGCATATCTTGCTAAAGAATGCATTTTATTCTTGTCCCTTTTTAATATACAATTTCTAATTGGAATAAAGCTGCATATTGGCATCTCTGAGCCAAAAGAAGGATAAATAGGTCATTGACCTTGGAAAAGAATCACATGCAGAATTCAGGGCTATCATGTAGCATTTCATCATTATGAGATTTTATTCAAGAAGCAAAGTTTGCCCCTGCTCTCTTTTCATGGATCATTAATAGCTTTTTAATCAAGAAAAATTAGCTGAAGATAGTGTAATTTAGCTACAGCTATATAATGATCTTTATAAATGTCTCCTGAATACAGTGTCAAAACTGAAAGATCTCCCCAACAGTTATTTTATTTAGTTGCTATTTCTGTCTACTTTCATGTCTGGCTACTGTGTTATGAAAATTACAACTGAATATTACAGCTGAGGAAATAATTGAAATATCTTTTGAAATAATAGAATAAAACTCACCTTCTTCTGGTTCTTTCTTAAAACAAATATTAAAAGTATAGATCAACTTATAGAATGCCATAAAATTCAAAAAATAGTTCTTATTGGGCCAAAAAGAAGACATAAAATCAGAATCCCATTTTGTTGCAAATAAGGTTTTTCTAATCCTTCAGCATTCAATCAGAAATCATTAAATTAAAACTCCTCTTTTAAAACTATATACTTTTAGAAATTTTCTTTTAAATTCACATTTAAAAAACATAAATTTTAGTACAGAGACAAAAATAGGCTGTAACTGCAAATTAAGAATGCCATTTATGTACAAAGACTAAATGTATTTCTGGCAAAAATCAACCCAGAGGCAATAGGATTTTCTATTTAAATTGGCAATTTCTGAATAAAAGTGTGATTTTGGGGGTATTTATTCAAATACCCAGCATATAGTAATGATGCTAAGACAGAAGTTATTCAAAGCTTGAAACAAAATTCCTGTGTTCATCCAAAGATTTGTTTTGCTTGAATTTAGAGTGTAAAATTTTCCCTCCACCCAAATCTTAAAAATTCAAAGGTGTGGTCCAAATTCATAAACAAACACAATATAAATTATTCAGACGTATTGTTAGATACCTAAATAAATAACATCATCACTGCACTATTAGTGTAGTCTGAATTTTAGGAAAGATAACCTAATTTTCACAGTATCTGGCACTGACTACTTGAATTAAAAAAAAAATAAATCATAGTAAAGCTATAATATATGTAGAATTTTTACATGTGATTTTATGACAACACCTTCTTTTGTTTAATGATGTAACTTTGTAATTTCATAATATTGACAAAGATCTGGGCTTTAGTAGCACCTCCAGTTGTACCTAGTAACAATTCTACCTGAATCACAAAGAGTAACCACTTATCTGTCACAGTTTGAATGATCCTCCAATATGCTTCAGAGTAAGCTTCTGACTGTCCCTTAGTTGTCTGTATTCTTTAATTATACCTATTTTTTACTCATATCTCCACATCTTTAGATCAGGTCACCTGAAGTTATGACTTCCCCAAAGAGAGAGAAGGAGAAGGTATCACATTAATACACTTGGCATAGCAATGTACACACAGCTATGCATATGCAGACCAAATGAAATAAGTACAATTAATTTGGTAAGAAATAGTGCATCTAATGTTGAACATATACACCCAAGAAGAAATAATATCACTGGTTTGGTTACCACATGTAATAGGCTCTACATTTTAGAGAGACTGAGAAATTGAGAAAGGGTTGCCTGTTTTGAAAATGCTCCAAAGGCACTCTACTATGCAGTGGTCTATCAGGGCACAACTCTTTTCTGCTCTGAACCTGGTATGGAAGTCTTGATATATATATATTTCCCTTAAATTTGTTGTATATCACATATGTGTTGAAGTTATTCAGAGATTTACCGAGTACTGATTGCAACTAAACTCTACTATCCTAATTTGGGTGTCCCTCTGCACAGTGTAGAGAAGTTTTTGAGGCTATTGAGACCTCTAGAGAGGTAGGTTCTAGCTCCCCAGAACTTTTCAAAAGTATCTGTTCACTAAGGTAGAACAAAGAGTGTATTCAGAAGGAAAGAAAAATAGGCACCTACACATCTGATGATCCTGCTGTACCTAACCATATCACCAAGCACATGAAAACCTATGTGATATCTTGTACGACTGCTTGTTTTTCTTTTTTGAGATAAGTTTGCCGTACAAAAGCATGTTCACTCAGGAACTCTTTAACCAGGAATTCAGAACTTGATGAAGATTGTCAAATGCATCTGAAACACTACAAAAGCATCAAATCTACATTAGGTGTTTAAACATAGCCATCTAGTGCAATTTTAGATACACTAAGTTATCCAAGTTATCAGATAACCTAAGCCAATAAAAACAATGTTATAAAATCAAATTTTAGAAAGAGGAATCTGTCTCAGGGTGACTACCAATACAACATTTATCCCCACAATCTGGTTGATCTGGTCATTTTATAATCTCCTGGATTCTGCCTCAATTGTAAATCAATTCTAAATAGATTTCTATCAGTTTGTGGCACCAGACAGCAGCAACTACACAGTTTACCTGGTAAAAACCTCTTAAAGGTCTGAATATATATCAATCAATGATGTATCTATGTTATGAACTCAAAAAGGGTTTTCTCTAGATCATACCAAGATCAAACTCCAGTATGGAACATATTACAGCTAAAGGTAAACCCCAGTGGTGTGTTGTACCTGAAGTAAGCCCTAGAAGTTTATGCTAGTCCCTCTCCCCAAGAGGCCATCTGTAGGGTTTCATCACATCCCCTAGGAATGCTTGAGTTTGCACAGACAGTGCACAAGTGTAATATAAAAAAAAAGACTCTAACCTTGGGGTTAATGCTGTCTTCACTTAGCTTTTTAACTCTGAAGAAGCAGCAAAGAACAGGATAGCTTGAAGGTATCTTCTGCATAAATTCGATGCATAGCTTTAAGTAACCCCTACAGACCTATTACTAAATGTAAGACAAAAGGAAAGAATGTTCTTTTCTGAAACAAGGAGAGGGCGTTTGAATTGCTCTCTAAATTAGAGAAGATCTTGGTCAATGGCAGCCCCCAGAAAGAATTCCCCACCAGCACAGCCCACCTTGGATCTCGGATGACCTAAACAAAGGACGTTCCTGAACTAGTCTCAGGTTTTAAAACTGCGGCCTTTGTGAAAGGAAAGGCCTATTGTCATTGCAATAACTGAAGTAAAGATAGCTTGAAATTTCACATCAATGTATAAACTAAGAGGAAATGATGGAGGAAACGCAGAAGATTCATGTTATGGCAGAGCCACTCTCCCAAGAATTCTTCTCCCCTCACCACGTTTTACAGGTGTGACACTGGCTCAAGAAGAAGGGACTCCTTGAAGAGCACTGCTCTCACCTGGGTAGACTCATTTGAGTTCCCCACACAGGTTTTCTGCACCCACTTGTTTTTGCCCTAAACATCTTCATTAGTTCAGATGCCTGTAGCAGTAATTTGTAATATTCCTTTTGAGTTTGGAACATACATAAGAAAGAGATTGCTGAGTACATTATCCAATACATGGGTGTCCACATGGATTTGTCTCCTTAGGTGTATTAACTTGCTGGTTATTCCATGTCCTGTTCTGATCAGAAACTAAGGAAGATCAGCAACAATAAAAACAAACTAACAAACAAAAAACCCCAGACAATATAGCATCTTCTTCTACAGTGTATTTTCTGGAAAACATCAACAAATACCAAACTTACCTGACTCACTATTCCCCATGTACTTTTACAGGATCAAGAACAAATGGGTAGATGGGCAATGACAACAGTCTGCAGAAAAAACAGGGTGACAGCAAGATACAATGGCAAATTCAGTAGAAAAGCAAAGGTATGAAGAATGGTCAAAATAAGTAAAAAATATCAAGAAATCTAAAATAAACTCACTATCCTATATAACAGGTCATTTCTGAGTGTGGATAGAGGGACCATCTCAAAGGAAATGAATACTGCTGTCACAAGTGTAAGGGCTTCACGGTGGGTGTCGGGGGTTGGTTGTACTGAGAGGTGGGGTGGAAGTCAAAAGGGTCAGATAAGAAGGGAAGATACTGGCCCCAGGTAAAGCTCCAAGGTGGCTTTGAAGAAATCTACCTGATCATAGACCTAACTCTGCTGTTCATTTTCTGCCTTAGGCAATTAATTTTGTTTCTTTGAGACTCTGTTTTTCCTCCTGTCTTCCCTGACATCTATCTTGAACTGTATGTTGTTTAGGATAGCAGCTGTTCTTACACACTTCCTTGAACAATGGGGGTCTGATCTCACAGGAATCATCTAGATGCTCCTAGAATATAAATAATAAATAATCTTAATTTAGCAAATATTTATTAAGTTCTCTCAATAAATATTAAAACTAATAACTGCCACTTTCCCTTAAAGAAATACTCCATCACTCTGCTGATTATAAAAGAGCTTTTTGAACAATGGATTTTAAACCTATCTATTCAGATAAATAATTTGTTCTTATTTCTTTCCTATCACTCTATGCAAATTGCTTGCTTTCCTGTGGGACAATTCTAAACTCCCTAAATAGTGTGAACTAAACCAGTATTGAGCACGTTCAGATTCTGTACAATGTAAAGATGAAAAGAGATAGTTTCTATTTCCAAAGAAATAGAAAGTGTGTACATACAAAATTTACATTCTATGCATAAGTAGTTAACAGAAGAGCTGAACTATGTGGGAGATGACTGCATAACCATCTAATTTGATAATTATATATTAAAAGTAGCATTTTTATATTTATTATATTTGTGATTACTATAATAATTCTCAGTAATCCATTTGTACCCAGACTATCTTATAGCAGCAGACCATATAGCTTAACTACACCTGTGGAAGGCACATTTTCAGGAGTAGACATTTCCTTCAAATTGATCAGTTTAAGAGCTTCAATTCAGGTATTCAAAGACTTCTTTTCATAATTAAATAAGGCCTCACAGATGACTCTCAACAAAGAGACAGAAATTTCAAAGTTTCACATCCTGCAAGGGAGGTTTGCCTGCCTAGAGATTGTTTACTTCAGCTATTTAGAAAGGGTTTGCTCTAGCTATTACTGGAAATATTCCCATGAATTTCAGCAGAACTCACCAGAGGGAGATGACTAAAAAGTAGTAAATCTCCTTTCTAGTAGAACAAGGAAAAATATTTTCTATTTTGTCTACATATGTCAAATATGAAATGCATCAATACAAAACCACAGAAACCTATCTTAAGTTTCAGCTCAATAAATGTAACGTGATATAACTGAAAAAGAAATGCTGTAACTAAATTATTACTAATTAATTTTGTGGAGGTTTAAAATCCCATTCTATCTATATGAAACAATTTGAGCTACATACTATTCTGACATCAAGCTGCTGGTTATCCTGCCGTAACTGGAATGAAAATTTTGGCTCATTGTCCTAAATTTTTTCAGGATAAAGGTTTAAGGAAAAAGCCTTACTATAAAAAAGGCTAATGGCATTTCTAGTTGGTATTTTAGAATTGTATCTACCTTTAAAAGTGAGTTCTACTATGGTCCCAGATGGTAAACCAGATTAATTAGAGAGGATGCTAAAAAGAGAAAGATATTGATAAGTGAAGTAGTTCTTCATTTACCCTATTCCATCGGAATCATTAGTCTCAAGGAGCAAAACTGGATATTAACCTAATGACAGAGGTCTAAAAAACCCCATACATGAAATATACTGTGGTGAGCATGAGTCATGGGTCAGGTGATACGTGGTTTCAGTGATTGTTTCAGTCCCTGGACTATCAAGAAACTGATGGTCCCTGATGAAAGCTGTATCCATTCATCCCATCTAAGAGTATTCTTGGTGTTCAAGGTATAGTCTAGCAGTGGACTGAATTTCAAGAATTAGGAGGCTAATTCAAACTTGGCTACTCTGAGGTACCTTCCTTATTTCATTGTGAGACTGACTTTTCCCTTTTGTCCCTGTACTGTTTAAGCTTCAAGCTTTGTGTGGCAGGTACTGTCTCGTACTATTTATGTACACAGCTCCTAGTACAAGATGGCCTCAACCTCATTCAAAATCCCTGGGTACTTCTAAAACTAAAAACAGAATCAGAAGCTCCATCGAAGCAATTCACAATACCCCTAGAGGCATATACACAGACCTGGGAAACTCATTTACTTCACAAGTCCATATGGAATTAAACCCCCAAAAATATGTTTAAACATCATCCAAACACTGGAAGAAGAATCTGGTTCAGTCATAACTTTTTCTTACCACTGATAAAGACATGAAGAAGATTAAAGGAAGAAAAAAGAAACTGGAAAAAGAAAGACAATGCAGATGGAGACTAGAGAGATGAGTCAGTGGAGATCTTTCACTGCCCAGAACTATGGGGACTAGAAGAATAGTACGTGATTTTTTCTTGATAAACAAGTTCAAACATCACCACAAAATAGCAGGGCCACAGTACTGCTCATGCAAGACTTTCTTTGGCTCCATGAGATATCTGAGAGCCCAGACTTCAGACCTCAGCCCAGTTTAATCGTGCCTTAGGGAGATGATGTTCTTATGCACTGCCTCAGTATTAGTTTGCTTTGTGCTGATAAGTTTCTGAAATAAGCTCAGAATCAAATTGCATCAAATTAAGCAGTTCCACAACAGTGCTCCAATCTCCTGGATGCCTGTTGATTGTGGAAAGCCTGCAAGCATCAAACCAGGACTTGGACCTTTTAATCACCTCTGAGATTCTCAGCTGATTCCTCTCTATAAGTTTAGCATGTTCCCACATACTTACTCTGACGATAAATTTGATTTTATCCTATTCAAAAATACAAATTAAAAGAACAGAGGCAGATTTTCACTTTCAGCCATTGGCTTCCAGAATCAGCGCAATTACTGCTGCTTTTAATTTTGTGCCTGCTATTAGAGTAAATAAATCTGCAGTCATGTCAATCTATTAAAAGTTAGAACCAAAGGTCGGCAAGTTTTCAA
>QUSF01000003.1:24050840-24140007 GCA_003676055.1 Chloebia gouldiae | reverse complement strand
ATAATAATAATAATAATAATAATAATAATAATAATAATAATAATAATGTTTGTATATATTTAAAATACTTACGTATCTTTCCAAATAGCACAAAACCATTCCATTTTACAACAATAACTAATACCAATAGGTAGATTTTCAGTAACCTTATGACCATTTTTAATTTATTTTAGGCCTGTACAGTATAAAACTGTGTATCTGAGGTCATGCAAGACTAGCAAAGTCTTGCAATAAGCAAAAAAAAAAAAATAAACCCTACCATTTGAGCAAGAAGTTTGCTTAAAATGTCCTTTTGTCTCATTTGTAAAAAAGCTGTCACCAGATGGAATGCGTTCTCAACTGCAATGCTCAAAGGTACTCATTAAGTCCAGGAAGAAAATATATTTGAGATGAAATTTTTACATAACCTTTGCCCACAACACTTTTGAGGTTCAGACCTATTCCAATAAGCTGGGAGTAGTGTTTGTTTGAATAGCTGGCTGGAGTTTCTGTGATTGCATTGTGTCAGATTAGTTGGCAGACTGGCTCTTTATATAACACAGACCACAATCCCTTTGTAGTCAAGCAGTTTGCAATCATTCATTTGTCCTCAGAATATTTTAAAATTACAGGAATGTCATTTATGCTATTGCACAGCTAGAGGACAGAGGCAGACACAACTATACCTTGTTTTTGGTACGGACAATTTTTTATTGCCACTGAGTGCAGGATCACAGAGCATCATCATTGGACCACCCAGAGTGAGTAAAGGCAGCAGAAATGCATCCAGATCATTAAGATTAAAACTTTGAATGTAGAATTCCATAGTATTTTAAGGGAGGAAAGAACCTTCCTCATAGCCTTGAGTGAACTGCTTCAAGTAAGCAGATAAAGCCCACTCAATAAAACCCCTTCAGACCTGTTTCAGCTGTGTCTTTATACCTCTGTTCTGCAACAGGTATAAAAATGTTCCCATTAGTAAAATATTTCTCTGTTCACCCCTGAAGCAGACAAGGTATTGGGACTGTGAGAAGCCAGTCTGTGCTTCCAATGCACAGCATCTCATCCTGGATTGATGGAGGTACTTACAATTATTATCTAGAATAAAATTAATTTTCTCAGTGTACAAGGAACATCACAGAAACAATGCCTAAACCCCTGAGTCCCAATCCTGTACCTTTGGCTATGATATCATCTTTCCTGATTGGCTGTAAATCAGTTTGAAAGGCTGGTGTCAGATGATGTCCAGCTTAATTATGTAGGTGGCTTAAAATTAAAGGAATCTGGTCTAAGATGCACTGCAAATACTGGGAGTGATTTCCTAAAGGTATAGTGGCCTTGATATTGCAGATCAAGTATGCAAACACAGCCTGCTTGCAAAAATAAGGAACTCCTTTCCAGATCCATGTTCTCCATATGCCTTTCAAGGATGCAAAGTAAAAAAAAAAAAAAAAAAAACCACAGGGAAAAAATCCAAAACACCAACCTCTCTCATTTTATTAGGACATTTGTAAAAGTCTTGTTATAATTTCAATTTCCCAGTCAGGTTGATTTATGGATTTCCCCCCTTGTTTATGGCTTTTTCAATGCTCCATTTTATAGAAGCCATGAATACATCAGGATTTGCACCGAGCACCTCAAATAGGTAGCTCAACATCAGCTGACAAAGCAGCAGACTGATTTAATAAGATTTTTTTGCTCCAGGTTCTCTCAATCTGCTTTGCACCAATTACACAAGGTAGGGTCAGAAAGAAGGCTTAACCTAGAAATTTTTTTCAGAGATTTTAGCAATGCCATGTTCAGAACTGTTTTTCTGATCCCTATTATGTTGTTAGCCCAGCAGAGGGAAGAAACACAGTAGGAACTGTCTTAATATTAAGTATTAGATCACTGATGGTAGGAGAGAAATATTCTGGCTTTGCTGTAGTGTGGTAAAGCTCGTACAGAATTGCTAAATAAAGGAACATGATTTTACTTTCTTTTTCTTGTTTTAGAAAAATAAAATAAACATGAAGGAATCACTGCATGACACCGTTAATACAAATTGAATTAAGCTTGTAGCTGTATCATGACTATAGATGCTGTAATGAATAGCATAGAAAAAGACCTGCTTTGCTGGACTTTTTTAAAACTGGGTCAGAGTAGGTCACTCCTAAATCTCCCAGAAACCAGAAAGAACTATTTTTTTTCCCAAATGCAAAGTAGTTCTATGAATATTCAAATATGATCTGATTAATTTTCTAAAAGCCAATGCACTTTTCTGCTAGAACATAGATTATCATCATTTTATCCATCAAATTGCAGAAAGAAAAATCATAAAATTCTAAATATTTTTTAAAACCTTCAAAGTAGTATATGGAAATTCCCTATGCACAGGATAATAACAAACAGTTCACATGTTTCTTAAGCTGGAGGAATAAAAATGCATTTAACCTTGTCAAACTTCAAGGTATAATCATCTAACAACTTTCATTCACATAAATTGGTATGATTTTTATCAGGACTAATCAGACAAGCTTGTGGGTTTTTTTAATTCTTTAGGCTTCCACAGCAAACCTTTCCTGGTTTTTCATGCTTCAATCTTCATGTTGAAAAATTTGAAAATAATATATCACTATATATGTGATAATAATGCACGGACATATCAGCAATATAGAATAATTTCCCTTCATTAAAAAAATGCCAATTTTTATGTTTTTTTCCTGGTTACTACAGAAGGGAAAATGCTAGCCTTGTATATGACAGCAAACATTGTGGCTTCCAGTCCTCAGCAATAAATATACCTGGAATATGGACAACAGTGGCATTCAGCCTGAACATCCATCACCATTTTAGGAGTTTGAAGCGCATCTGGTCCTTCGGAGTATAATTCCTGTGATTACCCAATTCAAGTCTTCCCCCACTATCATATGTGTCATCAAATGATGGTAATGAAAATAACTGCAGCCATTATTACAGGGTGTAGGACTTTGCCATCTGTTGAATATTAGCCTCTGGCTTCCCCCAACTGGCATGCTGTTGTGCCAAAATCGACACTTCAGCAGTGTCACCATACCACATTTGTGTACATTTGTAAAGCTCTTTTGTTTACACATATCCCACAGATTTCCACAAAGCACTGTTAATAGAGCCAGTAATCACCAATAAAAGAGGTCAGATAGAACAAGTGTTGTTCAAGCCCTGACACCCAAATACCATGGTGTGGAGACTCAGGGACTGCAGCTGAGATTCCCCATAGCAAGATATGCATGCTTAAAAAGCTAATGCTGTGTTAAGCATATGTTAAGATCTGGTAGTGTCAAACCCCAATTCCAACAGATTTTTTGCTTTGCAATCAGTACTTGAAAAGAGTCTTAGGTGGAAGGGAATATAAGCCACTAACAAAGTACCCTGGCGAACAATTAATATATTCATAGAGTTCTCCTTATAAAATATCACAGTTTGTTGTCATGTACAACAAAGCGTTGGAACTGTCCTAGCAGCTGAATACCAGAAATTACTGCCCAGGCATTAGACCATAAAACTTTCTCTTGTTTTCTGAAGACTCAAGTCCTTTGAAGATAAAAATGGATATAAGTAGTCTGATATCGAAATTCCCTGAGTTTAGAGAGTTCATCCATCACAAGACTGCATCATCATTAACAATATATACATTCACATTGCACCTGCAAGAGACCTTTCTAAGCAAAATCCTCACAGTTGCATTCTCACTTGCTACATCACAGATGACTAAGATGACTCTTAAAATTCACATGCTTCTTGCTAGCAAATGCTACACCTTCATTGTGACTACTTCAAAGCCACAATTAAAGTACCATTAGCTGGAAAAAAAAGGTCAAGATACAGCAATGCACTGAATAATTTTAACAGGAAATAGAGTCAGTGCAAAAGAATTATAGTAGATATAGCAACACCAAAAATCTTGTGAGGATTCATTGTCTTCACTAAGAATGTAAATTAAGAACTAAAGATTGTTATATGAAGATGGAAAGTTTTTAGGGAACATTCATACCAGTCATATCCTTCATGTTTTTATGCCTGGAATGTACCATCTCCATTACATTTTTGTTCAGAAGTCATTATTTTGGAAAAATTGTGACTATGGTTTCATTCTCCAATCCATGGAAAGAATCTGCATAGAGGAAAATATCTCAATCTATTGTCTTCAGCCAAGGAACACAAGGAAGTAAGGGTGTCTCAACAGTGAATTTGACTGAAGAATAAACTCAGTCATGTGTGAAGGAGGTTCTTACCAATTTTTTAATAGCCAAAGCTATTCTCACTTCTGAAAATTCAAATGATTCATGTACATGTATAGTAAAAAAGTGCTACCTACAACAAAAAATAATAAGAAAATAAAAGAGAATTGTTTACTCTCTGGACGGACTGCAGGACAAAAAATGTGGTTGGTATTTCCTGACAAACTACCTCCAGTTCCATACTCAGCTAATCAGAGTTGTTGATATTAAAATAAAACCTTAAAATTCACAGCTTAATCCAGAACCTACTAGCATGGAACTTTGGCAACCAGTCTAACCATTAAACACTTAGTATTGCTCCTTCAGACACATACCACGGCTTCCTATCAGTGCTACAGTGAACTGTAATTGCTGTCCCTCTTTCTGGAGATTGCTGATTTAGCAGCATGAGAGCAAAGAGATTTAGAGCAACAAAATCAGCTTCAGTAAATCTAATTAAGTTTGCTTAATTGAAGACGCTAGATGACTCTCATGTCATCTTTATAACCTTAAGCTCTTAAATTACATAAACTGAGCAACAGATAAAAGATGCATTAAAACATGTGGAGCCCTGGCCAGAATTTTCTTTTGATTTTCCTCCCATTTCCATCTCAGCTTGCCAGCTTGCTTGTCTGTACATTTCACTGGTATTTTCCCTATCATCATTACCTAAATTCTTCATTTTTGAAATAGATTAAAAGTGAAGAAGATTGGAGAGACTAACTTACTTATTTCAGCCCCATCATTTTTGGACCACATGATTTTCCAAAATACAGAAGGTGATTCCTCTGACGGAGAAGTTAAAAATGAAAATGAATGAGCCCAGAACATCCAGAAGAGTTGATATATTGAGGAGTAAAGTGATCAGCCACCATTACTGTGAAGACTCATTTTCAGTTCCTTTTCATACTCTCCCCACATTAATACACTAAGAGATAGCAGCTCTCAGGTTTCAGCTCTCTCTCTGCCTATCTCATTGGTTTTAATCAGAAGTTCAACCCTTAGAGGTTAGAAATCTTTTCAATTAGGCTTACTGAAATGCTTCCATTACTGTGAAAAATTTTGGCTTCCATAAATTGGTATATTTTTAAGACATATCTTGTCATCAAAATATGCCTGAACAGTGTAAGGCTTCAGAATCAACAGGATCAGGAAAAAAAAGCAGGATAAACTCAGACCCTGTAATAGAAACAGAGCTACATGCAAGTCACATTTCGCCATAGCTCTGTGGGAACTGTAATCAGGCTAAGTGCTGTAAAATGTAGCTGCAATTATTTGCAGATTAAAAATTCCAGCCACAGTTACTTCTTGATTCAAAATTGAGGATGAAGAATTAGAGGTCACTCTGTTAAAATAAGAACATTTTAGTGTAATGTTTGTCAAGGTTGTCTTGGTTAGGTTTTTGTACTTGCTTTTGTACCATAGTGTAAAAATAAATTCTATAAATCTGCACACAAATTCTAAATGTTCAAATGCAAAACCACAGACTATTCAAAATGCTGCCAAGCAAAATAATGCTACAGGCCATCTTCAGTGATAGAAGCACAGCTGTATTGAAAACCTTCACTGAGATCTCCACTAGAGCATGGGAGTAGGAAGATTGGAGAAATGGACCTGTAAATGTGCAATGGGCAATCTACTGTGATTTTTAAGGACACAAAATTGGACCAAATTAGAGAAAATTATAAATCCAGACTATTTAGCCATCTCTGGAGTCAAAATGCAAAGTATTGGAGTAGATGAAAAGTCTAATAGTTTCATTAGACTATGAAGCTATTTTACAGTTTACTACATCCCAAACCATCTGGGAATAACCTGGAGACAAAGTCTTTGTATCATGTAGAAGACTAAGCTCTATCATCCACAGCCCTAAGTACAGAGAGCATGTTAGGTGAAGGGAAAATGTGATAGAAGCTACAAAGAAGATAACAGAAGCCAACTAGAGGGAAGTCTGCCTGGGGAATACATGGGGGGGAAAGGCTATTTATACTGCTGTGCTGACGAGACTCATATTTCATGTTTTCAGGAATACTGCATAAACATATATACAAAATTCAGCTTAGTGTTGCTTTCAACTCTCTGCTGGCTACTAGCTGTAAGGCTAATCTCTTCTTACATATACAAACTTTCTGAAGAACACAAATAGCTTCTGTTAGCTGAGCCTGATTGACATCCAGCCCCTCATTCTGATGTGATACTGAAATGTAAGTTTCTTATTTCATACCAAAACTAATTTTTAAAACAGAAAAAAGATTAAATTATGACTTAACAATTACTTTTTGAAACTGAAACTAAGCTTCTATCAAAAAGAATTACTGTGATCCCCATGTGTTAAAGGTTAGGCAAAAGCCTGTAAAAGCCTGTAAAAGAAGTTGCATCCAACAAATATGCCATACTGTAGGACTATGTGACACAAAAAAAACCCTGAAAAGTATATAAGCACAAATCCAGTGAAATTCATTAAAAACCAGGCATGTCTGCAGCAACAGTTGCATAAATCATCAGGAATTTTTTAGTAAATGCTAAAAAATAGTTTAAATATTTTTCAAAAGGGAAGCATGGTGCTTTCTTAACTCTGTCAAAGATCCAGAGCCCCTAATAGACACACATTGATCAATCAATACATCTATATAGTCAGCAGATATGGTAGTTATTGCTCATTCATTTTGTAGCGTTCTCTGAAGCCACATTAAAAGGAGTGAGATATTAAGGAACGGCTGGCTAGTAGATTGACACATGCCATTGTGCTGTATTCGATCAATTAAACCATCCAGATAGTCCTTTGAGGATAAATGAGTAGATGCTCAAAGAACATATCGGTGCAATCTGATGAAGACATTGAAACAGCAATTCATCATTGCTTCAACATGAATGCTAATAAAGACTAACCAAATGACAGATGTTCTATACAAAGTCAGATATTGTAGACAAATGGAAGAGATAAGACACTTTAACTCTTTCCAGTAATGACTGAAAAAACATCAAGCCAAAATCCCAATGTTTATAGAAATATTCCGCTAGAAAAAAATCTCCTGCTGTTGGAATAGTCCATTTTGCTCTGCCAAACTGCTGTAAGCATGCACTCTTGACAAAAATAGAGTGAAAATCAGGTTACTTTGTACCAGCAACAAATCCTGTAGTAATTCTTTAATACAAATCACCATTTAGTTGAAGAGGAATGTATTCAAGAATGAGAGATAAGGCACCACTGGAAAGTGGCTGGTAAGAGTGAGGAACACACATAGCTGATCTGCCAGCTTAGTTTAAAAGGTTGCTGGGAGTCAGTTTGCAGAAGTGAAAGTAGTCTCAGGTTCACACTAAGTCTACAGGTGATTCCTAAAGAGACATTAAACCACCCATGCATGATGAACTATTCTTGCATTGCTTGTTTTCATCGCATCACATTTGTTCCTTTCTATTCCCCAGCTGTGCTCTAGAACTGTGAGTCTTTTGCCCCTTGAGAGCTTAGAAATTATTCAGAGGTGATCAAAATGTCTGAAGGGCTCATTGGCTCATTTCATGATGGTTTAAGCCAATCCAAGGTTCCCCTGCTGTCAAAAAGAAGGATCCTCTTTCCCATGGCCTCAAATTGCAATTTCCTCCTTTTCATCAGTTCTAACACTGAATGGAGCCATGAAATGAGTCACATTAGTTTACTGATATCTGATTTCTGGAGGGTTAGTTTTGGTGTAAGCCATCAAACAATCAAAAAGTGCCAGCACAACAAGCAGGCAAGGCTAAGGGAAAGGGAAGGACCAACCTTTTCTTCATGCTGGCCATGGGCTAGCATAATCTGAACACAGCACAACTGCCTTAGGGGGACTGATATTTAGCAGCAGTTCCATTCTCCACAGAGCAGGGAAACAAAAAGCTACTGCTAATTAGTAGCTCCAAGTGTCTACACTAGCCAGGGGACTACTAAACACTCATAATTTCTGGCATAAATCCCAATCCTTCAGGATCAAGTGCATATTTACAGCATCAGCCAATAATTAGAATTGATTGCCATTCCCCAATCTCCAGGAACTGAGATGCTGCCAAACACCCAGATCAGACAGGTGCTGGGGAGCCCAAAAATGTCTCACAACTTCAGAAAGAGGTTCAAATATGAAGAACAGCTCTTCTTCTCAGGAATAAGGGTCCAGAAAAATGCAGAAGTAGAGTTCTCCTGGTGGCTCTTGAATATCAGCAGATTTCTACTTGCAGATGGTTCTGGCAAAAGATGCTAATGGATTTCATGTAAAGGTCTGATGATGTTTCAGCAGTCAGTGCCACTTCAGAGAAAGCTTAGACAGCCTGCAGTAACAACACTCAGAGCAATCAAAATCATTTTGTAAGACAGTGACTATTGCACTTTCTGGTGAGGGAAGATGTCAGCTCTGCAATGAGAAGATATATACCTTGGCTCACCAGAAGTCTTTCAACCTTTTCACACAGCTACGGACTGCTTTTCCATGTAATATTGCAGGGCTTCAAGGAAAATGAGTATCACATGTGTGGAAGGCATTAGATCTTTTCATGTTTTACTGAAGATGGCAAATTCCCAAGTATTGACTGTGCAAAAGATTATTGGTACTAAGTCAGGGAAGAAATTAAACACAATATATAAAATTAGTGCATGTCTGTATACATGTGAACACCACCAAGACAGTGTCAAGAAAGCTTTCAGTGTATCACTGGGATTTTCTCATTTATGCAAAAAAAAATAGCATCTTCCAAGTCAAGCTTGCCTTCTACTTGCAAAAAGAACATGAAAATGTTTCTCTCCCTTAAATGTCCTAGTAATTAAAAGGCAGAATAATGAAATAAACTAGAGACTATTTTGTGATTTCTCTTTTTCCAAATATTTACTTGATTCTCATTTGTTTAGCTCTTTTTTCATGGACATGTAGACTAATTCTTCAAAGGTACTCATCAGCAAAAACTCTTTCAAGTGCCAAGGTGTTAGAAATTTTATTTCCCAGAAACTTGATAAGTTTACAGTATAACATTTGCCAGCATCATCTCAGATGAGAATTTTTATAAAAATAGAACTTAATTAATATTTAAATTGAGTATTACACAGTGAAGGTGTTGATTTTAGTCTACAAAGAATTCTGCAACAGTTGGGTTTTACCAGAGAGTAATTATTTTTAATAGCCAAGCCAGCAGCTGACATTTCCATGTTCCAGATTTCTCCTAACTGTGCACTGTTGGCAGGGGGACAGCCTAACTGTAGTACTATCATCATCACGGAATACAAAAGGACAGTCAGCTTGATATGCTAGAGAGACAACCAGTGGAAAGAAATAAAAGTAATTAATTTTGGAGTGTTCTGTTGGTTAATTATAAAATCATTATACTTTTATTCTTTTCAAAAACTGATTGGTTAAGGAAGTTCTCTGTAACTGTTAGTATATTTATCTATAGCATATATAACAGCAGTGACAATGTGAATTTCAGAATTTTCATTTTATTATATCTCATTGCATAAGAAATTAATAGCTTTGAAGTCATATTGTTGTTCAATTGGTCATCATTCCTATTATCCATCATGAAGATTAAGCCCCCTGGCTTGTCCTACCTCTGTCCACGTATCATACTAGTATCATTCTGCATCCTCAACCACAGGAGGTCCTTGAGCTGTAAATTGTTGGAGAGTGAAGATGCATGATGGAGCCCTGCTTTCCTGCACACAGCTGAAAATCTGCCTGTCCAGAAAGTGATGAAATGGTGAATTAATTCCTTGTATTGCTTTGCTTATGTGTGCAGCTTTTGCCTTACCTATTAAACTGTCTTTATCTCAACCCATGAGTTGTCTCAGTTTACCATTCTGATTCTCTGCCCATCCCACTGGGCGAAGGGGTGTAAGCAAGTGGTTGCATGGGGCTTGGTTAAACCAGGACAAAGAGGAAGGCTGTCCTGTGTCCCCAGTCTGAACTGCTACAGAGTATTTCTCCATACAGCTCAATTTCTTGTATTTGACATTGGGATAACTGACACTTACCTTTGTTTCTGTTCACCACTAGTTGACTTCAAAGGTATTTTATAAATGATAAGATTCTCACAGTCAAAACATCTATTCCTTCTTTGATCTGTTTTTATTTGTTGGAAGATTTTCTTATGAAAACTCGATTTTAGGATTTTTTTTACATTCCCAGTTTTGTTAATGTGAACTGAAAAGCATACACAGAATATTAATCAAGTCCTAATTCAGTCTTTAAGGTCAAATAGAATTTTTGAAGTTAATGTATCTGACAAAGGATTATGACTACTAGAGTCATATCTGCATCTTACAAGCAGATTTGAGAAATGCCAAATTATTCCAGTTCTGACTGCATAGCATCAGGTTGTCCTTCTTCAGGGTAGTTAATTCAAGCAGAATCTGACTGCACAGCCTATTCATCTTGCATGTTGAAGTCCCCTCAGAAAGAAGTGTCCAACAACAACTGAAACTTGGAACTGTAAGTAAAGAACGCTATGTCTTCTCTAATGATCTCTAGAGAAACAGTTCAGAAAATGTGGCGGCCAACCCTCACTTGGGAAACTAAACAATTATGCCTTACCATGCCTTGGTGTTGGCTCTGTAGCAAACTTCTACATTGAGACTATTATCTTGGAGAGCAAAGAATAGACTTGTTTTTTTCTAAGTCCAGGTGATGGCATGGTACCATACTGTCTAGAATGTAGACAGTACATTTCTTTTTTTTTTCAAGAAAGAAATCATGTTTGGTCCTGCTGTTGGCTTCTTTTAGGGAGAGAATGCATTAGTATTAATGCACTAATCTCCTCTGGAAAGGAAACTTGAGAAAAGAGCCTCCTCCCAAGGAGAAAATACTGAAAAGGTCATATTTTTATAGCAAACTGAAGAGCAAATACAAGCACAGAGGCAATTTTGTGCCAAATCCTATTTTGAGAGCTTCTTTTTTGTTTTTCAGAAGCAAAAATATCGTCTGAACTGATATTTTTCATTTTTGTGCTCAGTCTGCAGTTTACCACCTTTCATGATGAATAAAGTAAAATGCGGCTATTTTTCATTAAAAGCTGCCTTTTGTACTTTAAAGAAAATGTCCTTGTCATTTTCTGCATACTGCTTAGTCCAGAAAAGAGTTATCTGGCAAGTTTCAAATGCTGTATGTATATAGTCAAAGGGGAAGATTTCATACTTGACTGAGTTTGGAAGTAGCAGATAAGAAATAAATGCATTAACACATAAAAAACAACACATTCTAGAATCTCTATTGGCCTTTGTAGAGCAGAATATTTATAACAATCCTGACTCAATGCTCCAATGCAAATGGATTACAAATATGCTTAAGGTACTATAAGGTCAAGGCTTCAGGTACTGATCTGGTTCCGTAAAGTCAAAAAAGAGTCTCTGAGTATTGCATTGGATATTAGACACACAGAAAATGTATCCTGGCATCCTGGGAAGTGTTGAAATGCACATAACATAATCAAAACAATTTCCTTTTCTGTTCAGCACTTCTGACTATATGTTATCATTATGCAAACATGGATATTGTTACGCTACTGATTACATGGTGAACTAGTTGTCAAAAAAACTTCAACACCATGCAATTTTCTTTACAATACTACATATCACAATTTACTATTTTTTCTTTTTACATGTCTACATTTTTAAAGGATGGAAAAGCACTCACTCTTAAAAAGGAAATAAAAAACTTCCTTTAAATTAATATTTTTGTGACATTAGGTTAAGAAATTCACACTCATCAAAATGTCAAACAAATCAAAGTTGTGATTTCCAGGATAAACACAACATCCACAGTGCTAGTAGACCTAGAAATAGCTGTCAAAGAAAGTGGTAGAAAATTCTCTGCAAGGTAGAAAAGGACTAAGTTAAAATTCCTGTGAGAATCATCAGTTCAAATTTCTTGACTCCTCTGTGCATGTACATCCTTATCATGACATGGCACAGACATACCTTTTTGCATTTCATACTACACTCCACTACATTTGTAACACCTGAATATTTCACTGTGAATGTTAAGTACTAGGATTCTAATACCTTGTTCTTATGGAAAAGGTTTACCAGAGCAGAAGCTGAGCTGTATTAATTTATTGCCATGATGAAAGGGATAGTGAGAATCAGAACTGACACTAACTCTTTCTATTTTCTCTGCTACTTTTTGATTGCAATCATTGTGGTCCCTATGGATGTCATATCCATAACAGGCACACCAGCATTTGAAGCAGTTTACTGAGGCTGGAAAACAATTCTGATAAAAATGTGCTGCTGCCAGAATATGGCATATTAGAGTGTGTGAAAAGATTGCCAAGGCTGGCATTTTGCCTCTGTTGCCCAGGGCCATAGAAGATTGACATAAACTAAAAATAGTTATAAAGATCAACTGTGTGTGTTTTTATGAGGCACTTTTCTTTTAAAACACAACTTGCCTGACAGACCACAAGCACCCAATACAACAAGGTGCTGATGGTTTCAGGAATGGTGGTGGGGATCATATGAGCTTTGTTTAGTTTGAGAGTACTGTACAGAACTGGATCTATAGCACACATTAATGTGCAAAATATTATGCGCAAGCTGGAATTTTAAAAAAGCCAAAGTAGTCAGAAAAGCAAATGTCAGTAAGAATCATGCAAATCATGTAGAATTTGATGGACAAAACTAAAAACAAATAGGGGATTAGTGTTTGATCAAGTTTTTGATGAAGCATTAAATTCTGTGACCTTTCTATGCCCATTTGAGAAAATTCAAACCTCAAGACACACACAGTCTCAGTAATAGTATATTATGTGATTCTCCATCTTTAGCTTTTTGAAAACTTGAAATTTTGCCCCATTTCTTACAGAACCACTTGGATGGATGCAGACACATACACAAAATTATTTATTTCCTTTTTATTTTTTACATAATTTTGTGTCTTTAATTTTTGTGCTTTTCTTCTGTAAGTCATCATGAAGAGAAGTTGTACAGGCAAAAATGTCTGCAGCATGCCAATTTCCAAATCAATTGTAATTGACTAATAGGTCAGCTGTAACAGTCTCACAGCCAATATCCAACCTCTACAGAGGATTTTCCAGAATGTAAAGATTACATTTTTAATTGATTATTCTAGGATATGAAGGAAAGATAAGCATGGGACAGCATTATATTAAACATTTTATAAATAAAAAAAATGTTCACTGAGTTTGAATAATTACTGATTTTGAACTATTTACAAGCTAGAACTTTTTGCAGTCTTGGAGAAAAAAGAGCCTAAGATCAGACTGGACATGGCTCTGAGCAACCAGATCTGGTATATGGCATCCCAATCCATGTTAGTGGGGCTGTAACAAGGTGATCTTTAAGGTTCTTTCCAGTTCAAACCATTCTATGACTCTATCATAGACTGTGCACAGAAAGCAATAGATTGGACAATTTTCCAACACTTGCTGCCTCTGCTTGACCAGATCTTTACCAGAATTCCTTTGAAACAGAAGAACTTTGTAATATATAAATTTGTACTGCATAACTGCAAAAAGTGGGGGGAATTTTAGATTTCCCCCCTGGATTTTCATAAAGCTGCTAAGAAGCTCCTTTTCGGTTTTGTACATACAAATTGTGTAAATAATTCACACTAAAATCTCTGGCACCTGAAGGAACTAAAAGGATAAGCAAATCTTCCATGGTTTCAGAGAGGTAGAACCAAGACCAAATTTCCAATCAATTCAATTAATTTTACATTAATACAAAATGAGGTCTGTTTACTACACAAACTGCCTCTGTGGAACAATGTGTTTCTCTCACTAGAAAGCTATTTCTAGGGACTAGTTCCAAGCAGTACTGTGTCTGTATCAAAACCACTGTCATTCAGCTATGGAAGATTGCAGGTTCAATTTCTTCTTGGATCTTATAAAAATACTTAGGTTCTCAAGAAAAATAAATAAGAAAAATATTGTGGCATGATTAATTTCTCTGAAGAGCTAATAAAACTCCATTTCACGAACTTCTCTCAAATGCTGATCTATGCATTTCTAGTTACTGGTTGTTGGGTGGCTGCCGAGTCATCAGAGTGATTGACATACTTTTGACTTTAAAAAATGCTTATTTGGTGCATCAGTAGCAGTTTTCAATACACTGGTTGATGTGCCCTGCAGACCTCTGAGTGGAATTAGACTGTCCTGGCCCACAGAAACAGATTCTCCAATTATCATTTCTGCAATATCGTCTCTCCCTGCCACTTCAAGAACAACTATGGTGGTGAATGCTAGAAGGTATTGACTTCATTGGACTTTCACACTTACAGCTCACTTCAGTGCTACTTAGAGTTGTGTTTTTCTGAGGAACACATCTGTTATGTTCATCAAGTTTGCTTCTTCATTATACTGCTAGTAGTGAAGCTTGTCTCTGTTGGTGGCTGTGATTGCATCTGCATGTTATTGGCCTATTACCTATAGAGACTGAGGGCATGTGTGGATGGCTTTTACTACTGGAAGTTTCATATTGAAGTTGGCCATATGGGAAATATCTCCATGATTACTGGGAAAGAGGTTAAAAGCATCAATGTAATTTTGTTGTTTCCATTGAGGGATTCATGGATTGTAAATTTCGTCTTTTGTGTCTCAGTCTCTACACAGCTAGAAATACATGTTAACAGAGCAGCTGTCGCCAGTCTCAAGCATTCAGAGACATCCTGATTCAATTAGATTATCTCTGATTAATTCATATTTGTAATACATTTTGGTCCTTAATTTGTACTCTGAGAAAAAAAAATAATTCCTACGTTCTCCAGTCCTACTTTCTTTAGTCCTGCTCCTCATTTCACCAAATCTTCATAAATAAAAGCATAAAAGCACAATAAATGAATGCTATTAGTGAAACAAAGGATACAGTAGCACTTTTAACTTCTTCCAAATTATTGCACAGATACCACTAAAATAAGAAGCTGTTTCAAGGGACCTTCATTTGCATGTTTCCTATGCAAAGAAAAGGTATTAAAATGTTCTCTGTCATGAAAATTTGTATATGTGATTTTATACCATCTTTTAAAAGTATTGAAGAGTTTTCATATTAAACCAGGGGTTTTGATCAGAAGGTAACTTGAAAAAATATTTGTGTCACGCCACGATCATGAGGAGCACTTAACACAAAGAGAGACCTTGACTAATTATAGAACGCAATCACCAACCATTATGAAGTTCAACAAGGGACAGCGTCAGATTCTGCTCCTGGGATGGGACAACCCTGGATGTACAGACAGACTGAGGAATGAGAGTCTGGCAAGCAGCTCTGTGGAAAGGGACGTGGGAGTGCTGGTTGACAGAAAGTTAAATATGACTCAGCAGTGCCCTGGCAGCCAGGAGGGCCACCCCCATGTCCTGGGGGGCACCAGGCACAGCATCACCAGCCAGGCAAGGGAGGGGATTGTCCCACTCTGCTCTGAGCTGGGGCGGCCTCCCCTTGAACAATGTGTGCAGCTTTGGGTGCCACAGTATAAAAAAGACACTAAGCTGTTAGAGTGTCCAAAGGAGGGCAGCAAAGACAGTGAAGGGCCTTGAGGGGAAGCTGAGGGCCTTGAGCAGTGGCTGAGGTCACTTGGTCTGTTCAGTCTGGAGCAGACTGAAGGGAGACCTCATTGCAACCTTCAACTTCCTTATGAGAGGAAGAGGAGTGGCAGAGGAAGGATCTCTTCTCAGTGGTGAACAGTGACAGGATCCAAGGGAATGGCGTGAAGTAGTGACAGGACAGGTTTAGGTTGGATATTAGAAAGAGGGTTTTCACCCATAGGATGGTTGGGCACTGGAACAGGCTCCCCAGGGAAGTGCTCACTGCACCAAGGCTGCCAGAGTAAAAGAAGCATTTGGACAATGCTCTCAGGCACATGGTGTCACTCTATGGGATGGTCCTGTGCAGGGGCAGGAGATGGACTTGATGATCCTTGTGGGTCTCTTCCAACTCAGCATATTTTGTGATTCTGTTTCCAGAGCTGAAGTTGCTGCTTTCAGGCAAAATACAAATAATAATGCACAGCAGATCTTCTTAAAAGTTACATTTTCACAAGCAGCAAACTGATCTACATACTCCTACATGGGACTCTAGACAAGAATAATATCTAGCTTTGAGTCAATAACAAAAACTTACTGAAGCAAAGGGTTCTGATCCAAAATCCACAAAATCTTTATTAACAACTATCACCCAAATTATCATAATACTCAATGTGCACACCCTAAGACTACCTCAAATCTGATATAATGACACTTAGGTTAGGCTTTCCTTTGAGTTTTAATGCAAAGCCTGTTATCTTGCAACTGGACTAGATTTAAGACATATACACTTGCTGTGCCTGTTGATCAGATGACTTTTATGACTTTTGATCAGTAAAGCACATAGGATCAGGACCAGATCCCCAGGACCCAATACAGTGCCTGAATTTAACTGTGGAAGCTTTGCTATTATATTACATAGGATTATTAATTGAATAAGAATAACTAAGCTCAAAATTAACATGACTTAATTTCTAAAATGAAAATATTTTTTTCTTGTTTGTTCTACTGTTATATTGAAAGCAATAGCAGCTGAATTTATTTAAAGAAATGTAGTGGTTATTGTCTCTGAACATTTCAGCCACTCAAATTCAACCTAAGACCCAAAAGAGTTCTAGTGTGTGTATAACTCACAAATTACATCAGGATCGGATCTTACATGATGAGATTTCTATATCCTCTTGTGTTAACAGTCTGTCTTTAACACTCACACAGCACAGGCCCAGGTACTCATTATACCATGTCTTCAAACTATGTTCTCTGAGCTATCACACTCACCCACTGGAAAACAGATTTTTAAAGGTTTTTGAGAAGGTTTGAGACCTTCATAGAAAATTTTTTGTTGGAAAACCTAATGTGTACTCCCATAGCTGCAGGCACTGAAGGTAAAATTTGATCTAACCATGAAAGCAGTCAGGTATGTCTACTAGAACACATTTTTTTGCTGAATTCAGCATGAATAAAGTAGTTACTTGATCTCCTGAGAGCAGTTGTTTGGTCTCTTGAGAAAGTGCCAGTGTATAGAGATACTTTTCAAAGTGTTAAGCAATGCAACTCTTCTCCCTATAACTTGTTTTTCCTGTTGCAGCAACTTCTTACCTCTTTGCTCTTATAAACAATTAGTACAGTCATTCATTAATTCTCTACTTAACCAGGTTCTTTGTAAATCTCTCTTGTCTAATAGAAAAAGAAGAAAATATGAGAGCACTTTCTCGTGATTTATTATGGCCCTTTAACAGCATTGGAAATATTCCATCAAGAAATTCTAGTCACATTATTTGCTGTAGGATGAATTAATAAAAAAATCCTTTAAAGGCATTAACCTTTGCTAAAAATTGCAGATGGCTGTAATGACAATTTTTATGCCTTAGGTATTAGATGATGTACAAAGTGACTGATCCAGCAAAAAATATTCATATCCTTATGGACCACACAAGCACTAGCTGCTAGTTCCACAGCAGGTGAGTTGACATATTCAGATGAAAGGTCAAACTGCAACAGAAAGCAAATACCTCAAGTACAAGCAGTGAATGGACTCCCTGTGTCCATCTGTCACCACCCCTGGTCTCTAGACAGTCCTCCCACCGAGAGTCATGTGAATTACAAGGCTCCCATTTCCCTGATCCACTTCTTTCCTCTCTCATTCCTTTCTTCTGTTCCTCAGTACTGTGAACAGAACACTGTTCTTCACTACTTATCTTCACAAGTACCTTCTGCTTCCTTGTTTCTCAGACACATATAGCCAATTATTAACAAATCCACTGGAACAGTAATGACAAAGCCAGATCACCAACTCAGAATAGTTCATGCTGATTCCTGTTTGTCCCAGCTGACAATAACTGTAAATTTCTCCACACCAAATAAGTTTTAAATGTCTGGACTTTCTATTATTATTCAGATAATCAGAAGAGATCCATTTTTTAACTGCGCACTTAAACTAACACCTTTGTGGATCAACTGACAAAACCTTTATCCTTATAGCACGTATCCCATACAGTACCAACACCAGCAGCTTGTTCCTATGTAGAAATAAAAAGCAGGAAAACTTTGAAAAGGTTTGAGAGTAGTTCACGTTGGTTAACAGAAATGCCCATTATACCCATATTCACCTGTGTGTGAATGAATTATCCAAACTTACTGTACCTATAAAAGTGGGCTGAATAATAATGTTCAGGGCACGTTTTTAAGACAAATTAGACTTATTCTAAAAATTGTGTATTTCTTGTTATATTCCTGTTCTGTCCTGGGTGAAGGGAAAAAAAAGGAAAAAGGAAAAAGAAGGCAGTAAAAAGTGAAGAAATACAAAGAACAGCTCTTGAGAAATATTAAATATTTGCCCTAAGTTAAAATGCAATTTTTGGTGGAGGTTCATATTTAGTTCTGTTTGTCAAAGCTTGATTCTTACAGGAATGACTTCTAAAAATAGATGCAAATATATATTACTTTTCCTTTCTTTAAATGCCCACAAATATTTAAATTATGTCTTCTAACTACACACTGTTCATATACTTGCCTCATTATTGCAATCTATCATATCTGTACAGGTAATATTAAAAATCTGGTCATGTACGTGGGACGCTTTAAATCAAACAATTAATTACTTTTAGAAGTAGGGTTCTTTTTCAAAGATGAAGGAAAATATTTTAGTTAGTCAAGATATCTTATTACTTCTCCATAATATACAGAGCTTTAGGGAAAGATTAGGTTTATTAAGTCAGATTCACAATGCAGGCTTTCAACACTGCCATTTCCAATAAATACACATTTGTTTAATATTAAAGTTTCCTTTCAAAACAAAGTAGTTAAGCCTACCCTCACATTTATACATCTGCAGTTTGTTTGATAACTTACAACATAATTACAGGCTGTCCTCCCACTAAATGCTGTATTCAGACTTATGAAACAAGGTGGTAAAATATGCACTGGAGTCTGAGTACTAAGCCCGTAATTTACCACAAGCACTAGGAAGAAAAGAAACAGAGGGGAACCCTGCTATTTAAACTGTGCAGTTATCACGTTTTCCTCCCCCACACATGCTGTAGCATATAACCCATTCATATTTCAATTTTACATTTCCCAAACTGTCATCTTGTGTTTCAAGTTCATTTGAGATCAAATCTGCTTATCAGAGCAGCAGTGAATGCTATTGCAGATTGAGAGAGAGCTGTCACTCCCCACTAACAGAAAGGTCTGTGGCACATGGGTTGGTGAAATAAAGCAAACCCTGTGGGGTTAAGCAAAGTGCCCTGAGTGTTATGGAGGGAAGAGGTGTCCAGCCCCTTTCTTACCTCCCATGTCCAAGCAATGAGAGGGTATCCTCCCTCTCTGTTGGAGATGCAGCTAAAATAGCTAAGTAAATTCCCAGGTAGAACCAGGGAATGTGGAAAAATGAGAGACTGACCTCATTTCAGCCTTTTTCAGCCAAGTTCCTCACAGAGGGTGGGCCACCCCAGGGGAGGCACTGAAGAAGCCAGCTGCCCACTGACCTGCAGTGCTCAGTGTGGGATGCCTCATCACCCCTATCCTGTCCCAGAGATGCTTGTTCACATAGAAAACAAAGCTCACACGGTACCTGAGTTCTGTCCAGGCTTTCCTTCCAGCCCGGCTTCCCTTGGAATAGGAAGCTACTGTGTGCCCTTT
The DNA here is from genome assembly GCA_003676055.1 of Chloebia gouldiae. Taxonomy (NCBI): domain Eukaryota; kingdom Metazoa; phylum Chordata; class Aves; order Passeriformes; family Passeridae; genus Chloebia; species Chloebia gouldiae. Next base: position 24,120,163 of record QUSF01000003.1, on the reverse strand, counting down.
CCTCAGAGACTGCAAGCCATGAGCCAGAAACAATGTTTTGAGGTAGTCATATTCGCTTTCTTTTTTAACTTTTTTGTTGTTGTTATTCATTTTAGTCTCCCATGATAGTTAAACAGCAATCACAGTTTCTGAATCATGATTTTCTGTGATAATAATGTAAAGCTCACCTCGCAGCATGTTCTCAGAACAGCTCCACTCTGTAAATATGCCAGTTCACTTGGTGTGCTCCAGACAGAACTTGTGTCAGACACTACCTACAGCTGTAGCAAACTACACAAGTTTTAGATTTTAAAAAATGAAAGCCCCATCCTCATGCATACTATTCACTAAACACATCCGGTACTATAAAAAATAACTATTAAAGGCATACTTATTTTCTACTATGGTTTTTTTCTACCTTTTTGCTGCCTCTTAAATGTGCACGTAAGTATCAATGAGAACACAGTCACTCTTAATTGCTTTTTAAAATGTCTAAGATAGATTTGGCACATTGCAAGATGAAAGTAGAGTTCACTTGCTGGAAGAAAACAAGTAACACTAGAGTAACATCTTAAATGTAGGTATGTGACCTTCATAACAGACTTATAAGGGAAAGAAAGGAGATAATATATTGAAAGATTAGTGATTTGGAGTCTTCTCATTCCTAAAGCATTTCCATAATGTAATCCTGAGAAACCTAGGTCCATCCCCATGCATTCTGAAGTATTTTGAAATGTCAAGAAAATTAGAAAATCATATTCTACACCATTTGCTCACTAAGCTTCCTCTTAGTTCTCATACCTCTTTTATTCAAGGACATCCATCTCGGATTTTGTCTGGGCTTTCAAAAAAAAATAAAGGATATTTTCCTCAAGCCAAACTCCATACTGTTTTTTTCAGTGTTCTCGACAAGCCGATAAAACAGATAAAGACACAAACTACCAAGAAGCTATTGAAATCTGTTGAAATTTTATCTCCTCCAATTACATCCAAAGTTGCAGCCATACTGGGATTCTACCTTCTATGTGAGCTAAACCAAAATGGTTATCTGACTGTGTCTGAAATAGTACAGGAATCTTTAAAGCACAATTTGAAAAGGTAAAAGTTTTTCTGACCTGTATGGATGCAACATATAGAACATGGCTAGGACATGAGGCTTCCAATAGGGATCCCTACTTCCCTACAGTACTTTAAGTTGAGCCAGGGCTGGTTACAGCATTCAAGTCTCATCACCTGCTCCAGAAAAAAATATTAAAAGGTGTTAGTGGAAGAGACAGACAAAGAGGAAAACCAGATGGGTCTCTTTAAGTATTTTTTGCAAGCTTTTTTTAAAACTATGTTGAAGAGTTAAGAAATTCAGTGCAACAGTTGCAATATCAGCAGAAAAAATATGGCACTACTGTAAAAGAAAGGATGTGAGGCAGCATGTCAAGGTGTTTGATTCTTAAATAATAAATCAGAGTTATGTTTGAAATAAAGTTCCAGTATAAAACAAATTGCAATTTCTGTTCTTAGCTGTCAAAGCTGGCTACTTGCATGTCTGAGTGCCTATATAATCTGAATCATAACAGGTATAATTTATACTTTTTTCCCTAAAACTTTATCCAGAAAAACATTTCCTTGGACACATTTTCCAAAACTCCAGTTTGCCATTTTCTTCTTTCCCCATCTATCAGTTAGTCAGAAAATATTCTTCCATGCACTGGTGAAACATGAGCATGGTGTGATAAGTCCACCTAGAAGAGACACATCCTCTACAATACAGGTTGGTATTTGGGCATGTAATTCCTCTGAGTTCTCATTGCCTAATTAACACCCATCTATAGTTCAAATAGTATCAATTAAAGCATGAATGTGATGATGTCCTCAAAAAGAAAGAAAACAGATTATATGTGACTTCTGAAAAGAGATTTCACATCTGTGAACCGACCCACCTGGCATGAAAACAAGAACAGGAAAGCACACATAAGACTTTATGTTATGGTCTGCCTAATTAACCAATTATACTTTTTCTCCCACGTAATTAAGCCAGCAGTGAGGAAAGGAATGGTGCTTATGGCTGGATTCACAGAAAGGTCTAGCCAACAGTATATTTTGATGATGGGGAGTGTTTTTATTTTTTCTTGATTCCTGCCAGTTATAGGAATCAACTGGTGACAGATGTACTACCATTCAGAGTTAAATTGCTAGGTGGCTGAGCTCTGGATTGCTTGTTGCTTCTTTAAAGTTCACCAGCAATGATCTTTGTCAGCAAAGCTCTCTTGTTTCCACGGCAAATGCACTGATTTGGCGTTTACTCACACTACTCTTTCGTGACAGCATCTTAAGTGCTCCATCATGATGAGCTCCATAAAAAATTGTGATATAACAACAAAAGTGCAGGTAAATTCCTTTTGCAGCTCTTTGATCTGGAAGCCTGAAGTGAAAGGTCTGCTCTTGCTCTAACACTCCTCCCCAGGCTAAAGCACAGGTTGTAGCACCCATTTGAGGCCTGGGCTTTAGTTACATCCCTTCTCTTTGCCAGAGAAGGTAACAAAGCAGTAACATGGTTACCACTCTGCAACCTGGGTCCACCTCTTGATCCAGAATAGGCTGGGAAGCCAAGCTTCCATGGGGTCTCAGATGTAACGAAAGGTTGCTGCAGTGCTGGAGAGAGAAAGGGATCAAAACTATATGCAGTCAAAGTTCAGCTTAGTAATTTGCTGATACTTTGGCAAACCTGATTCAAGCCTAAGGAAACCCCAGTGCCAGGAAATATATATCACTTGTCCTGTTTCAAGCTTCATCTTTGGCCTTTAGGAAATATCTCCTTTTAATGTCATTATTATAAATAAATCTATAGCTCCTGCAGAGTGGGAACAAATTTATAAAAGAAGTATTTTTGCATTGTCACTTATCAGGACACAATTGCACTAGACTAGAGACCCTATGGTTATGTATTCACACTAACAAAAAGCAAAATTTTCCATGCCACCTACTGATTTGCCTGCTCCTGGAGTGCAGCTCAATAAGAATTGGCTTGGGTTAAGAAACATAAAATAGAAGAGTGAGTTTTCAATAATTTCAGGCTCTATCAGTTCCGGTAGAAATCCAAACATGCTGTTAGACCTACAAAAATATATTCACAGGCTACATCCAGTAGTACTGATGTTTTCCATTTATCATTATATAATTTATGGATGAGCACAAAGTATGCTGAAGAGCTGTTAGGGAAGGTGACACTACCATGAAGTATTTGTATTCAAAGCACTCTTTAAAATGGATTGCAACAAGTATGAAATATAGTAGAACATAGCAGTCAACAAGCCAAGGATAAAGATAGTAATCTACACCCCAAATGGTCCTTTGAAACAAGGCTAATCATTGCCAGTACTTAACAACTGAACAATTTCAGACAGTGTCAGCTTCCCAGACAGTCACTAATGCTGACTGACATGAAAAGTGAATGTGGAAATATCAAACAATGGTCCAATTCCTGAGGTTGTTACTCATACATTTAACGCAGTTGTTAGTAGGGCAGTTTTTTTATTGAAGTCAATCCAATCTGACACCCTGCTCTGAAAGCTTGTTGGACTTGGCAATAATAATTCCTTCTGCTTCTTTTCATGTGTTATCCCTTCAGCCTTGATCCTTTCATCTGTGTCCCCTGTAGGAATGATGTGCAATCCCTACTCTCTTTCAAATTATTGAGACATCTGGAGATGGGAGTAAGGAGGCATGACAACCAAAATATAACAAAGGACCCTAAATTTAAAAAGCAAATTGACCCTATAGTTGCAGAGAGAAAAGATTGCTATGATTATAAACATACATTATAAACACCTGATAATTTGCTCACTATCTGAAGTATGTTTAATTCAACTGAATGCAGTATCTTTTCTCTTGCAGATATTTTGGATTTGAGTAAAAAAAATAATTAAATAATGATGAAAGATGAAAAATATGAAAAATATGAAAACTCTGACATTTTTTGGTTGAAAACAACTCTACCAGATGAGAAACAACTGAAATGAACAATGAAAGTCCCAATTTTCTACCAAACTGCTTCTGTAAAAATGTGACATCAGTTTGAAATTTCAGCCAAGTAAAAATGGTATACAAAAGTACGAACTGTAGAATCCTTTTTTTTTTCTGCAAAGAAAGACTATCTGATTATTTTCAATCTCTTCTATAAACAGTCAATGCCATATAATTGAAAGAAAGCTGGGAGATATCAGATGTTTAAATTCAGGACGACAAAGATATACTGGCAACAAATATTTTGATACTTTACATCACAGCTCATGGTGAAGACCTGTTCAGCAGCTCAGCAATACATCAATGTTATGTCTGCCAAACAGGCAGAATTGAGTAGTTTTTGGCATTTTGTCATGCCTCCAAGGCAAATGCTCTCTAAATTAGTCTACAAGCCAGATCGACTTCTACAAGCAGAATAGAATATGCTGAGTATTTATGTTTTAGGCAGCCCCTTGTAACCTCCAGCCCACCAGGTCTCACTCTACTACATGTGCTATAACATTAGTGCTCTGCTCTGCCCATTGTCAGCCACAAGCTCATAGGTGTGCCAGGCCCCCTGCTTAAATTCTCAGCAATCATCTCCTTTCAGGGTGACTGATTTGAAGGTTCCTGTATGGACAGAGGAAAGCCTGTTTTATAAGCCTGCATCATGCTGTGAGACCAGCTCCCAGCTTTGTGTCATGCAAACCTTAATCTCTTCACAACCTGTCTAGTTTCATCTCAGTCTGGTGTGAATATCGTTTGTCTGCTGAGGGATCTGGATTGCTCATGATCTAATCATACCTCCTGTCATCTCAATACAGGTTATTTCTCCTACATGTTTATCATAGATGCATACTTCCAAATGTCAGCTAAAAACAATGTGACAATACCAGCAAAATGTTTTGCTTTACCAAGTGCAAAACAGCCTGTTGGGTATTCAAGAAAAATGGCACCTTCTTTTCTAACTTCAAATCCTAATGCTTGCCTTTTCAATGTGCTAGTTGCTTCCTCCTTGCTCACCCTCTGAATCAGACAGTGATAGTACGTTTCCATACTGCACTGCATTTTTGTAACTCATATAACCTGAAAAGCTGTTTCTGTGTCAATTTTTTCTGTCATTGACTACTTTCAATGTAAGTCTTCATCCACTGATATTCACAAAGCATTTCTGTGAATATCACTGAATATACCTTCAAAAGCAATCATTCCCTCTTGCACAGAAATGTAAGGGCCTTTTAAGTATGTAACCAAAAGAGCTTGAGCTCTGTGTGTGGGTCCTTCCTTACTTTTACTGTGTCTTTATTTCGATGCTTATTGAACTTTTTGCCCTCAGATCCAAATCCATAAAAATAGAGGAAAAAACATCCTCTTGTAAGTGACAGAAAAGGAAAAGGGCAGTAAAAGCCCATGACAAAATCTGAACATTGAAGGAAGGATCCCATCGAGATGAAACAGCTCTGTATATGCAGGGCAATAAATAGGAGAGAGAGCCTTCCTTGTATTTAACCCTAGATGTAGGAGAAGGACAAAGGGCAGCAAACTCAGGTCTTCCCAGAACCAGAGAGAAAGAGGAGCAGACAAAATCAGGCACATAACTGGGAGCAAACTGTCCCCTGAGAAATTAAAAAAAAAAAAATCATTCTTTCCCCCAAAAGGGAGTCAAACAGGTGAGACACTGCCCTAAGGTCTGTCTGAGACGGGTGCAGCCATAGAGTGTTTACCCAAACCTTTCAAACTATGTAGTGCTGCCTTCAGTAAGACATTACTGTGAACACATTATAGCACAGCTATCAACCTAACACAAACATTCACACCCAGGCAGGTTGAGCACTTCATACATCACTCTATCTAGGGCTTTGCCTTTAAATCCTCTTATTTCGCTACCTCAAAGGCACCTCAGTGTGTCCTAGCCAAAGTGGCTGCACAATTTATCAATAACAGCAGCAGCTGCTGACACATCTTACAGTTACTTGGAACAGTAGCAATCCACCTGTAAGGAAACAGTGAACAAAATCAGCATCTGAGATGTGCATGGGTAACAAAGGCAGGGCAGTGGTTTCATGAGGCCTACAGCAGGCTCCAATATGGCAAATTTAAATGAATGTGGCATTGATTTCTCCCGTAGCACAATTCAGTGATAAAAGCTATAACCAAAGGCTCTTTTAATTTTTTACTCGGGCTAATTCTCACTGCAGTCAAAAGAATCTATCCAATGAAACTCCAGGAAGATCTCAGTAGTAGTCTGTCCAAAGATTTAACACTACTTGCTTTATTTCTAATCACTCTCTTTTAGAAGGGTAGTTAAAGCCACTTGACATGTGAGATGCTGTATACGTGCTCTGACCTAGTCTGAGAAAGTAACAAGATAGTCTCCTTTGTTAGAAAATAAAAAGCATGAACCAGAAGCAATAATCTCCTGTGGGTTTTCTGCAGCATGCCCTAATTAAAAAGGAAATCTTTCTCCTGTCTACAAATCGAGACAGACGAAGTCTACAATGCAGCATTCAGACTCCAAAAGTTTCGGAGGTGCAGTGCGAGGCCGCTGAAGGCACCCCTGAGCCAAGGCTTTCCCATGCTCTGCCTTGTAGCCCACCCTCACCCTTTGTTGCCCGTGCTGCCCACCCACAGACCTGCAGCACCCATGGGTGCTGCCTCGCCTGCCCCGCTGCCTTCTCCCCTGCCTCCCTACACACAGGCTGGCCTTTCCTCCGCTGCTGAGAACTGCATTGCTCCTTATTTGTTTGGTTCCCTTTTTTCTAATCGCTGGAGATGACCACATGGGGTTGTCTTTGTCACATCATGACTGCTGCCTTTAATAATTACAAGACACTGGCTTTCCTGTGTATTTTCAAATGCAGTTTAAGGATTAATGCTATTACATATCCTTTTCTTCTGACAGAGCTAGACTGTTTTCTCCCTACTGTTACAAATTTACAATAATCTCTTAAATTTGACCAGTGGAAGGTACAGCACCATCAGAAGTGATCATCAATTAACAGTGTTAATACACTGTGATATCAAAGTCTCTTCTACATAATCTTAATGTTTAAATTTTAGGGGTTTTTAACATTCAGAGTTTATTTAACGCATTTTAAAAATAGTGAAATAGGTCACTTAGAGGCAAAACAGTTTGAGAACAGTTATATATCCGCCTATACTGCAAAATGCTAATGCCCTTTGAAACACAAAGGTGAGGGAGTTGTTCTATTTATTGTTTAGGCTTTTGTACATTTACAGACCAGGTCCAGAAGTATTTATCTTTCATGTCAAAATTTGATTGCTGTGCTAATGCCTTTTAAAACTAAATGGAATAAAATTATATTCTCCACAAGAATTCTGTTGTTTCCTTTCTTTGGACAGAAAAGGAAATAATAGTAATTTTTATTCACACATATTCCTGTGTAGAAACCTCTATGCATAAATCACATTGGGCCTCCATAATTTGTTATTACCTATTGGTTATAGCTGGGATAAATGCATGGGAACACTGTTTATGTAATTGTTAGCAATGTCACTTTTGGATTTGGGTCTTAGACCTCCTGTAGCTTTATACAAACCTTTCTCTAGTTTTCTCTTTTCCTGCAAATCTTTGAGTTTAAGCCAAACAGGAATACTGTTCCTAGTCACAGAAAGAGTCAAACTGGAAAAAACCCAAGGGAACTCGCTATGCAGTTGTATCAACCACGTACATAATGTTTAAAGTGGCATTTTAGGAATTAAGTGGTCTAAAATATTCGAGAATTATTCAAGTTTTCAGTGACCCATAAGGTGCTTAGGTCAACATCTTTACAGATTCTTTACAGAGAGGTCCATTGTGCTTTCCTGACTCCTGGCATGGTGCAGTCCAAAGGAAATGGCTTAAGAGCACACACCATTCTAATTCTCTGTATCTTTTCCCTTCATATTCTGTCATCTTCCATATCATACTGATAGTACAAGACATAGCACAGGATAACAGAGCCAACTTACTGATTCACAAGTGTGGAAGCCTTCCATTGAAAATGCTAACAGTTGGGTGGGATACTTGGATATCACCTTCCTTCAGACGAGGAAGGAAAGCAGCTCAGTATAAAGATCTCATCCTCTTGTGCCCTTTCAGTGGTAATTGTTAGTGCCTCCAGAAACCCACAAAGTAATCTACAATGTGTCTTTTCAGAATAGCATTCAAAGAAATCATTTAAAAATATTTAAAATTTTAGCCCTTCACAGAAATACAAAGCCATACTTTCTTTTCATGAAATAGGGGTCTACAACAATAAGCTTTATATGCATATGTAGGTACTACAAATATAAGTTCAGATAGCTTAATGTGGACAGCAAGCTGAACACCCACTTATGAGTTAAGTTTGCATTCCCCAGTTACAGATATTCTGCGCTTAAATTAGGTACTTAATTGCATACTCAAAACCTTGATTTCTTTTGTAAATCAAATTTTTATTGGATTTTCCCTCTGTAAAATATTCCCAAAGCATCTCTGCCACTCTGTTGCAAGTATTTTCTTTCTCTTCCCAATCTTTAACTTTTATCACAGATTCCTTGGGGAAAATACACTATTTACTATATCAAAGCATGCTGCAGCTCACCTGATATTTCTATTTGCAAAAGTACAAGAATCATTCTGTAGATCTCCCAGCTGACAGTGCAAAAAACAGACCCTCACAGGAAAGAAGTTAGAGCCTGCCCTCATGCCCACAGCCTGCATGGGCATGTATTTGGAGAAAGGTTTCTTGCTCCCCCACCTCCTGGATATATGTGCAAACATCAGGCATAATGCGAGCTGCTGCAAGTTTCTTTCAAAGCTACAGATGTCCAGTCTCAATCCAGACCACAACACAAAGTTCCCATTCTCCTCACACAAAATAAGACAATGCCTCTCTAAACTCATTACTTTACATACTCATTCAAATTAGGGCCCCCAGAACTAGGAATACAAAACTGTCTTATATATTTTTCCAGCTTATGATGTATGCTACAGTCCACTAGGAACAGATCTGAAATAATTATATTTCATTTCATCTCACATCAGACAACAAATTAGCTTAGCACATTTTAATGGAGTGGTGCACAGTGCCTCTTTCACTTAATGAGACCACATTTTGATGAGGGACTCTAGTGGGTTAAGGAATCATAACCATAATGAAATACAAGGTTTGGGGTTTGGTTCATTAGGCAACAAGGAGAGCTCTTCAGAATACTTGTTTCCAAAAAGAAATACTTATGCCAGGATGTTATATCCCTCTGGAGAGTTTTTCTGTGAACTGTCATTACTGAAGAAATGTACTTGGAGGGAGAGTAATGGAAAGAGGGATTAAAGAATTTAACTGAGCCACAACATATTTATCCATCCAAAGAAGATAAAAAGTTGATTTCTCAGTCATGAAAAGAAAAAAAAAAAACAGTTCATTAATCTGGTTTGATAAGCAATCTTACACAGGAAAAAAGAGACATTTCTAATTCCAAATAATCAGTTATTTTGCATACATTTAAGGTATGCATGACAACTAGCAGTTATGTATCTATTTTTCCACCATGTATACAGCAGACAGCAAGAAAAAAGGGGACAAATGAGCAATTTTACACTGTTTAAACCTACAGAAACTGCATTTTCTCTTCACAATGAAAATATGATCAAGCAAAAGTTGAAGATTTCTATTCAGAAATATGATATGTTTTCATACCAATTCTCCTTATGATTATAATTTTCATAACCTAGCAAACATATTGGTAATAGAGAAGGAGGGAAAAGTTATGGATTACCTTGCCCAGAGATGGTCCCTCTGGAAAGGTAAGCTAAAAAGTTGTAAAATTTTGAAGGAAGGTTGAAGAAAACCAGATAAAGGAGGGAGGACTTTATCCTTTGGTTCACTTATATCCATGCTTGTCCCAGAAGCTAAGCCATACACCTGTAGCACCAAGAAATTGTGTCCATTTTAAAATCTGAACAGAAGAAGAGAGGATTCTCAGTACTGGAAAATAATCAATATGCATTTCATTAGCAGTAAGGGAACACTTTGAGCAGAGAGCTGGAAATCCTGAGCGTTTCTTTTCTACAAAAAATGTTAAATGTCTGAGTCCAGAGACTGGAGGAGGATTTCTGGGACTTCCGCTCCTCTTTACGTGTACGTGCCCCTCTTGACATGTGGATACCACAGACCACTCAAAATCTCACAGACAACTGCGTGATAATACCTCCCATCTCTGAATTATTGAAAACAAAGTACAGTGGATAGAGAAGAAGCATTCCTTTTGAAGGCTAACATGCAGACTGTATTAGTCCTCCCAGGAATAATAATCCAGCAAAAAATTATAATTAAAAGTTATAATGCATACTTTTTTCCCAAATCCCACACTTGAATTTGATCATAATATCAGATTACAATGCACACATGATCAACAATATTGTAATTAAATTGCATCAAATCTTGCTGACCTTTTGGTGCAATCTTTTGGGTAAAATTCACAGTACACAAATATGTTTTAATCTATGTGAAATATTTAACATGCATAAAGAAAGGTAACTTTTGACATGAACATAATTAGCCCTGGCATATTGACTCTAGATGTCAGCCCTTGGCTGTGAGCTAACTTGTGTGAGATCTTGACATAATCATGTTAAGTGCTGCCAGTTTGCGTAGCTGCCACAGATTAAACAAGAAAAATGGTATCAACGATGTAGGCGTATGTTCTCTGCTGCATGTTAATGAAGCCATTTGCACTGAAATTGTTGATATTTAGAATATCTTTTGTTTTCATTATGAAAACAATCAATAGTATAGAATCTTAGTACTTTTTGAAATAGGCTATTAATTAAACCATTGATTATTTTGGAGAGTGAGATTAATAATCTTCCTGAAAATATATTCCCTTTTTCAAGGTCTTCTCTGTGCCTTCTAGGATGCTGAGATCTCCTGACAGAATAATGTTGCCTTTTTACCGTATGAATAAATAGCCATAATAGCTGCAGCATAATTTACAGATTATTTCGGTTCTCCTTGAACCAAGGTCTGAAAGCTGCTAAAACCACACAATAAGGGAAACTTGCCATCAGATGAAATTTGGATTTATACCCACAGAAAAGCACTGGATTTAATTTCTCTCAACTTTATCTGGAAGTAGCATACTGAGAGCAGGGACCTCTGAAGACTTTTCAACTTGGCCTGTCTTTGCATACTTGATATTCTGCAATCACCTTCTGAGATCTTAGAGCAGTGTCATTTCTTCTAGCAATGAGAGATAAGAGGATGTTCTTTGCACATTCCTTAAGCTTGATAACATTAAAATATTGTATCTTGGCATCAGTAGAAACTTCATTGCAAATGTAACTCTGTAGGGTTTAATACATGCAAGGTTAAAACTATCCAATTATTTTAGGTAACACGATACTAATGCTAATTTCAGCATATGCCTTGGTGCTTTGATGATTTGGGGCAAGGTAGCAAATTTTACCACATGTACAAAATAATCATGAGACCACAATTTAAGGCTGTAACAAAAACACAGTTTCAAACTTGTGTATTTATACCACACACAAAACAAAGTTTGACTTTTGAATATAATGATTTCATAATCGTAAGCTACAAGCTCAGTATCAGCAACATCCATTAGAAAAATTCAGCATTATCCTTTATTGTTAAAAACACTTAACAAGTACTGGTTATAAAATGACATTAGGTGTTGGCCAGCTCCAGAATTTTAATTTTTCCACATTCCACTGCACTGCAGGGTAACTAGTTTTGAACATCTGAATCTGAACCCACTCTAAGATTCTAAGGCAGTCGTGTTTAGGACCTCTTTAAAGTAAAATCATGCCTTTCCCACAATTTAAGCCCAGGGGAGTAGAAAATCACATAAAAACAGCAAGCTTCTCAGTGATTCCACCATTTTAAAAACTTTGATTCTAAATCCCTTGTAGTGGGTGGGTGCTTCTGATCCAAATCCAGCTATAACCCTGCTACAGACTGCATCTGTGCCATTCTGGTTATAGACCTCACCAGGAGCTAAATCCTGTTAAGAGTGATTGTCTTCAGCTTCCTTTTTTATATGAACTTAAAAACTGCATCTTTATAAAGTATTCATATTAGTACATTAATTTTCTTCCTTCAAAAATAGATCTGAACATTAGTTAAATTTTTTTAACAAAACTGATTCTTTTTAAAAGGAGAATTGGAGCATCCTAATAACCTTGCTCTGCTCTAGAACTTTTTTAAGGTTCTTGCTAACCTTTTATTCCGATTTATCTTCACAGATAAAACAATGTCTATTTTCCTAGAAACAACCATTTACTGCCATTTGGACAGCCTAGAATTGCCTGCCTTGCATCCAGCTACCACTCCAGAAGGACACAGGTACACTGCAGGCCCTGTGCCATTTGTGCCAAAGCCACACTGCTACCACAGATGCTCACAGTGTCTCCAGTGGCAGGGGGCATCTTGGTGTGGGCAATTGAACTGAGTCCCTAAGCACTGCTCCAGCCATGTAGGGTAGAATTCAGCATGGAATTAAAAGACATGTTTTAGATGTCTACGTACAAAGTAGATATCCAAGCTCCTACTATAGGCAATAGAGATCTAGTAAAAACAACTGGCAGAGACCAGAGACTAATTACCAATCTGCTCAATGCATCTTAGGGTCCAGTAACTGTTCTTACTGCAGATTCAATTCAGCTGCCTAAATTGGTCCTTTCAGCTACACAGATGTTGTAAATGTGATGTAAGATATGGGAAATAGGAGCCTTTCTGGAACAGCCTGAAGCAGGAAAGTCTGAGTTTCAAACGGCACCAGATAACTATGTTTAAGCCACTGAATCAAACTCTGCTATTATAGTATGAATTTAGACTCCCAGATGATATGCAGACCCTTATTTTTATATATCTGATCTGGAACTAAATCCAAAAATGGTGTCCAATGACAAATTCTCTTTGAGAGCCCAGTTTTCCCATAACCCTCTCAACTTTGAATCAGAAACAGCACAAAATATAAATTAAATTAGTTTGATGTACAGCTGAGAGCAGATCCACCTGTTTGAGTTCTTTTTCTATTACGGTCCAGTAAGAACATAAATTTTACAATTCTGCAAATCATAGGCTTAGTCTTGGCACTCCAAGAATCAAATCAAAACCAATTCTGGATTAAGACATGAACATCAAAGAGGCACTTCTACTACTCCTCCTCCTTCCCTCACATTATCTTGCTCAGCCATTTAGGGAATTAACTGCACAGTCCATGTACACCAAAACAAGTATCTGCAAAGGAATTTTTCTATTCTGCTTACTCCTTAATAGGAATGAACTTTTCCAAAAGAGCTGTTGATGTCCCTCCTATTCTGCATAATGTTTATAAAAATCATTTTACAAGCAATCTTGACACTACCAATATTTAGTGAAATGGACTTCTTTTTTTTGCATTGCCACACAGGTTATTTGGTTCTGGAAATTTAATTTAATTTATTTCCAAGTGTCTCAGCATTTCACGTGTTGTTTTAGTATCCCTTTCTCTCATTGTGAACACTAGACATATTAATAACTCCAGGGCTCTTGACAGACCATGGACATAAAGAACAGGTATTCTTTCTGCTGCACAGAGAGAATCTAATACTCAAAAAAAAATCCACTGTGAAAATTTTTATTCATCTTCTCTGCACAGATGCTAATTTTACATACATACACTCAGGTATAAATAAATGTTGTCAGTTTTCTCTGGGGAACTGTGTTTGTTTCTGAGTGCTTAATACATCAACTGCTTTATATTCTCTGATGGCATATGTATGTAATCTCTTGCTGTTCCTTCTTCAGAGCTTCAAGGAGTCCTGGACAACACAAATAGCTCGTACCAACAACAGGAGAACACATCAAAAACAAGTCTAGGAAATACACTAATTTTTTTTCTGGCACTATGTTCTGCAGAAGCATAAAAGGCATTGCTACTGAGCAGAAGCTTAAAATTTATCTTAATTTGTCAATTCCCGAAAGAATAATTTGAGAACTGGTGCCACAATGTAGTTTACAGGATTCCTAGAAGTTTCAGAGTTTCTTAAGCAGCAATACCTGAATCCTGTGAAATATAACAACATGAGAAAGATTTCCAAATGGCTTCTTACCCAATCTTCTTTTGTCCCCCAATTTCTTTGCTTAACTGGAAAGAAATCTCTAAATCTCCTCTGTATTAAGCCCATTTTCAGTTAATTTTTTGATATGCACTGAAAAACTGTATCAACATTGGGAACAACCAGAGCAGTACATGGTTCATATCTGGCATTCTACATTTGTTTTATTCCCTACCAGATTATTTTCATACGTGACTTCAAAATATTCTTCACCAATTGATGACTCTTTTCTCCCTACTATTGCTTAAGCTCCTTGTTGTCTTATTTTTACAAAGGTAATGTCATGTCCAAATTATTTTTGACCTGTGCTTTGTCACCTTTTAATTACCTATAATTTCTTATACTTTTGTTCAAATACAGAGAAATCAACAACATAAAATTTTACTTCCTAGAAATCTTGTCTGCACTCTTGACACCATTGTGATCAAGGAGAGTTTTGCCCATGGGGTAGTTCTTTAGAAACTTGGAAAAGTTTTAAACATTCTTTCCAAGTCAGTTTGCCTGTACAGGTCTTGTGTTTGAAGCTAAACCTTGGAGCCATTGATGTCATTAAGATCACATTTTTTTCCTACAAACAGTATTTGATACTTAATCATAGACATTGATTAAACTGGGATGTATGCATCCAAAAATCTGCACATTTTTTATGTATTACAAATATATGTACATATAAATATTTATAGACAATCCAATAATAACTGGCACCTTGCACATACTTATTCTGTCAAAATGATTATTCAGATATTTAAACCTTTTTTAAAATTGGATTTTTCACAACTTGTTTATAGATGCAAACTTTATGATGTTTATTACAATGTAGATTCCACCATAACCTGGATCAGATTTGCCAAAATGCCTCTTACACTTTCTCGTCCTGACTTTGCCGAGAAAGGAGTTTCATTTTGACTCAAGTGTGCAAGCAATGTGTTGTGATATTACAGATTATCTTACTTACAAAATCTTATGAGCAGTGCAGTAAACAGCACGTATGGCCACATCATTATCTATAGATTCAGTAACTCACTAAAGACAGACTCAGGTGTTTTCCTTTTCATAATAATTTCTAACCACATTTTCTAGACTGTAAATCCTTCCAAACATTTCAGCCTGCTTTCAGCATGCCTGCTACACCCTTTTGGAAGGTTATGATTAAGCCCTGCATAGTAACTGCTCCCTATATACTTGCTCACTGTCAGGAGGTTAACTGGCAGGTCTTTCTTTGCCACATTTTCCCCCAGGCCCCAAAGCCCTTGTTCCCTTTGCCATAATAAACAGAGACCCTACGAGCACAGCTCCAAGTACACACAACCCTCACTTCCATCTCTGCATGAGATTTCTGTTGACTATTCCCTAACCACTCCATGCACCAAAGCCAGATACATTTTGCTATTATGCAGGCACTGTATGCCTCCTGAGGGGATAGAAATGCCTGGGTCTTCTATATAATAGTTATTGTCAGAGCAAAGCCCATTGGAAAAAGCACAATAATTTCACCTTATAAAGAATAAAGACTACTATTCATGTAACGTAAGGAAATGCAGCTAAAACCCTGAATGCCTTTGGCATTCAAAATTCATAGCAATCCTTGTACCCAAAAATTGCATCAAGTCTGAGATTTCTTATAACTAACCCTGATTTTATGAGGACTTCGCTCACCCATCAAAACCTCCAGAAAATTAGAGTTTACTTATGCTTATTTTTAGACATGAAGGGAAAGAGGATTTCATTTTAACAGGCTTTAAATAATAACTTGTGAAGCCACAAATAGTTTCTAGTGATAATATGCTGAAACTTCAAAATGCTTAATTCTAAATCCTAAAAGTACTAGACAGTAATTTTTACTATTTTAGTTACATGTAGGGTTTATATTTGCATGAAGGTTCTGTGGTCTTCATGAGCACATCATTTACAAAAGTCAGTTTCCAGCTCACCATGAAATTTCACAATAGGACATCACCTTGTAGTATATATGAAATTTGTTTACTACATATCTATACATCACTATTTCTAGAGAGCATATTATCAGACCTCCAGCACCTGAAGTTCATTTGCCTCATTATTCTGGTGGGCAGTAAATCTTCTCATGTGCAGATGGAGTTCTGGTCTCCATTTTTTTTCTGTTATTTATACATCTAAAATTATTTTCTCACTAATAATTTCTATGTTCAAAAATATTTTTTTATTCAGATCAAATTTGGCTCATCAATTACTGAAAATAATACTACGTCTCAACGTGTCATGACAAGTGAAAAAACACACCTGTAAGATAGTCAATTTGTCAAGCGTTTTAGAGTAATAGTTTTGCATTACAGTGTTAGCAAACTTAGTTCCTCAACAGCAGTCTTCAAAACTGGCTTGTTCCTTCCAGTAGATTTCCAGTAAAGCTAAGAAAGCAAGTTTCATCTTTCCACACCAAACAGTTCACCTTTTCCCTACTGAAGAATAAAGGGAAAGTGTAAAAGAAAATATTAGTAATGAAACTTTTAAAATTGAGTATCATTAATTTTGACATGGTCTCCCAACCTACAGACAGCTTTTGTAACCACTGAAATTACTCTGAAGGTCAATCCAGGATATTTTTATATGTGGTGAGTTTTAAAATCTGTATTATCATTTTTCTTCAGCATGTCTCATTTTGCTATCTCAATAAAGAAATTCCAAGCTGAAGCCCATCTACAATGTATCAGCATATTCTACCACAATTTATTGAAACATATTACAAAGATTGAAGGTCATTGGAAGCAAATGCACAATCTGGTATTTCCTACCAGTCTGAAGGGTAGATTTTTCAAATTTAATAATCCTTGATAAACATCATTACACTAGAATGCATGAAAAGAGATCCTTTTTATACCAATACCTAATATCTTCCATATAAAGATTTATATGCATTCTTCTAAAGCAATATCTTGTTTCACACTCATAAACTAATGTTTCTCTTCCAAATAATATACGATTAGTAGATATTGTGCCAAGAATAAATCTACTGCACAGTAATATAATGCATCTGTAAGCTTCAATACTTGCACAGTGCTCTACCAGAATATTTTGTAGCAACCAATAATACATTTCACAGTATCAATGGATAGCATAACACAGTGAAAGATTCATGGAAGTCTTTGCTATATCAAATAAATTCTGCTTCTTAGCCACATTTTTTTTTAGAATAAGAAACAACTCCTGGGAACTATACGTTCAGGATTGTTTCTATAATATCTGCAGATATATTTATGTCAAATCTTCAGCATGAGGTTCCAAACTGATTAGATACCTAAGCAAATTGGAACAAATGCTATATCAAAGGCATTTTTTTCATCATTAATAAACCTGACATACAGCATACCACTGAGCTATGCTAAAATATATTTTCAAGGATGAGCCTAACTGCAGGTAATAGAACACATCTTGAATGTAAATGTTTTTCTATGACATTTATAATCTCTAGCCAGGGTAGATATAACTTTTGCCAAACTTCCTCTGACTACGAGTGGCAAGGATTCTTTATAGCACAAGTTAACAGAACGCTTGTAGCTGTACAGGTACTTCAGAAGAGAAACATCACTTCTCTAAGCTATTCATACCACATCTAAGTCACCATGCCTGTCTCTCCTGAGGTGTTGTAAAACACTTTGTGTTATAAGATCCTGTTAAATTTTTTCAGCTGCTTCCGTCTGCTTCCAGAAGGCAATTATATTTACAACAGAGAAATAGGCTTGTGAGACAATTTTAAAAAAAGGATAAGAAGGAAAACAAAAGCTGTTTCATGGAGGAAATATTTCAACAGCTAATATTTCAGGTCTACAAGAGGAAATAACCACCATGAGTGTGAATATCTGCTTACTTTGAGGCTGCTCTTCTATAGACCAAAGGAACTTTATGAAGAAGGGAAGGATGCATGTTTGAGAAACAATAGTAAACAAAGTTCTAAACCACAGATTCCCATAGTCTTGGTATGTTCCATAGATGATGAATGAATCTATGAAGACCCTGTTTTGAAGGATCTGACAGAGTCTTTCAGGTAAAAAAGACAAATTAATGCCTATTGTAGATATGAATTTTGTATTTAATGTTCATTTAGGGCTCAAACATTTAGATCGGAAAGCAGCTTTAATTGCCTTAGAGACCGAGGTGTCATCTCTCAGATTTAGTGAAAATTTGAGGGAAGATAAAGAAAGAGAAATGGTCATTTAAGAGGCACAAAACAAGTTACCTTGTGAACTCTATCACTCAATACATAACGATACCAATTTTCAAAATTACTGTAGTAATTCAAATAAATAACTATGACATAAAACTGGTCATTACCTATCTACTTTTTTGACAGCAAAGCTCTGGAAACACAAGCTGCTGCTGAAGAACAAGTGGGAATGCATCAGACTATACTCTTGGCTGGTGGAAGAGGCTCCACCAACTCAGTAATTTTTTGTGACTGCAAGACTAATAAAGCAAGCTCTCTGTAACTCTAAAATCTCTGTGTAGTGCAAACTCCCTCATGCTCTGGTCCTTCTCCCCAGTTCACTGTTCCCCTCATTCTTGCACCAGGACTGATGCAAAAAAAACTCAGTTCTACCTAGGTCTCTCATAACTCAACATTCACAATCCCTTGTCACGTGTCTTTCCTAAGACACTATGTGATAGTTGGAACATGGAGCATGGGCAGATCTTCTTCAAACACAAAATACAACACAGTTAAAATCTGAGAAACTCAAATCAAGAAAGCAATTGAGGAAAACCCTATCTAACCCACGTAGGTGTCAGGGATTTGTCTCCCTCATAATTATATATGTACTACTAAAGAAACTTTCTGGCACCTTTCTCTTTACTGAGCTGGCTGCCTAGATAAATCACCTTTCATTAAGAATTCAGAAATATGCACTGATGTCTGAGACCTCATAGGAGCCTAATTGTCTAGCCATTCTCTGACCAACTTAACTGAGACTGCTTTGTGTGAAAAGCTGTGGCAGGTATGAATGGTGCCCCCTTCTTACATTGCAGCTGAGTGTTTGAAGCACTTGCCTCAAAAGCAGGAATCCAGCTTCAACAGGAGGGGCATAGAGTATTTGATTCAAAAATGTGGTGTTAAAGGCACTGCCTAGAATGCAGAACCCACTAGGATAATGCAAGTGAGAGGTCTTGTGACTCCGTAACAGCATAGGAACACTGTACAATTTATAAAGTACCATCCTGCAAATGAGAGGTCAACATCTTGCCTCACAAAGACACACAGTAATTCCAAGCTCTGATTCCTGGCTTGAAACAAGAGCATAGCTTGTAACTCCCCCCTTTTTTGGTGCTAACCTACTGAGGAACTTTAACACATAAGCCTTTGGGACGCCCAGACCAAATCTGCATGTGGGGGGAACTTTGGCATTATGAATTCAACTTGTTCAGCAAAGGTCAAGTGCCAAGGGAATTTAGAAGCTATGACTGGGATAACAAACTTTTTTACATGGATAGAAAACTTTCATAGTCTCAGAATTGCTTGGGGCATGTAACCTATATATTGGTCTCTTGCTAGACTGTTGAATGGCAAAAGCATTCCCTGGCAAAAGAGAATAGCTGATAAAAGCTTTACACTGCATGTTTGCTTCTCTACTGAAAAGTAGTATTTGTCTGAGCTTATTTATTGTACATCTAATTACATCTTTGTTTGCACTTTGTAGATATTGCCTACCAGCACAGATGTCCTATGTTGAAAAATATGACAATTTTGAAATTAGATTACTCGGCATATATAATATCAACAGATGTTTTGGAAACATGGAAATATGTCCCATTTCCATTCAGCAGATTTCTGCTGCTTTTCCCCATGAAAGATCCAAGGTAACAGAAACGTCATGAGGCTAATGGTTTTGAGCAGCCATCAGCCATCCTGGAGGATCACTGGTTGTGAATTGCTGTGATAGGCTCAAACTGGTTCAGGGGAATCCCTTTAGTAACCAGGCTTCCCATGCCAATATCAAACCAGGCAGTCAATGCCAGTATAACTTCAGATTCCAGCCACTGTTTAAAACCACTCTACCATGATTGCTACAAGAATGTGTGTCCACTAAAATCCATTCAATCACTTGCCCAGGGAGGTTCGATTCATTTACAAGAGACCTCTTTATGTTAGCTTAGCAACATGGAGTAGTCATAAAATGGATGCAAATGCAAAATAAGCCTTTCTCCATGCTGTGCCCGTATCATCTCTGCATAATCTACCAAACCATAGTGCCCTGGCGCTCCCCATACCACTCTTTTTTTTTCCCTCTTAAAGCACCCTGTGTGAAAGTAAATCATTAGCTGCTTAGAGCAAGGACATGTAATTATAGGTATTGAAAGCATGCAGAGAATGCACTGAAAAAAATGTTTTCATAAGAAAAATACTCTCTCTGATAATAAATAACTTAGAATTTCCTCTCATTGCCAGGGGATGGGAAAATCTTGGCTACTTTATTTCTACTACAGTGTTGCCTAAGAATCACAGTTCCCTTTCTAAGCCCATTTCCATCTCAGGGATGACAGTTTTAAGAATATGCAGATTACTTTCTTCCCTCTCCTCCCTCCCCACACATATCTCCTGTCAGTTACAGTTTGTAAATTGGTTCTATCTGAGGAACAGCTAAGGCTTCCCCACCTCCAGATAGTTCATACCCAGGCATTAGACACCAGCACTTGCCACTCCACAATACCTGAGGTGGGCATGAGCTCCTCTGCTTTCCTCATCCTCTGAGTACCCTCACAGAGCCAAATGATGACCTACATTGATTTGATTTTAAAGTGCATTATATGTGATCTCTGAAATAAGTTTCAGAGCGTGAACCAAATCTCAAAGAACTGTTATATATATTTATCTCCATGAAAAAGGCAATCTGTTTTTGGATGTGGAAAATTAACATGACCTTTTAAAAAAGACTTATTAAAAATGCAGTCTTAACCCTAAATGTCCTTAAGAGATATGCAAATAAGCTACTGCCAGCAGGTAACCTGAAAAGAGATTACCAGGGAATTCATCATGGGGCACAAAAGCAGAGTAGTTAGAGCGTCCTGGTGTTGCACTTGAAATGAGTCCACTTCCTAATGGACTTCTGCTGTAATCACACACTTTCCCAGCCAGTCTATATGAATGCAGACAAGGTCACAAGCATGGGGGATTCAAGGACAGACAGATAAGATACTAATCACATCACCTTCCTGCCTCTTATTGGTATGCTTCAACCACACCAGCCCAGCAAGCCATCCTAATCACCAGCCACAACCTCAAAACCTCACACAATGTTCAGATTCAGGGAAGAGGGTTCAGGGCCATCACTTCCTTTCTCTGTCATGTTGGCCCATTTCCCAAATAAATTACAAAATACACATAGGATTTTCTGTTTTCATTCCATCCCTCACCCACATATACAAATGATGAAAACATATACAAGCATACTACTACCCATTGTTACAGTCCCTTACTTTGGGACAGAAAATTATTCCTTTTTCTAAATAAGAAAATTATACAAAAATATATGTTAATTTTCCCATAATATTTTAGAAGAGTTTTAAAAATATTCCATCTACAGGATTTGAAATCTGAGATTTCAGAGAGCATCTGGGAAGTCAAAATACTTACAGCCACTTTTGCAAGGAGTATTTTTGCATCTATCTTTTCACCTCTTTTCTAAAACAAATGACACACAGATGCTCTGGTAACCTAGACAGTATCTAGTGCATGAGAGAAAGTGAAAAAAACAAAATAATAAGTGGCATTTTTAAATAACTTTCTCACAGACACTTTTTTTTCCAGGTTGATAAACATGCTGAGATCTGAGGGCTTAAGTTACTGATTATATTTTGTTTGTTGTTTCCTGTTTAATGTCCTGAGGATATTTGCATTGTCTACATAAATGCCACAGGTTAATTAAGTATTATCTTTAAATGTATTTCCTTTTATCAGTTTTAATTGCAGAGGCTTTCAATTTCAAAGCAAAGTCCCTTTTGATTAAATCTTCAGAAAGTAAATAGAAGCTTCAAATTTAGCTTCTTATTAATATTCACTATCTTGTATACCTTCATTGTGTCTTTTTTCCTTTTCTAAAATTCATTACTTCATCTCTTCAGATCAAAATTGCTTCATGCTTCTGTGTTTTTGCCATGTACCTGTTGGCCTCTTCTCATTTATATGTATATGGCTTCAGCTGGAGTATAGAGTTAATAAAGTGATGGTACTATATCTTTTCATTTTTTCCATGTTACACTATTGCTCTTTGCAGATTACTGTGGAGATTTATAGTGAGCTGTCCAAAGTAAGCTCCAATACTGTACTTCCAACTCCATGGTCACTTAATAGAGAGGGCTTAATTATATCAATGTCACATCTGGCATTTCAGCTGTTTCCAATTGGACTGTCTCATATGTTACAAAAAGAGTATTATTTATTCGTTGTAGCTTAGAGACAGATACTCAAAGTCACCCCTTTTGGAGTCTTTAACCATTTGTTATCTTATCTCTTATTGATCTCCTTTGGGTTTTTTCATGGAAAATAGTTCGGTCAGGACACTGACAATGAAATAAATGTCATAATCTGTGAAATACAAACAGGTAGTTTATATCTGTAGGCATTTCTATATACTAAGAAAGTGCACCTCTTTAAAGAATATAAAATAATTTAGGCGTAGCACTACTCAACCCTTCAATTACTTAAATCTACTCATAATGAATAGTCAAATCCAGTTTTAAAACATTTTATTTCTATCTTTCATTCCTCTAAGTTATAGAAGGCTTCTTGCCACCTTACCAAGTAATCAAGTTTATCTTCCTAGCCAACCTTTCACTAAGATATATAAGTTTTATTTAATATTTGGCTTTTTTATTTAGGTTTGTGTTCTGATATGCCATTAAGTTTTCAGGATACTCCTTTGTGAGCAGCATCTCTCCCTCCTGCTGTTCATTTGTAATTTTCCTTATCTTGTATGACTGATGTCTTTGGCAGATGTCTTTGTCTGACCTGAATACTCTTTAGCACCTGTCAGCCTTCTGCTCCTGCTTTATATAATTTCCCTAAATATTGTCAGTTCTCTGGGGTAGCAGTTTTGCCCTATTAGAAAAAGAAGAATCACTTTCTGTAGAGGAATTTTTTCTGCAAAACTTCCTACATTTTAAGCATATTTAAATTCCTTGTCTTTACTTGTGTTTTCCTACTACAATTCTGAGTTTTTGTGCACATGTTGGTGTACATTTCATGAAACTGTTGCTTAGAGGGGTATCTTTTCCCTGTTAATATAATTTTGATTTGTAAAAGACTCATTTCCCTTCCCACTGTCAAATTAATAGGTAAAAGTTCAGAATCTGACCAGAAGGGTCTCTCAGGTCTTGTCAGAACTTTATTGATATCACAGGAAACAACCCATCTTCACACCTATTGCACATACCTTCCCAATCATCACCTACCCAGTACAAGACTTATTCAGACTAATATCTGAATTTCCCACTGACAACTCCACCTCCTGGTGTTAGAGGAGTAACAATATCACCATCAGTTCTAGTCTGAACTGCTGACATCAATAAATATTTCCACAGAAAACAAATTACAATGAATGAGCAAACAAAATGTGTGAATTATTTTTCCGAAGTCTTTCTTTTAGGAAGTTGCAATATATTAACACTAGTATGGTTTGCACTTTTTTATTTTTTCTTTTTCTTTCTTTTTTAAATAGAAATGAGTTGTACTCTCCGAAAACATCACATACAAGGAATTGAATTCTAAGTGGTAGTGGCACAGTTCTCTATTTACATCCATTTTTCATATTATTTTCCCTTGTGGCAGTTTCCCCCAGGCTAGAGCACAGGCAGCTAATCCAAGAACAAAACTTTGGATTAAAAGATTTCCAAGTCCATTACAGAAGTCCTAATGAAAGTGTTTACTTTCAAATTATTTCAAATATTCAACAATCAAACAGAGTTCCCACTCAGGCCATATGCAGTCTTAGAAGTAAGCCAAGGGCTGACTTTAGAATATAAAGCAAATATTCCACAAAAGTGTTCTGCACATTGAAAGTTCAGAGAAGCTTCTCCAGTTGCAAGCCCTAACTAAAGGCTTGCCAGATAGACTCTTACCTCCTCTCACATGTATTTACAGTGATTGGGAATATCTTTAAACAAGCAGAAAAAATGGGTAAGGAAAGTTCTTCCAGACTCAAAGGCACCATTAAAGATAGAGTTAAATGGCTTACTCTTGCCATAGGTTACGCTGACATTTTAAATTGTAATTTGGAAAAATGAGGGAAGGGATATTATTGACAGGAAAAAGGATGAAGGGAAATGAAAAAGAAAGAAAAGGGTAAAGTGACACTGAGACAAAAAGACTGTGAAAGGCAAAGTGAAGAGATTTCTTACATACTAGTAATCTTCTAAAATATAAATCACTGGACTGTTTCTCTCCTGTAGAGATAATCCTGAATTTTTCCTTCCTTTGTAAAGACCATGTAAAGATTCAATAAAAACATCTCTTATGTAAACTGAAAGTTGTTTTCTTTACAGGTCATCTTTTTAAATTTTCAGTTTTTGAATCTTTTCCATTTCTGTCAGTTGTAAATAGAAAAAGACCAGATCTTAGCTGTTATAAATATCATATGCGAAAGAGACATCACCAGTTAAATATAGTTAAAAGAAACTACCCCTGGATATCTCATAGATGCCATTCTTCTATTCTTGCACTGGTTTTGATACTGCAGCAGAGATAAACTTGCCCTATGCATGCTCTGAAAAGCTTACTCCATCACTTTAGAATTAGGTTGTGAGATTGCAAAGAGCTGAGGACCCTCTGAGGTCCACAAGAACTGAGGGTTTTCAGCATCATGAGGAACTGGTATTTTTAATTATCAAAGCTGGAGTCCTTGGACAACATGATTCCCTAACTCAGAGCATTATTTCCAGCAGTTCTGCTGATGAGGTATAAGCAAACAGCTCTGGAGTCTTCTACACAGTAGGAAATTTAGAAGTAGTTTCACTGCAAATGATATCCTACAAATAAAAGACACCAATAAACACAAAACTGTGATTTTCGATTTTCAGAAATGACCTAATGAACTCAGACAGTGAAGCTAATGTGCTCCAATTATGTCAGGGAAGAGAGAGGAGAGGAAGAAGAAATGAAAAAACAAAGATACAACATGGATTATAAATGGTTCGGATTTCACCCTTCTGAACACCCCATTTTAATTCACAGTGAACCAGACAGCAACTGAAAATAGACTGCAATTTTCTGAAGTGGAGAGTTTTAAAGGTGCACAGAAGGAGTATGCTTTGAACTCAGCATGGAAGAGCACCACAGCAAGTGTTCCTGAGGGTAGTGGCCTTGGAGCAGGTAAAAAATATAGCTGTGTCATCATCCTCTTCCAGTCTACAAGATGCATTTCTTTTGTGAAGGGCCTGCTCTACAGTGACAGACATGTCACTCAATGTAGAACATGGCTTCAAAGGTGCCATCTCTTTTCGTAGCACTTCCCTGAACTGTTCTTGAGACACACACCCTCGTATCCACAGCAAGAATCTTGACAAAACAGTCCTTTCCATTCCTCTCATGCTCCTTTCCTGATCTATGGCTTTAAAGACAAATTCTAGTGTTTGTTCAGCTACAGACATGTTACTTGACAGAGACAAAATGGGGACCTCTTGGCTGACAGACTATGTTATACAGTTTAGTTTGGAATTTCTTGGTTTGTCTTTGATTCTTTTCTACAGTCTCCTCCCAGAATCTTCTCCTTTTATTTTATTTTTTTAAATTTTATTTATCTTCTCCTTCATTTCCACTCTGTTGCCCTTAGCATGCTCAATCACCTTCATTTAATCCCCTTCATTCAGTGTACACTTCCCCTAAATTTTTGCATTCTATTTCTCTCATCAACATGACTAAAACCTTTCTTAGAAAATGCCAAAATGAGCATAAAGTTTGCCACCTTTCCATTATCTTTCAAAGCCCTTGCCTCTATTTCTAGTTTCTTGTGTTTATGTTACAAATTTAGCGGAGCAGGAATCATTTACTGATTCATATTAATACAGTACCTAAAACAAAGGCCCTCCTGCTGAGGAATAAAAGTATATTTTTCTCCCTCTTCTTTTTAATACATGTAAGGGAATAAGGAACTTTATGAGAAGAATTGGAAAACACTTGATAACAGTAGGATAAACTTTTCTTACCTTCAGGCTCTATCATAACAAAGAATGTTTACTTTTGATCCCAAAGCATAGACTCATGTCAGCAGAGTTGTGGCCATTGTGCCTTGCCACCCCAGAAGAATACAGGCAGAGGAAAATCTGTGATCCTTTTCTGTGTTATCCTACTGAACACAGAGATGCTTTGAGGTAGGAGACCTCATTTTTCACTATTAAAAATGAAGTTGGTGATTTGAAGAAGCGGTTTGAAATCAATAGGATGCAATTCTGTAAGGACAAGTGAAAGTGCTACAGTTAGGTAGAGTAATCAACTGTACAAATAGAAGGTGGAAAATGAGTCTGTAGGAAACAAGTTTGTGGCCTGTGGGGGATCACAAGCTGAACAGAAATAAACAGTCTCACCTCCCTGCAAAAACTATTGCAGAGGTTATCTGGGCAGTATCATGTGTGAGATTTGTAGTTACTCGAGAATCAGTAAGAAGCTAATGTTCTGTATGCACCTCTAGGGACCCTGCTTTAAAAGAGATGTGAACTCCTTGCAGAAGTCCAGGGAAAGAAACAAGGTGGATTAGAGGACTGGAAAAAATGATCTGCAGGTAAAGATTGAACAAAACCAGAGTTGTTCACTTTGGAGAGTGAAACACTTCAGAGGAAATGCCATAACAGACTTGAGCAGTACCCTGTTGAGGAATTGGAATCAATTGTTCTCTGTGTCCACAGGGATTAGAACAAGAAATAATGGAATGTGGAAACTTTAGACTAGGCATTAGAAAAACTTTCTAACTTGATGAGAGCAAAGCATCCGAATAGATTGCCTGGAAAGACTGCAAAATCCATATCACTGGATTTTTTAAGAATAGGTTCCAGACATGTTTTATCAGATTTTGTGATAACATTTGTAATAATAACACTTTATGCCTCTCTTCTGTGTTTTGTAACAAAGAACCCCAGGGTGCAGCTACCCTCTAAGTAAAACACACAGACAGGAAAAATTTGCACTCCACTTTTTCAGACAATGAGAAAAATGTCTCAAAGTAGTTAAGTCTCCTGTTTACTGAACTGTTAGGCATGCTGTTATCTGTTTTCTAGCCATGCCCTAAAAAACTATCATGCTGATAATTTGGGGTGTCAGCTCCAAGGTCTCATCAAGCTATAATGACTCCATTGAGTCTGAGTCACCTGATCATCCTACAGATGTCTATAAGGTAAACAACCAAAACAACTCATAAAACAAACAAAAAAACTCCCTTCATAGTCAATGAAAGGAAGCAAGTATGTTTAGACAGTGAATCACCTGCCCTCCTGAGGTATACAACATAAACTATATTTCATTTTTTCCTAGGCTGGGAGTGGATGCACCATTAGGAATCTGAGCTTTCCAACTCCTCCCTATGTAACCCAGGATTTGAAATAAATTACTTTGAAGCTACATATTTGCATATAGAAAAGTATGGCTGTAACTTGGCCATTCTCAGTACATGGTTGAGGTTACTGTGGAGTCAATTCTACATTTAGGAGCAGAAACAGGAAATATTCCCCTTCTACATTTTAGCATGTTAAGATGATGGCTCAATTGTAAGAAGATGAACTGCCTGACAAATCTTGTATGATAGATGAAGATGACCATAGGAATATGACCTCTTCAGGTCTCGCGTGATTCTATAATTTACTACATGGTCCATCCTGTAACTATAAAGTGAAAGAATCTCTCCAGATGTGCTAGAATAAAAGTCAATTCTGGTAACAGCTTTCATATTGTCTTTCCCTCAGAAATCAATCTCCTTTCACACTAGATTTGTTTCACAAATATATGAAAACATTCTCCTGGTCTTCTTCCCAGACATTTTCTTCCTTACTTTAAAAACATCATCCCTTTAGCTTCAAATGTCTCTCTTTCTTTACACCTCTTTTAGCCCTCATTCCTAGCACGAGGTCTCACCCTTAACCATGTCAAGAGCTTTTAGAGAGACCTGACAAATCCTGAGAAAGGATGGCTTGTTTAGGCGGCAGAATCAATATTCTCCTTGGGACCACAACACAGTTCAAGAGTGTTATTAGCTAGACATTCCAGCAGAGGTGATCAAACTGAGGACCTCTGCCCTTGGCCTTCTGTGCTACAGGCGAGGGAGGCTGCTCTGCAGCCACAGAGTGGAAGGCTGCCAGGTCAGCTGGGGGCACCAGGCACAGCAGCAGACCAAAGGGAGCTTAGCAAGAATTAGCTGTACTCTATAGGAACTGCAGGCAAGTGTTAAGCCATCACCATTTGCTTCTGAGCCACTCCTACCTTTGGCTGTGCAATACCAAGTGGGCTTCCTGTTAAAGGGGGTGACCCATCCAGCCTGTGCCCCACTGACTTACACACAAGGCTGAGTTACTAATTTGGAAAGCATTTTATTTCCATGGATCATTTGGAGAAAGGGCCGCAGTCCATTTTAAATTTTGCCATTGCTCTGGACTGGAATGGAGTTAGAAAAGTGGAAGAAGATTCCATTTTGCTCATACATTTGATCTATTTAATTGCAGATCCTCCAGGATGTGGATGCAACAAAAGAAAATATCTGAATTGGGATTCTGCTGACAGTGCCTCTTATTCTGAAAACACCAGTACAATCACAGTACTCATTTGGCTTTGTTTTACTCCTGTTGTTGGAGAATTGCCACTACTGGTCCCTTTGGTCACTTTCTGTCATCTCTTCCCAAAAAAAGCCAACTAGCTTGGCTACTCTGAGGGCTAACTCGGCAGCTGTTAACTTCCAGATTATATTTCTTAAGCACTGGCATCTGCAGCAGTGACTGGCCCTTCCTCTGGCCTCTGCCCTGGCTTGGCTCCCAGCAGCACAACAGCCTCAGGTTGGTGCAGAACCAGTCTGCTGCTGGAATCTCTTCACATCCTGGTGGCTGCTTTCCTTTGAGCCCACCTTGAAAATAGAAAATATGCTTCACAGTAGCTGCCACACTCACAAACAAACCCAATGAGCTGCATCTTGTATTCAAGACAACCACGGGAAATTTGTTGTTGCCACAATGTGGCTGGAAGAGGTGCAAATCACATCTGTTTGAGCCTTTTCTTCATAAACAAGGTACAGATTTTATGCCTGCCTTATTTTCTGATTCAGTTTTCACAAAAAAATTTTGTATACAGTCACCCATCAGCAGATGCATAACAACTAACAGACTATGTCAGTACCCTCAGCCTGGATGAATCAATGTAACATAAGAAAGCAGCCCACACTTTTATAAAGCACTAGAAACTCTTAAGTCCAGAGTCTACACTTGAAATAGGAGATGGAAATGGATAGGACACAAATTAATATGAATAAGGATTTGGTAGATAAAGATCATGAAAGCCCAAGAAACCTTGCAAAAGGCTAAATTCTACATCAAGTGTGCAGACTATGGAATTTTAAAAACAAAAGTCCAGAAGAGGTTCAAGGTGCTTCTTAGATCACTAAGCTAAGTCCTGTCTGATACCAAGATTTCAAATTAATTAGCCTTAGTATGTTTTTTTCTAGCAGAAATCTAACTCAAAAAAACATGTATGAAGAAACATTGTAGGAATTGCAACCAGTGAAGCAGGTAGTGTGTGCTCTATATCTATTTTGCCTTGATGTAGCATTTCACAAATGCAAATATAGGGTTAATTTTTTTTGAGGTAAGTTCAAGATGCAAAGTTCATTTAAAGCTTCCCAAGAACTCCCTATTGCCTACAAAGTTACTCTGCACAGGAGGGAATCATGTCAGACACCCAACTCGCAGAGGCTGCTACACTGTCTCCTGAGGCAGTTCCCAGCACCGTCATTCAAATCCTTTGCCAGAATGTAACATAATAATCAAGAAGCAGGCAAAGGGAAAGCAGAGGGACAATGACAGAACAAAACAACTCTCTATCCCCTGTTTTTGTGATGATTTGATATGCTGTAGGTAAAGTACTCCTCATGAGATTTAATTTTCCAGTCAGGAATTGTATTTATCTGTTCAAGACCCCTCATTGACCAGGCAATGGTCAGATGTGAAGGTGCATTCTCCCAGTGTCATGACCCTGTAGATCACATTTTGTTCCTGTAGCAACACATTGAATCTCAGTTGTAGACAGGACAGTGAGCCAGTGACTAGGCAGAGTCTGATAACCTTTTGATCAGATTGAGGATACACAACATCTGTATTGTCTGATCTATTCTGGGGTGTTCAAGTTAGACCAAAATTTGCTTTGGAATCACAGCAACCTTGGCCACAGCTGATATCTACTGAATACAAATGAAGGAAAATTTACAGAGCAAATTCTTATGTATAAAGTGTGTTCAGCATTTACTGTGCAATAATAGAGTCTTTTGCTTAGCAAACTAGAATTTACATGGGCAAGTACAGGAAGTCTGCTTTTATTACAGAAGCTGAAAAGATGGCAGAGGCAAACAGGTACCTGATAATTCTTCCCTTAAATAGGAAATTTCCAAAGAGGATATCACTACATACCTTCCATTCTGCCCTCTCTTACAGTCCTTGGGCTGTGTGTATAGCAAGGAAAAAGTTGCAAAACGGCTGCATTTTGTCACGCTCTGGTTCATCTAATGTTCTCAAGAGATTACAGCTTCAAGGTATTCTAGCTGAATTTCTGGCTTCAGAAAAATCACAGATCCCTGACCCCTCTCTTAGGCCTTCACCCATGAGAGTGAGTTCATATGAGTCTACTAGCTGTGGTTGTAAGAATTTATTTTAAATCTCCTATACTCTCTACAAAGCATCATTTGCATTTTAAGTGTGAAGTACTGCTACACTTAGTACAGCTCTGCAATCAAACTGAAGTCAGCACCGTCACATCCTTTTCAATTGGTGGATTTAATTCATATGAGTTAAAAGGCATAGGTGCAAAAGAAGGATCCTGATAAGCTACTACAGGCACCACGTCCCATCAGGTCTTTCAGAACATATCAAAAACCATATTAATACTAATTAAGGTCTTAATTTACCTCTCCCAACTGGTCAGATACTCCAGAATCCACGTCTCAGATCGCTAGATGATTTCTAGCCTGATTTTGCATATAGGCAATCACAACACATTGATTCTTATGGTAATGTTGTTGTTCAGCTGAAGGAAGTGTTTCTTCTTCCTTTGCACTTACCCCAGGATGCACTCATCCTCTGTATTAAACAGAGCAAACATAACTCCTTTCTCCTAGGCCTAACAAGCCATGTTTTAATCTCCTCTCAAAAAAAAAAAAATAGCTTGGCATTTCCCAGAGTCATTTATTTCTTCCTTGAATATGAGTTACTAGAATTGCACATAATTTTCCAGATAAAATACCAATAATATAATTTTCCATCTCACTAGAAGTACATTACCTCACTTGCCATAGGAACATTTGATCTTTTTCATGGCTAAATAATACTGGGATATGTTGGTCAATCTGTGACCATTTGATTCAACCAAGCTTCCTTGCTTCCTTAGTAAATTCAGAAACTTCATTTCTCTAGCTTACTAAATAAGTTCTTTTTACAAATTCCTAGATGCTGATTCCTAGTGGCTGAATTCTAAAAATGTTCACTATTGTTCCTCTCTGTTTTTCAAATGAAAAGTCAAGCTCACTCATGGTGAAATCCAGCTGGATTTGACTGTATGGATTGGACTTCCATTGCATTTCTGGGCTGGACTACCAGTCTATGTCAGATATTTTACTCATTATTCACATCGTCTCAATATCAAGAAGACACTTTTCTTATCAGAGTGGATAAAACTGCAGAAAATACATTGCAAGAAAAAAAAAACTTAAGTCAGCAAAGAAATTAGAAGAGTTAAATTGCTTCCCACTGTAGAGATGGCTCTTTTATCTCCTATTAAATATAAAGTCAAGCGTCATCGTTTCAACAGATACTTTTCAAAGCAATTATGTCTTTTATCTTTAAGCAAAGATACAAAGAATCTCATCGATGGGGAAACCAATGCATAAAGCCATGATGAGATTTTGCTCAAGCAGGTAACACTGCTGGCTGCACAACTCACAGCTGTAATCCTTGATTGGAGGAAGGCACAAAGAGACCGGCATTTTCTTCACTGAGACCAGGTTTTCATAATAATAAGATTGGTAAAATAAAAAGCATTGTAAAATGAAATTCAGTTTCTAGTTTTGATTTCTTAGTCTGAGTTTTGGGGTTTTTTGGTGGTTTTGGCGGCAATGAAGTTACTTGTGCTTTAGTTTATTTTTCATTCAGTTGCTACTCAAGCACCACTTCACATTTTCCAGAACTGATGATATGAGCTTATGCTTTGTTGAAAACCCCACCAATACATAGATGAAGAAAAAATATCCCCTTTTCATGTGTATGTCTACTTTGATTTCGTTTAGGTCAGTCTGGGCCAGAAATATATTTTTAGCATTCCTTAGCAGGCAATTTCTCTCGTTTTCAATAAATATGATTTTGTCATGCCCCTCTGTAATAACAACTACAATGCAATCACAATAGTCAATTAACTTCTGTCAAATCCCAGACCAGGATATTTATGTCAGAACAAGGTTGAACTATTTACTGTAATCATATAATAGACAAGCTTACCTCTTACCCAAGTCTCTGCCCAAAGTGAATTAAACTCTCCTGAGCTCTCATTCTATGAATACACACGGTTCTTACATATCATACAGCAAATTGCTAATATTCTTGTGGCATCTCAAGGAACATGGACTTTGAAATGGAAACAGTCATGTCAGAGACACCACTCCACAACTCTTTATTTGAGGAATTTACCTCAGATAAGGGGCTGAGACACTGAGTAACAGAGGTTTATTCGTGAAGAAGTGGTTTTTTCTCATTATTTTGCTACACAAATATTACCCAACACCAGAACACTGAAAAGTTTACATAAATCCCCCACTTCATTTTCTTTTTTATATCATTCTTGAAAGGTTTCCCTGGTGTTTCATTACTTGGATGGGTGCACTGTTCACTGTGTAATAAAGAGGCTCAGCTCAAAGTGTGGTGGCAACTGGAGTTAAATCTAGATGGCAACCAGTCACTAGGGGTGTTACCCAGGGCTCAGTGTTAGGACCAGTCCTGTTTAATATCGTTATGAAAGATCTGGGCAAGGACATCCAGTT
Source organism: Chloebia gouldiae (assembly GCA_003676055.1). Lineage (NCBI taxonomy): Eukaryota > Metazoa > Chordata > Aves > Passeriformes > Passeridae > Chloebia > Chloebia gouldiae. The sequence continues at coordinate 24,086,860 of QUSF01000003.1, read as the reverse complement.
TTCCTCCAGACAATTTGCAGGTGACATCAAGCTGGGCAGGAATGTTGATCTGCTGGGAAGGCAGGAAGGCTCTGCAAAGTGGTCTGGACAGGCTGGATTGATGTGTCATGGACTAATGGTATGATATTCAACAAGGAAACCTTCGGAGTCCTGAACTTGGGTCATGACAACCCCATGGAGCACTGCAGGCTGAGAGCAGAGTGGTTTAAAAGACATCTGAGGACCTGGTCTACAGCCAGTTGAGCATGAGCCAGCAGGATGCCTAGGTAGCCAAGAGGACCAATGGCATCCTAGCTTGCAGCAGAATTAGTGTGGCCAGCAGCCCCGAGGCAGTGATCATCCCCTGGTACTTGGCACCGGTGAGGCTGCGCCTCAAAACCCATTTTTGGTTTTGGGTCCCGCACTACAAGAAAGACACTGAGGTGCTAGAGTGTGTCCAGAGAAGGGCAGCAGAGCTGGTGAAGGATCTGGAACATAAGTGTGATGAGGAGCAGCTGAGAGAGCTGGGGGTGTTTGGTCTGGAGAGGGGAAGGCCCAGGGGAAACCTTATCACTGTCTACAACTACCTGAAAGGAGGGTGTAGCCAGGTGGGGGTTGGTCTCCCAAGTAAAAAGGGACAGAACAAGAGGAAATGGCCTTAAATTAAACCAGGGAGGTTTAGGTAGGATTAAACATAAACCAGAAAGGTTTATGTAGGATTTTAGTAAAAATTTCTCAACTGAAAGAGTCATCAAGCATTGAAACAGGCTACCCAAAGAAATGGCTATGTAACCATTCCTGGGGGTATTTAAAAGACACAGATGTGGCATTACGTTTTAGTGGTGGACTTATCAGTATTAAGGTAATGGTTGGATGTGATGACCTTAAAGGTCTTTTCTAACCTAAATTATTATAGAATTCTATCATTTATATAATAGATTGTGGGTCTCAAAACCACGAATTAAATTAAATGATTGAGTTTTTACTATCACAGAGAATCCCTCGTGTACTATTTGTTCAGAATTATTTTTCCTTCCTATACACAGTAGGAAACTAAGAACTGGATCCCATCACAGAATGGGTGAAGGCTGTGCTGGACAACCACCAATTTCAAGGTTAGAAAAGATTGCAAGCCATTTAAAAAACAGAAACCAAATCTGCCAGGTCACTTCAGCTTTCTCTCATGGCTCCTTTGGTGTGGACCACAGATACCACAGTGCTTCCAAGGGACAGCAAGGAAGGGTGGGTCTCTGGAGGTGATCAGCAGGGGCAATATTCAAGAATAAAAGGTTCAGTCACAGAAAACAGTGTAGTAAGGAACAAAGTTCAAGAATTAGGTTATTATTAATCAAATTACAGATCAGTCCCAATAACCACATATTTCCTTGAGCCTGCATTCAACAGCCCTTTTGTAAGATATTCACAGAGTAGGATCAATACCTCTCTGGAGGTAAGTGGCATAAATTATGTCTCAACATATACACTGCAGGAGCTTTACTGTGTGTTGTATACAGTAATTGCATTTTATAGATGACTGTGGAAGGTTTCAGCTTTCATTGATTTTTATCATAAACTAAAAGGCAGCAAGAAGAAAAGAACAGCAGTTTATATGAAAAAGCCAGTCAGCTGAAGCTGCAAAAAAATGAAAATTTGGCAACGTACGTGCGATCAATCCATGTTTCATGCAGAAATGAATGCAGACATTTGAGCCTTTCCACTCAGAGTAGCAAAAATCTTGAGAGTGCCACAGAAATCCCAGTTCATCTAATAGCAGTCAATTGTGCCATCCATCAGCAGGCTTTAAGACTATAAGAAGTCTTTCTAATTACACCACTTTGAACATTTCTTATATCATGAATGGCATTTGTACCATTTATGAAACAAGGTAACAAGCTGTGTTTTCATTATCACACATAATGTGACCACATACACATTGTAATTGAGGGGAGGGACATAAAGATCATCCTCCTATCCAACATTTGTAACTTTCAAAAGTGTATTTTTAAAACACTGCTTTTCTGATTTCCTGCTTTTTCATGTCCTTCACAGCAAGCAATTCAGAAGAGATGTTAATGCAGCATAAAAACTCTTTACCCTTTTCCAAGGCCAATTTTGCAATATGGGCAAAGTGATTGGAAATGTAGTCCTGAAAAAGCTTAAACCATCTGTCAGGGACTCAGTTAAGAAGATCCACACTGTTTCACAGCCAAAGATGTGGATAAATTATGCCTGGCTAGAAATGTCCAAGGCATGTGTGTTACCATTCAACCTTATTAGGATGAATTGCAATTTTTTTTATTGTTCATTACCCTGGTAACATAATATTTTCAAATTATAATATGCAATAAACCATGCAGACTGGAAAGCAAGCAAGTTGTAAACACATGTACTAATGATTATAAAAGCTCTGTGTCCTACTATATCAAAAAGCCATGTATGTGTGTGCACCCAAAACCTATTTGTTTGTCTCTGTTGACATAGCTTTGTCTATGATTTTGTGCTCCATATATTTATTTATGTCACTAATCATGTTTAATCACATACCATAAACCACTTGTCTATTTTATTCCTGGAATGTATTTCACAAAAAAAAAATCAGTGTGGAGAATGTGAGGTTGGGATTGCTTTGGTTAAGTTTTATGACTTAGACTAGAAGACATAAAAACAATATTAATGTTATGCTGTTGTTTTAATATCATCATTGGTTAATGGACAACTGTTATCCCTTATTTCTAAACAGGGACTTTTCCAAAGTATTTCATAAACACTCTCAGTCTAAAACTGTTTAAAGACCATAAATACTGTATGAAGTCTTTATCAGAAATATGAAATTGATTATTACTTGAGGGAAGGCCTCTGGACAATATACAAAATAAAAATAAATCAAATTTTTCCATCTAAGTTACTGTGATATGATTTTTAAAACCTCCACAGACACTGTAAATGCTAAAAGGTATGTGAAGATCTATGCTTATTATATATGTGAGAGTTATGAGAATTATTTGAAGAGCTATAGTCATTTTGTGCACAAAGGCTAGTGCTTAGCTATTTGAGATTTTCTCCTCCACAGCTATTAAAAAATTCTTCCCTGTGCTAAAATTCATCCCCTCTGCTTCAGAAATTATCGATAATTTCACCTGGAAAAGTACATGATCTGTAAACCAAGCTTGTTCAACTAAATTTAACAAAACGCTTAATATCTTGGCTTTCACATTTCTGAGTACTTTTTCTGATAAGTCTCCTATGGGTCAAAATAATATAATATTTGATTTTGTCACACTACTTTTACTGTCCAGGACTGCAAAATGTTGATATATCTGAGAAAGCCCACTGAGGAGGTGAAAGCAGGCAAAAAAATTATCTAAAATGCTGATGCAAATAAAAATCTCATAATTTTTCTTTTGTTTAACCACAAAAAAAAAATTGCATGTTTGACATCAGTCTTTCTTGGGGAAAGGAAGACAGGATTAAGAGAGGCATAGAATGATTGCTCAGGGTGCTGGCAGCAATTTGGCAGAGTACCTGCTGTAAAGCAATGCAGGGCACCGTGTACAGGGACCCTTACAAAACCCAGAGTGGATCCCTCACGGCCACTCAGAGCAGTTAACAGGCCACATATTTTGTACAGGCGTAATCAAGTGAAAATATACAATGACCACCAATTCCAAAAATGGATGCTATGCAGCCAAATTTCTCCACAAAACCACCTTGGCATCCACACAACCTGAATGGTCATTTTCATATTTCCACTGGATAATAAAAGTGATGTAAAATCCATTAATACAGCAAGAAACAAACAAACTAACAAAACAAAACAAAGCAGCAGCTGGCACATTAGGTGCTCTTCAGGTGCCAACACAGCAGTCTGCAACTAACAAGATTATTTTGTGTTTGTTTTGCTGATTATATTCAGTGGAAAATAGATTGCAAGCAGGAATAGCATCTTTATCAGTGAGGCTGACTGTGGTAGGCTTTGCAAAAAATCACCTGAACTGCTTTTTACTCATATCACTTTGGTTTTTGCCTGTCTCCATTTTTATACTAGCAAAGCTTGTGTTTCCTCTTACAGTTGCTGAGTATATGATGATACTGCTAGTCAAGCAGATCTAATTTACAGAAGATTGGGCCAAATGACATCTTGGACCAAATATGAGCAGATAACCTAGACAATGGAAAAACAAATGACTTTACAGTACCATAGTAGCTAGGGCATGGGTTAGTTTCAGACACTAGAAAAAAAACTAAGGAAAAATATGGTGCCCTTTCCTGATGTTATTTATTTGAGCAAATTTGTCCATTCCTGAAAGGTTATCCTCTTATGTCTTTAAGCTCCCTCCTCCACTATAACGATGAGCCAGTTGAGCTATCATTTATCACAGCAGGCTAAAATTGTCACAGCCTTTTCCAGCTGTTCAGTGAAAGAGAGGAAAGGAAACCCCTGAAAAAACCATAGGTTCTTTCCTGGTTCTGCTCAGAATATGAATTTCTCTGCTGTGAGAAGAGCAAGAAGACTTTATCCAAGTAATTGGAAAAGGGGAATTAAGAGATGTACAACCCATGTCCAGACTTACCAAGGATATGAGAAGTAATTTAATCAGTAAAACGTGGAGAAGCAACTTATCCTCTACAAAGAAATTGAATGGGGGAGGAATAAAGATGGAAATCTTATTGGCAACGCCCTAACATACATGCCAACATACACTCCACCATCTTAACCTCAAGCTTAGATTGTCCTTTGGTTTATTCCTGCAACAGGGCAAATACAGCTGTCTTGTCTATTCTCCACCAAAAACCCTGTGGCAGATTTAAAGCCTCAGTGTAGAAAAGAAACCCTTGCTTTTCCTTCTGCACTCACAGAAGTCTGAATAGTATGTCTGTCAAATTACTAGATATAAGCACTACTGTGAAAGGCCTATAAAATATCTTCTAAAGCATGGGAAAACTGTATTTGAGGTATGTTACCTTAGCTCTGTTTATCTGTTATGTAGACAAATTTCATTTGCCCAAAGCTCTGAACTGTACCAGCAGCAAAGCAATTTTAAGGAGAGCTTCTTTGAATAACCCAACACCTGCACTTTTAATATACCTTCTATTCTACTACACTCTACTAAGTACTATTTATAGTAGACTTCAGAATTTATTTATTGCATTTGGTTTGTTGGTTTGTTTTTTAAAAGATAAATAAAGAATAGATGACAGAACTTCACATTCAGAGATCACCACATGAAAGACAGAAAACATCCAGAGAGAGAATAATTGTTAGAGGATAAAAAAAAAAAAAAGCCCATTTTTGATTTAGCCTTTCATATAGCTGGCAGTATTTAAATGTTGACTCGTTTATGATCTCATGTTTTGAAGTTCAAAACAAATCCTGAATGCAATGCAAATGAGCTCATTATCTCACCTCTCATCTTTATGTATCTAATTTCTTGATGACCTGTTTTACTTTTCCTCTGCCTCAAAAGCAAGAAATAATTCAGAGACAGAGGAATATTTTTACTTTTTATGTCTCTTACCCAGATCTGATTACTAATCACAATGAATAAATCATTCTTAAATGAATACTGGGTAGACACAAATTACTGACTAGTCAATGTTCTCAAAACAACAGGGTATTTTTATGTGGAATGGAAAAATAAAGTAAGTTTTGAGATATTAATAAAGATAAATGTCTGTAGAATTAAAATTATGTTTTCTCAGTTCACTTGACAAAATGACAAATGACAAATATTAATCAAAATAACCTTTTCATTTAATCTATATAGCAAGTTAGTTACTAAAATGCTAGTTTTAGTCACTGAATGATGAACTTCAGAAGTTGTTCCACTGTGAATGGATCAGCCTGCTGCTTCTCATTAAACTCTGTTCACGGTACCTGTGTTCATCTCCTCATTGTGTGGGGATTTACAAATGAAACACTTCTACTCAAAGCACTTATGTGGTGGCTTTGTCACTAATTGAAGTATGCTAAAGATGAAAGTAGCTAACCATGAAATATCAAAATTATCCAAGTAGTAATCATGTTGCCAACATCTAAATGTAAGAATCTTGAATTATACACACTTACAAAGTGTCAGAGGAAAAAAAAGCTTGACTTCCAAAACAGACTGGAAAAGCTTGCAAATGTACATCTACAGTAACCGGCAAACCTTTTTTGATCCTTTTTGTCTCCCCATACAATGCACAGGCTGAAGCGAATGCTCAAATTCACACACTGAGTGGGTAGATTAAATAAAGATCTGCAATATTTTCTGGGATCTGAAGTTTGCATCAGATATTAGTGGCTTTTCACTGAATTATAATTTATATGCCACAAAGGGCTGTGACTTAGCTCACTCAGATTCACTGCTGATCTGCCTGACATTCAGCTGCTGTGGATCTTTTCAAAGACAAATACACAGGCACGTCTACATGCTGTTCAAAGCTTTGGGAAAAGGAAATGTGTGCATATGAAAAAAAAAAAAACGGAATATATGTATTCACAGACATTGTGGCAAGTTGGAGCAAGGGCTCCTAACCAAAACTGAATTCACTGGTATACTGAAGTTCAGCTGCTGCATGGTAAAAACAAGCACCCAGGGAGAAAAGGGATCTCATGTATGGCTTACAAAACCCTTTCATGATGACCAAGAACTCACCTGCAGGTCAGTGAGGTCAAATGCAACCCTTGGATTATGCAGAAACAGACTTGTAGAATCCTAAATTTCCCCAACCTACACCAGCTTGCAGAGTTCACTCGCAATGGAAGTATGCTGTACCTCTTCTGCAAGCTCTTGCTGGGGGTGTGGGGGACTGTCAGACTCATAGAATATTTCAGCCAGCAGAACTGATGATTATATTTGAAAGCGTTCCCTCTCCTGCCCACTCCCTTGTTCCAGCACTCAAACTTGCTTCATATAAATCAAGGACTCTTTATGGAAGTAAACAATTAGAAAAAAATCTCTTTAGTTTGTTTTCTTGAAGAATGGGGGAGAGGGTAGATAGGAAACCAGACACAACTTCTCAATTCTTTGCTTTGGCCCTGATGTAATTCAGAGTAAACCCGTATTTGTGGAAGCTTTGCATTACTTCAGTAGAGCTGTATAATCTTATCTAGTTTGAAGTACTAGCAAATACAATCTATAATCTCTATGCATAATGAATAACAAAATAAATGTAGAGACTAAGACCATTATTTTGATGGATAAATTAACATTCTGGCTTCTAAACAACAGACTAAAGCAGAAAACTAATGTTAGTAAAGAACACTGCTAAAAAGTAGTCTAATACTGAAGATAAATTGAATGCCTTTGGAAATGTATCAGCTGACCTTTTGGTATTCATTGTTAGATACAGTCTGGCTCTCTGCACCTTAATTTACCTATAAGTCTCATCTCTGAAAAGGCAGTTAAAGTGATGTTTTATGACATAAGGGATATATTTCAGGGGTCTCTCTGTGGTTTTGCACATCCTAGAAACAGCAACACCATCTGGCACAATAACCTCTGCACATGTAGTCAAAGAACACAACTTTGCAGCAGATGAGCAGAACAGTATGGGAAAGGTTTCCTGACAGTTTCTCCAAGCAGAGCTCAAAATAAGAACATTCATTCCTCACATACTGGAGCACATCATTAACATGAGTAATTGGAAATGAAATAAAAGAAAAAACCCAAGCTACATGACAACACCACTGCTACAATGTATGAAAATACATTTACTTTTTAATTGGACTTTTACCGTCAATTTGAATTGTGGATATGTGATCCAAAATAGTCACAGCATGCCTTCGTGAATTGGCTAATGAGATGTCCACTGACTGCTGAGCCCTTCAATTAATCAAAAAGCTGAATACATTGAAGGTAGCTAAATATTCTTCTCTCTGCTATTCTATTAAAACTCAGCATTATATCAGACATTTTCACAAGAGACTAAAATCTGAGTTCATGTTGGGATAGCCTTCAAACAAAAAATGACACTCATTTAGTGATTCGAACATCTGCTTAATTATCTTTATTACCCTGCTACTTCTTCGGAGTAATATACCAAGAATTTGACTTACAAAATAAATTACCTTTAAGACAAAGAATGGAAAATTAGTTCTGTGTTAAGACACCTGGGAGACAAGTGGGTTTAAATCCCAATTCTACCATTCTTTTCTGTTTGACCTTGGCCATGACATTTAGTTTGCTAGCCTCATAATCTATATCTATTGATGTTATAGGTGATGGTTAGCTCTTCCTTGCCTACAGCAAGTTAGAAGCCATGGAATCCCTGTAAAAATGGTGCTATACAATCATTAGCTAAAAGATATCCAACAATGAGAAGCTACTGCAAAGAAGCAACTTCTCAATATTCATACATAAAATTCTCATTCGCATGAGGAGGAACAGTTCAGGGAACTTCCCAGAGTCTCTGTCTTAAGGACACATGACACTATTGAGTATATTGACCTTTTTATAGCTCATTTTGTGTTTTTCAGAGACTTATGTTCATTTGCCTGTTGAATCCAAGCCTAACCTCACTCTGTGAGCAAAAAGAGACTGTCCTCACATACCTTCTCTTTTCAGTTGTACTGAGATACCAAACCAGCTTCCAGAAACAACTGCAAATTAGTGGCTACTACCTTTACCTTTATAACAGTGATCTCTGCAAATTCTAGTGATCAAAATAGTAAAGGGAGAGGCAGAAGTATGGGGTGTGTTTTTCATAAAAGATACCATTAGCTACACCTCTTATTCACTCAGCAGTTTGCTTCATACAACTTCAGCATTCCTCCAGCGCACAGCTAGGCTTATGCTGTGGTCCATTTCCTGGACCATACTACAAAGGGGTCCTTCTGGACACCTTGCTTACTCAAATGAAAATCTCATAGCTGAGAATCTTCTTTTCCCAGCAGCAGAGGTTCCTAGTCCCTCTCTTCAGCATTACACATGGTTGAGGAAGCAATCTGTTGCAGAACACCCAATCTGAAAAGCAGAACTTAAAACTAAGACAATTCCGATAATAGCACTCACATCTCATTCACTATTTATTAGCAATTAGGAATTGTGGTAGGATGGCCCCATGCAGTAGCTAAGTTTCCACCCAGTCAGTCACTCAATCTCTCCCCAGAAGGACGAAGGACATAATGAGAAGGGTTAAAGCAAGAAAAACCTTCTGGGCCACAATAAAGACTTTGTTAATAGAGTGAAAAAAATATATATAAATTAAGTGATGCAAAGGAAAATGCTCACCACCTACCACAAACAGACCAATCTCCAGCTAGTCTGAACAATGTCTACTTTGGAAAAGCTGCCCAGATTCATTGCTGAACATGACTTTATATGACACTGTGCAAGAACCATTTAGCAATAGCTACAACACTGGCGTGTTATCAGCAATGTTTTCATCACAAATCCAAAATGCAGCACCATACAGCCTCCCTTAAAGAAAATTAACTCCATCCCAAGCATATCAAGCAGAGAAATGAATCATTCCCATGGTTTTTGGGAAGGCCCACAAAAGTTACATCCTGTTTTCAGTCATACATGACAACCTCTCCATTATATTCCTCAACATAATTTCCGAGTATGGAACATGCTGAATATTTGAGTAATGCTGGAAACTTTTTAAAGTAAAAGCTTCTCCTTAGGCGCAGTCACAAAACACTGTCTTGGTCTCAATGGCAAAACAAATAAACAAGTCTCTGCTACTCCAAGACCCTTCCAGCAAGGATTCCTAAGAGAAAATTCATTCCAGCCTAAAGGCTGAATATATTCCAGATTCCAATTCTTAAAAATTCTGGAACAACAATAACAATTAGAATTTCTGAAAACCTTGCTTTTTTTTTTGTCAGTTCCTCAGCAAGTGAAAAGTACTATTGCTCAGTCAACCTAATTAAGTCATACTACATTAAGTATACTTCAGCTGGAAAACTGAATTTATCTGATTTTGCCTGCTTCAATAGCAAGGTGGACATGAAATATTGCATCACTTGTTCTGGTATGTCATCACACCCAAGACAAAGTTTCCCAGTTGTTTACCTTGCCTTACAGTCTAGAGAAAATCACCAGAAGGCAACAAAAATAAGAAAAGCATTCCTTCTGGGCAAGCAATGATCAAATTAAGTGGCATGACAAATGCCCACAAAAATATTTCCTAATGAGGAAATACTGAGCTAAATTTAAGTGTCTACACATAGGTCTGTGCATATGAACTAAGCATCTAAGATTTTGTAGCAGCTGACAGAGATGTAGCCTACACAATCATTGGACACTCAAGAGATTTTTCCCAAACTGAAATAGATATAGAACTATTTGGGTAAGCCTAGCTGCTTTAGCCAAATCTCTAGAAGACAGACTCATATTTCCTACTCCATGCAGAAATGTTCTGTTGTAAGAATATTCTAGGTTGCCAAAATGACAGAAGAGTGTAGGATTTTCCTACTGCTTCCTACCCCTGCCTTCACATACCAGATATGACATAGAACCCCTGTTTCAACCATGGGCCACTCTACAACAGTGTATGAAAGACAAGGGCAATAAACCTTGAAGAATGTTTGAGCAAGTGGCTAGTGAAAAGACAGAAATATAAGTTTAGGAATACAGCCTGTGGTTCAGCTTAGGTTTATGAGGCAGGCTGTTCTCCTAGTCTGTCTAGTTCATCTGTTTTCTATCAGTCCATTTCCTTTGATCTGTTAGTAATATTAAAGTCTTATTCTGCAGTGCTGTTTTTGAACTTGTCCATTTTTCCTTTTAATTCCACTCTGGCAGGAAGGGCTATTGTCTTGATCTTCTTTGAAGATAGATTTGCTTGTTGTCACAGCTGATTTAGAGATTCCCATGACATTCAGTTCCCCTCTTGCAGGGGAGCAAAGCTTTTCCTTTGGAGGCACTGACAGGTAGACCTAATTTGCAGTTCCCAGTAATTGACCATTTCTTAAAGACTAATGATTCAGTTCACACCTAACCAACCTTACAAAAAATGCAAGAGAGAAAAGCAATCCAGAAGAATGTATATTTCAAACCTCATTAAAGGGCTTTCATCGGCAATTCTTCCTCAATCTTGACAAATTTTCACTCTCTTTTATGTTGATGCTATTTGTAAACCTAAACAATTGGCTCAAGTTAATCCTATGTACTAGATGATTTAAAATAAAATTACTATACTTTCTATGGATTAACAGATGTATATTTAAAAAAAAAAATTACTTTGTTAAACAGAATAAGAATTCCAGACCATATCTATCTGTTTTCCTTTTCCTGTCACTGTAGTGTAAGAGATCTATTATTGTACCCTTGAAATATATGGACTCTCAGAAAAAATATGCTTAATTGTGTGTTCAGTGATTACTATACGTTACTTTCCTGCAATTTCCTCTATGCCTTTAATAAAACCTGGGACAAAAGCCATAGATAATACAATGTCATAAGTGAGAAAGCGTGAGTAAAAGAAATAGATAGGAAAGGGTTAAACGGTCACAGAAACCAAGAAAAATGCAGAGATGTGTAACAGAAGCCCTACAGAAAAAGAGAGCCATAATAAACCTTGAACAGAGAAATAGTACCAAAAAAAAAAAAAAAAAAAAAGAGGAGAAAAAGTCTTGGAAAAGAGTTCTGGAGGAATAAATATAGATTGGACAAGAAAGAAATTAGATAAAATGGCCTAATATAATATAAAACACTTGTAAAATTCCCTGGAAAAAAAAAAAGTAATCATATTCCAAACAAAAATGGGTGAAACAAAGGAAGGAAAAAATTACTAATAAGAGTAAAATATTGTTGTTTTACTAATTTCTAATCTGAGAGGCTCATGATATCCATCATATTTGATTTCACATAAATTGATGAGCATACATTTTCTACATACTATGTCATTAATTTTGATAGCACTTCTGCATATGCATATAGTTATAGATATTTGCAGGACCAATATTTCAATCTCTCCCATATTTAATGGGCCATATTCATGTGGAAGAACCATTTCTGTTGATGTGAATTGTTCTAACAGTTTTTTATTGAAAAAGAAAAAGAATCAACACCTGTGATCCATTTTACAATGCTGTGACACACACATTCCACCCCAGAAACTCATCTCCTGGAAGCCTTCTTGGTGACACACACATCTAAATTACATAGAAAACATTTAATCCAGCTGTATTTATCCAGTGTTAGGTAGACAGTCACAACACACAACTTCATCTGCATATATATTTTGAACTCATTTCAACTAACTTGCTGGCAGCCATTTCAAAATACAGGCACCATTAGTTTATTTTCTTAGCAGCTGCATAAGAATATTCCTTACTCATGACTACCTTCAGACTGTTTATTTCTCTTTTCTTTATGAAGGAGGGAAAAAAAATTTGTTAGTAGAGTTCTCCCATAATTCCAGATTTGGCATTAAGAAAGCATGTTGACTGGGTATATATTAATCATAAAATCATATTTTTAATCAAAATTGTTAGTGATGTTGACTTTGGGTATATCACAGGACTTGTGGTAATGTTGAATATGACACCATGGCTTCCCTGATTAAAGAATTTACCTTCTGTATCTGTCAGAAGAGAAATTTCTGAAGTGGAAACTTCTTGGTCATGGAGATCTTACAGAATTAGACACCATCTAATCTATCTTTATGGCAATAGCACTTCAGGTAGCTAAAGCACAAGTTCTTTCCCTCTGATCTACTGATGATTTACACCATGGCCTAAAAGAAGGTGTTCATGAGTAAGCAATCTTCTTTATGGAAATTAATATTCCAAGAAAGTTGTTTCTGGCATCTCCTCTTCAGAGGCAAGAAACCAGAAAAATGCCACAGCAGTTGGAAATTGAACACTTGATATTATACCATCACAGATTCATCTAAAATAAGTTTTAAAGTATTCTTAAATTAAAAGGCAAATACTTTTGAAAGCAAGTGCATACTGGGTCGTTTAACACTCCATGATTTATTTATGAGGATTTTCACCACAGTAAGGAAAAAACATCGGTGAAAAATAAATGAAAACCAGCATGACATTAATATGACCAGAGAGAACCTCTTGCTCTTGCCTTTGGGATATGATCAAAGGACTCAATTCTGTGAGTATAGTTCTGAAAAATAATCATGTCTGACAGTCAGCATATGGCCCCGATCCTTAGTTGTACTGGCACAGCATTTGCCACACCATCAGTGCAAAGAAAGCCTAAAGACAATACAGCCTTCTCCTGCAGACACTACACAGAATGGGGAACTTCCAGAAACGCAAAGGAAAGCACCTTGCTTATCCTCATAGCCTAGATAAAGGAAATGCATGGGGAAAAGACCAGGATAGAAGGTCATCCCTTGACTAAACAACAAAACAATGGCTTTTGTCCATGGACAGAGACAACAAAGGAACTTGCAATCTCCAAAACTGCAGGAGATTAGTTCTTTGAAACCACTTCTTTTTCTCTCAAAGTTGTGCTGCTCTTCCCAGCGGCACAGCTGAAAAGCGAGGGCTTCTCCCACGGACTACACAGACTGCAATGAATGCTCTCTGCAACGCAGCGTACAGTCCCTGCTCACAACAAATCAGTTGGGCATCTACCCAAAGTTGATTGAAGTTCCCCCAAAGCTCATGTGGCCCTTTCTTCTAGGAAAGTGAAAGCATAGGAATAGAGAGGAAGAATAAAACTAGTGGGAAAAAAAAAACATCAGGAAATGCACAGGTCACACACACAAATCCAGAAGCTCGGGAGTAATTTGTAGATTTGATACAGAGTATATGAGTAGGAAATCATTAATTTCCATGAATGCTTCAGACCATTTGCCCTTGTTCACTGAATAGTTTTGTTCTGGGCTACTCCTCCTTGCCAGATCCTTGTATCAATTTTCCCAGCAATCAGGTAAGCAAAGATATGTGAAAGGAAGGTCTGTGATTCAATGCCCACCACAATACACGCTTCAAAAAAGTCTCTCACATTCACTGTAGGGTCTGGAAGGTGCAGTTGAAGCACCTTCAACTTGAAGTTAATTCAAAAACCACTTGACCATCTGAAATTACACCTCACTCTGCCTGTCCCATTCCATTGCTGCAACAAGAATTGGTCTCCTTCTCAACATGAACAACAAGAAATTGCTGGATTTGGCCCCAAAATTCACATTGTTTTTCAGGACCCCGTGAAACTGCCATAACTGTGGTTTTTATTCACTGAGGATAAAGACATACTTATATTATTGAACAATCTAGGTAATTCTGCATTTTATTACTCAAGATCTGTGATTCTCCCTAACAGAGTTATATCAATGGAGCATAAATAAGTTTGTCACATCTTCAATAACTTTCATGAAGTGTTTTTATTTTAATTTGTGAAAATATAATTTGGACATGTTATTAAAAAATCAATATTTCACTTCCCATATCTTTTCACTTGCATATAGGAAGACAGAGTGGGAAAGAGAGAAGAAAAGTTTTTCCACTTCAGCTTCTTCACCTGGGACAATGAAAGGGGAGCAAAATTTATTGAGGGAACCAACTCAAAAAATTTATAAATTCTTCAACCTGAAGTGAATTTAATGCATCCATTTCCCACACACATTAGCATAGTTCTGTTTTCACCTCTGTACTCCCACACACATGAATATTGTGATCACTCAACATGGGCTGATGTCAACACATCCTGGTATCGAGTCTTGAGCATTTTTACACATACACTCTTCATGTTTTTAAAGTTTCCCTTAATAATTAGAAGTGAAGGAGGCAAAAATGAATCAAACAGCTGCACCTGATACTTATGTTCACAAATGGTGCATGTTGCAAAAATCATTGCATCCAAAGATATTATTCTGTCCACTTTTAAAGTGGTTGTAATCTTTTTCTGTATTATTTTCAACATCATTTCCAGTACGCATCAATAAATGCAGAGAAATGTAAATAAATCCAGAGATATGCTGCATTTAGAATTCCATACTGTGAAAAGCAAGGTGGGTTTTTTACTTTTTAAAATAAAAAATTAGAATCTAGGGTTATTTTTTATTTGGAAAGAGTACTAGAATACCAAAATAGACTATGAAGTTAGACATCGCTAGAGAGGCCTAGATATTAAAAAATACTGAGATAAATGATTTTCATTGCAAAAGCACTAAACACAAGTATCTGTAGTACAAAACAGGAAATACTCCTTTTACAACTCGAACTGTTTGAACACAGACTGAAGAATCTCATTTAGGTTCAATCATGGTGAACAGCTGCTCCTTAGTCTTCTATTTGCAAGATAAGCAGTGACCTTCATTTGTCATTCTGGGCTTCAGATAGTCATTTATGCTCACAGAAAGTGTAATACTCTAGTGTTTTTCTAATCACTGTTCTGGTCAACAAATGGATATGTCAGCATTGGTGTGAAGTATAGAAAATGAAGTCCATCTATTTTAATGTAATTAAAACCACATTTCAAATAAACCCGTAACACACTGTATGGGAAAAAAAATTGAATTCTTTCATTACATACATATATTTTCTACTTTGTACCATTTCCTCTAAGACATGTCATCCTCTGAACATGAAAATACAAAGAGTCACACATACAGTTACACACTGAAACTTCTACATAGATAAAACTAGCTGAAACTTCAGTTAAAGCTTTGAAATACAGATACTGTTTTATAAAAAAAAATTTTAAAAATCAAAATGAACTTTGTACATTTGAGAATACACACGGTGATTTTAGAAAGTCACAGAGATTGTAAATACCACATAGATCTGGTAGATGAACATCATATCAGAATGAGAAACAGTATGAAAACAGAGTACCTAACTTGGTGTCAGGGAATATTCACCAATACATATTTTGTAAATATTTTTAATGAAAAGAAGCTGCTTGAACAGAAAAAGAACAAAATAAATTAAAATTAAGCCCCAATGAGCTTCTCATTTTTCAGGTGGCCAATCTCAAGTTTGTCATAGAAAAATGCTAATTTTTTTAGAGTTTGCCAATTTTATTTTTTATGAGCTGAACCAGAATATTTAATCTCAGGAGTAGAGGCAGATGTTTTTTAGATAACACACCTGTTCCCTTTAAGTTGGAAAGTACAGTCAAATTGCATTAGATTATCCACCTGCATAAGAGTATTTTAACTGCAGAAAGGAGATTGGTCTGAAAAAAGTTGATTATAGTTAGCTTGCAGCAGTTCAGATGCTTGTTTCTACTTCAAGGGCTGGATACAGACATCAGAAAACTCAGACTCAGTTGCTGCACTCCATCTTAGGGCTGTGGCACAGAACACCATTTTCCTTCCTCCACCACTCAGAGGAAATTATTACCAGGCAAGTTCCCTACTACCCACAGAAGCACACAGGAACAAGCACACAGATGGGACCAAAGGTCTATTTTCAACAAGAGTGAACAAAAGGTGCTCAGTGTGAAGTACAATAACAAAGTAAGTCTGTAATGATGTTTCCCCATAATGTCCTTCCAGCATCTAAGTTTGTGTCTCAGAGAGTTCCCCAAGCCACAACATATATTTTCTGGAAATCCCCACCCACTACCTCACCTCAAGCAATTTAAGGTCCAGAAAACCAAAAGTTATGTCTACTTCACAAAAAAAAAAAAAAAATTGGGGTTCATTTTAGTCCTAAAAACCTCCTTTCCTTTCCACTGGTTAAGCCATCAGTTACTCCACACATGTTGTACCCTTCTAAAATTACTAGTAAAAGCAAATCAGGCCTAGTTACAAACCTGTCACAGTGATCATTGCAGGGGAAATTGAGCCCACCTTCTATTTTTTCCATTATAGAATTGCCAGCATTTATGGCCAGGTAAGCAGAGAGTTCCTACAAATCTCTGCTTTGCAAACCTTGTACTTCAATCTCTGATTCTCCTTCACAGCTGAGCAATCCCTCTATGTGAAGAAAGTCAAGAATTCCAGTTATTTTTGCTCCTCACTCCACATAATGGTAGTATTAAAAACTATAATAGACATTGTGTTCCCTGTGCGCAGAGAATGTGCACTCTTTGTGCTGTAACACAACATATGCACTCCAGAAATCTACAAAAGAAATAACTTGACATTTTAATAATAAAGATACCAACTATTCCCCTCCAAGCCTCTATGCAGACAGAGGAAATAGTTACTATTGATAAGAGGTAGGTAATTTCCTCTGGATTCCTATTCATAAACTCCTTATGAATGTTAAAACTGTAGGTCTTGCATATGATTGAAATTAAGATTTCTGCCCGGCAATACCTGCATTCCTGTAATGCTTGGCCTACAAAGGCTTTCAGATTTTTAAAATTGTTTGCATAGAAGGTGAAGATTCACTTTATTGTGAGCTATGGCAGCTTGGTAGGCAGATAAAGCTTTACCCAAGACTCCTGTGTTAACTCCTTTAGCGTTCTGATCTCCCTGTTCATTTGCTTTTTAAATAGCAGAAGAATAGTGGATCAGATAGAAAATGGATGTAACTGCAAATTATGTATCTATCATGCTTATGGCCTAGTGGTAATCTCCCTTCGACTTTCAAAAGAGTGAGATGGGGCTCTTTCAACATTACAAAATGTAGAAAAGTAAAATACAAGTTCTGTTTAGTGGTGGCATTGAGAAATTAGGATTATTGAAAAACAGTAAATCACAATAACAAAAAGATCCCTACCTAAAGGATTGTACTTTATGAGCCAAAGGTTGAATCCTGGGCAAAACCCACAGAAATATTTCACTGATGAAGGCTAGTATATTCATGTGGGTTTTGTCAAAACAATTCTTATAAGATGCACTTTTCAATGGGTATTAAAATTCTTCAGTCAATGGGGCCACATGAAAATTAATTGGTTTTATGTTCTGTGTTCTGTATTATTTTTCATGTTCTGTAGTGACACCCTGACTGTACAATCATTAGGCCTCAGAACATCACCATGCCATTTTCATCACTCACTTAGGTTTCTCCCACCAAGGGATACCCTTATCATAGTTAGTATGGATAGCTGCCCTGTGGCAACTATCCACATTCCTGACCACACTGTATGAGCTTAAACTCCAGGTCCTGACATGCCCTCAGGCCTTCAGCTGTCCTCCCAGGATTCTTCACATCTTTGACAATTGTACCCTGAGATCAACCACAACTTAACTGGTTCTGCCTGAATCTGAGTCTTTTATTATTTTATAGCTAAAGGAAAAGGACACCAAAAACTGGACTTGTCTATCAGCCTTTCACTGGGTATACGTGCACATGGCATCTGGCAGCCCAAACAAGTACCCGTGTTGCCACGGAGCCAGGCCAGAGCACTCCAGAGGTATTATGTCCTGCTTACATCATTTTTCTGCATATAACTCAAGCTGCAATGTACTGGAGAACTCTTGCCCTACTGAGTGCACCTGGCTCTCAGTGCCACGGGCTGGAGGTTCCTGGCCGCTGTCCCGCGGTGGCCGCAGGGCAGACCCCGAGCGGCCGCCCCGAGGCTCTGCCCAGGCTGGTGCGGTGCCGGGGATCGCTGCGGCCTGGGGAGCGCAGCAGGGCACAGAGCACGGGGAAACTGAGGTACAGGAGTAAGGGAAGGACACTTGTCTGAGTCTCCAAAGCTTTAATGTCACACTCAGGGCAGAACAAGTGACCAAATCTGACCCTGAAGGGGATGCTTTTAAGGGATGGGGGGAACATGGGGAGGACACAACCTTTGACCAACAAGAGGTATTAGGGGAGGGGTGCAGGGTAAGAACTCCCCAATAGAAGCCAACATAGGGAGGGAGCAAACCTTACAATCCAATTCTGCTTTGAGGAAGGGATGAGAGACAGGGAACACTCCAGAACTAAAGGAGTGTGCTATCTTTGACAGACAGGGTTAAGACGAGAGCACAAGGGAGGTATACAGGTGGATTGACATACATTTTGGCAGGGAAAACTGTGGTAAACAAACTCAGGACTGAACCATTAGGGAAGCCAAATGGGGTACACAGACTGAACCATTACAAACGTATGACAAGGAATATTAAAACATACTATAGAAGAACCAACAGACTACTACAACTGAGAAGATTCCAAGTCACCAGAGGTCACCAAGATTTAGAAATACAGCACACAGGATAGAACACACATTAGATGCAGTATTCTTGGATTCACATGAGGAGGTAGGGAGGTAGTGGGAGAACAGAACCCAGGCCAAGGTTCTCTTCCCAAGTCATACAGACAGCAGATTAGTTACATGTCAACAAGTCACATCATTTTTCATCCTCCCAAAATCTTTTTTGCTGTTCAAGACAAAAGATTTTCATTCACCTCACTCCACACTTTACTCACTCCACAAAGAATGAATTCTGACAGCTGTGCTTCAAGGAACAGCACCCTGAGTGCTTTTCTGTGTCCTTGGTTCATCTGGAAGGCAAATACATCCCTTTACACAAAGGACCCTGTCTTTAGCACACCCTGCAATGTTTTGAAACATTTGAGTTTGGTAAGGAGCCACACCTCAGCTGTCAAAGCCCTAAAATGAAAGCTCCATCAAAGACAGGCAGTGCTAAGAATCCTCTGCTAGTATGGACTTCCACGGAAGCAGGCCAAGTTAACAGTCACATACACACACATAGATTTATATCTATCAATATATGTTCATGTATGTCCTCTTTATACTTAACTGTGATCCAAAGAAATATTGGAGCCTATGCTCTGTCCTCCCTGGCAGATCTCTGAATCAAAACTTGTTACCACCTGTCCAAGCAATTCTGCATATTCATCTGGATTTAAAAAAATACAAGGCAGTCCACTTTCTAAGAAGAAAATCTTTGATAAAAAACAGCACATTAAAACAAATTCTTTAAGATATACAGCTTTCCTTACCAGCCTTTGCACTCACCCACCACGTTCTTCCAACACTCAACACCTGAGCCACTTCAAGACTCACCATGTGCTTGAGACACCTAGACAGTCCTTTTCTCACACGCCTGTGTCCAGGAGAGCAACCACTCGATTTGGTAGGATTCTCTTGGAGTCTTAGGTTGTGGACAGGGTCTCTCCTCCCTCATACATCAGTGAAAGAGAAGATGAATCTAAGGCATCGCAAAGCACCTACGTATGGCTGTATAGAATAGTAACAAATGGTTCTCCAGGAAGAGCAAGCAGGAGAAAGGGTGAGAGAGCAGAACCTCAAACAAGACAGAAGCAAGGCCAAACCAAATGCACAAATATGTGCATACCCAGTAATCTTTCACAGATATTATTTGTTTTTTTAATCCCTTCAGATGGCAGATGAATGGCCTTAACCCGGGATACTTATTCAAAGAATGTGAAGCAGTGACTGAGACTCAGATAATCACAGTAGCAGAGATGTAGCAGCCATCATCACAATGGACTTTCTCAATAACACAGGAAAACTTCACTGCTGAACCAAGTATGTAATGTATTTTTCCAGATGTCACTCTAATTTTGTCCTCTGCATGAGTATTTATGATAAAGCAAACAGATGACATGGACTTTGTATATAAATATGCATGCATGGAATATGTTCAATTCCTACACATCTCCTTAGGTACCAAATAAAACCACTTTGTCTATGTATTCCTGAAAGCCCTTGGAAAGGATCCGAGTAAGCATGAGGAGGGAGTTGGGCAGGCTTTGCAGCAGAAACGTACAGCTGAACTCCTGGCTGAATTTTGCTTAAGCATGGGCACAGATTGGCAATGGACAGCACTGGTACCTGCATAAATAAAGCTAGAACTTGTTCCACTTGTTGACATGTGGGGTGGGAAGAGGCAGGACCAAGCTGAAGCAGCCACAGACCTGTGTAGTAACACTAGGAAGTCAAAGTAATGCCATTCATGCTTATGCATCTTGCACTGGTCACCACTGTAAATGTCAGATGTCAAGGGTTTCCAAGAACTGATAGGCAAACCTGGGCTACATTTTTCTCACCATTTGGGCTACTATCACCAGCAAAAGCATGTAAAGCAGAAAGACCTGTTTTCTGTCCTAACCCAGAACCCCAGACACAACTTGTACAACTGTGGGGATAAGATAGGCTCTAGCTGCACCAGATGAGAGTCTCAGATGAGACTCTGGGTGGTGTAACCAAGGTCACTTCTCATTATCTCCTTCCAAGTAGTGGACAATCCTCTTTTTCCAGAACTGAGCTAGGTTATTTTGCAATATGCACCTGAGATTACATTAGAAAATTAATAGCTAAACAAAACTCTGGCCAAAAAGCAAATTAAATAGACCTCTTATTTCACTAATGTGTAATGGTAGTGGGGTTACGAAGGGCTTCATCCTCTGCCCCGTGCTCTTCAACATCTTCATAAATGACTCAGGCACAGGACTGGAAGGGATACAAAGTTCACAGACAACACAAACGTGGGAGGAGCTGTTGACCCCTCTAAGAGAGACCTTTGCAGAGAGACCTCAACAAATTACAGAACAGGGCAGTCACCAACTGTATGAAATTTAACAAGGGAAAATGCCAGATTCTGCACCTGGGATGTACAGACAGACTGGAGAATGAGAGGCTGGAGAGCAGTGCCACAGAAAGGCACGTGGGGGTCCTGGTCAATGGCAAGTTGAACAGGAGTCAGCAGTGCCCTGGCAGCCAGGAGGGCCCCCTGTGTCCTGGGAACATCAGGCACAGCATCACCAGCCAGGCAAGGGAAGGGATTGTCCCACTCTGCTCTGAGCTGGGATGGCCTCACCTCAGGGCAGTTTTGGGTGCCACAATATAAAAAAAAGAGATTAAACTATCGCACAGTCTACAAAGAGGGAGACAAGAATGGTAAAAGGCCTTGAGGAAAAACCATATGAGGAGTGGCTGAGGTCACTTGGTCTGTTCAGTCTGGAGAAGAAGAAACTGAGGGGAGACCTCATTGCAGTTACAACTTCCTTGTGAGAGGATTAGGAGGGGCAGGCACTGAATTTTTCTCTGTGGCAACCAGTGACAGGACCAGTGAGGGAATGGCCTGAAGTTATTCCAGGAGAGGTTTAGGTTGGATATTAGAAAAAGGGGTTTCACCCAGAGGGTGGTTGGGCAAAGGAACAATGGGGTCAAACAATATAGCCAAGAAATTTATGCTCCCCAAGGAAGTGGTCACAGCATGAAGCCTGACAGAGTTCAAGAATCCAGACCATGTTCTTGGGCACTTGGTGTGACTCTTGAGGATGGTCCTGTTCAGGGACAGGAGTTGGACTAGATGGTCCTTGTGGATCCCTTCCAACTCAGTATATTCTGTGATCCTGTGATACGCCCCTATTCAGCAGAGGATGGAAGCAAATGTTTATATATTTGAAGAATCTCACTGCAACCTGTGTTACATATTCAGAGTTTAGAATATGCTTTGTTTTTTCACTTGACTGGAACTAACAGAGTTTCCATATCAGAAAAAAAAAGTGACATCAAGTAATTCCCCTTTCATTCCCCTTTTCAGTATTGAAAAATTTACTAACACTAAAACTCTGCCTGGAGTTATACAAAAACTCTCTGGATTTATTTGCAACAATACAATGGACAAGTGCAAAAATCCTTTGGTCTATCTGCTATTATCTTCAAAATAATATAGAAAGCATATAAGTAATGCATTAAAACTTGCAAGGAACTCAGCCCAGCTATTCACCTTAGGTCAAACAAAGCAAAATATTTTGACTTCTAAAGACTGTTGCACAGCTCTGCTAATACCAAGAAAAGAGATTATTTACCATTCTTCTGCAAGGTTTCTCGCATTGACAATGAGCTATGAATAGATTTCTGAGGTATTGGATTTGTTTGGTGCTTTTAAATCCTTTTCTGAGTCATATTTCTCTGTTCACGTCCTTTTATTACAGATGAGTTAGTTGCAAAATCATATAATATCCCAAAACATCAATCTGAGATGGCATAATGAGAGCAGGATTCATGGAGTGTTTTTTTGATTTTTTTTGTAATCAATTACTGACAAATCAATACATTTTATACTATTTCTGCCTCCCAGTTTTATTATTTCATAAGGTCTGCAAGTTCAATTAAAGATTAAATGTGTTGAGTTATAATACCATTAATTGTTCTGACCTGGTGAGTTGTTTCTGGTTATATATGAATGTCCTTGTTTATGACAAACAGGACAATTGCCTCCCGCAGAGACACCGTAGCTGTAGTGTGATGTCCCACTGAGTATCCAGCATGGCTGCTGCTGGGGAGTGTGTGTGGTTAGTGTGGCTTGCAGGGAACTGCTTTGCACCTCCAACTTCCCCACCAGTGTCCTTGTGGTTAGTCAGCCAGACAAGTGATGGAGCAGTTTGGAGATGAGCATCTAAAACTAGCCCAAGATAGGTGGCACCTTCCACTCCTCTGCACTTCTGATTTATCTTTGTCGTGAGGTTCCTTGGGTTTTTTGTTGTTTTTTTTTTTTGTTGGGTTATTTGGGTTTGGTTTTTTTTTGGGGTGGGGGAGGTGGGATTTGGAGTCTTTGTTTGTAGGGGGGTTGTGACATTTTAAAAAGTTCTGAAATTATTTTTGTGAAAAAATTTGTTAAACCTGTCTAGAGGTTGTGCAGAAAAGTGTCCAGTTATTTAATTGATGGGCTTTAGATCAGACTACACCTAGCAAGTACTATAGACAAATATTATACTTTTCTTCACATATTTGCTGCTTTTTATAATATATTGAGAGTACATTTTATAACCCCTAGGGCTCTTTCCTGCTAGTACTTTTCCTCAAAAAAAGATGGTATAAAAAGGTAAAAGGAAAAATAAATCAACATAAAACCCTCAAGCTTTACTTCTCCAAAACATGCAGTAATCTTGGTTATAGTCAGCCCATATTCTTAGATCTCATTGAGCTTAACAGGAGACTTTTAAACACATCCATTCTGAAAAATATTCCCTCTTGGTTAATAAACTAAAGAACCATTTCCTTTAGACTCCTAAAGGAGTCCTTTCACTTCAGGCTGAGTTTTGCTGTGAATATTACAAATAAACACTGACCTCATATCCATTTAGCCTAGAAATACTTTTGTAAGCAAAGGTTAAGTGAAGCAAGCGACAAAAGGAAGAACAAAGCAATTTCTGGAAGATAAATCTTTACTCCTGTGCCTCAGTCATAATATTTATCTTGCTCATTTATGCTGAGGCTCCGGATAGAATTCAACAACATATCTGTATGGTCAAACACAGAGATTTGCTTTGCCAGCATGTGAGTAATTTCCAAGATGAAGACAATTATGTTTGTGCACAGCTACCTGCCCATGCTGACAGTTCACCTAAGAGGAGGGTGCTCTTGCTTTGCTCAATCAAGCACTTTGATTTCCCAAATGAGCTGCATATGTTCAGGACTAGGGATACTTCCTGCTCCCGTAGCCCAAAAGACAGCCCAGCCAAGCACCTAAGTTTTTTGCATCTGGCTATGCAGCTATGTTTTAAGAAAGACCCCCAAGTATGTTCTCTACAATAACTCTCTACGGACATCTACTTCATGAAACATACTGAGTTCCCCAGTACCAGCCACTGGGACAACTGCTGCTGCTCCTAACAGAAGAACCTATATGAAATCCCACCACAGAAGACTAAGAATATATTTGTAAAAATTTAATCCACAGTATCTTTGCTTAATACTGCAAGTCAGATCTTTTTAGAGATCCATGGGTATCTGGGGGGAGTCTGGGAAGTGTGTTCCATCAAATTCCATTGCTGTAAAGTGTTTGTAGAGTCTAATAGTGGTTAGTTTTTAGTGGTTCCTCCCAAATCAGTTGAAATAATCTCATGGTAGTGTATTCAATGTGTTCCACAGGATACAGAAATGAAGTTATGACCAAATCAGTTCACTGAATTTAGTGTCCTATGGCCAATATCAGGTATTTCTAATGAAGCGCTAAATAATGCAGCACATAAATATTTAAGAAAAATATATTTTTCACATTCTAGGTAAAAAAAATCTACTGCTTCTACTGAGCAAATGCAGAATAAGCTGCATGTAGGAAAGTCTCATGCCAGCATTAAGCATTTAAGAGTTTGTTTTTGTTTCAAAGCTTAACAGTTTATACACTTTCAGAACTGTCTGCTAGCCAAGAGAGGAAGCAACAACAGAAGGTATGCATAGTCACATATGGCCAGATCAGGGGAACCATCCGGACTTAATACCGGCTGAAGCTCTGGCCAAGAAATATTCCAGATATCCAGAGAGAAATCTGTGGGCACTTGGGCAGTCTGCATTGTGGCAAATAAACTTCACACTCATCCCAGACCTTGCATTGTCAAAATTAGAAAAATTCTATTTAATTAAAACTGTGTTTTTATGCATCCCCACCTCTAAACAGCAGGCACAGTAGTTTTTATTTGTTTTCTATTTTAGCAGAATGCAGTTTATGCCAAACTTGCCGCAAAGATGATCTGAGAGATTTGTTATGATAATAATAAGCAATAAAAGTTTAAAGTAAATATATCAGAGAGCCCTTGAACTCCTTTTCTAGTCATTCCTACTATCTTTAATAATATTCAATCTTGTAACAAGACTGCAATACAAGATGTCCTGGCACTCTAAAATCTTCTCATTTGATACACAGACACTCAGTAAATAAATCTGCAATGAAGTTCTTAAAGGTTTATTTCTTGCTTTTTAGCAGCTAGGCATAAAATACTGGGCTACAAAGTGCTTACAAATTAGATTACTGGAAGGGAATGGAATGCATTGTTATCTACTGAACCAATGATGGGTCAAATGGCACTTTGAATTTTTGTGGTGAATATGACGGCGATCTTCACACAGCACATTGACAGAAAGCAATTTTATTTACATTTTTAAATCCACATAAAGGTGAAAGATGTACCACTACAAAATGAAACATTAAATTTTTTGTCCCAAGGCATAACTGAGATCCCCCAAGGTCACATATAGTCTGAAATGAAGCAAGATTTTCTTAATCCTGCTACCAGTACATTTCACCCAGACCTTGTAGTACAGGTGATCTATTTTTGTTTGCCAGTCAAAAAATTTCCCAATTTTAAGATGGAGAAATAAGAAATAATGAGGGACCGTTTCTTTGTCCCTTAACTGTTCTGCACAAACAGATCATTAATTATGTTTGAGCTACTATAACAAGCTAGTTTCATCTGTACAGATAACAAGGTCTACCCATAAAGAGATGACAGCTTGGAAAAGCCTTATTCAAAATGAAATACATCACATCCTCCAGGGCCAGCAGCACTATAATGTCCATACTTTTAGAACAGAGTCTTTAGGAAATAATTAAAGCTATGTATAATTGGATACAATCTGTGTGTTAAAACACTTAAAGAAGAGCATATTTTTTATATGTATACCAAATGTGCCTGTCACTTTCAATTTTTTTAAAAAATATAGATTGAAAAATCTATCCATTACATCACAGTATTCCCCCTGCACTTTCTAAGAACCTCATGATTAAAAAGTTATTACTAACATTCTTGTTTGTAAGCACCATAGAATAGGTAGTGTTATAAAGAAATTATAAATATCAACAATAACTGCATTCTTCTAACTATTCTGTTTAACCATGGAGCTACTCCAAAGTACAACATTAAAAAAAGGACAACAGTTATTCACAGAAAAACACCATATTGCAAAGTACTGTCACACAGAGCACCTAGGAGGATACATGTGTTTATAAACTCTAGATGGTTCTGGTAGCAATGGCTGTGATTAAGGCTGCCTGAAACTTCATGGAATAAGACCCTTTTTTCAATTGCTTATAAGTTTGCTGAACTCCAGCTACTTGGAGCAAAATTTTTCCCTGCAAGGTATCTACCTGAGTATTTATTTAGTCCTTATGGAAGATTAACACAAAAATGGTTTAGAGAACAAGACTACAGAAAAATATCACAGGCTTTGGAAAATAAACCAAAACCAGTTTTTCTTTGAGAAGTCCTAATGCTGCATTTCTGGGGAAGGAGAAACCTTTAAAATGTGTTAGGGCATGGTCTTTTTGTCAGGCATATAATTTTTATGATTCCTAGAATGCTTGTTGGGTGTTTTTAAAATCAAGCCTTAACTACTTCCCAGAATTACCTCTGTTTCTACAGCTAAAAATCATTAGTACTCTTTACATGTTTTAACACTCTATGGCTGTTTTCGCAGAATGACCTATTCATGTTTCAGCTCTGGAAAACAGAGTTTGCCATCTTCAACAGTTGCAGTTGCACCAAGCAAGAACACCCCTTCAATCCTTACTCCGTATATCCTAGACCAACAAAACAAGATGCTGGAGCCAAGTTCTCCTTTCCTTTCCTGACAGTTCCTGCAGCTGCACTGAGAATGTAAAATCAGATAGACACAAAGAGAGCTTGCAATCCAGCAATTCGTTACAGGTTTTTATGCATGGATGATAGATACAAATTATCAAACAAAGGAAATTATAAGCTTAAAATTAATGGATGAAGAATGAGGGTAGTGGCCTGCAAATTGGTAACTTGTTGCAAGCTAACAATATGCTTCCATAGCTAACCATGGGTATTGCTCTTCAGGATAAAAAATAGAGCTTTCAGGACAGCTTTCTAGAAGCAATTAGTTGCTAATTAGTTACTGTGTTATGACAGACTGTCATAAAATGTAAGATGAGAACTGGACTTGTATGTTCTGTGAAGATAATGAAGGTTCAGCAAGCAGATAAAACTCAGGACTGCCTATGCTTACTGTTAGCAACCTTGGAAGATCCTTCAGGCTTGATCCAGAAGGTGCCTATAATTACTACAGTGAAAGGCTTACTCTCTTAGTCCAAGGGATCTGTTAGAGATCATAACCTGGAATAAGCTGCCCACATATTTCTGTTGGGAAATGTTTCCTGAAAGCATAATTCATAAAAGCTACTAAATTGTCCAAACTAAGCAACCAGAGAAAAGAAAGGAATTAACTTAAACACTTTGACATTTCTGAAGCATAAATGCTCCTAGAATTAAGTAACTTATTTTGTTGTTGCTAGTATGTCCAATGAATAGGATTGGCAAGGCAACATATCTTCAACTTTCTGGTTTAAGAATTTCTTACACATGATAATAAAGCTTTTTTATGATATAGGACTCTCAAAATCTGAAGTGCTTCCTTTATGAGTGAACTCAAATACATAAGGCCAAAGAGCAAGAATGAGAGACTTAATTACACAAATGTCTCAGAATCTACCTACAATGAGATCCTGTTTCAGATTTAAGCAGTCCCTGACTGTATTAAACCAAGCAGAATAAAATGAACAAGCAAAATCAAAATTCCACAAAGATTATTTCACCAGGCAGTGGTTAAAGCAATTACCTCTATTTGTAAGGTTTGAATTCACATTTCCTGAAGAAGTAAAGAAACTGAATCTCTTAAATCCCTAACCAAAGCTTCAGTCACTGGGCTGATGAGAAAAGTATGAACAAGAGACAGAGAAAATGATAGTGGAAAAGTCCTGTGACCCTGTCACAAGACCTTTTGTAAGTCTAGGGTCTTACACACCCAGATAGAACTGCTTCCTGATGGTCAGCATTCCCCTTTTTTTGGTTTGGGGGTTTTTTGGGTTTTCTTGGTTTGGCTTTTTTGGTTGGTTGGTTAGTTTTTGCTTGTTTTGTTTCTTTGTTTTCATGTTCTTATATGAATCAACAGAATACTAGAGAAGTGATGGTATTTTAGGCTGAAGTGGTGACATTTAAGTTAAATAACTCATAAGTTAAGTTAATAACTTTAAGTTATATTTAAGTTAATAACTAAGAAGTCTATCACAGCTGGCACTAATTCTGTTGTAAGTGATAGCTGAATGTGGGGTGCAGTCATTTATTTGGGAGCAAAGCTTTGCTATATGTTGTTCATTTCTTACAACTGACTAACAGGATGCTTGAAAATGTGAATGCAGCTGATAGCTGAGCCTGGGATGGTCAAGTCTGACTTATACTAACCATGGAAAAGTTACTGTTCAGTGAGGACGTGCACACTGACAAACTTGCAAAAAATATATTCAGACTGTCACGAGACAGAGCTAAAGTGCATGGATTAATTATGGAGTAGTATAAAGTAGTTAAACAATTAAAGCTAGAAATTGTGATACAAGAGATGAAAATAAAAGTTATTGCATGTAAGAGTAACTTTCTGCACAGTCATTTTGTTGGACATTTGAGAGAGGTTTTTTTCCTGTGTTCAATAGCAGTAAAATTGTATGAGAAATGGAAACCTTAGGTGGGAGTTCAGCCTTGAACCAAGCCTGTGACTGAGCTCAGAGTTTCAGGTTTGTGGGTAACACTGACTCAGACACCAACAATGCAAGATGTAAACAATTCTTAAGTAGTCAAGAATGAAATAGAGATAGAGGCTCAGAGACAGAGACAGGCTCTTGTGAAAACAGACATCAATATTAAGCAATTAGGACAGGATGAATCTTTATTCACATTCTGGGGTTCTTGAGATTTTCTTTTGATTTCTAAGAAGGAATTTGTGCTGGGATTGCTTTTTGATTACTGTACCTATTTCTATGCAACTAAAGTGATTCATTCATATTTTAGAACCAACAGTATTCTATTAAAGACTAACCTCCTGTTTCTTCAGGCATGAGAGGTAATAGTATGCATTTCCTACCATTCCCAATGAGTCTTCTAGCAAAACTAGAGGTCACTTTTATGCTATATATGATATTTCTGCAAATAATTCTCTGCCTAAGCAGTGATACATTTAACATCCTTAATTAACTTGAAATTACTTTCACTGTCAAACAGAAGTATCTCAATTTAAAACAAAAAAATAGTTGAGACAAGTTTTTTTTATGCCAGGCTATCTTTATGACAGCTTTTCTTTCCTAAATACAAACTCAGAAAGCATTGGAAACTGGGTTTAATTCATCAATGCAATTTCAGTGGTGTAGATTTTCCATGCCCACTGGGCATATTTATTGGAGTCTTACTGTAGCTGGTCACATTATTAATAGCAAACAATTTATTTGATTAATTTAGCCTATACTTCTGTTCATTACAAAACTTCTCCCATTTTGATTTCTGCTTATTTTATTCATAAGCATTCAGTGAATGTCTCCAGCATATTTTAGTCTGGAGTTTGTTTGGAAGCTCTTTGCTTCATCTAATCACAATGATTATTTCTTTGCTGGAGATGCTGGGACTTGAAATCCTCAGTTAGTATTATCTTTGTTCCCCTGACTTTGCCTCTGTAAGTGCAGTATCCAGAACACATCTGACACAAACAGTGAACATCTAGTGTCATATTTGAAGCACTGACTTACCAAGGGATGCACAAATCCATAGGAAAACAACCTTTCTCTAAACATTAATCAGACAAAACAAGTTGATATAAAGGTATGTTGAAAAATTAATAAAGAAACATGAGAATACAGAAAATTGAAATCTTTGGAGAAGCAAGAACCTTTATATATGGATCCTCACAGTATTATCCCAACTTATTTCAAGCCACTCCCCTGTTGTTCTATGATATATTTTCCCAACACAGAATGATCATTCATTCCAATCACCAATTGATCAGCTCCAGCTAAATCAAGGCAAAAAAGTGTGCACAGGAGTTATAAGCCTTCCATGAAATGAGAATTTTAGCATGTATGAGCAATGAGTTTGCTGTTTTTATAAATGTCATTAGTATTACTCCACTGGAACTAGTTTCCTCTAAACACACTGAAGACAGAATTGTTCCAAACATCTCTACAATCTTTGAGAACCTAACAAAAAGATAGGTCATAAAAAAGTCAATCATGCAAGGTGGACCTTGCTCAAAGGGGACTAAATGAAATAACCATCTTGGACTCCATCTAATTTCTCCATTATTACACAAAGCTGAGGTGAAAAAAAAACTCCCATAGAATCTCCCTAGAACCACCACATTCCCACAAACTAACAGTTCTTGATGAATACATAAGCATATATGCCTCTCATTACCTGAAAAGTTTTATAGGTCAAGAGGTTTAAAACTATCCATCAGCAATGGAAATGTAGTACAAATTTGGAGAGTGTAAAACACCTGAGCAAAATTGAGTCAGGGACCTACCCAGGGAGATAAATTTTAGCCTGAATCAAGAGGCTGACAAAGTCACAGCTCCACCTGTTGAGCTAAAGCAAACCATCCACCTGCAGCAGCTGGCAGCGCAGGTTTGTTTTTGTGCCAGACATAGATGACTAACACTGTGCTGCTTGGATAAAATAAAACATCAAAGTTTAGGGACAAACCATGCAGTCATTACTGTAGGTGAAGGAGTACTCTAGCCATGGAGCCATTCTGCCAGAGAACAAAAGGACTTGGATCTCCAGGAAGAGTCTCATGGCAGGCCAGAAATGGGATGACATTCTTCTGGGTAATTTTACTAAAGAATAAAACAATGACAGAAACAATAAAGAAATAAAAGTGTATAGAACCTGCTCAGCTCTTTTTGACTTCACAGAAGACTAAGTTGCCCAGACCAGAGGCTATTAATACCACATACCCATACATACATATTCTTTCATGTTCATTAGAAATGTTTACTACTTCTTTCCTGTGTGAGCTATCAGTAGAGAGTTCTCACAAAGAAAATCAAGCTAAAATGTAAACGTCTTTCCAACCCCCTTATAAAAATGGAAATATTTATCAAGCTAAAGACCCCATTTTGCAGCCAAAGAAATCAATGGCAAAGTTCTTCTGAGCCTGAGTGGTTTTGAATCAACATGCAAGTTTCTTGTGGAAGAATAAATAAAGCTACATTATTTGCTTTACATGGTCATTGTTCCAGTATATTTTTCTTCTGAAAAAAAAATCTGCAGTGGTCTGCAAAACATGTACATCAATAGGGCAGTTAGAGTTCAGCTTTAGACCTCAGATATAGTTCAGCAAAACGGCCATACATTGCTTTCTGAGGCATGCCACCATTTGCATGTCTTTGTAGTTCTTACAGTAGTAAGAGTGCTGTCTGAATGCTTCAAAACACACTTACAGAAAGAAAAAAGACACATTAATTTTCTATTTGAAAATCCTACACTTTAGTTTAATTTCATAGATAAAGGTATTTTTGTAGACTATTTCTTCAGAAGCTGGAGGAGTAGTCAGAATAAGTCATAAATTGTGACTGAGAAAATTCAAAATTAATCAAAAAAATAATTATTATCTCATAATTGTAGGATTTTTTGATCATTAATTATTATCCAATAATAATAAATATAATATTTTTAGGATAAGGGATAGTATCAAATGCACTGCTTGGTTATAGAAAAATACTGTAATAGATTCTAAGTAGTCTAGAGGTAAATTCAGCAGATTCTTGGCAAAAACATTACTCTGTAATATTTTTGAAGACATGGATATGTTATCTTTTCCTCCATGGAACAAGTTTTATATCCCCCAAAAAAATGCAAAAACCATACTGCATTCACTTTCTCCTAGCTCAGTAAAGCACTGAAGCATATGTGAGCAAGTGTTCTGACTTCAGTTGAGATTGTGTCTTTTTTCTAAAAAGTAGTTGCAAGCTATTGGCCTTCTCTCTGAAGTGTCTGCTACAACACTGCAATTTCAGAATATCCTATAAATTGTGGAGAACAAAAACAGCACCTCCTCTAATGTACTTAGTCAACATTTCCATATTCATTTGAGTTGTGTTACACTGGAAGACTGAACCATATAATTACAATCTGCTAATCCATAGAATATCTTTTCCAAGACTCACAGTCTGCTCTAGCTAGCAAATATTTAGCACATTTAAGAGCCAAACACAAGCTATATTCCAATACATTTATAATTCTGTGGGATGGTACCTTACAGCAATGCCTTGTGCTAGCAGAGACAGAGAGCTGAGCTCTCCTTCACAAGGAAGGAGACACCCAGCAAGAGGTCCCACTGAGTCAGCAAAGACAGAAGCTAAAGATATAGATGATGAGTCACAAATAACACAGTCTTGGCAAGGACCAGATAATATCATTTTTTACCCAACCTGAGTGACCACTCACAGACGTGATTTCACTGAGGTATCTGACCAGATAATATCATTTTTTACCCAACCTAAGTGACCACTCACAGACATGATTTCACTGAGGTATCTATGCATTTCCCTCTGCTTGCAACATGTACTACACTGCCACCTGCTACAAGCAAGTCAGCTAAGCAAATGTGATGGTTTGTGGAAGCAGAGAGAAGAAACAAGCAGGAATATAAAATGTGGACATTGTCAAGTAATATCTATTGCAGATGAAGGCAGCAAGATGGAGTCCGTCTTTATAAATTGTAAAGGTTTTAATGTACTATTTATTATGCACATCTTTTATGTCACATTTCTGTAGTCTTTCTTATCTTGCTGATCCTTAAAGATCTGTTCACTCAGCAATTGTCTTCCACAGAGCTACAGTATTATTGCCATGTTTTACCTATCAATATTTCTTACAAAATCGTCTCAAGGTGCAAAGTATTCCCCACATAAACATTAAGAAAAATCTCTGTATGTAATACAGAGTAGTTGCAGTAAGTGACAGCAGAAATTATTCTAAATTAGAGTCAAATTATAAATAAACATTCTGATTTTAAGCACACCAATATTTTACAATACTGTTATTGACAGTGCAATAAGCATGAGGACACAGTTTTAACAATATTCCTATTTTAAGTCTATCTCTTCTTTAGCAAGACTTCAAAGGCTATGCATGAGAATGTAAATATAAAAAGCAGTCCATTAATTTTATATAAGCAGCTTTATATACCTGAAGGCCTATGACAACATTTCTTGACAAAATAGCCTAGCAGAAGGACTATTTTTCTAAAGTTCAATCAAGAATAACTTATAAAAATGACTGTGCAGATAAATATTATGGTACAGGTGGTCTGAACTACCCATTAAAAATTCCATTAGCTAAAATTTTTTAAGAGCTGCCAATTACACTTTCAATTTGAAGTGGTATCTGAATAGTGACAAGCAATTCTCAGAAATAGAAATGGTCTACTTAATCTTCAACATAAACAGAATCTGTCCTCCTCACATAAGTAAACAAACCATCAATTTACATGGAATCCTATCTTGTATTACACTGCAGGATCAGGGCATAGGATGTGCTGCAGAGGAGTCTTTGTTTGTCCATGGTGTTCCCAATATACGGCCAGAATGTTTCTCCTTTTCTATTTTTACTGTTATCCGGTAGCTCACATGCACTGCTAAAACAAGTGCAGGAAATATTGTGCCAGCTGGAAGTTAACTCACACATAATGCAAGGCTGACATAGGGCAGGGGAAGGAGAAAGAGGATCATAAAACACACTGGTCACTAATCACTGGTAATGCTACTTCTGTTATTTCAAAGCATGCTCCAACTAGGAAGGAAAGAAGCATCTTTTAATTTTCAGCTGAGGATACTATACTGGTTAGATTTAAGCGACTATCTACTTTTCTTTTTAATTAAAAAAATATAATTCTAATGTATCATATATTACTATAATAATAACAATTAATATATATTATGTATTTTAATGTATTATAATTTAATTACATGCCTTTCTAAGAACAAAAGTTCTTCTTTCCTACTGTTATTTTGGCTGTCAGCTCTGCTTCTAAAACAAGTCTGTTGCACAGCTATCACCAAATTTTAAGTAAATATGCAAAAAAATAACATAGACATATTTGGCTTACCAGTTTTCAAAAGCCCAGCAAAATAAGAGCATTCACAAGTGCTCTTGTGTACACAATAACCTGATTACCCACACAAAGAAACAACCAGGCTCTTTGTTCTTTTGAGTTTTGTGTCAAGTCTGGGTTAGAAGATGAAATTTGAGGTAAAGAGGGCACTAATATCATAATCATTTGGTAGGCCTAATTTCTCCCCCTCCAACAACCTGCAGATTTGGAAAGAGCAGATATCTTTGCATGCACTGGTCAAACTGTCATCAAAGTGATCAAACAGATTAACAGAAGTGATAACCCAGAGGACACTGGCAAAACTAACTTGTGAATGGACAGGACAGAGACCAACTGGTGGACAAAACATTTTCGAGCAGATTCCAGGGGTAAGGAAGAAAATATTACTAAATCTCTCCTCGGAGAGATGACACAGTGTGCAAAGTAGATGAACGTCCCTGAGACATTTGTCACTGGCTGGACAGTGAGACATTGACATTAATGAGAGTGGCATTTGGAAG
This sequence comes from Chloebia gouldiae, assembly GCA_003676055.1. Taxonomy (NCBI): domain Eukaryota; kingdom Metazoa; phylum Chordata; class Aves; order Passeriformes; family Passeridae; genus Chloebia; species Chloebia gouldiae. The sequence goes on along the minus strand of QUSF01000003.1, from coordinate 24,051,927 downwards.
ATAAAAGCAGTATCTCTGCAGCAGACAATGCAGTTGTGAGACACGACGCACAGGGATATGGGGTAATCAAAAGGGACTGGAGAATGTTCACATCCAGGAAAAGCATCACAATCACTATTCATGGCAGAATATGGATCAGGAATAACTGGCTTATGGTTTTATCTGGAAGGCTGGTGGAGATTGTGGGTTATTTTACCTCTCAGCCCAGTCAATTCCCATCACATTCGTCCATTGAAGGACTCTTCATCAGTCATTCACTTACACCTGCCTTGCCAAAAGTCACTGTTTCATTGACAAGTGTTTTCAGGCAGCAGAGCTCTAGAGGATGGCTCTGTTGATAGTAAGTGGGATTTACAGGGGTGGAGGAAGTTGCCTGTGATTATCTCCTCATGAAAGCAAGTGGAGGGCTGGGAGATACCCGGAGCACTGTCTGCCAGGACACAGGCAATCAATTGAAGGGAGCAAGATTTGGCTGCCCCTCAGAGATGCCTCAGGGTGCCACTACCCCAAAAATAACATCAGCTCTGTTGGAGAGACACTCCTGCCCCAACCCATAGGATTTTAAAAGTCACTGTTAATTAATAATTCCCTCTTCTCATGTCTGGTGTCAGCCATGTCTCAGACCTCATTTTTTACTCCAATGCTTTTGGATATCTCTGGTGTCTCTCTAAAAGGAGAGGATTTTGTGGTCCTGGGATAGAATGAGACAAACCTGAGCATTTCAGAATAGGTTTCCTGTCCCCAGATTCATTCTACCACCCCTGTTCCACCACATACTCGTGTATTGTCCCTCTGACCAACTTTTCCTCAGAAAATAAAGCTACCATTTCAGCACTGAGAGAAAGTCAGCAGCAACAGTTAACAAATGCATCGATTTACTGGTCCACCCGCCTCCTTCTTCCTTCAGGAAAACTGGCACAGGGCACCAAGCCCCAAGTCCAGAGCGTGTTGAGGATGAGGTCTAAGCAGCAGCAGCCCGAAACCTTGACTAGCCCGGGACGGGGCGCCTGTGAGCGAGCAGCCGGCCGTGCGGGCCGGGGCCGGGCGCTGTCCGCGGTGCTGCCCGGCCCGGGCGCTGTCCGCGGTG
>QUSF01000003.1:24016943-24039917 GCA_003676055.1 Chloebia gouldiae | reverse complement strand
TGCCTGCCGTGTGTCCTGCCCTGTCCCTGCTGCCTGCCCTATCCCGCCTGCTGCCTCACTCTGCCCGGGAGCGGGCGCTACCCTCCTTGCCCTGCCTGCTGCCCGCACTGCTGCCTGGGCACAGCCCTTTCCCTCTCTGCCTGCCCGCGGGAGCCGGCTGTCTGCCTTAAAGGAGCATGACAGAGCACCTTCTTCCTCTTTTTTCCCTTTCATTTTAGTTTTTCCACCTCCCTCTGCGGTGTCCCGTGCACCGACAGTGCTGCTCCGCCTGGGAAGTCAGCGGGCGCCCGCCAGCCAGGCACGGAGGAGGATCACAGAGCCCAGATGGGTGATGGCTGCGGGAGCCAGGCTCCAGGATGGAAGGGTTGCTTCTCCCACGCTAGCAGGAACCTGTAGCTGGGCAGCCCCTCGGAGTGAAGCTGGAAAGCTCAGCCCCGTCGGGTGCTGTGGCTTATCCTGCCAGCTGCCATACAAATGGGAAGCTTTCACCAACCTGTTTCTGTTTCTACTGTACAAAGAATCCTATGAATGTTTTTCATGCACTCTTCCATCCCCTAAACAGTATCATTACTAGTGTGACATTGGGACAGGTTGAAGGGAAGGATACTAGACGCACAGAGCAGTCTTACCAGATGCCCAAACTCAATAGCAAACCTCAGATTTATCACTTCCCAAAGCCAAAGCAAGAAGCGTGCCAGTAAGCTGTACAGAGAGGGAAATGAGAAAGAAAAGGAAGACTTCAGTTGTCCTGTCAAATCCTTCTCTCAGAGCACATAGGGGTAACTAATATCTGTGATCCGAGGATTCAGTATCAGGCTGTAAAATACTGTTTTAATTTTGGGGTCTGAGTTTGGAACATTATAATAAAAGCGGAGCAGGGAAAGAATGGGGAAGGTAATGAGCACTCTTTGAAAGAGCTGCAACAGAGACCTCCCCCACAGCCATTTCTGTTCCAAACACCTGGAAGATGGACACCTCCATATGCTTCCAGCACCATCACTCTGCTAGACATGCAGAATGCTCATGTCACAGCTTTGAACAGAAGTGTGCAGCCTGTGAGGAATCATACTGTCATCCTGCCCCTCCAGACAGCCTCTGCGGTGCAGTGCAGGCTAAAGCTGCCTAGGGACTTCTTGTTTCAAAAGGATAACAAAAAACTGCAGCTGACTTTTCCCTTGCAACTCCTTCCTTCCTCTCTCCCACTCTCACTTCTCTGTAAGTCTGGGGCTAGAAGCACACCTAATAAACAATCTAGAGAGATGAGAGAGAGAGAGGAGATAGACAGATAGATAGATAGATAGATAGACAGACAGATAGATTATAGATATTGCTCTCTTTGCATAGAACAAACTTGCTATAGACTGTGTGGAGCATACTGCTGATCATTGCAATAACTTTCTGTTTAACCCAGCACAGTTACTTTTATTTTAGATATGAAATTGCCAGGTTAGTAGGGAGCAGAAGAAGCAAAGTCTGCCAGGTTTCAGTAGGTCATATTCTTGGAGAAGACATAATTTCTTCAGGAAGGAGAAATTCAACTCTATGTATAACTTGATTCAGTTTACTCAAATTCTGATCACTGCCTTTGCATTAGAATGACAAGGCAGTCCTAGGAGAATAATCATTCCTTCAGCTGGTCAAATAGAAGAAGTTCCTCCTAGCCTTTCTCATCCAGATTCTTATAGCTCGTCTGGAGGAGCATTGTGGAGGAGCTCCTGGCTCCACTGGACTCACAAGTATGCCTTACCTTTACTTCATCCCATTGAAATGTCCTCACCCTGTGAATTTAGCAAGGTCTCCTATAAATGGCTTGATCTGTGTGACATCTATTTGAATTGTTGGGAAGACTCTTGAGGCAAAGCTCTTAAGGATGGATGAATCTGTTGACTGAAGGTTCAGACTGTTCCAAGGTCTCATTGACTTAACTGAGGGCTTCTTTCTTTGCCCTTCAGCTGACCTCCTTAGCCAGAGGCCACTAGGACAAACTTTCTAAATACGCTGGAACTGAGATTTCCTTCAGAAATGCCATTCCAGAAGAAAGGAGCAAGAAGTATATACAAGTCTGGGTTAAGCATTTTTATTATTAAAAAAAAAAAAATGCGAAGTCCAAAGTATTCCACTTGTGGACATGTGATACTTTTTCAAAGGGAATAAAATGATAAAATGCATATAAAAATCTGACATTTAAGATTTTTGGATACAATCATTTGACTTTCACCTGAATTTGTAATATTGATGCAGCAGCTTAAGTGGAATATTAGATTTTTGAAGTGAATAAGTGAATTTTAATTTCAACCATTTGGATGCTGTTTGCAATTTTAGCAATAAGGTCCTCATCAAAGCAGTATCAGCTAGTGAGGTTTTAAATGATCACAATTCTAGGCTTAGTAACGGAGTTTGAAAAAGGCTTTAGAATATAATTGGACTATTTTAAAAGCTTGGAAATACATTTGAGCCTTTAGGTATCTTCCCTGTTTCTGCAAAGATAGCATCCTGGCTTGAAGAACTGAAAGGGTCACAAGCAGAAAATCCAAAGACAATGGCAAGTGATTAATAACTGTTACGGGTTCCAATGGAAGATGGGCACATGGTTTAATTGCTTGAGGCACTAGAAGAAAATACAATGCTGTAATGATAAATATCAAATGATTGTGCTAAACTTACTGCACAATGTAACTAACCTGTCTAAACATGGACAGTTATTTATGAAATAGTAAATAGAACTGAATCCCATGGAATCCTATTCATAGAGGCCACATCTCTTATTTTGGAAACAAACTGATTGTGAAAAAAAGCAAAGCAAAGAAGGCAAAAGTGGGCCAGAGAACAATGAAATCTATTTAAAAGGGGAAGAAGTGAAGGAATAAGAAGAGAAAGTTTGATGAATTGGTGTCTGGCAATATGAAGACTATTTCAGTAAGATTATTTACATGAGTGCTATGAAGTGTCCAGCCTGTAAACTGTATAGTACATATGTAGGGCATGTGCAACTCCACTATCTTATCTATATGCAAGTTGAAGTACTACTGAATTCAGCTGGAGTTGCATATGCACTACAATGACAGATTATGGCCTCCACAGCTTTTCTATATTTGTACCGTACAGTGTGTGGGCCAGATGCCTCATATCACTCATGTAAATAATCTTATTGAAATGTTCTTCATATTGCCAATCATTAACTCATCAGACCTTCTCTTCTTATCCCTTCCCCTCTTCACATTTTAAATAGATTTCTTTTGTTTCAAGGAAATCTTCATGTTTGAAGAGAGCATTTTTATGGTTGGTATAAATACTACAAACAGAGTCCCTTGTCACATTATATTTCCATTTTTCAAGGTCAGAATATGACTGTATGTACTATTGCTATTTCTAAATATAAAAATATCTCTGTGAGACTTTTATTTTTATTACATTGATTTTTGCCTACTTACAGTCAAAGGCACACCACAAAGTGATATTTCTCTGTATCCCATATGGAAAAATACAGGAATACTCCAACCCCTTCAAGAGAAATACCTTGTATTCATGGTGTTCTTAACTATTTCTCCTGACACTATACCATGAGGATTCACACCATGCTGGAGTGTGATGTGATGTTCAGCATCAAAGGCTAAAAGGTAATGAAGAAACAGCTGTGTCTGGACCACTCAGTGCTTCTGTGATACAAACATGAGTAAGCCTACAGGCTTCATGAGACTTATTGCAGGTGACACTCAGTGTGCACATATATACTCAGGATTTTACCAAAAAAATACTTGAGATGAGGTAAGACATAAATTATAATCTATATGAATAAAACTTACAGCCAAGTTTATCTATGGGATTTACTCATTAATAATGTCTTTAAATTAATGGAGGAAAGGAAATAATTAATTTAATAAGTAAAAGTCTTTTGAAATTCCATTGCATAGGGACCCTCTTTTTTAATATAATATTTATAATAGAGATTTTTATTTGTATTCCACATTTATTTTATCCACTAGATCTAGAAAATTTTCTACAGTGGGAATACAGGAAATAGAAGTATTTCAGTAATAGCTATAAGAAGTGGAGAAAAAGAACTTAAAGTAAGAAAGGAGTCTGTACTAAGTCTGTATATTAGGTCCAGAAAATACTAAAACTTGGGTGAGTTTCCAGAAGACAAATTAGATTTCAAAAATAATGTAGGACTAAGTGAATTGCTTGATTAAAATCCAATTATTAGAATATTTCATGATGACCACTCTAGGGATTATTAGCTGACAGCAACACTTTTTGGAATAATAAAACTTGATAACAAAAATTTTATTAAAATTTCTATGTCTATGAGTATGGGTTTTAATTGCAAAATAACACAATGTGTATCATGTCAGCTAGGAAGGCTTTATACAAGAGAGCTAAAATATGAGAGTTAAATTGCTTTGAAGAAGAAACTGACGTAAGGGTGAGTCTGCAAAGCCAGTTTGCTTTCTTTCAGTGATGGTGAGGAAGAGAGCAGGGAACTCTCTGAAGGCTTCTTGGGCTGCCAGCTGAGCTGAAGGCAGGAGGAATGCTTGCAGCCCAAAGCATGGTCAAAACAGCCGCCCTTGGCTCCTGGGAGCAGTTTACTTTTCAAGGCTTGAGTCAGAGAGCTGCATAAACCTTGAGCATTCAGGGCAGAAGGACACTCGACAGAGAATGCGGAAGAATGGCAAAATTTCACCCCAAAAGCTTGCCAGAGTAGGACATCCTGGTTTTACATCATATGTGCCAAAACAACATTGTGAAGCCACACCCTGTGAAGCAGCAATCGGCTATTTTCCATTCACTGTATTATAAACAGGAATAAAATCTCTGATGCAGTGTGAAGTTCACTGAAGGCAGATCTCTTTAGTATCTTTCCCTCTGCCTCTTTTTTTCTCCTTCAGCCTGTATTGACTGCGTACACCCAACAGCAGTGCTGTCCCGAAGCCAGAATTTACTTGTCACTCTACAGAGTGGCTGCAGCTGCAGCCAGGCAGGACAGGACATCAGGCTGCATGCCCAGTCGGGCTCTTCGTGATGCTCGAGCCATCACACTGAAGGCTCTGGGGGCAGCTCTTTCCACCCACTCTTCTACCTCTTGGGGTTTGTGGCAAGCACATTGGTGCCAGGCTGACAGGCTGCGGGTGCTGGGTCTGCTGCTCTACACTCACCTGCTCACAGAGCCAGGCTGGGGCTACAGCTTTTACACACTGCAGTAAAAAGCTCTGTTGACCTCAGAAAGAGAAGTACAGGTGGTAAATTACTGGAATGGTTGTGTCCAAAAGGAATTTTATTCTCTTTTAAGAAAGCATCTGATAAAAGGATAAATCATCTCAGATAGAGGAGCCTGAGCTCAGACACAGGACTCTTCATGTCAAATACAGCTGCCACTGGCTGTAGCTAGGAAGAAACCAGCTTCTGAGTGAGTATTCAGTGTGTTTTGTAGAGCTCTGAACCCTTTCACATTTCTTTTGCTGCATGGTGGGTTTGTAAATTACCAACCACACTGATTTTTCCTCAAGCTCAGTGAGTAGCAGAACCTGAGGGGGATTTTTTACCTTTCATAATGAATAACTTAATATTGTTTAGCCTACAAGACAAAATGAGCTATCAGGAAACTATTCATAAAAATTTTGTCTTTCGTGTTTTAGACCTGTAAATTTGGGTGACCACTCTATTCATCATCAGATAAATCAAAGTATTAAGATTTCCTTTGAACAAGGTGAAGTTGAGCTTTTGTGAGAAGTCTCCTTAGGATATGTCTTGCAGCAACAAGAATTTTTAAAGACAATTTTTTTTCCAAGTCCCCAAACAAGTAAATTATTTCATGTGGTCAGGTCTTAAGACCAGTAAGTAATATCTTTTACACTGTTCAAGGCTGTTTACATTTCATGATCAAGATTGTACATTTTAGTTATAGTATTTAGGACTAAAAAGGCACCAACGTGTTTTATTTTCTTTGTTAGCTAGAGGGAATTCTCAGTCACAGTTGTAAAACACAGTCATCAGCTAGACAATAGCCCACCAAGTGAACGACATTTTGTTACTTCACTAAAGTACGAAACAACTTTGATATTTTCAGTGTTTAGAGGATCAGAAAGAAATGTGGCAATATAGGAAGGAGCCCAATACTTTGCAAAGCCATGCAAAAATACATTTCACCTGTAATAGCAATACGGTAATTAACTCGTTTTGTTTACCCACGCCTACATCTGGTATTAAAACCAAGTGAGATATTTTGGACTAGAATATTGTGAAATCTATTAGAAGTAGACAAGCGCTGGAAGAATTTTCACCTTTGAGAAAAACCTGAAATAGATTTTCAACTTTACTTTATAAGAGAAGAGAAAGCTTCAGACAACTTATCAAAGAAATTACAGAGGAAATTAAAATCCAACTTTTCCACTGCAGTTGTTGCTGAGGTATGAACAATACGCTAAATAAAGCAGAGACAGCTGTTAGGAATGGCAGTATTAACGAATACATGCTGATAAACAAAGGGATGTCGATTTGTCGAGTTAGTTTGTTGTGCTTTTGTAATAGCTACACTGCACACAGACATTTCCCTTTCACTCTTGAGAAAACTTCACTAAAAATTTTTTAGTGAATCCAAAAATCAGAAGAAAGAAAAATAGCCAATTCCCTTGGTTTATATTATTTAATACAAAATTTCGTGCTTTCTCTGTCAGAGACTGCGGGGTGATGGTGTTAATTAGACTGGATTACAGCAATCTTCCAGTGCCACCTTGTGGCTTGGTATAAATACCGCAAAAGGCATCTAACAACCCTCGCCAAGCAAAAGCAGCCAGTTATCCGTGCAGCAGTCCGTAAACAAAACAGAGAGCTGGAAGAGAGTTTTCATCTTAGATATTAAATTTCTGCCCCTGACCCAAGAAAATGTCAGCTCTGGCTGGTAGAGAGTAGCACCCATCACACCAAATGCTGATATTTGGGCACTGCTCTAAGGATGTCCCCAAAGCAGAGTGCAGAAAGATCCCTGGGGAGGCTTTGCAACAGGCCATGTTGTAGTATGTAAGCATTGCTCTAAGTTACACCATGTAATTTAGCACCAAAGATATATATTTTTTCGTTTAAACCACTATTCTTATTTCATGATGTGATGGAATGCACCAACATAAGCAAACATTACCATATGTGGACGTCGGTTCCAGTCTTGACTACTCTCCCTGTGAAGATTGTTTCTCTCAGGCCACCAGGATTTGTCTTGCTGCAGTGTGAGGCTGTGCTATCACATCACACTCACAGCAATAGAATCACAGCTCCTGAGCAGCTCCCTTCCACATTGCTATGAGAGCTCCTTGCACACAACACAGAGTACCTTGGTGCCACCAATTGGTATGTGGACTTCTTAAAGCTGGAATTTAAGAGACATAAATCACCTGAAATAAAACTGGTTGATTTCATTGACACATATCCCAGAGTACATAATAGTTTTAAACAGGGAAGGGATATCTTTGAACAAGGCCCAAGGATGTCAGCAGCAGTGGCAGTACACTGGCAAGAGCTGCAGAACAGCTCATACTCAGACTGGTCCTGTGAGCTGTGATTTGGGGGTGGACAGTCCAATTCCCCAGGTTGGCTAACCTCACATCCTACAGTGAAACTCTCATTTACAGCTGTACATAACTTGCAGTGACTGCAAGGACATTTGGAGGATATAAAAAAAAAATAAACCAAGGGGAACCAAGTGGCTCTATTTCATGGATTTTCATTGAAAATCCATGAAACCCACAAATGACACATGAATTAAAATAATCTGTAGGATGCTAAGGCAGAGTTTACTAATAAGATTAAAATCAGCCCTGGATAGTTATGCTTTAGATGATCATGCAGTGCCAGGTAAGCATCATCCAGCAGCCTTTAAAATGGGATTCGTGTTTTGGAGGCTCAACCAATTACCCCACTGACAGATCCCTCTTTTACTTTTTATCCTATACTTCTTACAGAGCTATGCTGACAAATATTTTGTTTCTTGTCATCTGTCAATAGTGTATATTATGCTATTTTCAAAGGTGCTGAGCTTATGTAGTGTACCACTCATAAGGTAATAGGATCATAAAATATAATTGTAAGAAGCACATTTTCAGAAGATTCATCTTCCTCTTGAGGACATAAGATGTGTCCATGGTTTTATTTCTACACATAGATTTAAGGAGACTATCAGATGCTGACAGAAGCCTGATTTAAACAGCAATGGTGTTTAAGTCTAGTAAGGTGGCCATGATCACCCCAGCTCCCCAGGTAAATTGAAGCTTGCAGGTCTCATTTTTGTCTTTACAGAGGAGGAGGGTTTTAAGATGAAGAACAATACTCTTCTAAGCCAAGAGCATGCTAGCTACATAGGCAGCCATGTACACATCAGAACACGGATGTACTATTTTTTTCAAGTTCAGATTGTTTGCAGATTTAGATATACAGTATAATATATATAATACTCAGAAAGAACAGACTGTTTAGGATAGAATCTGCTTTTCTCACCTGACAAGTTTCAAATACTGCAGTAAAATAAATTCAGTAAATTTGGATTCTACAAATCAGCTAGTCTTAAGGGGGAATTATATTTAAATTTGAGACAGGTTGGGAATTGTGTAATTCAATTAGATTTTAAGTTCAGCTAATTTAAAACTTTGCCAGTATGGTACAATGTACTTAGAAAAAACAGACATACAGTTTTACAATTTGTTCACTTTGAGTGCCACTCATTAAAATTAAGCAAATCCTTGAGTATGGTAGTTCAAATTCCTAGTTTGAATTAAATCCACAGCTTTAACAATATTAACTGGACTCAGTATAAAGCTGGTCTGAAGGAGTGATAAATAGGTTGCTGTTTGGTTTCCATTTGAGTGCTGGGCACTGCAATGGTAGATTAATTACCCTTAATTAACTATCTCCTTTGTAGAAGCTTGGAGCAAACTCTCTAATGAGACCAGAAGGAGAGCGGAAGCACTTGGTTCACTTAATGCACAGGTATCATCTGTACAATGATCTGCCCCCGAGCAGATGGGGTGTGCTCACAGCAGCCGAGCTCCCGGCCCTGGCAAATGTGACAAATGGAAAAAACTTGGGGAGACAGCAGAGCACCACCAATCCACGTGGAGACAGCACAGTCCCAGCTGTGGGCTACAGCACCTGTGCTAATAAACATCAGGGCACCACTCATCTGAAAAGGAGCAAATTTTTTCCAGTACCTGGGTTCGCTTAACCCTAGGCTGTCCATATATTCTTTTTCACCAAGGATACTAGTCAGTGGACAAGGAAGCTAGCTTTCATTTTAAAATACATGCTCTACAGAAAGATTCAATTGTCAGTACACAGATAATACAGTTTCCAAAGCTGTGGAAGCCTGGCCAGTGTTTTGTAGGCCACATATAATAGCATTGGACCTCCGAAGGCTTCTGGATAGTTTCTTATACAGCGTCAAAGAGGATGTGGTAGCTCTGGAGGATGACAGTATCAATATCAAAGGAAGAAAATGTAATCTTTTGAGCTAGGAAGTGTAGTCTGAAACTGCCTCAGAGACAGAGAAAAGATACATTTGAAAAGCAAGGTTAAGAAAGCAGTAAAGGCAGAAATGTTAATTTTTGCAATGCTTTGGAATAGCTGAAATCTATGTAAGAAGGAAAGAAAAACCAAACTAGAACCAACTCATTGATTAATTGAAACAGTTAGAGAGAAGTTTTAATTAACTTTTTTTAATAAATAAAAGTCAAGGAAAGCCAATACCTGTAAAAAGTTAGAGTACATACTCTTTCCAACTCAGCAGTGTTATACTTCTGTCTCTTTCTATCCAAACAAATGGAATACCTCTTCACCAAATCCACACCTCTGTTAAGGCTCCAGGGCTTATCCCCATGTGTGGTATCTGACTTCCACGCTGTTTGAAGGGAGGCTCTCTCCCTTCTGTACCTCAGAGGACTCATAAATTCTCATTAAGAAAGGCCTCTATGCATGACAGTCCCTGGAAATAGCGCTTCCTCACCTCCATGATGATAATCCAAGGTGATTCAAACACACAGAACACCTGTATTTTCCCAGGCCTTTCATAGGCAGCAGACACCCCTGTTCATGACATGAAACCCAGCTCCAGGTAGAGCTGAACAGCTGAGAACAGAGTGTCTGCTGTCCCGAGGAAGTACCCTGAGATGGGCTGAACACTGGAGAATTCAAAGCTTTGGGATGCTCTCGACAAACACAGCCTGAAAGCACCATGCTCTCAAGGACTAAGAGAGAGTGTCTGTTCTTTGTTCACAGCCATAGCTAGAGAAATTAAAAACAAGGATTCCTTCTTAGCAAGGAGTCACAGGGAATAAATGTTTGGCATTAGATAATAGCTGCCTCTTTCTTGGGCTAAATACCCCAGGGAAAGACTTCTGCTTCTGAATATTTGTTTACTACAAAGCCTCCTTCTACTTCAAGATACTGGTGGATAAATCAAGCAAGACCCTTTCATCACAGTGGCAGGGTGGGATCATATAACATGTGTGACAAAGCAGGTTAGTGAGCTATCTACAATCTGGTTCAAGAGCCCCAGGAACTGCTGTTGTGCAGAAGGGTATCAGAGGTACCTGCTGTGTCCTCTTCTCAGGGCTGAGGACTGGAGCCATTGCCCACTTATGATTGTATGACACAACAGCTTGGAGAGTCCCCACCAGAAAAAGCTATTATTGACTCAGGCCCAAGCAGTGGCCTACTTCAAACTGGCTGCAAAGGAGACATAATATAACCTTATATTACAAGTCCAGTGTCTATGTGGATATGAACAAAAGAGTTGGAAGAATTAATGTGAAAGGTATTTGACTTCAAAAAAGAGAATGCCCTAAAAAAGAGAAAACTAGGAAAGAGGCAAAAGGGCAAAATTTTTTGCATGGTGTGGAAATTGTTTTAGGATGTCCTGTTAGAGGCTGGCTCTAAAAGGAAGAAAATCACAACTCAGTTAGAGTTAACAGGGTGAAGAAAGATTTCAAAAGTAAAAAAGAAAAAATAAAAGTAGTTTCATCCATGTGAGGAAAAGAGATCATTAAAAACTGGAAGGTTTACAGAAAACCACAAGGAAGCCCAAAATATTTTAGGAGCAATTTACTGAAGGTATAAAAATGTTTCATTAAAAAAACCTCTTTTTAAACACATCAGAAGTAGAACAGCTGCCAGCTAGTTAGTCAGGCAGATATATGATCAAGATGTAAAAGGAATGCTCATGGAAGATAAAGTTTAAAATGTTTAATGAATTTTTCCACTACTGTTCATGGTGGAGGATCTGAAGGAGGTTCAGGCAACAACAGAGCACCTTATATGGGATAAGAACAGGATGATCTGTCTCAAACTGAAATGTAGAAGAAAATAGTACAGAAGAAAACTACAAAATAAGTTGAAACAAATCAGGCTCCAGAACTAAAACATGTTCGCTCAGGACACCTAAAGGAATTAATGTATGAAACTGCTAAAGGGCCAACTCCATTTAACATCTTAAGACACACATTGGTATTGGTATCAGAGATAAGTTTGGTGCCAATTTTTTAAATAGTTGTTGGCATGAACCTAGTAAATCTGTTTTTCATCTTGGGTAAATTTGGAGAAACTGCATTAAAGAACACAAAAATAAACATGATATTTTGGAGAAGGGTCAGTATGACTTTCATGGTGAAAAGTCATGCTTCATAAATCTACTACCTTTCTTTGAAATGTCAATTAATATGTAAACAAGGATACTGCAGTGTAGTAGGAATACGAGAATTTCATTAAAAGTTTGGTTATATTCTCTCCATAAGGGCTTTAAAAACACTCTGCTTGCCTGGAGTAAGATGGAGGTCTTGTTATGAATTAAAATTTTTCACAACAGGGAGCTTGACCCAGGGGGCTCATAGGGATCCAAGTGTGCATTTCTGGTGCTCAGCAGCTTGAAAGTCTGAAAGGAACATTACACTGATGTGATAAGATGGGCACACCATGATGATAGATAATTATTCAGGACTGGAAAAAAATTAGGATGGTAGTGAAAAGTTGCAGAGGGACCTCATTTACTAGTGGCTTCCATGTAGAGTGGCAACAAAGTGTAAAGTTCAATGTCAGTAAATTTAAAGGTAGACCCTTTAAACATGTGCTCTAAATAAATTTTTTCCTCTCAGGAAAGAGATGTATGGAAAATTCAGCTTAATAGTCTGTGGGAATCATGCAGACTGTTGTATGCAGATGTATGTACAGATCTTAAGTATTTAATAAAAAAAGAAGAGCAAAGTCAGAAAACAAGAAGCATATTGCTCACAAATGGTTACTACAACCCCATCATTGACTGTGCACAAGTCATCTGTCAGCAAATGGCTTTAACAGAAGTAGAAAAGCTGCAGAGAAAGATAAGATCACCGCTGTGTTACAGCTTCCACATAAGGAAAGCCTCTACAAACCACTTTTCTGCTAGTAAAACCAATGGCAAAGCAATAAAATGATGTGAAGAAGGAAAAAAATCTCCTTCAAATTCATCAACTTGTTTCTTCTTGTATTCCAAAAAATGCAGATACTTGAGAGCCACTGTTAAAAAGTTTGATGCTACTTTTTCCTTTCTCTGTTGCAATTTTTGTTTAGGCACATCTGAGTGACTGTGGCAAGAGAGATGCCAATTTTTGGAAAAGGAAATGGAAGTGCTGTTATTCAACTCTGCTATAAGATCACTAAATCTTAAAGCGTAGCTCATAGTACAGGAGCAGTGAAGCAGGAAATTGCTAATGCAAAGTGTATAAGAGAAGATCCACTACAGCAGGATTCAAGCTTCACCCCAAAAGCCACTCTTGCAAAGAGAAAAAGAAGAAATACGTGAGCACTGGAGAGCACTATGAAAATTAAACAGCTTTCCAAAACAGAAAAAAAAAAGAACCCAAACTAATCCTTTTACTACTACATTCAAAGTTTAATTGTGTTCTTAATTTGTGTGTAGTATTTAGTCTTCAGTAATGCAGACAGCTGAAAAAGAACTCAGCTCCACAGAACTAAAACTGTATCAGTGCATTTAATGGAGAGCTGGAAAAGTTACATGATTTATTTTAAATTTAGTGATAATTTATCTTAGGAGGCAGCTTGATAGTAGCACTTTGGTTTTAGTGATTTCTAGCTAAAAGTAACTTGCTGTCCCTATGGTGTTTTTTGTGACCCTATATTCATTGCTAGTGGGCACTTCTGGGGTGTCTTTGCAGATTCACTCAGGACATGCAATTCTCCAGTGCAACTCTGTGAGAAGAGGTATGTTTTTTAGATCCAGTGTAATCTACAGCTTTTAGGCACCTTCTTTAATTCTGCCCACTTAAGCAGTAACATACATCAATAACACTATTAGCACTGCTGACATCAGGCACACATTTAAATGTTTGCAGAGTTATAGCTTGTATACCTGCAGACATGTGACCAGCTATGCCTGGCAAGTATGGTCATGTACAAGTACGTAATGATGCCATTTGGGTTTTGCCTTTTCTCTTTTATATGTTTTCTATATTCTTCACACATATATTTGTAACTCTGTCACCTATTGTATTAGTAGCTAGTTTTCCCAGTACTTTCCATAACTTTTCCCTAAGCAGAAAGACAAAACAAATCCCAGAGCTCCAAGCCCTGGGGACTACAAGGCCCCTGTCCTATCTTGGCTCTTCCTGGGAGCCAAGACTGAAAACAGCCCTTTGAGATACATTTCATGGACAAAGTACAATTAGTGCTGAAAGGAAGGCTTCAGAGAAGGGGCTTGACCTGGGGGAGAACTGCATCACCACTTGTCCTCCTAATTGGTGCTTTTTATCAATTATGCTGATTTTCTAAAACCAAAAAGGCAACAGTTAGATGACTGGCAAATGAAATTATGTGTTTGCAGAAGTCTTCAGTACAAAAAGTCCACATGCAGATAAGTTACATCTTTTCCTGAGGTGGTGTGAAACATAAGATTCCAAATCAAAATTGGTTTCCCACTGTTTTCTCTACCCAGCTGATATAGTGTCTGTGGGAAATGTCTTCACCTCTTCGTGACACTGCACAGACCATTCTGTAAGCCCAAGTGGGAATCTTTCACATTTCAGATTGTTTCTGGTGTCCTCTAACTAAAGGAGGCTGGGCATCCTAGAACCCCGCTGACTGGAGAAATGTGCTATGAACAAAAGCCTATCTACATTTTGGATTAAATACAGCATCATTTGGGTGTTTTTTATGTTTTTAAAATGTATTTATCTATTTATGGAAAACATGAAATCCTCTGCAGAAATAATTTGCTAAAAAACATAGCCTTCAGAATGTAGCTGCAGACACAACAGAAAGTTTTCACTGTGTTTGTATCTGTTATAAGACAGTACCTTAAAAAACTTGTAATAGACACCAATATAATACACAGTGCTTCATTCTGACTGTGTGATGTGTTCATATGTTTCAATACTTACCACACAAACAGATTAAAAAATATTAAACAATTCATTCTTACAACAATAACTGAAGTAGAGAAGTTTGGCTATGCAAGAGAATTGCAAGATGGAAAATTTAAGGGCTTAAATGTATTCTAATCTCAACAGAAAAACAAACTGTAGTTTATTCAACCAAAAGCTATTCTTGGATCCAGTCTTAAGGTTAAACTGTGGCTTGTACTTGTAAACAACTAAGCTGGTGCACCATTTGCCAAGAGCTGCTGCTATGGGTGAAATTTCCAATTTGTTGTGCTTGTGATACAAAGCAAAATGCTTCATATTCTTTAGATCTTTCTGAGGAGAAACCAGGAGCATTTACTCCCAGAAGGACTGTTCAGTTGATCCCTCATTCTTAAACAGTGGTAGCAGTACAGGAAGCCAAACACACCAAACAGATGTAGTTTGGGCAGTATTTCTATAGTTATCATTTCTGATAGGGATTCAACACATTAAGTGCAACCATCAGCACACTTGGATAGCTAATTTTCACTGTCAAAAGGCAGGAAACTGTCCAAGGCAGGAAACTCCAGAGGGCAAATCATCTTGCTTAACTCAAACATGAAGCTTTAGAGCACTTTGACATTTGATTCATCATTTTGAAACCAATTAGACACCTGCTTTAGTTAGAGTATATTTCTTTTCAAGAGGCCATATTTCTTCACTGGCTGAAGAAGGGGGCACAAAACAGACTAGACCCTGGCTTTCAGACAGCTAAAGCTAGAAAGAATGAAGCACACCTCCTGTGTCTTCTAACTTGCTGGAACTATTAATTGTGGATTTTAAACTACAGTATGTAGGCAGCCCCTTGCCTGACTGCTTCCAGACACATCATCCAGACACATCATGCAGACACTAAAATCCTAACCCTAAAGTCCAAATTACTTAATGGTCAAAATCAGAAGCTGCCAATTTGAAATTACTTCAAAGGTCACATTACAAAGCCTTCTATTTTTCTCCAATACAAATGTTGAGCAGTCAATTCCATTATTAAGGAATAATGCCAAGCTCTTGCTCAGACACGGGTATCTATGTCATATCACCACATATAGATATACAAACTAGCCAGGAACATTGACTGTCAGGGACAAGCAGCTATTTTCAAACAACGCCAAGGTGCTTTCAGCAGGGAAATTACTCAAGTGCTGTTTTATGCAAACAAACAGCTTTTTTATAATCTCCCTAGTTATTTATTATTCTGAGAAGTCTACCTCCACCCCCCAGTCAAAAACAAATTAATAATATAATGCACAAAGGCTTCTGGGGTCCCTTTGCCATCCTAATTACAGGCAAAACAATTTCCCATTCAGTGTTTAACACAATAGATTTAAGTGGATGAATAGTCTAGTTTTATATCTACTCTAGATGCCACCTTGGACTGTGACACAAACCAGCAGCTGGAAGTCCTCAGCTGTGAGATTTCTGCCTTGGGTCCTTCATCTTCCTCTTAGACTGAGATGCCCTAGTAGATATGAAAATAAATCAATGTCGTGACAAGCAGTCTGAATATGGCAAAAATCAGCATGGTGGAGCAGCAACTCAAATTTATGCAGCATTTGGCCTCTTCCAGAAGAGGAATAGATCAAAATATTAATAGATCAATATTCCCTATGTAGCTCTCCTGGAAATCCTTCTTACAAATCAACATCCTTATCTGAGGAAGAGAAGGGACAGGTACTGATTTCTTCACTCTCATAAATCATAACAGGACTTGAGGAAACAGCATGAGGCCGAGTCAGTGGAGGTCTAGGTTGGATATCAGAAAAAAAGTTTTTCATCCAGAGAGAGGTTGGGCATTGGAATAGGCTCCCCAGGGAGGTGGTCACAGCACTGACAGAACTCAAGAAGTGTTTGGACAACACTCTCAGGCACACGGTGTGACTCTTGGGGATGGTCCTGCACAGGGCTAAGAATTTGACTCAGTGATCCTTTTGGGTCCTTTCTAACTCAGGATATTCTGTAATTCTATTATTTTACTGCTGCCAATGAGCAAGCTGTGTGACCTGTGACCTGAGCACCATTTGGCTGAGTTATATGCTGCCTGCTTCACTCATCCATTGTACTCATTAGCAAAGGCCTGAAGAAAAATGACTTCATTTGTATCTATTTCTTATCCAGAATTCCCACTGGATGCTCATCTGTCAGAACATCTCTGTGTTTGAAGGTATTCAAGCATTTCTGAACTAAGATTTTAGTTTTCTCCTGTATTAATTACAGGAACATGCTGAGCTGCTCTTCAATCAGAAATCTCCTTTTTGCCACACAAGAATGTGTGACATACAGCTTACAACAAAGGAAGAGAAGTCACAGCTATATTTAACACTTAAATGAAATTGAACTTGATGTTTCAGAGACCATTGCAAAATAATTTGAAAGAATCTCACAGGATCAAAAAACATAATTATAATCTGTAGCAGTAGCATGATGTTGGCTGAGGTTCACTTGTCCTAACTTTGTGCTTTCTTCCACAGGGAGAAATGTCAAAATTCTGAATTTCCCAGTTAGCAAATCTGCCAACAACACAAAGCATTTTGCTTTGTATCACAAGCTCAACAAATTGGTTGACGTGCTTGAGGGGAGTGATGACAGGCTTGGGAGGTGGGTCTGTGAAAACCTCATTAAGTTCAAAAAAGTCAAGTGCAAGGTCCTGCAACTGGCTTGGGGAATCACAAGCATGAATAAAAACTAAGCAGAGAATGGAGTGAGAGCAGCCCTGCTGAGAAGGACTTGGGGGTGCTGGTGGATGGCCCAGCAATGTGCACTTATAACCCAGAAAGCCAAATGTGTCCTGGGCTGCATGTACAGCACTGTGGCCAGCAAGGCCAGGGAGGGGATTCTGCTCCTCTGTTCTGCTCTGGTCTGCTCAAACCCCATCTGCAGTGCTGCATTCAGCTATGGGGTCCCTAACACAAGAAGGATGTGGATTTTTTGGAGTGAGTCCAGGGAAGGGCTACAAAGATGATCACAGGACTGGAATACCTCTCTATGGTGAGAAAGCTGGTGTAGTTTAACTTGGAGAAGAGAAAGATCTGGGAAGACACTAGAGCACCTTCCAGAACCTAGAGGGGGCTACAAGAGAGAAAGAGAGGGACTTTTAACAAGGACACGTAATGACAGGACAAGGGGTCATGGCTGCAAACTGAAAGAGGGCAGGTTTAGATTAGATAAAAGGAAGAAATTCTTTATTGTGAGGGTGGTGAATCACTGGAACAGGTTGCTCAGAGAAGCTGTGAATATGCCATCCATGGAATTGTTCAAGGACAGGCTGGACAGAGCTCAGAGCAAACTGGTGTAGAGGAAAGCATCCTTGCTCATGTCAGGGGAGTTGGAACTAGATGAACTTTAAGGTTCCTTGTAACCCAAAGCACTCTGTGATTCTGTATGCATATGATTCTACCCTAGGTATCGCAGCAAAGGGGTGAAAGGGAAAAAAAAAAGATATAGAAGCCCAGATCTAAATAAAGAGATAATAACACAGCAGTGAGATGTGATGTGACACTGTCCTTGGAGATGGACAAGGCAAGTGAGATGAAAGCAAGAAGGGGTTTATGTTTGTAAACAGGCTCATTTTAAAGGGAAGTGAAAAGGTCACTGGACTGGAATCAGTGACTGACAAAGATGAAAGAGAATGCTGTGTGATGAAAGGATTCCTATTATTTATAGAAACAGGTTCTTGAAAATGGAAATAGTGTGCAACTGTGTATCTGCTGATGCTAGATGAGCTGCTAGTGACTGCATTGAAGTGACACTACTCAAGGAGACAAAAGGAAAAGAGTGAATGAAAAGATTAGAAAACTTATGGAATTTCTGCTAAACTGCTTAAAGAACAAGTGAGTGGTAGGAAAGTGTTTGCAACTATATGTCCTTATAAAAGTATCATATCTGTTCATCAGAGCCAACTGCAAAAGCAGCCATCAAGAAAGTGCTGCAGGAAATCAAGAGCTGCTAGAAAACAAATGGCAAATGTTTGTACAGTGTTCCCACCACTACTAATAGGCCAGCCTGTGAGGAGGTGTTTGTGACTTAAAAAAAGATGTGGCTGAGCATGCAGTATGTCTCCAGAGGTGGAGGTAGTAAGAAGAGAGGCTGGTTTGGGGGTCAGTCATCCTGCAAAACTACAGAAAGAAGGTACTCCAGGCTACTTAAGAAAGACTCATGGAATTTACAGGTAATTGCATGGGTGTAGATGCAATCCAAGATCTTTTTACAGGGCTTTCTACTCAAGTGTCTACCAGAATTTTACTTCAATTTTAAACAAAGAGAAGGGAAAGAATAGTGAGCAGTAGGAGAGTAAGAGTAAGAAAGTAAGAAATAATAGAAAAGAGTTGTGCCTAGTAAGAGAAAAAGATTGTAAATATGTTCAGAATAAGCAGAGCTGTGCAAATGGCACAGTACTATGTATTGCCTCCTAAACAGATCAGTGGTAAAAAAGTGAAGCACTGGTAGATAAGGTCAATTAAGTAGCAGTGTGAGTAGATGAGTGAGGAAAAAACACAGGAGAGGAACTGCCAGCCAGAAAAATGCTGACTGGGAGACAGAATACCCAGACTGCCTATGGAAGTCTGCAGACTGCCTTCTTGCCTGCCCCTACCCATAAAACAGACCTGCAAAGTCTGACTAAAACAACTTCCTCTACTTCTTCATTCCACAGGAGGGGCCGCTAGAACAGCAAGTGTTTGAATATGCACAGGTCCTCTTGGTCCTCTCACTTAGTCTTGCAGTTTTTCCTGAGTCTAAGTTTGCCTACTCACATAAAACAGGGGAATTGGACTTCAGTGGCAGTCTTCTGTCTTAACTAAGCTACAGGAACAAGAGATGTGTTCTAAAACAATGCCTGAAGGTACAGTGAAATTAGTTCATAATGCTGAGCCTCAGCTGGACTCTCTGGAAGCTGCAGCTGCTGGGTAGTGTGGCTCTGAATAATAATAGGAAGAAAACACAGAAGTGTCACTAGTGTTTTCACCTTATAGAAAATGTATTAATTTTGTCACCCAGCTACTTCTGTGCTGTACTGAAAGGGTGGTGAGATGATCTCTTAGTTTACCATGTTGCTTCCGATGCAGATATTATCTGAAATACCCTAGGTTATCTTTGCACAGAGATGTTCTGTCCTGAAAACACTGACTGTGCTTCTGCTGAGTATTTTCCCTTTGGGCCCAGACTACCACATCACAGCATCTCTCCATGTTACACCTTCTGATAATGGCACCTGTTTGGCTTCCCTAGAACAACTAAGTTATGACCTATAAAACTCCTAAATAAGCTAATATTTGGTCAATATGCTTCCAAAGACCTGTTTGAGAAGAAAGTTCTAGTTACCTCAAGTAGATGATACCCATTTGAAATGACATCTCAGGTCATCTATAGTCCTATTTTAACTTTATTAATTTCTTATTGATCTTGAACAGAAATTTATTTTGCCTTTGCAGTACTCCTTTCTTTATTCTTCCTTGAGCATATAACAAAATATGCATGGCTATAAACTCTTCATTTGTTAAGTACCATAATGATTTCAGGATGATTGGTTGTGACAAATTCAAGATTCTCTTTGCTAAAACTACCTTGAGAGGGCTGTGAGCATTAGCTGGCATTCCCTGAGTGTATTTCTCATTACATCTCATCATTTTACTGTTTTTGAACAATGATGTCCCTTGTCTTCATTCCAGTGCTGCCTTGGGGATATAGTAATTAGTCCTCTGACCATTTTCATTTCTCTCTAAAGGGAAAGCAAACAAAGTGCCAGACAGAGAAGATAAAAAAGCTCACATAGGAAAGCAGGGAAAGAGATGGGACTATACATCAAAGAAATCATCAATAGATTTGATTCACAAATGTCCATGCATCACTTGACCAATCTTTAAGAGACAGCAGCTTGGTCTCTTCTGCAAAACTTAATTGAAATAATTTCAGCTTTCTAATGCTATCTGATCCCTTTCTCTCTGTCTCAGCTGCTTGATTTCAAGTGCTCCCCCTGAGTATTTGAACATGGATGCAAAACAAGTATTAGAGAATTGTATGATATAGCTTGACATTTATGAAATAAAAGGCAAGACAGTCAAGTTTTGTTGGTTGTTTTTTTTTTTTTTTACTCTGCCACTTGCTGGAGACCTTTCCATGGCTATGGTATCATCACTAGTTTTCAGTATATAACACTGAAATTGAATTATGGATAACACATGATCTTCCACACCTTTAGCTTTCAGCTATTGACAGTCCTGAGCAAACTGTATGTCTTGGACTGTCCACCATTTTAAATATGGAAATGTCTCTGCTTCAAGGACAGATGTCTGTTCCTTCCCTTCAGAGAATCATATATATGCTGAGTAAGAAGGGACCCATCAGAGTCATCAAGTCCAGCTCCTGGTTCTGCACAGGACATCCCCAAGAGTCACACCATGTGCCTGAGAGTATTGTCTAAATGCTTCTTGAGCAGTCAGGCTGGGTGCTGGGACCACTTCTCTGGGGAGCTGTTCCAGCGCCCCACCATCCTCTGCATGAAGTACCTTTTCTTGATATTTAAGCTAAACACACACCCCTGGAGCTCTAGCTCAGCCTCATGCCATTTCCTGCAGCCATGTCACTGCTCACCACAGAGAAGAGATGCGTGTCTGCCCCTCCTCTTCAGGTCAAGAGGAAGTTGTAACTGCAATGAGGTCTGCTCTCAGACTGCTCCAGACTGAGCAGACTAAGTGACCTCAGCCACTCCTGATATGCTCCTCCTCAAGGCCCTTTACCATCTTTGTTGCCCTCCTTTGGACACTCTTTAATAGTTTAATGTCTTTTATATATATATATTTTGGGCCCTAAAACTGCCCCAGCACTCGAGTTGAGGCTGCCCCAGCTCAGAGCAGAGTGGGACAATCCCCTCCCTTGCCTGGCTGGTGATGCTGTGCCTGATGTTCCCAGGACACAGGGGGCCCTCCTGGCTGCCAGGGCACTGCTGACTCATGTCCAACCTGACACTGACCAGGACCCCCAGGTCCCTTTCTGCAGCTCCAGCCTCTCATTCCCTAGTTTACATTCACAAACAGGGCTGCCCTCCCCCAGGTGCAGAATCTTTGCAGAAATTACCAGAACCATTATTTTTCTTCCCCTCCTGGCACATCTCCTTCTGCTTCTCCCTTTGTAGGTAAGGAGAAGGCTTTCACTGCTGACCACTGAAAGGCTTCTTCCAGTTCTACTGCTTTGCTGAAATGGGGTTGGATCTAGCCCTCCCCAGTTTCTGTTGCTGCAGGACTGACCATGGGTCAGGGCAGTGGACAGCTCAGCTGTGGTTGCTGCTGCTGCCGTAGCTTCCAGCTGAATGAATGTTTCTCCACAGCACAGAGATTGACTTGGTCAACACCTTTGTGCCTGGTTCCCCATGGTTTTCACTAGCCAATGGATATCTCAGTTCTCACTCTTTTTGACCAGGAAATTAATAATACTGGCTCTTCTCTACATAACTGAGAAACCAGAACCTATTTGGAATCCCTGCAGCTGTCAGTGTTGTCCTCTTTAAACTGAAGAACATTTGACAGCTTTGTGCCCTAGCAACACAAAGCAAGGCAGACTATGCTGTTCAAAATAATTTCCTCTTGCTGGGAATGTGTAGAAACCACTTGTGATATAACACATGCTGTCTGATCATAGTTCTCCACAGCCCCACAGACTTCCTAACCTATGACAAACATCCTAGGGAGGTTTGTAAATAGCTTGGGAGCTATAACTTGGCATGGGAGGCATAAAAGTCACCCATGAAAGTTACCTGCTGTGTAAAAGGCACAGCACATTGCTCAGGTTTACCAGGGAAGTCAGAAATAAATGCATGATTTATGGAAGAATTGTGCAGAAAAGGTTGTTCTAAACATGGCTGTTGTGGTCCCTGATGAATCGTTTACAGAAAAAGACATTTGATTTCCTTTCTAATGTAAAGAAAAGGTACAAAAGAGAGTTTCCACAAGCGGTTTTCATCCTTCTTTTTATGCATTCAAAACATTGCTTTAACCATTTACTGAAGGACTACACTATCCAAAGCTAAAGCCACTCACAAATCCAGTGGAAGAAAAGCATATAACTATACAAATCAGAATAAAATATACTAGCTCCTCTTTTCCCCTTCACAAAAATCCATCTAGAGTGCAAACCTGATTTTCTTGGAATCAAACACATACAGCAGCTACAGGGGCAGGGTTTCTTTGGGTCACACTCCATTGCAACTGGTCTGACCCTCCTGTTCAAAACCCTCCTCTGCAGCTATTTCTCCCTTTAACCACGCCAAGTATTTGCTCAGTGGCCACAGCCTCACAGGGGCTCTCAAAAAGACAAGCACAGCACAAATACAGCAAATATTTTGTCCCTTCCTTCCTTCCTTCCTTCCTTCCTTCCTTCCTTCCTTCCTTCCTTCCTTCCTTCCTTCCTTCCTTCCTTCCTTCCTTCCTTCCTTCCTTCCTTCCTTCCTTCCTTCCTTCCTTCCTTCCTTCCTTCCTTCCTTCCTTCCTTCCTTCCTTCCTTCCTTCCTTCCTTCCTTCCTTCCTTCCTTCCTTCCTTCCTTCCTTCCTTCCTTCCTTCC
>QUSF01000003.1:23976276-24016843 GCA_003676055.1 Chloebia gouldiae | reverse complement strand
TTTTGTCCCCATTGCTGGTGCTTTTCCTCAAGCCACTTCAGAGCTGTAAAATTCTCATTTCTTCATTCTCAGCTGGGACCTCAAGTACCAAAGCTCATTCTGAGAGAGATAAAATTATCCAAATGATCCTAAGACATCTAAACATTTCCAGTAACAACAGAACTATAGATAAGCAAGCAGATATAGGTTGAGATACTCTAGGGAACAGGAAAAAACATTTTTGGAAGATAACCTTTCCTCTGGTGTTTTTCTGCACTGGCACTTTCCAACATCTGCTGGATCCTTCCACCTTTTACTGCAGTACTGTCATAAATTATCAGTGATGGCCAGGTGGCATTTGCATTGCAAAAATCTAAGGAATATCTAGATTCCTCAAGAAGGTAATAACTTATTTTAGCCTCTAACATGAATTCTCAGATTGTTATTGCAGGACTATGTAAAGAGCACTGACCTGCAGAGGATTTTGTCTTCCAGATAAGACATAAAGTGAGAGTCTGCTACTGCAGTCACTAAAGACACTGTGACACTTTTGTTTAAGGTGTATTATTTCCTCTACACTAGTGAAATCCCAGCTGTGAACTTTACATTCCTCCTATCTCCTTTCTCCTTAAAATTAAATTGGAGGGGTTGGTTTTCATTTCCTGTCCCCTCACTTCTTGAGTTATGTGGCTACAGGCAGTTAAAAAACCACAGTGTTTCACCCTGGAGGTGCCTGTATCTCAGTAAAAGGTGAAATAATCTTTTATGAAAAGATTTACCTGACTCACAGTAATGTTTTGAAGTTTAAGCCTTTTCGCTTTTCCTTTTTTTTTTTTTTTTGGAAGAGGATTATGATAAAAAACACGATGACTATACAGATGACCTGCATATTTACAAGGAATTGACAAATTTTGAAAGCAATTAGGATCATCATTTTCTGAGATTTCAGTATCCTTCATCATTTTTTGAGAGGAGAAATCAAAATAAAAGCAATTGAAATGTAATCCAGACAGGAAAGGAAAACCAACCACAGTGCTTTTCTTTAAAGGAGGTAGCTCTCTCTGCCAGGCATGATCTCTACAGGATGTATAAAAACTATTGTGAAGGATGGCTGTCATATTACTGCATTTTTGGGTCTTTTCCTGCAGCCACTTTGAAGACATGTGACTCAGCTCTATTTCTTTCTATTCAGCAAAGCTAGTGCTTGCTTTGAATACCAAGGGGCCAGGCAAAAAGGGACACAGAGAAATCTCTGTCAGCAGTCACACAGTCAGTGCAATTTCTGATGAAAATGATGCCTAGGTTACATTGGTATACCTTGCACTTTCATCCCTATTTCACTGAGTTTTGCAGATCTGGAGGCTTGACATCCAAGAAGCATTAACCCCTTGAAGTGAAACAAGGAGATGTGATTAAAAACAGTGTTAAAATTGTTTTCAACAAATTTGACAAAGATGGGACATGGTTAGATGTTATTCCATGCAGTCCTGGCAGAGGGAGACATCAGAAACTTCTCTAGTTATTACACGGGGGGACCATCTGCCTTGGAAGGATAACAGCTACTATTAATCCTTGCTTTCAGCAGCATCCAGCATGACTGAGAGAATTTCAAGTACCAGCAAAGATCAGTCCTTAACCTTATAGTCTGAAATTAAATTCAGTGTCAGAGGTAAAGAGGAAATGGTAGAATATACAGAGTGCTCCTTTGGATGGTCTGAACTAGACACTGTAAATTAACCAGGCAGTCTTATAAGTAGGGATGACCTTGAGAATCCTCCAGTCTATTTTAGTCATACAGTACTTGTAGAAACTGACTGATTCATTCTTGATGAGTTCTGTCAAGCACCTTCTGTGAAAGTAGGCATACACACTGTAGGAAGAAAATTAAGTGTAGTCTATTCTCATTTATTTTCAGGAGAAATTTCCAACTTGCAGTTGAGTGACACTTCACAGAATAATCCCAAATTCTTCCTGTTTAACCCCTCCTTTGAAAGTCTTCTTTTCTTTATAATTTTTTTTTTCCAACAGCAAATACACTAACTACATGTTGGCTTCAAACTCTACAAATGTTTTATCTTAACCAGGTGTTTATTTTGTTTGCATTATCTCACCCGCTTCTTCCATGGATATTTGAGGATTAGCATATGTTGTGGACAAGATCAAAGCAATCAACTTACATTTTGTGAGCTTTATAAGGGAATTATTTGATTTTTGCAAACACAACACAGCTGTTGTGCATGAAAAAATCTACTTAATGTTATGTAAAGAAAAGATTTTTATGAATGCTTTTGTTTGACAAATTCACTTCTCCAACTCATACAAAAATCAATTAAGATGAAAATGCAACTGGACTGGATATGTAATTTTTTTTTTTTTTAATCAAGAGAGCTCCATGTCTCCAGATTCTATTGAAGTAGGTTTTCAAAGCCCTTTTGTTCTCACCTGCTTATGAAAAATTATTCGCAGCATCCTGGATCTCAGCTCACAGGGACTGCCTGAATCCAAAAGGTAGAGCAGCCCATCCCCATGGAGGACGCCAGCTGTCTCATTGATTCTGCATGGCTCTTGGCTGACGCTGAAGCAGCACTGGCATAATTTCCAGAGAGAGGTGTATAATGAGGTAGCACCATGTTAACTGTTAGCAGGGAGAAGTCAAACATCTGGTCTGGAGGAAAAGAGGACTCCAGAGCTGAACTATCAGCATTAAAGCATGCATTTGTTGGGAAGTGCATGCCAGGATCCAAACCTAGAAGCAAAAGCTTTAGGGATGAAAAGGAGTGAAAAAACAATAGTAAAAATAATAGGAAGAAAACTTCTTGTTCAATAGATTTCTTTTCTAGGAGCTATATTCTTGATGATTTAAAATTCTTCTACTCTGGTGAAAAAAGGATTCTCGGAATAATCTTAATTTTGTACAAATGCACAGTTATTTCCTCAACATTTTTTTTATCTATCTGTCTCTTCGTCTTTCACAGACCAAGCTGCCAGTTTAACACAATTCCACTAAAACCCCAGCCCAGTGCAGCATTTTCTATCCTTTCTGGATTGCAACTCTACAGCAGTTTATGAATACCAAGAAGCTCCATCTGTGAGCTGGGAGCAGTTGTTTCATGGACTTCTCCTACAGTCTGGAGGGATGAGGATGTAAAGAGTGAAAATTATTTAGCAGCACTCGCTGGAGATGAAGGGGAGTGTTTTAAAAACAGAGACAAAGGGTGAGAAAAGGACAGAAGTCATCCTAGGCAGCCCTTGCTGGCAGGTGCATTCACACCAGGTGCTGACTCTGTTCTCCACTGATAGTAGCAGCAGGACACTGGCAGTTTTTGCAGTGCTATAGAAATGTCTGGGTATATTTCTTTATTTTTGTTGGGTTGGCACTTTAAAAAATGTTGGTTTCTATCAACAAAAGGAGAGAAGAAGTGTCTTCCTGTAATGTGTAAGGGATAAAGCAATCTCTGCATCAGTTTCCAGAGTGCAGCTTTTTCTTTGGCTGTAATGTCACATACCCAAGTGAGTGTATGGCACATTCACAGTTCTTTCATCATCATTCTGGATGTGCTTCTTGCTGAACAAAGTTGCCTCCTAGAGAACTGATCATAAGGATTCTGGTCAAGTACTTCTGATGCCAAGTCCTGGTGGCAGGCATTTCACAATGAAATTCACCATTCTTTTTTAAAATCATGGGGGAAAGTGAGCCTGACCTGAGATCTGCTCTTTGCTTTGGTGGGGTTAGGATTCCCAGTATTGCCCAGTCTCATGACTGATTTAGAATAAACTG
Organism: Chloebia gouldiae; assembly: GCA_003676055.1. Taxonomy (NCBI): domain Eukaryota; kingdom Metazoa; phylum Chordata; class Aves; order Passeriformes; family Passeridae; genus Chloebia; species Chloebia gouldiae. Next base: position 24,013,086 of record QUSF01000003.1, on the reverse strand, counting down.
TCTAATTAACATCTTGTTAGTTGTGTACCGAGACTTTGATCTTTTTGTCTGTTCATCCCTGAGCTGTGATCTTTGCAAAGCATTATGACATTGATTGCTATTTTCTTACAATGCTAAATATGGAATATTTAAATCTGCCAAGGACTTTTTAAACAGTGTCTCTACCAACTCTCCTGCAGTCCCCATCTGGGTGTTCATAGTATGGACTTGCTACAACGTGCTATTTGCTGTGCTTTAGCTGATATGGCAATGAAAAGCATTTTTGGAACATAAGACTCCCACAGCCTCTCTCAGTCCCAATTAGGACTCCCCAAAGTCTCTTATTTCACATTTCAAGGAGTCAGATGCACAGCAGTAAGTTATCAGCTCCTAAACCAGAATACTAGTCTGTTATCCTCACCCATTTCCTCCTTATCTACTCTCAAACTGCTCCAGGTAGTTTTCTACTCTGAACTGCCCATTGCTTTTTCTCTACTCCCCCACATGCCTGCTCAGAGCAATACATCATCTCCTTTCCTAATCATCTTTCCTTACCCTAGTTTTTAATGTCAAAATATTCTGTGCCTTTGGGGATTTGCTAGTCCATCTTTTTCTTTTTCCTGCTCACTGACTCTTTCTAGTCCTCCCTTCTTTGTAAATACCAGAAACACCGAGGGTTGTAGCATATATGATATATATGTATTTCCCAATATAGTACTATGAGTTTGTATTTGCATTTCTGGGGATGTGAAGCCTGTGAAGCCTGTGAAGCCTTTTCATTCCCTGGCTGTTCAAACTGGTGGACCTCTTGGTGTAAACTGTGTTCCCCCTTTCAGTCAGCGCATGTGAATGTGTTTTTTGGCATAAAGGAAGGGAGGTCGTGCTCCTCAGTTTTACCTCAGGAAGAAGGTGGGACACTGCTGGTGTGTGCCTCCATAGCCAGAAGCTACAAAATCCCAAATCCTAAGGTACAGATGAAGCCAGGGGAAAAAAAAAACAAAACACTGCATTTAGAACATGCCATATAAAATGTTCTTTACATATCCATCTGTATAATGTAAGTTGTTGATGCAATTATCTATAACAATTCTGGTGTCAATCATATGACAAGTTACTGGGGGGGTCAGAAATAACATGATATCAAAATAAGCTCCGTGGGTATTTCCATTTTGGTGCACAGAACATATGACAAAAAGAGACACTTGTCATCACTTCCTTAAACATAGTCTTCTGCCTCTTTTGTTCAAACCACTAAAAGCTAGATAGCATATGCACAGGGACTAAATTCTTCACAGGCAGGCATCTGGATCAGTATAGTGAAATTGAGTCTATTTTTAGGCCACTGATGCTAGCTTCCCCATGAAACTGCATATTCGTAGTTTTCAGGCTTTCTGAAGTGGATTCTTGCCATAAATTGATTGTAAATCATTTTGAGTGCATGGGAGGAAGGGCCTGCTCCAAAGTCTATTGAAAATACATTAGAGTCTTTCTATTGATTTGAAAAGCCGAAGATCCAGCCAGCAAGAATTCATTCTGTCCATGTAAAATACGTGCAATTTGCATTAGAAATGCAACATAAATGCATTTCTTATGCAAAACTCAGCTGAACAACACACTTCACCGCATATCTAGCAAATTCCACAGCTGGAAATATTGTTCTCTCTTTTATATCCTTATTCTTCTTATCCAAGTAGCTAAGCAGATATTTGGAGTTTTCTCAATTGTTTAGTTAGGGGGATAAATTAATGAGAGAGACTGTGATTGCTCTGGTACAATCCATTTTCCTTACAAGGAGCAAGCATAAATGCCAGATACAGTAGGAAGAGCAATGGAATGTCATTTTTTTTTTTGGTCTATAAGCATTCTAAATCTGTCTTTTTAACAATCATTCTGCCCTAAAAGCTGTTTTTATCCCCTTTGTCTTTCCTTCCATCATGCCACACATACTTCTCTGTTACCTGTTTTTCTGGTCCTTTCTGTGTTTTTTTTTTTTTCATGGCTGCTGATTCTCTTCTCTGTTTATTAGATCCTTAGGCTCTAAGGCTGCTTTGCAGAAATTTGCAGCTGCTGGGATCTGTTGTCAGTGTTCATAGTAGCAATTCCACTGTGTCAGTTGCTTCTTAACACCTACTATCACTTCACTGTCCTCATTTATCTTAAAAGAGAGCGATTGTCATGCCCAGGAACTTCAGTGAGATCTCTGATTGTTTCCAAATCAAAAAGCTCAGGTCTACAATGAAATTACAACATATAAGCAGTTACCTAACCCTGGATGATCCACAATAAGTGCTCAAATATCCATCCTTTCAGTCCATATCAAATACATAGGAAATTCATAAAGCTAAGTCCCCAAAGAGCATCATCCAAATCAAAATACGTTTCATGTTAGCTCCCTTGATGTTCTCAGACCGCTGAGGCTCAGAGAAGGCTTTATATAAATCAATAGGTTCATATGGGGTCAAATGAGAGCAGCATGTGGTTTTCAGTCTCTTCAGGAAAAATTTGAGGTACCAATCAAGCTATTCCTCATTCTGTGAACTTGTATTACCTTGACTGATCACAAACTGTGAAGCAGTGGATATTTATTAAGTTATTATCTTTTGGGGACAGTGTAGCTTGTCTAAGCCACACACTGCTAGGATAAGAAAAATTCAGTGTTAAATGCAATTCTGTTATTTTTTTCTCTCAAGCTCAAATATTTTTATTTAAAGTTCAAAGTTTTGAAAAATAAAATGTTAAAGTTTTGAAACACATGCAAAGTCAAGATGTATTCGTAGAACATATGTTCTATGAATAAAAGTGTGTGTTTGGCCAGGAAGGGAATAGAGTTTGCTGTTGTTTATTCTAGGGTCAATCACCAAATTACATAGAGTTTTGAAACATCTTCCTATTTTAATTTTTTATCTTGTGTGATGACCTGGAGAATATTTTTAAGTTGACCTATGAATTCTCATTAATTTATGAACTGTGTTTTTGACTTATTTTCAACATGGAATAAATTTACAGAAAAAGAGACCCTGTCTGTGAGACAGAAATGATCTCGGGGCCATGTACAGGTTCTCCTCAGGAAAACAGTAGAAGTCACTGCCTGAGACATTAACTCTTAACAATTTTTAGCCTCAAATTAAAGTAAAGATGGAGAATAGAAACAATACAGAAGAAAGGTAGAAGGATGAGATATTTAAAAATGGATTTTACAAGCAACATTCCAATAAAAGTGGAAAAAAAAAAAATCCTAAAACATATAAGAAGGTATGACAGAAAAAAACCAAAAGTTCTGAGAAACCTTAACCATGATATTAACAATCCTTTAGAAAATCCTAAAGAGTGTTTTTTACTGTTTTTACTTCTACAATCCTTTGTTTTCCATTTCTTCCATTATTGGTATGCTTAAAGTCTTTTACAAAGGCTGAATGTGTTTAGCTTCAGCTGTCACAGAGCTCTGCAGAGTTAAATAGCCTGTCAGAGCTACCTCAGGAGGGCCTTGATGAAACCAAAACTATTTCAGCTGAGTGTACGTGAGCACAGTAACATTCTAATGTTTCTGGAGTCATATTAGTATAAAAAGTATTGCTTTTGTGTCTAGGTTTTGTATGCCTCCCTCTTATTGCTGAATAAAAAAGCATATTTACACCAAAAGTAATAAATTGTGACATTGCATTCATTGAAAAAAACTACTGAAATTAATGACAAAAAAGCTACAGCATGTTCAGTCTTCTATATGAATTTTATTTTCTGACTTATTGTGTGTCTTTGCTCTGCTTTATCAAGACAAAAATGTATAAACACCTATATAATCTGTTTACTCAGGTCTTCTGCTCTCTGATGGAACATTTTCATCTCCCAGCCACTATGTAAGAGGTGGGCACTATTGTTCTCCCTACCCTTTCTCTGTACCTTCAAAGAAGAAAAGGATGTAATTATCTGTTCTAATGAGTTGACATGGAGGCATAAAGAAAAAGGAATCCCTTTCTCAGGGTCTTAAATTTCCCCATACATTGGACATCTAAGTCAGATTTGTCAACTCCAGTCCCAGAGCCAATTTACTTTCAGAACTTAAGAAAACCATATGTGTAAAGCTAGGTATATTTTACCAAGGTCACGTTGAAATTTGGGATGGAGTGAGGGATTGAAATTCTTTCCTTCAAATGGCTGTTCCCTTCTAGTGCACCTGGAACAGCACTGAAGACAAAAGAACTAGCTATTCATATAATGAATAACCCTTCAATTAAAAATTGCTCCAGGCACAATTGGCAGCCCCAACAAGGATAAGTGGGAGGACCAAGGCAGATGATAACACTTGGTAAACTATTAACCAGCCCACACATGGGCTTGAAAGGTTTGTACATGTATATATCAATCTTTTGTGTAAACACACAGAGGACAATTATGGACACAGCGGCTTAAATTGCAAGTGTTAAAGAGACTGCTGACCCAGCACAATTACTACTGCACAACTCCCTCAGATAGCTGTCCTTTATGCTGAGAAGGACATCCTGGTTGGGAGTGCTTCTGTATATACATATGTATAAAATGGCACTTGGTTCACACTGGGAGATATAAAAAATACCACAGAAAAGCTCTTCATGACCTAATAGAGATGATTTTGATGAGTGTGTGACTTGTCCTTACTTGAATCCAGTAATTCCAGCAAGGAGAATGCAGAGAGGCTGCAGTTTGCTGGCAATGGCTGCAACAGGAACTTTATAGCCCTACTCAGTAGCCCTAGGTTAAAAAGTACATTTGTCCTCCACAGATGATTCATATTCCATCCCCTTAAAGCCCAAATACTGAGATTATAAAAGCAGAGCAGCTCTCATCGAGGGTGTGTAAGTATGAAAACCCCCTGAACACAGACAAGTATTAATGTCTCTGAGTACATGTCCTGTCTGTTCTGGAAGCCCTAAGATCCCAGGAAAACTACTACACCCTGATCCAGTTTCTCTGTGCATACTGTTTTAATGGTTTTGTGATATTGCTGGTTGCTTTGACAAAGGTCTCTGTTTCACCCCAGAAGTACATATATACAAACACTGAAAAAAAATTCCTCTTTACATCATAACATCTGGTTTCCTTCTGCAATAAAAGGTCCCATATAAGACAAGATATGACAATCTGAGCAATAAAATTAGAAATTCTAATCTCTCCATGCTGGGCACAGAAAGAAGTTCATTGAGGCATTGGTTTACTGTAGTATGTTATCGAATTGTGATAACGCAGATAAAAAGGGAATGGAAATGGAAAAGTTATTAAACTAACTGTATCTGTAAGGATATTAATTTGATTTATCTCACTTATTATTATTGCCATCGAGCTCAAATGCAAATCCTAAAGTTTGAGTTAAATCAATTACTGAATTTAGTCAGGGGGAAGGAAAATAAAGGATTAACAGTTATAAATGCTACTTCCTTACATGAATTTGGAAAATACAACTTTCTTCTAAGTTATTTTTTAACTCCTTCTTTTGTAATCTTCTTGTTAGTAATTTTTAAAGCTCACATTTTAAAGGAACTGATAAAGACATCTAGTGTGTACAGTTTTGCTTTTCTGGTCTTTAATATGTTTGCCTGATGCTAACTTAATTCTCTGGTGTTTCAGTAGATGCTTAGAGGCTGCTCAGAAGCATATGGAAATCAGAAGACCTAGTGGCCTCAGAAACATGAACTGTTATTCTCTGCCTACAAATAAACAATATGCTCTAATAAGTTTTAAAGTTTGTATTACCTCATTGCGATGATAGTGCATCCAAAAAATATTTACATGTGAAATATACGGTTTCTATTTATGCTAGTTTATGCTAGTTTATGCTTCCACTTCAGTGTATGGCATTCTTTATTTACATATCACCTTTCTTTAAGGCAGGAGTTAGGGTTCTGTTAAGTTCCTTATGTTGTATATATTTAAAAGCCCAAATCCAGGGCCTAGCACAATAAACCAGGGTATTCTGATACATTAAAAGTGAAATTTGGTCTTATTTTAAAGAAATGGCAAGAGTGACACCTAAGGTATATATTAAGATATATACCTAAGGTATAAATACTGTAGTCAGACTGATAATCCTCATCCCGACTGAGAATATATCTATAATATTTACAACAGTTTCAATTCACTCGCTGAAGGTAACTTAATCTTAGAAAGACCATTTTATTAGGATGATTGTGATGCTTTTGGTACCCAAGTAGGCTTCCTCAGAGCAGTGTTCTCCAAAGACATGGGGGCTTTTTAGCAATACACAATGCTTTGGTATAGGATATATACCAACCAATGCGTCAGGATTAAATCATTCATGCTTAAGGTAATGCATTTGAGAAGGAATACATGCTTAAAAGACTTGTTAAATTGCAGTCATACTCTGTGATGAAAGTTAGGATTCAGATCTTATGAATTTAAAATAAAAGTTAAGCCAAGGGTAGCCAAGGTTCATTATTATACCTGTGTGCAGCATGGTAATCAAACCTGTGGAAGTGTCTGCAGCTGCACCCACAACATCCCTTCTGAAATGGTTCTGTCACTGATCTGAGATCTTGAACTAAGTGGACTGTTACCTACTATGCAACATACACAGAAAAAAAAAAAAAAAACCAACCCAAAACCAAGGATAGAAAGCAAAATATAATTTTGGCCATCATATCCATAAATTAATAATTTTCGTAGGAGCGTATGTTGAGTTTTAGTATTAAAACAAAAGAGTTTCATATTACACATTATGGGAAGACTCATGTGAACAAAGTGACAGATATAGACAATCAAAGTGTCTGTTGAGGCATGGAGCTGTAATACAAAAGCAATCAGTGCAGAAAGCAAGGCAGAGACAATACAATTTTAAATCCATTTGACAGGCAAACTGTATCAGTTGAAGCTTCTTAGGCTGAATGAATATAAAACTCATTAGTATTGCAGCATGCCCCATGACACCACTTTATTTATTTGGATGAAGATTGGAGAATGTGAGTAAATATAGCAACCCTACTCTACAATTTCTTTGCAGGTAAATCCTTTGCCTATATTTGTTCTTTGTGCACTTCCCATGAGAGCTCGCTGCCCACTGTAGGGAATCAATTCTTATAGAAAATACAGGGCATGTGAAGGAAGTGTATTTACCATTTAGAATGGTCAGTGCATACACACAAGTCTTAATGATACTGGAAGTACTGAATCCTTAATCTTGAGTTTTATCATTTAATGATCTTGGTTGACTATCTCAGATGTCTGTGCAGCATTACAGACTACTCAGTCATGTCTTTAAATTGTGAGAGTTGTTTGGCTGGCAGAGTCCATTCAGTCAAACTGTGTGGTAACTTCTGGACACAAATATTTGGGGTTTTATAAGTACTTTCCACGTACCAATTTTACTATACAAAGTATGGATCCCAAGCCGTGTGCAGCCCATTTCACTCCATATCACCAGCCAGCACCTTGAATCCTAATGTGGAGGATCTATTCTTCTCCTCTCATTTGAATACAAAAAAGTCTTATAAATAAACATCCCCAAAATATTTCAAATGCACATGATCAACCACATTTATACATTTTTCAGGATGGCAAAACTTTTAAAGAGCACATTGTCAGTGTTCACCAATGGTTTAGACAGTGATTTTTTACCCCAAATCCAGAACTAACCCTGATTTGATAGTGTCTGAAGTCTGAATAATCTCATATGTAGGGATCTGTGTTTTTCAGAATTTTGAATCAGTTTCAAAATTCAGTTTTTCTGAATTTTGAATCAGACTCACATACACTAATTATTATTTTCCCTGTTTTGTGGTGGAAAACTAGTGCAGTTTCAGATTTCCTTATCTTTTTTTTCCTCATCCTTTTTATAATATCTGTAATTGTGACAATAGCTATCTAAACTACCCTGCCCTTTTTTTTGTTGAGTAATTTGATTTGAAAGCAACTCCTAGTCTCAATTTCAGCAACCTTAGGGGAGAGACGAAAGAGAGGTCGTTCAAAACACAGAAATTATCAGAAAGGTTTAAATAACAGAATCATTAAGATTTCTTAACTGCCTTTGCATGAAAAAGATAGTAATGAGAAGAGGAAATAGCATACTATGCAATGTATTCATTGGGAAAATAACTGTAATGAAACTTCAGCCCAGGAAATAACACAAATGTAGCCTGCTCTCATTACATTCTACAGATAGACAACAGTGTATTCCTTTCTTCCCATCGTTGTTACTCTTTTGAAAATCAAACCATGCTTTCATCTTAAAAGTCACATTTTTCTCAACATACAATACAAACCCATCTTACAGAAAACTGTAAGACCAGTCAAGTGGTTAGAGTATTTCTTTGCAGTTCATACAAATTGGGAAACAAATCTTACATTTTAATCTATATGCAATATTCTTCAATCATAACAAATATATTAAGATTTATGGAATATAGAAGAGTCCTTGGAAATATCAAAAGGAAGACTCTACATGCAATCATGAACCAGTCATCACCTGGTGAGATATGAAGTGAAATCACAAGTTTCCTTAGTAGACTATTGTGCAGATGATTACTACAGGAATACACAATATTCATGGACTTACTTGACAACTGCAATGCAAAACGAGTGAGATGTTGTGGGTACTCCCACTCTCTTTGGTGGCCTTCATCTCAACTCTTTCAATCACCTATGGCCACAAACACAGAAGGGAGACTAATGTAGTGGGGTCTGGTACAACTTACCTCATAAACTCTAGTATTAGATTTTACTAATGCAGTGAGGCACACTGTATGTAAATTTTTCATAATCTTAATTTAAAAATCTATTAAATGAACAACAGGCATGTGTAATCAAAGGATTTCTTGTGCAGAGGAACTAGTATACTGGAAGAAGATGTTACTTTTATTCTTTAGACTCACCTGCGATGATTTGACACTTGACAGGTGCAGATTTTTTTCTCTTCCCATCTGTCTTGCTTCCTTTGAGCAGAATTCCAGCACTCAGTGCCTGGTGTCCCCTGCATCAATAAACACCCCTAGGTTTCTAGTGTTACATTTTCACCTGACATAAAAACAAATGAAAAGTGTTCTTCTGTATTTCCAGTTTTGTTTCACATAGCTTTGGCAACTGCCAGCTGGAATAGGAAGAGACACTCTGATTTCAGTAGTTGACAGAAATGATACGCAGAGAAAGGCAGCCAGTGACAAGTGAAAAGGAACAGGACATTACAGAAAACCTGTATGTTAATACCTGAGTCCAAGGACAAAGAGAGCAGATTCAAAACTCACCCCTTCCTTGCCCCAGCTGTCACCAGGCATCAGACCTAAACAATTCTCAAGCTCATGGTTTTCATAGTGACTCCAAATAAGTGCCCCTATACATAGGTAGTGCAGCTGCTGTCAAGCACAGATCACATTGAAGACACTGTAGAAAGAGAGGGGCAAAATGACTACCACACAGCTCCCATGTACTTTCTGGAGACCAAACTATATGCAAACTTGGGAACAACTCCACAGGCAATGTGAGGTACCTAATGTACCACACAATGGGGACTTGGAATCCTGCATACAAAGCTCCCAGCCAACCTATACACATCAGCTTTTTAAGCACTGCCGTCCTCCAAACAAAGACCTATTAGAAGGAGTATGAACCAAGTGAAAAGACACAGATACTCTTCATGGCTTCAGCTGTTTCTCTTTTCTTCTATCCCAGTGATGACATCTCCCAGTGAAAAAGGGGAAGAAAAGAGAAAGGCATGAAAGAAAAAGTTTGAGAGCTGCTAATAGAGTATATAGTGGGCACACTATACAATATTTTCCTAATGTAAACCCTCTCCTTATATTGGAATAGTGCATTTTTTCTCCTGATGACCACTGCATGTGTGCATCTGTCCTTAAAATGTGCAGATGTCCCCTTGTGTGTACATCTAAAGATTTGTAGAGCCAAGGAAAGGGCAGAGAGTTTGTCATGAACATTTTTCCTAATGAAGTCAAACATTTTGATCTGAGTAACATAAAAAGGCTCTGTGAATATGGTAAAACATGAAGATTTTGCTGTAGATCTCACTTATATTAATTCCTCATTTCCTAACATTTCAATATAGCAAATTCCACAGCAAGCTTGTCTTCTGAACACCTAATACGTTCAGAAACCTCTTTCCAACACTTCATATGATATTTCCAGGCACGTGACAAACTCTGGATGGAGCATTTATGACACCTGACATCTAGAGCATTCACATGCCTTTTCAATGACAGCTGCTGAGAAGAAATAGCATCCTCCAGCTGCACAACTTTTTTTCCTTCCCTTACTTGTGAATTGAGATGTTTGGCTTTAAAGTGGCTCTCTGTACTGTACTCTTAAAACTACAATTGTCACTTGATGAAAGGAAGCCAAATGCACCATCTCACAGCAAATAAAAATCTCATTCCTAAGGGCATAATGGGCAGGATGCAGCCATATCATTCTTTCCTCTTATTAAATCACACTATCCTTGGGATTAGCTATCAGGCACTAGACACATGGACTCCACAAAAATATACAAAGCAAAAGCAGGGTACAAAAGGCAAGCACATTCTTCTCCTCAAAACTGACCACTATGACATTCCATCAATAAATTAATGTGATTACTACTCCAAAGAAATACCAAGGAAAACATCTGGCACTAATGCAAGGCCAGGTACTCCATCACTTTAAGCCTGGCCTTCACACTGGGATAAAACCATGGGAGAAGAAAGAAATATCTATTTCTCACTATCTGCAGTTTCTCACTTGCAGGATAAATTTTAAAGAGCAACACAAGCATATGCACAATAATTTCCAAATAGTTAAACAAGGGTGAAAAACATGAACAGATGAAACAAAACTCTGAGTTTGTTCATTCTTTCCTCTCACAGCTGCTGTCCAGCCGCTGTCTCCTTCTCAAGTCTAATTAGCAGCCCAAATTAAGCCTTCATGTTACTCTGTTCAATAGAGTTTGCAAGTGGCATACATTTGCACTGATGTGCTGTGGTAGAGATTTTCTTAAGTGACTCTCTCCTAATATTTAGGTGTTGAGGAATTTGATTTCAGAAAGGGCTGAGTTTCTTGACACATAGAAAGATTCTCTGTATAAGGATGAAAATGTCAAAGACAATCAGAGTGAATCAACTGGCTGTAGGTCTGGAGGCAGTAGATCCACTGTGGTCCTGTATCAGACCTAGCAACTACACACACCCTACAGCATCTTCAGTGGTATAAGACATCAATAGTAAAGAATCTTAAATGTGCCCCACAGGCCAAAGAAGGAGATTTTGGGCTTTTATGTGTGCCGTATCCAGACACAATGACCCTAAGTTATCACACTTGTTCAGCCTAATATATAGAAATATATATAAAAATATATAGAAATATATAGAAAATAACACTGCTAATAAAAATCAGATTAAATATTGGTAATAGCTTTTTGTTATTTTTTAGTATTTCCTTTATTTAGTCCTATGAATTTATTCGCAATTACAGTTCAGTTCCAAAGGGCCCACATAGGACTAGCAAAAAGATGCCCTCTTGACCACAAACAACTGCAAGGCCAAGGACAGACCCCCCTTCTAGAGCAGCTTGATAGGGAGATCCCCACTGTACAAAGATTCTTAATCACATACTGTCCATGTCCCTGTTACATCCTCCCCAGAGAAAAGCTTACCGTATCTCCTCTTCACCACAAGCAAGAAAACACAGGGGTCAGCAGAATCCTTTTGCTTTTATCTATCCTTGTTTAGAAGCATAGGAGGAAGGGGTTCTCACTGTGAAACCTCCCTCCTTTTATTTCATGATACGGCTTGAATCCCTAAGACGCAACATTTCTGTTTCTCTCTTGCACAAGGGAAGGCCAAATTCTGTCTTGCTTGGGATATATGAAGAACTGATTTGGGCTCTCCCAAGCAGATATCTGGTGCAGACCTCAACTGAGAAGTGTCTTGTATAAGAAGGACTTACATACAGAGCGAGAAAGGAGAGGGCACACATCAGTGCACTTATCTCTGACTGCACAACAAGCCCAGACCCTGGTGCTCCAGTCAAAAGTACCATGCAAATTACCTTAACTGACCCCAGTTTATTCACAGAGCATTTTGTTCTAGAACATGCATCCTGTGAATCCCCTTGGCAACCAGCTAACAGCCAGCAAAATATTCCCTGCCAAATGCCCATTAAACTTCACATAACGTTCCTACACCAAAGAGGCTTTATCTCTAGTTTGTGGTCTCATTTTTTTAAACATCCTGCAGTACCAGATAAGCTTTTAAAAAAGGTATTCATTATTTGATGTTTCTTTTGTTTGGATAAAAATGACAACAAATCAATTCAGAAAAATAAAACCAAAAACAGACACCACTTTCATATTTTCAGTGGTGCTAATCACATGATGAAGATACATTTTTAACACTCCTGTCCAGAATATTAAAGTCCTGCATTTTGCCTGAGAGAGAATCTGGGTATAGTGAGCTTCATTATCAAAGGTCTCAGCACTTCTTCTTGTCTGTATCTTCCCCAACAGCATCTTGGATGTCACAATAATTTTATGGGAAAGCAATTTTGATCTTCCAGAGAAAGCTATTAAAAGTAACCTGAATTTTACAGATACAGCACTTTAAACTGAGAATTTTAAATAAGCAATAACCCTTCTAAATTATTTAATAGAGATTTAGCATCAGGTATTAGCTCCTGGACAGAGCTGTATGTCAAATATATGTCGTATAATTTGTTACTGAAGGATGAACATTAATGTGTGTTGCCACCTTAGAAGACAGGCTCGACCTGGGCAATACTTTAATAATAGTTTGCAGGGTGGGAGGATTTTGAATTTCCATCATTTTTAATGATTCATTTGTGTTTTAATGGGGAGCCAGGTTCACTTCACATCCTTGGGCTATTAAAGACATTTTACCCCCCTGAGTTAATTCTGTGTTCATTCCCTAAAATGAATATTCATACCATTCAAATGCAATTTTTAATTAACGGCACCAGCAGCATTATCATTATTACACCTGAAAGATTCAAAGCCAGATCAGAGAAATGTTGCCACAATAGAATTCACTAAATTCTGCTCACATTCCCTTCTAAAGCTGATCACTTTTAAAGTAACAAGAATAAACTGTGGGATAATATAAGACAGATCTAATTAAGATAAAGAACTGGAGATTATGAACATTGCTACTCCATGTCTGAAGAATTTTAATATATTAGTCTAACAGAAGGTTAAGGATTTACAAAAAGAAAGATAGTGAAATATAAAATGTGGGCTTTTTTGGACAAAGCTTGAGATTCAGCACCTAAAATGTATAAATATATGGGATAAAACGAAATCAAGGAGGATATTTCAGGAAACACACATCATAATTTCTTTTAATTAATTTACCTAATTCTTCCATAGAACATATGATGAGAGAATTCTCCCTACAAAGCAAAAGCAGGCATGGAAATATTATGGGAAGCTGAGAGGCACTTATAAGGCTGTACTGCGGGGAGTTTTATCCTAGCTTCCATCTGATATGGCTATTATGGCCTTGGATGAATTTTTCTTGAGGGAGCAGCCTAATTAGCTTGCCAGCAGCAGCATGGAAAGGAAAGGGAGGGAGGCAGGCAGAGAGGAAAGAGGTAAATGAGCTGTTAGGTAAAATAGAGTTGATATCAATAAGACCTACTGTTCAGTTTCTGAGAAGCTTCATCTTCCAAAACAAGGCAGCAGAAAGACAAATGTTTGAGGATGAAACTAGAACTAAACAATTTTCTGTAATCAATAGCAGATTGTCAGAAATCGTCCTTCTCACATTTGCAGAGGTACATTCTTCAAAGCAAGTGCCTGGGAACTGCTGCCTTGGAATTGTACCCCCAGATAATTCACTGTAATTATTCTGCTACAGGTAAAGTTTCATTCCAGAAAGAATCATTATTATCCTTCTAGAATAGAAATATCAGGTTACTAGAATATTCGTTGAGGAGTAAGTAAAATTAGGTCAGGCTGTGTTGGCTCAGTGCTGCACAACAGGCCTCCTCTGGAAAGAGGGGACATTGGAAAAAGAGAAGTCTTGGGGGGTAAATCAACACAGAGGCACAACTGCAGCTCAGGTAGGTGTAACCTGCCCATCACTGGCAACAACAGGAGCATGTCTGCAGCAGCACAGCTTCCATCAGACTGCACTCTCTTGCCTAAAACCATAGGTAAGTGCTGAGCTGTGAAGCCTCAGCTGTCGCAGGGGGATTGCTGATCCTACCCAAACTGGACCGTGCAACACCCAGCCCTTGTGAGCCAGAAGCCTTCATGTGTGAGGGTGACAACGCTCCTGGACATGATTTGCCCTGTGTTGCACACTGCTGCTGTAGACTAACAGGTCCTTGATGTGCCCCACTACCTGTGGAAGTATAAACATGTCAAAATATCCACAATGCCATTCTGACTCCTCCCAGACTCCTCCACAGACCTGAGCTAGCATTGCTCGAGGGAACAGGAGGCACCAGACCCTGCACTCAGGGGAGTGCACAGCCTTTAATGGAGGCTGGTCACTGGACACAATGAGGGAAGCAGTTTTATGATAGCCAGCTCAGAATGCCATTTCATGTTGTGTTGCCATAGAAATACAATATAAGGAAAATAGAATAAAATTTTCCCTGATTAAAGACAAGGTTTATCTTAGAAAATATCCTTTGACAGAAAGAAGTATCTGAGAATAAAATGAAAGTAATGTCGTTCTGGCTCACTTCTATTGCTCCAAACAGAATGCCATAGACAATTCATAATGGCTCCAACATTCATTTCCAAAAGGATAATTCTCACTGGTGCCACCTGTCAAATTTTCATCTTGTTCCAGACGCAGAGGTTGTACTATAGATAAGCCTAATTGTCATTGTTTTCACTGACATAGCAATGCTATTTCTCTGTATTTAGGAGCACCCATTTTCCTCAGAAAATCAGACATCTATGGATCTCGAGACAGAGAAATTCAATTTTTTTAAGCTTTCCTTCATATTATTCCAGTAAAAACAAACAAATAAACAACAGTTTTTTCTCCCTAAAGAAGCAGAAAGAGAATATCCATAACACAATCTCTACAAAGAGTAAAGCCTGTCTGTGAAGCAGACAGCTTCTGGAAGCTTGCTCAGTGCTTGGGCTAAGCAAGGAAATAGCAACATAACAAGACTCACTATTTATACACTGAACAACAAGCACATTTCTTTTACCCTTGATTCTCTCTTATTAGCACAGTATTTAAAGTAATTGCAAAGGAAAATATTCAGCTGGGCACACTCATCCCCCTGAGGAGAGGGTGAGAGCATAAACATACACCAGCTGTTCCTCATGCTGCTCCGTGCTCTTCTGCGTGTCACTCTGGTGCTTTGGTCATGAGCTCAATACAAAACCCCAAAAGAATAAACTGGAAATGAAGACTGTCCTAGTATCTCTGAGAAAAGCCTGAAAAAATCAGAACGAGAGCACTGAAGCAATTCCTTACAGATCTGCCAGCTGTCTACTATACACCAGCTCACTGGGAGAAGACAAATTAAATAAGGAGTCATCTTCACTCCTTGAATTTTAAAACAGATTCTTAGGGTATGTCTTGAAAAAAAAAAATCAGTAGACTGTAGAGGTGGCAAAGCCTGATCTTTTAGAAAAATCTGGCTTATCTGAATGACTTGTGTTGATCAAATTGCCAGTGCATTGCAATAAACTGTTAAAACTGCCCTGATTTGTGCACATTTAATTTGGCATTTGACACAAGACACTTCCACTGTGATGGGGAGGAGTATTGCAACAATAAGCAACAATGAGCAAGGCAGACAGTCAGTGAGAGGACAAGACACCTCTTTGTAGACACTTGGGGGACAGGAGGAGGTTCTCTAGCCACAGGCAGACTCACTCAGACTGCCAGTCAGCCCACACATTTTCCTCCATGAGAAAGGATATAAAGCGAGGAAAGGAAAAGGCAGCTAGAAATATGTAGATACATTTAAGCTGGTGGGGTTGAAGAAGGTTGGCCTGCCTGCTTTTAGGAAACAAAGCATCATTTCAGGGATATTAAATTACTTGTTTTAACAGCTTTTTCTCTGTTATATTACCTTGGATTAGACGTGATCTAGCCACAAAATTCAGTCTTGTAACTGTCCAGTGGAGACAAGGACTTCGACAAAGTGCAGAAGGGTCACTTGATTTTGCACCAAGAGTTAAGGGTACAAAAGCTAAAACAGGAGATTTGATAAAAGAGAAATAACATGAATAAAGCTCACCTTCCAAATCATTTCAATCTAGTGAAAATTTTCAGTGAGGAGTGATGCAAAATAATTTTGTTATCCTGTATGATAATTCTGATAATTTTTCAGACAAGTAATATAAATGCAGTTTGATAATTTTTAGTGTACCTTATAATCATAATGGAGAAATGAGACAGCATTTGTCATCTCTGATTTGCAGAGCTGAAATATATCTCTCTGTATTTACAGATTCTACCATTCTGACCAGGATTTTTTAGGCTTAAAAAGAAAAATGAAATCCAAAATTTTTATAGTTCACCTAGATACTAAATAAGTCTTCATTTTTTCCTTTTCTTATGGAAAAACAGAAAATTCATTCAGAGATGGAGAACCAACACCTGTCTGCAATGTCACTTAAGAAAGATATTTTTTCTGATATAACTGGAAATTAATGAAATTTTTTGTTGCAAGATCACAATCTGAACTCCCAAACTGATATACTACCAATTATTTCTCTTTTACTATCAATGTTTATTGGTTTTCTGACAACATTGGATTTTCCTAATATTTTCATTTATAAATATTTTCCTTCTACAATATTCAAATCAATGGTTTCAAAAATTATTTTACTCTCCATTATCTTTCCAAGTTTTGTTGGCCTCAAGACCACATTTTTATCCCATGTATATGCACAGAGATGAAAAGCTCAAAAGACACAAGATCACTTAAAACTCATCATCTGTCTTATATCCAATGTACCGTATATTAATGAAGCATAAAAGTTTTTGAATTAAATAAAGGCACAAAATTCAGTTATGGCTATAAAGGTTGTTATCATCCAGCAATCATCATCTTAGCTGCTGCATGAATACATGAGTAGGTCACATGATTTGAATAACAATGAGAATATTGACAAATATTGAGTAGCTGTGTGGAAGTGTAACATTTAGTGTGGTAGATGTATCACTGTCAAAAAGTGAAGAGCAACAGATGTCACCAGGTCAAGGACAAAGCTCAATTTTCACACTACCTGTATATTGATCTTTAATTAGTTCTCTTACAAGCAAACTCTAGGTACTAAAGTATATCACTATATAAAAATTCTAAAGACCTTTGATACTGGGCTGTTCTGTTTAAAATAAGTCAACTTAAGGAATAGCTGGTAAAAAGACCAAAAAGTCTCCTAACAAGAGGAAGCTACTTCTTACCACTCTTTAACTCAGCAGCTGCTAAGATGACCTGCATCAAAATTACGAGGTCAATGAGATGCATCTCCAGCTTGATATGAGGGGTATGAGGAGGAGGGAAGCATTACCACCCTGTCAAGAGCTCCTAAAGAGAATTTTCCAGAAGTCTGGACTTACATTGTCATTGTGGTAACCTTTCTGGAAGGTGTCCTCATAATTGAAAGTCACCCTAGCAAATGGAAGTCGTCGGCTGGCCCACTGGCTTTTCCACTCCCAAGAAGTAAAATTACCTATTGCAGAGTCATGTATTGTGGTTTTGACTTGCCCTAATTGAATCACTCTCCAGCACTGCAGGAAACCACAGGGAAAAAAAATTGCACCCTTTCTGCTAGGCCAAAAGCATGGAATAAAGTGCAAACCCAACACAAAATCCAACCCCAACACAAAGAGATTACAATTGAGGGACAAGTCTCAGGCATCTTATACCTAAGACCTAGAGAGATTAAAAAGCAAAAAATCCTCATCATCACTGTCTTCCATGCAAAAGTAACATGGAGGCCTAAAGGGGCCCTAAAAGCCCTTCACACTGAGCAAGGTTTCTTTAGAAGAGGCACTAGGAAAGTAACCCAATAAGCTTTGTTCTTAACATCCTTTCTCAAGGTCTGGTGAAAGGAGCATGCTACAGCTGGGAGTGGAGACAAAAGAAACAGTATTACAGATATGCCAGCCATGACATTTCTATTTCATGCAATCCTATTTCACATTCCCGTAGGACACTGAAAAAGAACCACAGTTTGAACTGAACAGATTACACCAGAGCATTCACCAGACCCCAGGGCAATTCAAGGTTAAAGGAGCACAGAAGTATCTTTTAGCTACTTTCACCTCTCTTCCTACTGGGTCATGATTTCTGTGCTTCTACTCTAGGGACAGGACACAGAATTTCACTGTGATTTGCTCAAAGTTGTCAGTTCCAGAACTATTTCAGATGTCATGAGTTCTCAGTCTGCCTTCTTTATGCTGTTCTTTAGCATGGTGGCTGCCTAGCCTGGAGAAGAGACAGCTCACTGGGATGTTATCACTGTGCATAAACACCTGATAGGAATGAGTAAAGAAGACTCTTCTATCTAGTACCCAGTGACAGGGTAAGAGCAAATTTGGCACAAATTGAAATACAAGAGATTGCACTTTTAACACAAGAAAAAAAAAAAAGTAATGGTAAGAACTGTTGAACATTGGAATAGAGATGTGAAGTCTCCATCCTCGGAGATACTTAAAACCCAACTGCACACAGCCTTAACAACTGCTCCAGCTGACCCTGCTGTGAGCAGTGACTTGGACAAGACAGAGTTCCTCACAAGCTACTCTGAGGTAAGGAACCTTTCTAGACAATAACTTGATTGCTATTTCCCTGCAAGTAACTAAAAGTTATCAGCATCTGTGATGCTTGCCTCAAAATATTTTCCTTCTCTGAAGGAAGGCAGAATGTGCTAACATGGATGTGCAAATACAGAATACAGTGCTGGATTAATTTCTTCCAAGTTAGTATTTCTGCTTGTTCTATGATGATTTGCAAGGGTCCCTTGGTGGAAGAAATGCTGCAGAAAGTTGGAAGTACAGAACTTCCATATGTTCCTCTGTCTTTAGTGATGCCCCAGTTTTATGCTTAGTTACATACAGACTTTCTCAGGAAATTGCCCTCAAGAGATGCTTTTCACTTAGGTGTGGGTGGGGTGGGCATGACTTGGGAGTGAGGTTTTCAAAGGCATCTGAGGGATTTAGGAAACTTACACTAGAAAGTGAGAACAGGGACATCCTTTTATTTGGCTGGTGATGGACATGCTTCCCACCATATTTATTCCTTGCTGTGTATAATTACTTGCAATGAGAACTACAACTTCAGTGATATGACACCACATTAGCCTCACAGGCTACACAATTCTGTAAAAACAATAATCTGCTGTGGTTCTTGTTAGATGCTTTAGAGTAGCTCTCCATTTCAGGAGACACTGACATAGAGGATCACAGCATATATCAGGTAGCAAAGAGACATTCTTTGCCAGAAAATAATAATAAGGTTTTCAGGTTTCCTAAAATTATATGGTTCTGCAATGTCAGATGATTAACCTACTGGGATTTTGCACAGCACCAAAAGAGCTGACTTTCTCCTTGCATTTTTCATTGTATCTATAGCATCAGTCACTACCACTACCATTCCTTTAACTTTGCAAGCTGTCACAGAAAAATACACAAATTAAGAATTATATGAAGGGCCACATATTTTGCATCTAGAAATATATTCAAATATTCACATTGGCTTGCCTGAATCCTAACAAAAAAAACCAACCAAACAAAAAAAATCACCTTTCACTTTCATCTCAGAGTCCTGTAGGAATTAGGAATTACCTGTAGTATCTGCATCATGGACTTCTGAGCCCTGCAAGAGCAGGACTTTGCTTCCACTTACTAAGTACCACATTATCCTGACACTGAGATCTAAGAACGTCAAATAGAAGATGGAGCAGGAATAAAAACAGAAAAAACAATGTCTATCAGGTCTGCCTGTCACAGATAGGAGCTTCTTTGACTCTGCTGTAGAGCTAACAAACAGAAGGAACATTCAGAGCATGCACACCCTTAGCCTCCCCCCCTCCTTCCTTGCCTCGCTTTGAAAAGCCAGAGCTCTTTGCATTTCTACTGCATCTCTAGTTTCAATGATGCTCAGTTTCTTTGCTTCCACTTTGATATTTCACAGATTCTTAATGGCTCCTTATTAAACCAAAAAGTACGTTTTCATACATGCTAATGAGAAGAGCATAATGTCAGCTCAGGGAGAGGGAAGTACAGCTCCACAATGAAGCACTTTGCCAAAATACCTCAGTATTCACATGGGCAGGTGAAAAATACACTTGAGGATGGAGTAATAACAAAGTCATATTCACACGCGAGGACATCAGAGCATACATGTCATATAATGAATTTGTGTTTAAACATCTGAATGTAGTGCCTCTGCACAAAATGCTGTGAAGGGATTAAGCCAAAAGAGTCATGTGGCAGTGACTCAATAAGAAAGATAAAGCACAGTCATTTAGGCCCCAGTTTCCCCCAAACCTTAGCGTCAGCTGCTCAGGCTTCATTAACATTACCACATCTTGTGCTTCAGCTATTAACAGCATACTACATTGTGACTGGCCTTTTGTGGGGACACAAAAAGAATGAGTGGTCACAAGGAAACCTTTGTGCCTCTTCCACAGTTGCATAGGAGAGCCAGTCCTTGCAGCCCACAGCTGTATAGGGAATTTCAGAGTTAATAATGCCAGCAGCAGAACACTTTTCAAAGGAAAGTGGAGCAGAAGGGAGGGCAGTTAAAGCTCTGCTCTCTTTCTCTTACATTAGCTACCAAACTAAACAGAGGGAGTTTATGCTATACCCCCACAAAGGAGATGTACAAACTACTGGTCATTGAAAAAATCCTTCCCATGACACTGAGACTTTCTGCGTGCCCTTGAGAGTTGACAGGCACAACACTTTCAGGAATTACCAGCGCTGCAGTGCACCTGCAGTTCCCCCATGGTTTTGCTGTGCCCTTGGTAGTGCCAGGAGAATAGACATCATACAGTATTTATGTATGTCCAATTGCTGGATTTATTCGTGAATTTTTAAGCACTGGTCATATGCATGGTGCTTAGTAAGACACTAGCTCTGCCTGGAAGAGATTATTTGTTACATATTTCTTTATTCTCTGCCTCAAAAAAATCACAAAGAGCATTTTAGAATTTATATAAAACGCCTTATTCACTCTCAAAACACCAATTCCATCAGCATGGCTAACTAGCCAATTAGCACCACTGAATTTGTCTTAAATGTCAAACTTCATGAATAAGCAATCTGGGTAGTAAGAATTGAAAGCTTGTTTTTACTAAAGACATGCTTACAGTCTGTAATATGAGCTTCAAGCTCTCTATAAAAATTGTTCACAACCGTCAGAAAGAAAAGGACAAAATAAGAAATAGGTGATGATACTAGAAAACCAAAACTCTCCTAATGCAAAAGGAACTAGGCTATTTTAAGGCTATTTTAAATAAAGCTGGACGTATCTCGAATGCTGAAAATCCATTTGTGTCTGAGCAAAAGAAGCCAGCAGGTGTCAGCCTTGCTTTATCCAACCAGTCTCTTCCTGGCTTGGTAGCAAATTCTTGCAAATTTGTTTGCTCTGATTTTTGACTGTAATTTTCTTCTCAGGAGTAATAGTTACACAAGTCAACTGTGTTATCACAGAATTCTATATTGAGCAATATTTATATAGGTTGAAATGTTGAAGCAGCTGCTACCATAGCAACTGCTGCATCAGATGGATTATTACCAGGTGAACAAGGAGACTGGAACAACTTCCTGATGAGAAATTCAATTAATATGTCCGTGTTTGTACGCAGAAGCCAAACAGCAATTTGTCTGAGTTGGAAATCACATTTCACATGTGATGTTTTTCCACAAGGGAAATGATGACCATAATACCTTTATGCTTCCCTCATATTTCTGTGTATGCCTGTTTTTAAGACCTGAAACACACTTATTTCCTTTATACAAAATTCTAACTCCTGAAATGATGTGCAGACTCCTTCTCAATACACACATTACACAAGGGAGTGTTTTGTAATGCCAGTGATCACTCTGCTGTGCAACAACATGAAAACAAAATAGTGTTTCCTTTATTAAAAATGAATATAATATCACTTTAATCTAAAATTTTATAAAGACAAAGTGCTGTAGCCTAAGGGCAAAAAAAGCCCAGTCCTTGTGCAATTCAGATTTTGAAAGGCACCTTATCTCCTACTACACTGCAATTTCCACAGCAATCTGAATTCCCAGGGATGCTGTCAGTCACTCTGATGGGTGCAGTACCCAACACTGTTTATTTCTGATGATCTTTTAAACTCACTCTTCCAACTGCAGTACAGTGTAACTCGCAGGAAGCACCTCTAATGAACAGCACAAAAATGTGTCTGGAGAAGACTCCTGACTCTTCATTTTCCTATCTGCTTAAAGTTGTGCCCTAATTTAATGTAGGGACTTGCAGTCGTTTCTTCTGAGATCCCCAAATCATTTCTTTAGTGTATACTCATAGTAAAGTGCCCTTTGGATCTCATACTTTAAAACACTTTAATCTGCTTCAACCCTCAAATGTTAGTTGATAACAAAGCCATCTTGTTTCCATTTGAAAAAGAAATGTAAAACATTACTCCGATTATTTCCAAAGTTTCATACTTTTTAATTTAAAAACTCATACAAAGAACATACATGAATTTCTCAGAAGTAGACATGAAGGTTGTCCCCTCATAAATTTCAAGTCTGAATTTTCACCTGATCATATGCTCAAAATAAACTTCTCTCTGTCTCACAGGACTTCCACCCAGGACTACATTCACAGTTTCCCTTGTTCTGTAGTTATTTTTACTTTTCAATTCCCATTTATCTTCAGGCAGACACCAAACTGATGCATCAGTTGCTGAATTTGTGGTCAATTTTGAGGCAAGTCCTTTCAGCTGCCCAGATAAAAATCTACTTGGGCCTTGTCCAGCCAAACATTAGCTTTTACTGCTGTGTTTATTATTAGAATGAGGGAAATTCCATGGCTTCCTCATTTAGCATAAAGCAGAGATAATGTAGTAATAAATACCAAACAATACTTCTGAGGTCAGACAAACAGCACCACCATCAAGCAGAGCAAAACCCTGTACCACACAGGATATGGTCGAAAAAGAAGTTCATAGTAAGCTTATACTCAACATGAAGTTTGATACTCTCATGAGTAAATCAAGGTCAGCATATGACTTCTGAAAAATGTGCTTTTCTTTGAGGCTTCATATCAGTGCCTCCTTAGTGCCCCAGTTCTTTGAATATGGAAGGCTTTCTGTGCAACCACAAGTATAACAAAAAGCCTTTAAAACTGATCTGTGAAATTTCAGTTGGTGGCTACTGCGGTTAGGTGAGATCCAAAGGCATGTGAGAGACAGATTAGTATAACAAGCAAGCCGCTGGATGGAGACTTAAATGTCTAAGGCTCAGAAGATTTGCCTTCTGTTTTCATCCTTTTCACTTACATATTATGGGACCACAGATAAGGCACTTCCTCTCACTACAACTATCTTTTCCACTGTCCTTTTTCTGAATTCCCGGCAAGAATTATTTAGAGAAAAAGATTTCTTTACATTTTATTGACAAAGCAGAGATTACAGTGATTACATAGCAGAGACCACATATTGTCAGTATGTCTGAGAGCTCAAGGAATGCAGTTATCCTGCATAAAACAACATTATTAATAAATCATAGATACCATGGCATATGTCAACTCACTGAAAATAACTTCAAAATTCTGGTCACATAAGCAAGGTCACCCATCATATGCTTTAACAATATTTAAATATTTTTCTTACAATGTTATATTGAACATTTCCTGAAATCAGACTTTCAACCAAATTTCCTTTTCAGTTCCATTTGTGTACTGAAAGAATCTGGTATAAAATGTGTTTAGTTTGTAAAGAAATAATTTCAAAATCTAATCCTAAAGGAATTTCATGCAGGTAATTCCTATTTGTAGATTAGAATGCAATAAAGGAGTTAATTGATTGTCTAATTTAAACATCAATGCAGTTTCACCATGTCTAAATTTCTAGAGACTAGAAGTAAAATATGTTGATTTCAATGATAATAAAACATTTGTGCATTTTTTATTTTGTGGGTTATTACAGACATATATAACTTTATTTGGATTTGTACATGATTTCAGAATTAAAGGAAGTTGAATCAAAACAAATAAGCAATTTTGGTGAAGACGGAGTATTTTTCTCTCATGTTGGCATCCATTCTAATAAATGAGAAGACATATGCACAAATTCTAATTGCTCTTTGGGCATATTTTCACCTGAAGTCTGAAGACACTGAACACAAAGGCAGCAGCATAGCTAAGTTCAAGGTAAACAGAACAGTATCAAGATGCTGCTTCTGTCTTGTCTTCTTTTATTAGCTTGGAAGCAAGGCCATTTCTTCAGCATGACAACACTGTCAGACAGCAACAAATATCTCTCAGCTTGGTGCATTACACAAACATTGCACAGAAGTACAGGCCAGCACAAAACTGGCCATTTCTAATATTCTGCCTTCTAGATAGGTCTTCTGTTTTCTTGAATAGGTGCAGAAAACATTCTATTTTCTAGACCTATTCAAAGAAAATGGTTTTGCCGAATTGATGGCATGGAATATCAGCTTATCCAATACAAA
Source organism: Chloebia gouldiae (assembly GCA_003676055.1). Classification (NCBI taxonomy): domain Eukaryota; kingdom Metazoa; phylum Chordata; class Aves; order Passeriformes; family Passeridae; genus Chloebia; species Chloebia gouldiae. Next base: position 23,988,484 of record QUSF01000003.1, on the reverse strand, counting down.
CTGACAATTACTAGAATTTCCTACTGTTTATCAAAAGCAAAATCAAAGTTGCCATCTCACACTTGTTGGTTCTTATCAGCTGAAAATGTTCAACATAAGTGAACACAGAAGGTTTGGCAAAATTCAGGCACTTGCTGATAGGCCTCTTTAAGCAGCTCCTCACAGATTTCTGCTAAATCATTCCAGGCCAAAGATCTTTTATAATCTGCTGCCATTTCCTATCTCTAATTATGAATCATATATCTCAACACAATCTACTGTTACAGATCTCTTATCATTCTTTTTTTTATTATTATTTTTAATTACAGATTTTTTGAGATTTAGTTTGCAGAAGTATGCCAGTATCTATGGATCACATTTTTCAGCTTTTATAAGGTTACCTAGGTATAGGGCTTTTTTAGTGGCTTAGTTGGAGAAAGGCTTAGGTCTGTCCTGTGAGCTGGTTACCTAGCTTTCCTTTGTGCCTTTGAAAATATCCTGTGGGGCCTCATATTTACTTGTCTAATTATTTAAAACAGTTTGGATATGAGCCAATAAGGTTCATTAAGAGGCACTCAACCAGGATCTTCATGTAAATTTCTAACATCTTTACAACACGTGGCCAGCAAAGCAAAGAGCATTAAGAAACTAGGTTTACTTTGTATCGGTCACAATCTCCTCTGAATCAAAAGAATCTAACCAGAAATTGAACAAGGATAAATAATTTTATAAACTTAATGTGCACCTCTTCTCCCAAAAACCAGACAAATTGGCAGGGGGTGTGAGGAAAGCGTTAGGGGAAATCAGCAAACATCAGAAGGCTGTTTTACAAGCCACAGAAATAGCCCTCCTCGCACTGGGTATGCATCTGCTCACATTCAGCCTCTAAAGGAGTCCACTCTAGAATTACAGGGGTTTCAGAGAAGAATGGAAGCAAAAAAAAGGGAGACTCAAAATATTGATATTGCTTTTCTAAGAAAACAAATTAGATACAGCAAAAGCACTTGTCTCTTAGTAATCCTTATCATGTCAATATACTATATACTATATACTTATATACTATATACTATATACTTATCATGTCTATATACTAGTGATAGCAAGGTTGTAATGGTCAATATGAGTGACAAACAGGCAGAAGTAAGAAAACTTCATAGTTATGGTCTTAAATTCAGGGATTAGGCTGAGATTTATAAGCGACCTGCAACTAGCTCCTGTACAGGTCTTTGCATCTTCCCCCAGTGCTGGCTGTGGTCCAACACAGGACAGCACACAGGTCACATACAGCAGTGCAATTTCTTTGCTCCTTTAGCCAATGGACACAGTCTATGAAAACATGAAAATGGGTATTCCCAACTGGAATACCCATTAAACTCCTATATAAAGTGGTGTCATTAAAATAAGGAAATCGCAGTTGCAACACTACTCAACTTACTTTCCAACTTTCATTCCTGAAACACAGAACTTAAAAATCATTCATAATGCATCCTGCTTGCCTGTACAGTGCAGTCATTCCTTCCAGCTCTTTATCTCCAAAATGCCTTGGATAAAACCTGCATGAACTAAAAATAACAGCATTAGCTCATCATCACACTCTGGTCAATGAGTTGAATAATGCAGACCTTATGAAAATGTACATTTAGAGCCCTTGCAGATGAGTTGTATAATACAAGCCATTAAACACAACTCTATTGATATAATTTCATTATTTTCAGCAGACTGGAATTTAGAAATTATGAGTTGCACTAATGAATACCAACCCCAGAGAAAAATTACTCTAATTGATTAAATCTTAGTTGAAAACACCTAAGATGAGATGTTTGTCATTACAGATAAAGGTTTACTACAATGTAAGTCTATGTTCTTGCAAAATACTCAAAGCTTAGTTTTTTTCAAAAAGACAATACACAGAAAATGGAATAATTCTTTCACACTGATATATTACTGCTTTCTAGGGATAGGGCTAGAGAATGGTATCTTTCTGGAAAAGTATACAAGATAAAAAGTTTAAATGGTGATAACATTAAGCTCCTATTTCTATGCTGAAATGGAAAAGAGCATTTTTGTATGTTGCAACTAAATAAGCCATTTCTTTTTTTTTCAGAGACGTGGAGAGAAAATAGACATACAATATTATTTTCTCACCACAAAACAGTACTATTGCTTCTTCGTAACAAGGCCCTTCCTCAGTCACAGAAGCTATTTTTTTAAAAATTAGAATTCATGTTACAAGGGAATGCTGGTTGTACTGACACAATAGAGAGCCTAATCTTGCCTCCCATCCATACCAAATCAGGACTTCTTTCAATCAATTAGTACTGAACTTGAGTATAAGCTTTATAAAAGAAAGACCTACTACTCTTACTGTGTTTGTCCACAAAACAGTCACACTTGCTTGATAGATTAAATATCAATTAATTTTTTTCAAGTATTTTGGTGTTTGATTATTATAGCTTCAGGGGTCAAATTCTGACTTCAGTTAGAAACAATTAAGTCCATTCACTTCACATTTATAGTAATGTAACAGAATAATTTTGCATTGATGTGATGAAAGAGGGAGGAAGTAGCAGTGTTTACACACTTGTACAACACTGAAATATATGCAGTTATATGCTAAAGATTGTTCTGTGCTTTTTCATTTTAGGATGCATTATGTGGTAGATGTTCTGCTATGTATCTTGAGTGCCAGACAGGGCAAACTGTTGTTCAGAGATTTGAACAATGACAGTCATTTTTCATGTCACTGATTAATAGTTCTATTAAACAGGAATGATGTTCCAATACTTAAAGTACTTCATCATAATTAAGTCATATTGCAGAAGAGATAACAAACCTTTCCTGTATAATGTCTGTCCTGAGGTAAGCCTAGATATATACATCTACTCTTAAGACATACCTATTAAGTATCACATCAACCCCTTGGTCCAGTTTTTCAAGATACCCCTATGCAGCATCTTTGCCCTCAAATCTATCAGCTGTTTTCTCCAGTTTAGTGGCAGCCATGAACTTGCTGAGGGTGTTTCATCCCATCATACATGTTATTAATGAAGACATTAAACAAGTTAGCTCATGATCAGCTGCAGAAGAGCTACATTAGTGGCTACCTGAACTTCAAACCAGTGACTCTTTGAGCCTAGTGATTAAGCCAGTTTTTCTGTCACCTTGTAATCCATCCATACCTAATTTGGCTTATAAGGATGCTATGGCAGACTTTAACATAAGCCTATTAAAGTAAAAGCATACAATATCCCTTGCTCTATCTCAGTTACTGACAGGGACAGCTATTTAATCACAGAGAACTATCAAATAGCTCAGGGATGACTTATCCCTGGCAAATCCATACTGGCTGTTCCTAATTGTGTTATTTGCCTTTCAGAGCATGGAAATGGCCTCCAGAAGGATTTTCTCCACAATCATCCTAGAGACTGAGCCAGGCAGAGCAGGCTGCACCTCCCTGGTCACCTTTATGAATGGCCCTTCATAAACACAGGGTTAATGTTTGCCTTTTCCCTGTCCAATGAACTGGGGTATGGTCAGCACGCCTAAAAATGGTCCTTAACCCAGCTCCTCTCTAGCGTGGATAGCAATTCCTTCACTGGGATTCTGCTACAAAGAACAGATACTTGAGAAGTCTGCAAACAGATCTTGCCAGCAATTACCAAGATATACTTATGATTTTACACATTCTTCTGTAGCTCACAAAAAAGTTTTATAAAGGTAAATATAAAACCAATAGGAAAGAAAAATATTTTCAATTGCTTCTTTGTTTCTTTTTATTTTTTTCAATTGGCCATATTTTGTAGGGCATGTTTGCTCTGGCTGAATAGTTCAATGTCTTCAGCTTTATTCAGATTAAATATTTGGTTTTGCATTGTTTTTACTGGCTTGAAAGAGACATGACAATCTGGGAGATGATGCTACAGCATCATAAATGCATCTTGATTTGGTCAAAGTTAGAATATTACAGTTTGTTTTAGAATGATTATATTGCATTTATTTCAGTTTTAATGAGCTCATGAAAAAAAATACAAAAAAACCAAACACATAGCTCAACAACAGAACTGAGCTCAATAGACCTAAAATTCTAAAACCATATAAACAGGAGTACAAGAGCTCGAACCAGCAGTCATTGAGGTCATCAAGACTTTAGATTGAACTCTCAGTTTAAGAGATTCAAAATGCTAATTTTTTTTCTTAGCCACAATGAATACATTCAGTGAAATTTTGCACTGTTATTACTTGTTCATCCCTATAACACATATCATCAAACATAAAAAGATATCTACCTAGCCAAAAATATTTAAATTGCATTTTCAAAAAGGAAAGATAACATTGTGTGCCTCTATTAGAGCAGCTAGGTGTGCAAAATGTCTGCCTTTGTACTAATGAACAAGTTACTTAAATCTTGTATTATAGTATACAGAATTAGCAAACACAACACTTTTCTCTGCACAGGTTCATTGGGAAGGGAAATACATTGAGTGTTCTCTTCTTTACACTGCTTAGGAACCACCTCTTACAAAGGAAGTTAAAATGAGCTCGTGTAGACCAGCAGGAAGACTGAACTACACTAGAGAGCGTCTCAAAGGCACAGTGTCTTCAAGCTGCACAGATTGCACACCATTCATGGATCAAGGCTGTGCTGAAAGGAACAGTCTAGCCCTGAATATTTAATTTTCCAGAATTCAGTCTAATGAATTCTTGTGCTGTAGAGGCAACAGATAAGAGGTAGAGATGTGAGAAAACTACATATTTTGCATTTCCAAATGCTAATGCAACGAAAACTACCAATAATATGTATTATAAGCCGAATTTTATCCTGGTGAGAATTGAAATGAATGACTTAGGATCCTTTCCAAAAAAAAAAAAAAAAAAGGATGTGGTAATGGAAAACCTGAAAGATCTTTCACTAAAGCAGCTCATGACAGAAATCTACTGTGGTACAAATCACTAGCTTTAACAGCAAATTTTAAAACTTGCTTTAACAGCAAATTTTTGCATGCTTTAGCTCTAAAATTATTAAGATGATCCATGTTGTCAATAACTCAAAATGGCAAATAATCTATCTACTGTACTTTCACAATAAACAAAATATGTATTCTCAAAAATTCCAGAGTATTTTAAGTATTCATACTAATGGTATCTGTGGAGTTTGAGAGCCTTTTTCAAATCCTGCCTAGAGAGAAGCTGAACCTCAAGACTTTAATTTTAGTGTATATTCCATGTAAATGTTTATTTCTCTTCAGCAGGAATGAGCTGAGCACATCAGCCTAGCCTAGCAAGCAAACTGGTTTATTGCCCACAACAGTTTCACCTTTGTTAAATGCTCTGTAGATATTAGAACACTTCTCATAGAACCAGACTGAAAACAATCTCATGAAAACATGCAGGAAGTATACACATCTTTTTAGTTCTGTGGAATATACATATATAGGATGGGAAAAAAACAACAGCAGAAACAGAAAACATTGAATCTCAGTGAGGGTATAGCTTATCTCCTGGGACAAATGATTCATGCTGTTCACGAAAGAGGGAGGGGGAAAAGTCATTGCTGAATGAGAGATGCAGCAGTATTTTGATGAATACTTTTTCTATTTAAAACAATACTTCTATTTTTTTTTCTCTGTTCAGGTCAATAATTTAATTTATTATGAGGTGAGGTGTTTTTTCAACAGCATAGTATGAAAAGGATTGGAAAATCAAGTAATAATTTATATTTTCCATCATTTAAAAAAGTGCACCTTAGAAAATTAAGTGGCTTGTTTTACAAATGCAAAGATGTACTGAAGTTGGACTAAGCTGTATTTTCAGAATAGTAGCCTTCATGATTCCGGTTGGCACAACTGAAAAAAAATAGATTGATAAAGGTATTTTTTTGTCAGATAAGAAATCTCCTCATATTGGAAGATGAAACTCCACCAACGTTCTGTTTCTCAAGCAATGCCACAATTTATTCTATTAAATGGCAAAAATAACATAAAGTCCATGTGTCATAAGGAACTGAAAAGTGTCTTCTATCTCAAAATCATTATCTTGGGACAGCCAGTTCATACTGCCTTCAAGGGCAAAGAGACTATACAGCATTGGAACATCTGATTCAAGCTGTTGAAATCTCAGGGATTACTTAAATCACAATGCTCAGTTTTAGGACTGTCTTATCACTAAGATCTCTGGCACATGTTACAAAGGTTTATTGAGCACAATGGCTTCTTTATAGTTTCTTTTCAAGCAAATGTCAAAAAATTTTACAAACCCAAATATTAACATGTTTTGGGAAAAAAATAATCAAGTATTTAAAATTATCTGCAGATGGATTGTTCAGAATTTCAATATCGCAAAATCAATATTCAATTTGTACCAAGCCATAGTATTGCTTGCTAAGTATTAAAAGTCATACCTTCAGAAAATTCAGTAAGTATATATTTTATGATAAAAGTGTTTATGCATGAGAGGCTGAAAGTAAATCAAACTATATAGTTGCTTGCAATAGTTATTGTGCTGTAAATTTAGTTTCTGATGTAGTGGTATTCTTCTCACACATTTAAGAATTAGCAGTATCTATTGTACACAGGACAACAGCTGTCAGATTCTTTTTTTGTAGACTTACACTTCTAACATATGAACATCTCTTAACATCTCCAGGAGAGCTTTAAAAATTAGGTGACTCATATTCTAAATGGGCCATAATATTTTAATGACTGTTTCAAAATGTTTGTCCTTATATGGAACAGCTCTCATGAATTCGTCAAAGAGAACTTGGTAACATCTGGAAGCCTCAACCTGTATTTACTATATTATTGTCTTCTAAAGAAATGAACTTAATAGAAAATATATTCATACTGCCACTATGAAAATCCATTCAATTAAGAGCTATTTTATTGATATACCATCCTTCAAAGAAGTTGTATTTATTAAACACGGTTTCTGTTACTACCCTGCTCCTTTCTCATTCCCAAATCTGTGGGAAAAGCAAGCACATTTTATTAATCTCTAGCCTTTGGAAACACTGGAAGATGGGATAGCTAAAGGCAGTGGTAAATCAGTGTAAGAACCCTTGGCCAGTTGTCATCAGTTTTTGCTGACAAATCATTTTATCTGTGGCTCAATTTCTCATTTACAAAGCAAAAACAGTGATTCTTGCTGTCTCTCTCCCATTTTGCATTTTCTTTCAGACTGTAAGCCTCTTTGGGAAAGAAGTTTGGGGATTATTCAATAATACTGTTGCAGACTATAATAAAATAAATTCAACGTTTACTACAGGGATTGGATTGCTCATCCAAGTCCACAGTAGATAAAATAATCTCAGTTCAAGCATTTCAGAATATAACCAATGACTGTAGGTTGTATGTGTCCAAATTAATATTTTCTAGTAAATACTTAAAAATATTTTCAAAAATATTATTGTTCTCAGATGAAAATCAGTGCAAATTACCACTGTGCCCATTCTCCTCTCCCTACTGTCTACTTGTCTTATTAAGGATAAACCTGGTTCTTGACCGCCTTGCTAATTCTCTGGTGAATACTGCAAATACCAGCTCCATCTAAACAACAGATTAACTAACATAGTTATTTTGATTCAAAATGTCAGCTATGAAAAGTAGATAGTCACTCCACAAGCTCCATCCCTGTCATTCAAATGAAAAGTATTTGACAGGAAAGAATACCCTGTGTGCTGTTTGCAAGAGAATCCAGGGAGCTGGATAATGCCAATAAAGGAGACAAATAGTGCAGGATAGTGGAAGAATGTACAACAATGTTCAGTGCAAACCAGACAAGAGGGATGAAGTGTATTGCACAGTTCACTGATCAGGAATTGCCAAAAAGAGTATATGAACCAGCACTTGGACAGCAATATTCAATTTGGACTTCAGACAGTATCTAAAAGTGAACACAAACCTGACATGAAGCAAAATCCAGGCAAGCCCTTCTGCTCATGACTGTTTTTATTTTAAGTCTTAAGAACCATAAGGAAGTTAATGGTGACTGAACACCATGAAAGCCACAATTACTGGCTGAGTCTTATTTGGCAGTTTCGGTCCTATCCTGATGGTCAGAGATGCTGGCACCACTTCAACCTGGAGCCCTCTAATTCTACACTTGGCTGCCATTTCAGTGCCTCTGCTATCATAGATGATACCAGGGGCAACAGGCACAAACTGAAACACAGGATGTTCCATAAGAATATGAGGTAAAACTTCACTTGGAGGGTGACCAAGAGCCAGGACAGGCTGTATGGAAAGGTTCTGAAGTCTCCTTCTCTGTACATACTGAAAATCCACCTGGACACAATCCTGTGCAACATGCTCCAGAGAAGTCTGCTTTAGCGGGGGGGGCTGGACCAGATGATCGCAGAGATCTCTTCCAATCTCAACCCAAATTATCCCATGATTCTGTATTTTCCAGCACATGAAAGGAAAAATAAGTTACTAATTAAGTAAATCTCTGAAGCTGACAATAGGCTAAAGATTTTCAGCGGATTTAAGCTGGAATAGTCACACAAACAAGACAAGCTACATGCATTACAGAGCAAAATTATAGAAACTATAAAAATAAATGCAGAACAGCAGAACACAAACACCCTTAAACTAGACAGATTTTTGCTAAGAAATTTGAAAACAAACAGCAGTGTGGCAGAAAAATTAAAAGAACAGCAGTTAGACAAGAGGAAAAAAAAAGACTGAAAATATTCATATGAGGGACCTGAAGAAGTTTAATGGAAGCATCATTTCCCTCATCTTGATTTCTAAATTTTGAGCAGAAACACAAGCAGGAAGTGACTGTGTCCATGAAACAAAACATGAAATGTTTGTATTTCCTTATGTGGAAAAGAAACAGAGGGTAAATTACATGAGAGGATTAAAAACCAAGCTAATACGTGAAATTTTAACTAATAATGATAATAATAAACAACAATAATAATGTTGCTGTTCAGGGAAGATGAGAAACCTTCAATGGTGTTTCTAGGATAGCTAATGCTATTCAAGTTTCTGAAGTTACTAATTCCCAGATATATATATAAATGGGGACAGAATAATTGCACATTAAGAAACTTTAAGAAAATAATATATACAAATGGGGAAATGCAATTTCTAATGCTTCAACTGAAAAACAGGACACTACTACTGGCCTTCCAAAATCCTTGAATTTCTAGTTTACTCTCTCTTGCCCGTGATGGTTTCCATTTTCTCATTTGAAATTCAATCTTATTACCTAAGGAATATAATAAGCTAAAAACCACCACACACATTTTTAGGATTATTTTATATAGACAGCACAGAACACCTGAGAATATATCAATTTAAGTGACAAGGACAGAATATCCCATAGAATGCTATAGTATCCATGTGGTACAGTAAATACAACTGGATGGTGAGTCTCACTGAGTCAACATGGGATTTGTCTTTTTAAAAATTAAATGCAACTGGTGCAAAATGCAACACAAAGCTCAGATGCAAAAAAAGCTTACAAGATGAGGGCTAAAACTAATCGCTGGCTCAGTCTTTCAAAAGCTCTAGCTTTGTGTGATTGAGGGCATGAAAAGTCATTTCTCTACCATAAAAAATTATGTTTTCAGCTGTGACATGATCAGTCATTCCACCTCAGAGGAACTACTTGCATCTTACAGCAATTTTAATGATGTCATCCAAACAATCTCCATTTGCGAGAGGATGGGGTGTTCTAGGGAACAGCAGAAATAAACTTTTTTAAGGTCAGGGAACCAAGTGCTTAGTTAATTTAAGTACCTTAGAGTACTTTGATGCTCAAATGGGAAAAATTTGTTAATAGCAGTAAGTATGAAGCACCATGCTTCAAGGTTCTTCACGCATCCAGTCAGCTTTATCAAAGAACTGAACTTGTGAAAAGTAGAAAGTACACCTTATTTCAACTATCACTTACAATAACTGTTTTAGTTACATTTCTGTATTCTGCTGCCCTAAAAATATCTCCATGGGAGATAAGAGAGGTGCTAGAACAACCAGATGGCATTTGCTTATATTTATAACATTTACGTCTGGTGATAAACTACATGAAACATGAGAAAATATTAAGAAATGCCCGCACTTCAGTGAGGAATAAAGCTTTAAAACTAATTTTTTGAGGTTATATAGTAATCTCAGCTAATGATTTGAGACATTAAGATAGTCTGTAATTTGCAGGATGTAGTCCTAAAGTACATGAAATGTACTAGCCTAAGACTTGAATTTTGGTATATTCACATACATTAATAAATACTGGCATAAAAATAATTCCATTATTACAAAAATACAGTGTTCTGCAGAATCAAGGTTTATTCAGGATTAGTTCCCCTCTTCCTTACTGTGGAGCAGCTAAGAAAAATACTCACAAGTTTACAAAAAGAAAAATAATCTTTTTGTCTTGATTCTGCTCCTGCAATGGCTAAAGTAGTTCCTTCCATCCTGTGAGATTTTCTTTTTACATCTTCCTCTAGAAGATTTGCACATGTAAATACTACTAAAAGACACAACAGATTCTTCATGTTCACTAAGAAACTAAAAGCTATCAAAACCCAACGCAAGACATGGCTGAAGAGATCCCAGATCCTCATCCACGGCAAAGAAACCTCTTGTCACTTATTAGCACCACTTCCCTTTGGCAAGGTAAGAACTCCATGAACATTTTTTTCTTTCAAAGCCAGTAACACCTGGAATTTATTTGACTAAGAGGGTAATATGTCTAATGCAAGTATTTACACTTCAGCCTGTCACTCTTTCGGTCACAGCAACCCCTATCCAGAGAATGATTAACCTCACTGGAAACGAAAATAAACCAGATAACCACGCCCTAAAATGCATATTTTTATAATTTCTCTAAAGAGAGCTCTAGAATAACAAGGCAGCTGAAGGGTGTTTACAGTATAATATCCAGAATAAATGAGATATTTTACACCAGGTTTCCTGTATTCCAAGCTGTGTCATACCTTTTTCTGCAAGATGAAGGACCTCATTAAGAGATTTGTCTCTCATGAAAATATTTTCTTGCTGTTACTTTGCTTTAACACAAAATTAGGGTTTCTGTTGTTCTAGGAAACAATCCTGTATTTCTTGCCATAAAATCATTCTTGTTTGTCAACACACCGTCTGTGCTATGTACACCATGCTTAGGGGTATGATCTGCTGTTAGAAGTCACACTAATGCCAAACAGAGAAACTAAACAAGCTCCCAAATGCTACAGAAATTCCTCACATATATAGTGTTAAATGATCTCAGTTGATTTCTTCAGAGCTCAGGGAGTGCATGCCTAGCTCTCTACCCATTAGGATCCCAAGTCTTTTAACAGTCACTGTCTCACAGCACAGTCCCTGTTGCTGAAAAACATCTTGCACTTTTACTCTGTGACTTTTAACGAAGTAGTTCAGCCTCACAGAAACATGGAGACACTGACATGAGTGCTTGGGACCTCTGTAAGGTTCAGAAAATGATGCCTCACTACCACTCCTCTCTTCATTTTCTACAGCTTCCTTCTGTTGACTCTTCTTCAACCCTTTTGGGGGGCCCTCTCAACCCAGCTCCTTCCTCTCCATTCTGCTTTCATGGCCTGCGTTGTACTTACAGCCCTGCTCTCTCACACCGGTAAGTTAACACTGCCCCATTTAACTGCGATCATTTTTCACCCGGTCTTGCTCTCTCCGTTTCTCCTTTTACTTCATTTTCAAATGCCACCTCTGAACTATCCTCCCAATTTCAAGCTCTGAAATCAGCTTCAAATCCACCTCCTTTACTCAAAAAGCTCTCTTACAACCCCAGTGACCCAATTCCGACATGAGCTAAAAACCAACGCTCTCCTTGCCCCCCTCCCCCCCCGACACTGACACCTGCCCGCGACGCCAAAGGGCCTTTTCCTCCAAGTTTCCACTATCTCGATGGCAGCGATTTATGACAACTAAAACATTTTATTATTTCCTTGCGGCTCCTCGCGGGACACCTGCGGTCCCCAGCAGGCTGAGGCGGCGGCACGGGACTTAGGGCTATATCGAGGTGGTGGCGATCAGAGCCCCAGGAGGGCCCCAACCCGGGTGACTTTTCCGCCGCTTCCCTCACGGCGCTGCAGGGAAAGCAGAAGGAAACGCGTCCCTGCCCCGGCCACGACCGGGCAGCAGCCGGCCCGAGCGCCGCGGACCGGCCGGCCGCGCCCTCCGGCTCGGGGGCCGGGCTGGGCCGGGCCGGGCGGCGGCTCCGCCCCGCTGCGGGGGCGCCCGCGCCGGCTCTG
>QUSF01000003.1:23720694-23975876 GCA_003676055.1 Chloebia gouldiae | reverse complement strand
CGGCGGCTCCGCCCCGCTGCGGGGGCGCCCGCGCCGGCTCTGGCGGCTCCGCTGGCCGCGCTGACGCCGGCGGCGCTGCAACACCTGGAGGGGCGGCGGCGCCTGCGGCTCGGCCCTTCCCTCGCAAGGTGAGTGCGGGAAGGGGGGGCTCGCTGCTCTCCGAGCTGGGGCCGGGCGGGGAGAGCTGGTGCCGCGGGTAGCAGCCCCGGGTGGGCGCCGCCTCCCCCGCGGGCAGCCCGCTCGGGGCGAGGGAGGCGGCGCGGCCGCCGGGCCTGCGGAGCTGGTGCCCGTCAGCGCTGTGTCCACGGGCGGACCTGTTCAGAGCGAAATTTCCGAGGCACAAGATGGCATCTCTCCCTCCTTTTGCCGTGTGTTCCCCCTCCCGCCGTGCGGTTGTCTCGCCATGATTGTTGCATTTATCCGTTTGTGCCTCCCGCACATCCTCCCTGGCGCTCTGCCCGCTGGAAGCGGGGAGGGAAACGGCCGCTTCTCCCGGGCGGTTTCCGGCTGGGCTGCCGGGCTGAGGCGCGGGTTGCCCGGCTGCGCTCCGAGCCCTCCTGGGACCGGCCGGGTGTCAGGGCATCCTCTGGTCAGGTAATGCTCGAACCAGCACCGAGGCGGTAACGGCTGGTGAAACGGCAATTCAAGAAACCCACATTTACGGTTTAAAGCTTGTAATTTGTGAAAGGTTCATCTTGGTAATCAGGTGTATTTTACATGCGTCCACCTGACCCATGAAAGCTGCTAGAGTGTTTTAGAAGAAAATATAAAAATCGGATATTACTTGAAAAATCAGGTCAGTTTTTAGTACCAGAAAAGGGTGAAGGGCACTGTGTTATTTGTCAATATCATTGTGTATATATATTTTCAGTGCCATGTATAAATAAGTCTTCTGTTTCATACTGTTTTGTGTAAAGCTGATAGCCTCAAGGATCTGTGTGACCCCTCTTAAAGCAGTAATTCAGGCTTGCCTTAGTTCAGAGGTGTAAATGTGAAATTGGTAATCTCACAATTACATCCTTTAATACCCTGCCACCAGGTTACATTGTGGTAGTATTTTGGAAGCTCAGCATTGGAGTTGTTCTTCTGTTTGGTTGTTTGTGATATTTTCTCCCTGCCTACAAGCCTTGCTTTAAGCCAAGATGACCTTTTATTTCCATTAAACACCTGCTTGTTTGCTTTTGTTCTCCCCATGTTTAATTGTGTTATCCTCTTTCCTTAGGTTTCTGGATAGATTTTATTTAATTTGGGTCTCAGAAAGCAGCTGTGGCCCTTGTTTCACAGTAGATTTCTTGGAAATAAACTGTCCTTGTGTTTTGCTCTAGCAAGACTTTTAAGGACAAAACTGTTTGATCACTTTTCCAAACTGTTGGACATTGAAAACTATGAGCTTGATTTTGGTATCTGCAGTGCAGGTGGCATTTGCTTATAGTATTTTATCTGATTTTTTGATAATCCACTCTTTCCACTTTGTCTATCCAGTGTTCTCAAAGAGGGAGTGGAAGAGCCCCTTGACAGTGCTGTCTAGCACAGATCTAGAAGTTGTGGTTCTTACTGGTACTTAGCATGATGACCAGAAACACTTTGTTTAGACTTTAGCAGGTTTTTTTTTAACTGCTGTTTGAACAGACTGTTGGTTTAAACTTAGTAATTAAATAGTTTAATGTTAATACCACTGAAGGAGGAATTTATTGTCAAGCTGCAGAGAACTTCTGAGTAGTGAACTGCCATAACTGGTATAACCAGTCACATTTTGCACATGACAAATTCTACTGAAAGATAATGCGGTGGTTAAATAGTGCCAAACCTCAGTCTAAAGTTTCTGAAGTTTCTTCACTGTCAGAAGGTCATGCATGAAACGTTTCCAGAAAGGTTCCAGCACTTTACACAAGTGTCTAGATGGTGGTCAGTGGAATTTGCTTCCTTTTCAGCTAAGAAAAAAAATGCATTTTAGATAATGGTGCTTTCTTCTATTGTGTTTGTTGGAGTTGAGATTCAAATATGAACTGCAGAGTTGCAGATTCAAGAAGACCAGTTATAAGTTTATGGAAGGGGGAGGTTTAATTAACATTTTTCTTTTAGAAGTTTATGTTAAAGGGATCACATAGTGCAAAGTAAAATTTCTGTTGAACCCTACTACAGAGTTAGGGGGTTTCGTCCTGGCTTAGTAGAGTTTCAAGGCCAACCATCTTGCCAGTTCATCTCTGTTATCCATACTTTACACAGTTGCTAAATTGTTCTGATGATTTCTCACATAATCTTTTCTTGAAGAAATTAATAATAACAGCTCTTTTCAGTCTTCAGCTGGTGTTGAAAGCTGTTGGTACAAGTTGGCAGAAAAAGAAATGTGCTAATATCTCATATAAGCAAGAAGACAGAAAATGTTCTCAAAGACTGTTTAATACTTTTCAAAATCACCTCCAAGAGTATTGCTCTGTAGTTTATTCTTCAAGATGTTTTGCTGCTTTTCAACCATAAAATCACTCTGGAGACAAAATTACGCCACATGATGCAGAAGCATTAAAAATACAAAAGCCCAGAGAGTGAAGTTTACTAGAGAAAGACCCAAACAATCAAGAACAGTAGGAACATTTGACCTTTTAAGTGTTGCTAGTAATAACAGTCTCACAGTACTTTTTCCTGTGGCTATTGTTAGCCACAGCAAACCGAGGGGCATTTTGACCGGTTATGCAACTGCTTGCGTCAACCTTGAGAACTGTCTGTACCAAGTCACTGAAACAGCACTTGGGTCCATCTTGCAAGTAGCTTCATAGGGATCACCACTGCTCTAGGAGTGTGTCAGGATGTTACTGAGGGCAGTAATACAAAAGTTGAGTGGACTGTGTGTCTGCTGAGAATATATAGCCTGCACTGATGGTGTTTACTCAAAGGGCGGTGCAAGGAGATTGCCTGGTATTGTTGTTGCTGTGCATGCTAAGGCTGTTTTGTTAATGGAATCTTATCAACAGATGTGAAAAAGTCTCTAAGGGAATCTGGAGAAAATTATTTTCTTGTGTTCCCTCCTCCAGCATTGTTTCCCCTTGCTTTCTGACTTCTGAGTGGATAAAAAGGCAGGAGGGAGACCGAAATATGAGAAGGTTGACTGTGCCAGCAAATAGGGCATCTAAATAAGAGAGCCATTAGTTTGAAGTTCTAAAGCTTTATATGTCTGTATGCAATACACTGTACATGAAAAAATAGTTCATGAATTTTTTTTGTTCATTCACTACTTTTCCCATAGTTTTGCAAAAGGAAAGTTTCCCAATATTAAAGACTCTATACTGACTACAGGTAGAGTGTGTTAGAAAAACGATCTTGTCTCCTATAATCTAGGTACAGTGCATGTTCCATATGATATTTTGTTTAATAATATTCAGCTATTATGTTTATGAATAGTGATTCTTAAACTAAGAGAACAAATGTGTATTACAAAACAATTTGATAGTCATCTTGAAGAAACAAAGCGAGGCTGCATTTAGAAAAAAGATTAAACACTGCATAGTAAATATCTGCAGTTTTGCTCATTTGCAGTGAGCTTAGACCTACCATTCAATGACTTATACTCGAATAATTCTTCCATAAAATGAATGTAGTACTTGCAATGCTTACCTGGTTGTCTCACTGTTCTCCACAAATATAAGTGGAACACTTTACTAATGAAGTAAAAGATGTTATCTGAGGCGAAACTGATGCTATGTACTGTCCCTTCATCATTCCACAATAAGCAGATGAAAAATCAGTATAATCTAAAGAAGGAATTTAAAATTAAATTTTTGTGTGATTAAATATCTCTGTGCAAATGATAATGTTCTGTGTGCAAATGAGCTTATCTAGAAAGTGCTGTTGTTTGACTGAATCTTGCAGTCTACCAGCATTTGAAATACTTTGTTCTGAGACTACATGTACATGTTGTGACTTCATGTGCCATTCTTATCGATGTTTTTGAGAATCCACTGAGTTTAGGAATTTTTTTGTTGTCAACTGTTTAAAAAAACAACCAAAAAAAACCCCCCAACCCCGTTCCAAGTATAATTTCTAGAGCATATTACGCTCTAGAAAGGAGATCACTTATAGCTGTAAGTTTAACCTGATACTTTTTGGAATAATATGACAGAAATATAGTACCAGATAGATGTAAAATTATTTTTTTAGAGAGGAATGCTAACTGTTGAGTTGATCCTTGCACCTTGTGGGGGCAAAAATAAGTATTAAAAAACATGTTGACAGTGCCAAATTCTTTTTTTTTCAGGTTGGCTAAAAATTACTTGTAACCATTCAAGTACTGAAAGCCAGAGTGAGTGGTTCACATGAATGGATACTCTTTAGTTCTTGGTGTAAGGGAGCAATAAACTAAGTATAAATTTGTTTGCCACTTGTATACATCAGAGTTGGAAATAGAAAAATAAAGACTAAATTATATCATAAGAAGCATGGCCCCAGATATCACCCTTTTTTTAGACTACACCAGAAACTTAAGTAGAATAATTTCCCACATTAATTGTGTATTCTGAAATTAGAAGTACGACAATTGTGTTTTGGAAGAAAGTAACTCTTGATGGTACTCTCTGCAATTGTTGTGACCCATACATGCCCTACACAGAGTATTAAATAGTGTAAAACTGAGTGAAAGACAGGTGTCAGTAGTACTGCTGCTCATTTGGTTGGATGTACTGTGTGCAGACAGGTGCCTAGGTAGTGCTACAAAATGACAGAAAGAAGACCCAAAACGTTCAGATTTCTTCATGCCTTGTACATGGTTTCTTACAGTGCAAGTCTCTCATCACACAATCATTTAGGATACCTGCTGGTATTACTGTGGTTTGTTCTCCACACAGTTTACTAGCTTGAAAAACAAAGGTGTGTTGTATTGGGTCAAACTGCCTCCTTGGAGAGCAGACTCCAATTTCTCTGATACTTCTGTTGTTTTAAGTATATTCTTGGGATTTTTCTGCACGTCAAATTTGGCAGGGGTAGAGGGCATGGTAGAGTAGGTTAATTCTTTGGGGTTTTTTTAATTCTTTGAAGGATCAAGACAAATGAATAAATGAAATTGAATAAATGAGTAGTTTTCTGGGATATCTCAAAGGCCTTGGTAGAGAGGAGAAGGAAATGGCAGAAACAGAATGGTGTATATTCCAGACGTGTTTGTAGTGAAAGAGAAAATTGATTCCAGGGGACTTCATGGGATGTGGCCATGTCCCAAGGATGGTGTTACTTAGTATGCTGCTGAATTTTTTTTTTCAGTAATTCAACAGACCACCATGAAATCCTAGCTCTAAAAGCAGGGGAATAGAGCAGTGGTCTCCCAGCAGGATTTATCTTTGTAGTTCAGGTGCCTAATGCAAAAAGTGTAATTTCTGTGTATGCAGAGCACAGTGGTGAGGCTCTGGCTGAGGTGCTCAGTGTTGCTCTTTGGAGGCTGTATTCACTATCTGTACAGGGACTTAGTCTTGAGAGGCTTGTATGGGAATTTAGGCACTAAAGTTAGATAATTGCAGTCAAACAGGATGATTTTTTTCCCCTCTCAGCACCTCCCAGGTGTATGAATATAGCAGGAGCCTTCGCTGTGTAACAGATGCCATTTATCCTGTGCTTCTTTTAGGGATGTATGAAATTCTTTCTAGGTGTCAATCCCTGAAATAGACTGAGAGAGTAATTCTGTTGATACTGCAATCTTGTATGTCTTCTGAGAACTCATGAGTAATCTCCAAGATAGACACTTTCCAGGATAAGTAGCAAAGCTGTGGATCAGTCTGAGACAAAGGATTAGACAAAAAGTTGTAATGGGTGGAGTGAAGTGCTAATGTGGCACTTACAGACCAATTTACAAACTTTTTCAATTAATAAACAAGTGCATCAGTGAGTAGTCTAACAGAGCAAAAAGACTCCTGGATTTAAAGCTAAGCATGGATGATTCTGCAGGATTAGAGCATCAATACTGAGAATTAAGAGCTTTAGAGGAAAAATTAAATCTTGCCATTTGTCATAGATATGGCTTGAACTCTAGATTCATTTTAGCTGAATTAGAGTAGTAGCTATTCTTGTATTTAAAAGTAGGAATATTTCTAAGTCTGTGTGTAATCTTTATGCTGAAAGACCCAGACTTCAGCTTTCACTCTTTTTCTGCATTGACAACATGGTTAATTCATATCTACAGGCTATTATATTTTCTTTTGCTTGTGAAAGGCAAAGTCAAACACCATTTGAAGCTCCTGGTCTGTGTGTTTGTAGGCACACCAAAGAAGATAAAACTGTACCCTTTCTAGTCTTCATCTTGCAGTGAGACTGCATCTTATTTTGCAGACCCATTTACTTGGTTCAGTTTGATCACAGCTTCCAGAGAGCAGAGTGGAAGAGATAGGTTGTCAGCCAAGAGCTGTTGGAGGCACAGATGGCATTGATTCCCTCACCTAGGCACATTTTCTTCCCTTCGAAGTATTTTACATAAATGAAACTACCAGTCTTAACTTTTATATTTAGAATTCATATTTTTTGTTACTTAGCACCACTATACTATTACTGTATAAAAGGTTTCTTAGAAGATTATTCATTTTAATAAAACTGTTGATGTAAGTAAGTCAGCTGCAATTTATGATTCTGCCATATTTGAAAGTTACAAGTTGCAAGGATTTTAGGATGTGGACAATCTATTGGGATTTGAGGAGCCACAGAACATACTATCTGATCTGAAAAAAACAGTAGACTCGGAGGACAGCTCTGTCAGTGAAAGTGCAGACTCTTCTGTGTGTTTTGATGAACATATTGCCTTCATGTAAGGTTGGCTGAATTTTGCTATGCTGTTTGCTTAGTTCCCTTTCTTGTTTCTGGATGTATCTCAAAAGATTGTGTTGTTCAATCTACTGCTTTCGTACATAACTGCTGGATCATCTTTGGATGTTGGAGTTGTTCTCTACATCAGCACTTATAAGGCTTTTGCAAGGATTTCAACTCATCTCTTTGTTCTGAGAAGCCATGATTAGATCAACAGTTTGTTTTACGTACAGACTTCAGAGTTGAAAAGATTCCTGTCTGATGCCTCTGGATACTGATATTTTTCTAGATGGTCTGTTGCCTGAGCTAAGAGCACAGCACGAGCTAGGTAACAATGCTCAGACAAGAAGAGATACTTGCATTAGGAATAAAGGTTTTGTTTGTTGGGTTGGGTTTTAAACTGATTTCCTCATAACCTAGGAGAGTATTAAGATCTGACCTTTACACGCTTTTGCCACATGACATGTCTTACATTTAAACTCACTGAAAAAGAGAAGTAATGTGAGTGACAGTGATATACAGACTTGTTTATTACCAATGTAGCTGTTGGAGAGAAGGCACTCATACCATCTTGTTCTTATACAAGTAGAATCTGAAGATTATTCATGAAGTTGTTTAGCTCTTGGTAAACCACTTATGCTGCAACAAAATGTACTAAAGCTAAAAAAGAGAAGCAAGCTTTTACAAATGTGGTACAGAGCATGAGCTGGAGGGTAATCCTAATGTATACTGCAGTTCAAATCACACAAAACACCATGAAAGCATTTTCCAATTTGCATAGAAAAATGTACATGTTTATTCAAGTGATCTTGGAGAATATAGACAATCAGAGGATTCTCCATAGGAATAGAACTTGCTAATGACGAGTGTCCTCCGTCAAGTTTCATTTCAGTGTCACATCTAATAAATTTCTTAGTAGGATGATGAATATGGCAGAAATAGCATGAAGTTCTGTGTGCATTCCAGCTGTTATGGCTTCCTGTGGGAATAATTTATGGGTAAGCAGTCTGCCACCCAGAGAAACTCTGCCATAGTTGGCTGTTTGGAGGACCATCTTGGTTTCAGCATTTCTTGTCTGTGGCAGAGCACTGCCTGAATTCGGCTGTATTACACCTGAAGCCAGGTGGAGTCTAGAAACAATTCTGATGTATTTCAGTGCCTGGGCTGTGCCTGTCTACTCTGGAAGCAGTCTGCAAAATGGATGGCTTGTGGAAAGTGATGCTGAGGCTTCTTGGTGCCTCAGAAACATCTGCAAAGGATTTTCAAGGTTTTGGCAGGGCTTGTGACCCCACCTGGATCTGTATGGGAATGAGTCTTTCAGCTCTCTGGTCCCTTGTGTTCCAAGTAGACTTGTGTTATGAATAGAGCCAGCTCAGGTTTAATGCTTAAACTCAGGGTACCATCACCCTCTTTAAAAACAGAGAAGCATTTGCAAAATTACTGGAGCCATGAGTGGACTTCTTCAGGAAGCCTCAGATCCATCACTGTGCAGTATTTTGCATGGATGTAAATCTGTAACGTGGTACTGCTTTCTGTGGTGTGAATAAAGCAGGTGTGTTTGCCTCTGACACCCACCCCCGTCATCTAGAGTATCCCTCCCTTTTGTTTGTCAAGATAAAGTCTGTTGTGGCAATCACAATAACTCTTTATTGTCAAATATCATGGAAACTTCCCAATACAAATGCTTTCCTACAGGGAGGTGATTTTTTTTTTCTTTGGTTAATCATTGTCAATAAAATACTATTTATTGAAACTTTTATCTTTTTTTTGTTTGTTTTAATACACTGAGAAGAAAAACAAGCAAAAAAAAAGTCCTCTACATCAACTCCTTGTGGCAAGTAAAGCTTATTTTTATATCTAAAACTGTATGATAACATGGGTTAATTTCAAATTTGACTGCAATGGAGGGAGTACTGGTAGATTCAAGTTAGTGTCATATGCTTGTATTGTAGTCAATTTTGGTAAAGACCAGCTGGCTTGTTACTTCTGTTTGGGACATTTGTGTTGTTCTTCGAAAGCATAAGAGTTCAAAATGTAGAGTAATGAGAAGTTATGTGTTCATTCTTGGTATCTCTCTGCAGCCTCAGGGCCAACATTTTCTGACTGTAGGGATTCTTTACATGGCTGTTAAATGTTCCTTTTAATTCTTGGATACTTCCCTGCACTGTTTCCAGTCCCCTCTTATTAGTATCTCACTTTTTGAGACTAGACTTAGACTTTGGTATTTCTTTTTTAAAAATCTCTTTCAGCTAACCTATATGCTTTTAATAGTGTCCTTTGATGGAGCTGAACCAGTACGTTAACCCTTTTTGGTTCCTGGATCTGGAACAGACAGTAGCAACACATGAAGTAAGAGATTATATTAATAAATTAGGGCCCTGTTAAATTACTGCAAGAGAGACAATTTACTGCACTTTTTTTTTTTAGCAACTACATTTCTGGTTTTTCAATGCTAGTATTTACTAAGCTGTCTTTGCAAACTGAACTCTCATTTAGGACCAAAAGTCAGCTCCATACAGGAAATAAAACGGGCACAGGGATTGAGTTTGTGTCCTGGGCTGCTGCTTGTTGCTACTACTTAATTACAGCAATCTCCCTGGCATACTTTTTATCTCTACTGTCTAGAACTCTCTGGGACCTTTTTCCCTCCTGGCCTGTTTTGGGTGATATCACATACCAGGAGCCATTTCCAGCAGGCAGTTTAGGTAAGGCTCCACTTCTGTTTCCTTCAACCCTGATTAGGGCACCATCCCAGCAGGTCCTGTAGCCTCAAACACCTCAAATGCTATCCTGTCACACAGCAGAACAGACAACACAACTGCATTTTCATACCATGAAAATACTGTCCACTTTGAATGTAAAAATTCCCACAAAGAATATCTTCAGGGCATAAGAGTGCTATGGTAGGACTTGGAAGAGTATAACTAGGAAGATTTCAGAATCAAAAGGTGAGGTCAGATGTTAAGGAAGAAGGAGGATGGACTGTAATTGCAAATGACAAGTGTTTCACCATGACCCTGTTTATTTTTTGTAGGGACGTTGGTTTCCAGGAGAAGCAGGTGGATGTGTACAGTGAATAAGGTCAGTGCCTTACACCTTTTCCCATTCTTGTTGCTTATACTTAGTTCCAAGTAATGTACATGTTACTCCACCTAGATAGGCTGTTCTTTGCTTCCTGTCAAACCAAGTGTGCTGCTGAATAACTGCGCCATATATGTGTATACAAGCTAAATCCTGTGGTCTTGTCTCACTCACACACCCCCATAGTTGACTTGAGGACCAGTGTGAAAACAGTGAAGTCAAGAACATAAAGGTATTAGAAAATGAGTTAGTAGTGTCTGTGCCAATGGCTCTAGAAGAAACAGCAAAGCAGTCCATTATGTATCTTGTCTGACTCAATGGTTCTGTTACACAAACAACAATCTGAAAAGATTCTTTCTTCCTCCTTTTTTAGCTTATATTTAAGCCCTTACATTTAAACTCTGGTCTGAAGACAGAGTTACTAATTTTCTTGTGGTCTCTCCTGCAGTGCTTCAGAGCATTTCACAAAAATTCCAATTCAGGCAAAATTCTTGCTCTGTTACAATCTTGCAGTATCTCTTGGAGCTTTGCCAGCAAGTCACAGGTACTGACAGCAGAGAGGTTAGACTCAGAAATCTGAGATTTGGCTCCATTCAGCTCCAAATGGAAGTGCATGTGCTTCATGCTTGCAGGAAGCATCCAGGTTGTTTGCATTGTCTTGTTTAGGCTCCTGCAATCTGTTCCAGTCCCTTTGCCTCTCCAGTGCTAACTACACTGTCTGTATGCGATACTGTGCTAGGTACATTTCCAACATCATGACTTCCCTTTGTAGCACCTTTTCTTTCTTACTTGGGTTAGTGCCAATGTTCAGTTTCAGCACTGTTACCTCCCTAGCTTCTTTTTTCATTACTGTTTTCTCAGTCAATCAGCTTCATACCTTTTTGGAGCTGTTTATTAGTGTGTTTATTCTGTGCCTCTACTTGCTGAAATCCATTCCCTATCATCACCACCCATCTCACTAGCTTCATTTTGGTCTCATCCAGATCCTGCTGCAGTGCCTCCATTCCCATGTTAACCATGTGCCAGTCCTCTCTGAAAGCAGCAGAGGAGAAGCCGGGTGCTTGTTGTTTAGGAGTATCTGGCTTGGCTGGTAAATTTGGCTTGGAAGGAGTGTGCTCAGGTACTGGTGGGAAATTATGTGCATGCCATCTGGCCAGCTCAGAGTATAGTGGGAAACTTGAGTATCCAAGCTGGAGATTGTAACTTATAAAATCCAAAATTCTAATGCATACAGATCGGATTCCATCTTCAGGAGCTGTAGTGTTCCTCATAGAAAAACCATCTGGTTATTAAATTTCATATCTCTGACTCAAGACATGATGTAACTAGTGTTTAAAAAATAGGTCAGTGGGATATAGGCAAAAAAAAAAAAGAAATTAATTGAATTTTGTTGTTGCTAAAACTTGTAGGAAAAAACTTGACTGAGGGTGATGCCTAGCATGGACAGTTTTGGCATGCCTCATCAAAAGTCACTGAATTTATGCCTGGTAAATTTGCTTTTGCTTGAAAAGCTTCCTAACATAGAAGGATTGGCATCATTGATGGCAGCACTTAAATCCATTTGTAATGGGTTTTCAAGAGTATTGTGTGTTACCCAAGGAAGACATTTGGCTCACAGGTTGAAGAGTTTTCTTTTGTAATATGGTAAACAAGATGCTGCAGCATAGTAATTTTTTGAGAGAAAAGATACAGGATTTCTAGTGTTTTACTTAAAAATTACAGATACTTCTATTAACTGATAATTTCTTATTTAGGTGTCTGAAGAAAAGAATCATGGAAGGTCATAAATAGTAAGCATCTTGATATTTTTTTTATTATTCTAAAGAGCTAATAGTGTTTGGTATGTTGATTTGTTCAGTTTGTTTATCAGTCTCATAATTCAGTAATCTTTTTGTGACCTTGTATTAGTAGCTAATTTTTAGTCCTTGCACCACGCCCCCACAATTTCTGGTGACCTCAGCTGAGGTAGCTCTCAGGGCTGGTTGAAATCAGATGAGTTGTGGTGATTTCACTATTGAAATGAGAACTCTTTTTTTTTTTTTTTCCACTGCTGTAGGAGAAGTCAAAGCACACAATTAGCCAGGCAGCTAAGGGCTTTATAATATCTTGTGAGAAGTTTGATGGGTATTTTTAATTAGGATTAAAGTAATGCTATTTTTATTAAACTCTCATACTATGTTTTCTCATAATACAGGAGGATTTTTTTTTATTCATTAAGGGCTGTAAATTTTGTATTTTAAAGGTGTAGCATGTATCAGGTCAATATAATCTTCACCAAACTTGATAGGCTGTCTGTTGTCAGTGTGTATAGTGGTTTTTTTGTACAGAATTCCAAATAAAACATGGTATATTTTGTACTTTTTTTTTCTGTAGCACCAAAGACCTTTATTTTGATTAATAAATTAAATTATTGGAACTAATATTTATGTAGAATTAAATGGATAAATATCTTTGCATTTCAAGTTTGGTGAAGAAGCCGCGAAGTGTTCTATATAAGTGCTTTTTTAAATTATGTCTCTGCTCACTTGCTCACTTCTTTCCATCTCTTTGGTAATTAAGGCACTATCATCTAACTTACTGATTAAAAGTAACTAAAGCAAGTAATATAACCTGTGAAAAAAATTTCCTTTTCACGTTAAAGTGTGTCACTAGTGATTGTGTAAGGTAGATGTCATACCCTTTTGGGAATATGTACCAGTGGCTTGTTTTTTTCAGAATGGCAATATTGCTTCACAGCAAATATATAGATATAGGTGCATATAATCAGAGGGTCCTAGGATGATTGAATGACCTGGGTTGGAAGGTTCTAACCCCCTGCCATGGGCAGGGACACATGTCTCAATACATGACTTGATGTGAATGTTGGGTCTGAAGACCTTTTGGGGTAGCATCTGGGCAATCTGTGTGTTGTGAACAGAACTAGTGGTCAATATCTCACTAAAGAACCCTGGTTTGTCACTCCAGGTGTAAGGTGTCTTCTCAAAATAAAATCAACCTATTGAAGTTTTGATGAGTATCCAATATAGCAGTGTTTAGCAACCATGTACTTCTAAAAAGCTGAAAGAGTACCACAGCTTTTTAGAGATGAACATAGGGGAAAATGCGTGTACTTTTGCACAAATTAATAATGGAATAATACTTCCGGAAAGACACCGAGATTTTCATGCTAAGACTGTATTTTTTATTAAGCTGTCTGGGTATGGCTTAGATATTGTGGAATTTATATATTGCACTTTTTATTAGGTCTGCTACAGGAATGCAGAATTATTTCAGTGAAAACTAATCCTTGAAAGTCAAGGTTGCCTGTTAAACACCCACAGTTGTCATGTATAAAGGGACATGTGAGATAGCAGTCTTTCACATAACATGCTCAAAAGAGATGAGTGTTCTTCTAATTGTTCTTTTTATTCAATTACAAAAAAGGAGGGCTAGAAGTAGTCTAATCCCATTCTTAAAATGAGCTGTGTCAAATCCCAACAGTGCTGAAATGGCATGAAAATTGTTACCTGCTTCAGCAACTCTGCTAGCTCACTTGAAACTCTCCTATTAATTATACAAAATAAAAAGTTAATTCCATGGGCTATAAATAATTTCCTAATGCATCAGGAAGAATTCTTTGAAGCTGTTTGTTAGGCAGTACTGCATGGTTAAGATATTCAAGTTGAAATCAGTGTATTATTTTTCAGAGTAGGATGGGAAATACAATAATTTAGTTGCTTTGTTATTAATGCATAATGAGGAACTGCATGTTAGAATATATGTGTTAGCATGCAAATGCAATATTTTTAATGGAAATGTATTAATTGAATGTGTTAGACTTATTTTTAAAGCCTCCAATTGAAGTTTTAAATTTTGTTTGTTAATATTCTAGCAACTATCCAAGAGAATTTTATGATCAATATGCTCAAAGCCAAGAAAAATCTGTGGTCAATAAAATGCAACAGAAGTACTGGAAAACAAAACAAACCCTTATAAAAGTTACAGGAAAAAAGGAAGATGAACATGTTGTGGCTTCAGATGCAGATCTGGATGCAAAACTAGAGGTTTGTAATTTTTTAAAGGATTTTCATTTCTACCAAACCTTTAATACATGTGCACATAGGATATAATAACATAGATACATTTTTATAATTTTCATGTAATATCTCTTCCCAATTCTGACAAATCGGGAGATTTACATAGGTAAATTCAGGGAATATGGAGATTTTTTTAACACAAAGCCCTATGTCCCTCTAAATTTATTTGGAACTTCACATATCTCAGATTTATTTTCATGTTTTACAGACAGATTTTCTCCTTTGTTAGCATGGGAGTCAAGAGATCATCCTTATTCTTTGCCTATGTCAATTTAAGGTGATTTGTTCTGGTTTTTTCCTAATAGTATTTTATTGAGTGTACAAATGACAAGTATAAAATACCACATGTACCAGAAAAACATGCAATATGCCCAGGAGCAAGGTGCAAAGTGCATTCTACTTTGAAGGTTTTGAACAGATTAGTGGGTTCTGACCTGTCGAAAACAGGAGCTTCTGAAATTCTGTAAAATAAAACCAAGAGAAGGAATCCTGATGTGTGACAAATACAGTCCTACTGGCAGTATCCTCAACCCCACTGAGGCAAAAGAAAATATTACAGTTCTACAACATGAAGACCTAGAATGTCTTTGAGACAAAGCAAAAAATCAAGGGTGTACTAGGAAGTGTAATAACCCAGTTAATGTCTATTGTTTGTGTTGTTTTCTTATGTGAGGGAGAATGTTTTGCTTTACTGGCTTTCTTGCAGTTTCTTAAAAAAGTATTGACAGGATTCTCAGTTTATTTAGGTTTTAGCTGAAATACAGGAGGCTGTAGTACAACAGGCAGAAGCATAGCAATAACTTAGGACCTGGTGAGTCTGCTTACTGAGCCTTCACCATGGGTTATAAATCAAGAGTATTGATGTAAAACAAGGTGGAAGTATGGAACAATATTTTATAAATACATACCGTAAGTTTTTACCATGTCACCTGAGTTGCAGATACATCAGGAAGGATGCTTTGTTAGCTTAAGTGGGATTGGAAATAGGGGAACTTGTGTTCACACAAGTGAAATAAGCATGTTTTGGACAAATTCTCACCTTCAAGTCATAATCCCATTTTAAAAGACAAGATCTGTGTAAATTTATAGTCAAGCAGCCTTAAAAGAAGGCACTAACTGTGTGCCAGTGGTCTATTTTACTTCTAGCTGTGTAATGCCTGACATGGTAGAGTTAGATTTAAGTTGTAGGCTGGAGTTTAAGATGGACAGACAGAGTAGTAATTTTTCTGTTTCCTAGAAACTATCTCCAAATATAGTCATGACTGACTATATTCATGACTGACTGACTGACCTCTGCTTTTGGAAGCTGTTGCTTTAGAAATTTGTTTATGCCAATAAAATTTTCCATTTAAATCAACAACTTTCTGTGTTGGCCATACCTATGCAAGTTTGTTCCACTAGATTTCACAGTGTCTGTGAAAAATTCAGTATGCATATTCCCACATGTGAGAATGATTGATAGATATTTTGATAACTCTGTTCTGCCATGAGGTTTTTAGAAACAGATTTGTACATCTTCATATCTATACAAAGATACAGCTTAAAAAAAAAAATCAGCCAACACGTCAAGACAACAAGTCGTTTGGTTAACTACCAATTGTTTGTTTTAGATCTGTTTCCAAAGTTATTTTTTCTTTATTTTCCTTCTGTAAAGTTATGATTGGTCAGTCATTATTTTCAGTAAAAAACTTAATTAAAAGAAGAGCACAATTGATAAGGGCAATACCAGAAATATTGCTCCTTGTTCAAGAAGAAAAGAATGGTCCCTAATAATTTCTACAAAAAATTGAGGTCTGTCTTGTATTTTACTCCTCAGTGTTTCTTGCATACATTTGACAATTTTTTCTGTGTTTTGTTTCAATATCAGCTGTTCCATTCTATTCAGAGAACATGTATGGAGCTGCTGAAAGCAATTGAACTGTATCAAAAAAGGATTTGTTGTAAGTATGATCAAACACAGTAGTTAAAATGATAAGAAGGTCCGCATTATGGAATCATTGAACAAGTGAAAAGGTAAAAATGAAAGTGGGGAACTACTAGTTTCATCCTGTTAAAAAGTAAAGATAATGTTCCTTGCAGACAGCTGAATGCAGAATTGGTTATTTGTTTGAAGATTTCCCAGTTCTGAAGTTTTATGTATTGATATAATGCAGTGATAGCAGTAATGAATGGAGAAAGCTTTCTTTAATTTTTTTTTTCCCATGACTTGGTTGACTTGTTTAAATTCAAAAGCATCTTGTCTAGGAATCATAACGCCTTTCTAAACAGTTTTAGTGTTTTGTTTTGCCTTCTTTTTTTAATCAGCATTGCTGATGAAGAATTCTTTGCTTATTTCTAGTTTTATAATTAAGTAATCTATATTATTATGATTAATTTGATAATGCCGACTTGATTGTGAAAACCATACGGTAATTAGTGACAGTCATTAGTAGAGATGGGGGACCTAATTTGGGATGTTTCAAACAGTAAGTTGTATTAAATGTCCTCTAAAGGTTCTCTGCAGTCCATATTGTTTGATTTCTGTCCTGAAGGAGAGACTTCAGCTATGAAATCATCTTCCAATTTACTCTCTTTTTCTTGAATCTTACACATTTTCTCAAGCTTTTAATTTTTCTTTATCCAAAGAAAGTGAGAGATGATGTTTCACAATCAGGAGGTAAAATTGAAATACAGAATAGTATTGTATCAAGTTAAAGAATTGGCAGGTGAAATCTGATAGAAAGATTTGCATCAGATGCAGACGTGCATCTTCTGCCAAAGAATGCTGAGTCTGCATTGGAGTTGACTGTTGCCATTTTGGCAAATGGGAAGAGGACTTCAGGAGATCTTCGTTGTTTTAGGCCATTCTCCCTCTTGATAGTCGGTTGACATTGGTACTGTAGGAGATGAGGGCATCATGAAATGTTTTTGTTCTCTGAGGTCATGGTCCCAGTTTAGAAGCAATCAGCAATTCAGTGTAAAACCACTTCATCTTCCTGTTTAAAAAATGATCAGTTACTTTGAGGTACATGTGTTTCAGGTAATTGAAATACAGTGTTTGAATTACAGAATGTTCAAGTTGTCAAGTAACCTTGCCAAGTAATTTGAAAGTAAATGTTCTTTAAAATTAAGTACTTGAATTGTCATGTGAAATTTTATGTAGTCGAGCATGAAAAATGGTGAGCAAGAGAAAAGCAAGTGAATGAGTTTTGGTTAGTACAACTTGGAATTCGCTTAATTGAAAGTATCAGCTGAGGCAATACAAGTGGTAAAAAAGAACTAAAAACCAACCTATCAAACCAGACAGAACCCAAAAAACCCAACACTGAAAGTTAACTGCAATCAACCCAACTTTTTCTTTTTAAGAAAGAAATAGCACATTTTTCCTGTTGTATTTTGGTGCTAATAGAATTTTGTGATTCTTGTTAAGTGTATCAGCAAATGTCTCAAATGAATTAGGTCTTCTGTTTAGTAAATGCAAGAATTCTGTGAAATTATTTATTTTTGCTTTGCCACTTGGACTTAAAGTGACTTAAACCGCTGCTAGGCCAGTTTTAAAGCTGTTAGGAACCAATTAAATAACATAATTGACAACTCATTTATTTTTTGTTAGTTCTGTCTCAGGAAGAAAATGAATTGGGGAAATTTCTTCGATCACAGGGTTCTCAGGATAAAACAAGAGCAGGAAAAATGATGCAAGCTACAGGAAAGGCCCTCTGCTTTTCTTCTCAGCAAAGGTATATGGGTCAACATTGCTGTCTGATTTGCATAGTACTTGTGATAATGGTAGTTGGTTCACCAATGTCATAATTCATTTGGCCGTTTGTAATGTTTGAGGAACCAATTGATAGGAAAATTATTGATAAAATCTGCTGTAGTATTGGCAGTATTAGGGACTTCTTGAATTCTGCCTGATGCTTTTTGTCCATAGACCTGCTATGTCTGTCCCCTGCCTGTGGCTGTTCAGTTCAGTAGTTCTAAGGCTGTTCTGGAGCATCTCCATGGCTTCTCCAGCGGTAGGGTTTGGTGTTTGGTGGCAGTTCTCACTCTGCAGAGAAGTGCTGCAGCAAGCTCACTGTGGAGGTGTCTGCTTCCTACAAGGGAGGAATGAGTAAGGGAATACTTTTTTTGGGCCATCAAGTCGAGAAAGGAGGAGTCTGAATGCTATCTTCTGCTTGAACTTTACACTAAAGTTCCTCTTAGAGAAGATCCTAGATCCCTGCAAAGCTCATGTAGCTTGTGCAGGGGCAAGTAAAAGGCAAGGAATCCAGATGGACACACAAGCACACCAACACCTGCTGTTACCCAGAGTCTTTAATGTCTCACTGACCCAGTGTTTGCTCTAGAAGTTTAAAAGTAACTTTACCTGAAGTCATTCTAAGTATTGTGATGCTCTTTTTCAAAGCATTAGGACTATTAAAGTATGAACTTCACCATCTCTCACAAGTGAAAATTTTATTCCATTATATTTTATAGGATCTTGGAGGGCTTTTAACTACGGTGATACTTTCTGGCTTTATCTTAACAGTGCAGTTGTTTGGTTCAAAATAAAGCATAGCATACAAAGCACTGAGAATTTCATATGTTTATCTTGGGCTACAATTTGGTCATTTGCACCTCCAGTAACAGTCATGACTGGGATCTTTAAGGCACATGTAAGGCACCTTTGAGCAAAAGTGCTGATGACTTACTTCTTTATGAAGCTTAACTGTTAATAGAAATCCCAATGCATATCTACATAAACTAAACTATCTTTTGGATATCTGGGTAAGAATTTGTGGAAAGAAAAAAAGCACAGTGGAAAAAAACAAGTCACATTAAATTCACATATTTTTATAGCTCTTGCCCAGTACATCTTTAAGGCATCTTTTAAAATAAATTCACATAAAAATAAAACCATTTGTCTTTCTTCTTTTGAGCTATTATCAAACTTTTGTTGAAATTGGGACTGCTTTTATTTATGTTTCATGCTCATAGCTAGCTCAGTAGCTGAGTAACTGGAGATCAAGATGACAATTCTTGGTATACTGCAGCCAAAATTAGAAATTCTTTTGTGCCAAGGGACTTCCTGGCACATTAAGCTATCTCTCTGCTGGTGTGGAGCTGATTGAACCCATTCCAGTGAGCTGCTGCTGGAAACCAGGAGGAAAGCAGAAGCAGCAGGAGGAAGCAAAGCAAGCGGAGTAATCCTGTCTAGTGTTGAGATCCCATTAGGATCTGAAGTGATGGCATAGGGAGGACAACAGTGTCCCCTACTGCCTTTCCAAAGTGTGGTTGTCAGAAAAAACATTTAGATAAATGTCTAAATCATCCAAAAGGTAATGTCCTTCCAAGAAATGTTCCAATTATTAAAAAAAAAAAAAAACCAAACAAACAAACCACAAAGAAAAATTCAGATAATTATCTACCTGACAGATGACTTATTTATTTACATTTACATTTGAAGACTGAAAGGCTTATGGAGTGCCTTTTTATGATGTTTAGCATGACATTCCTGATACATCTGTGATACCTTTCCAGTAGTAAATTACCTTGGTATATTTTTATATTTGCTAAATGAAACTTGTGAAGAGGAATGGTAATAACATACAAATGGTCAAACTAACACAGTAGAAGAGGTTTATTTTCCACTCACACATGTAATTGAAAAGTTGCTATTTGAACAGAAGGGTTACAAACACAATATTAATTCAAAATAATTCTGTTTCATGTGCACCTCCAACCATTTGGTAGAATCATCACTGGTACTTAAGTGAACTGTGTTGGCTGTGTATTTTTAGTGCTAGTAAACTGTCAGAAGTTGTATTAATCCTTTGTAGAACAACATATTTAACATGTTGCTCTTGTTTCTCTGTTTCCTTCATGCCTTCCCCTAGATTAGCACTCCGTGCTCCTCTCAGTAGATTGTATCAAGAGGTGGAGACTTTCAGATACAGGGCCATCTCAGACACCTGGCTGACAGTGAACAGAATGGAGCAGTATCGGACTGAATACAGAGGAGCTCTACTCTGGATGAAAGATGTGTCTCAGGAGCTGGATCCAGATCTGTATAAGCAGATGGAAAAGTTCAGGAAGGTATGAAATTTCCTCTAGTTTCCTAGAAGGGATTGCCTAATGGATGACAATGAAGCATAGTTTTGACTCCTCCAAGGAGTCAATTGAGAAGCAGTAAGGATGCCATTTATCCTAACCTCTTCTTTGTGGACTGTAAGGGAAGGCATTTTTTTAGTTCAGCATACATCTTTATAATTTAAATAATATATCTTTTGGAAGAAGGTTATCTAATTTGAATACTTAGGAGTGATGCTTGAATGACTAATACAGGAACATATGTCTTCTGTCTGAGAGGGAAGGGAATATTGATTTTTGCAGCTAAAAAAAACAAAACCAGAAGTGCTCTACTATCTGCTGCTAAATTTTGAGGGCAGTTAAAGACCAACAATTTCAAAATTCGCTATTGTTGGATTTTAGGGAGGATTTGCAAATCTGGAATTTATTTTTAGGTTCCTGATGCAGTTCAGCATGATTCTTTGGCAACTGCTAAACACTAAAACTGCTAAGGAGGCATTCTCCATAAATAGTTTTCATTCAGTGTCACTCAAGTTTGCTAAACTCCTCCCCTCCTAAAAGACTTGCAAAATCACAAGTCCTAGGCGATAGGCTGCAATTTTGCTACCAGGTGAAAGTATAGAATTTATTTAGGCTGATCCTGTCACAGTTCAGGAATGCATATGAGACCTTCACATTTTCTAGTGGGACCCTAGAGCTGAGTTTGTTAAAAGTCTATAATGTTCACAGTTGACTGTTTATAGATGCTGACTATCAGGAAGACTTAGGATCTTAGGTATAACCAAGTGGCTCATGCTTTGAGTAAAGGCAGTAAAAAAATTTACAGAAATAATTGAAAACAAAGGTCTAATAACAGAAACTGTATTAAAGTGTACATGTATATATGTATATGGCTTAGAGAAGGTAATGTATAAACGAGAAAACCCAGTTAATTGATGGCTTAAGCTGTCTGTAACTGAAAGTGTTTGAAAATAAAATATACATAATTGTGGATTTTAGAAGCTTGAATAAACCATCCTAACAGGAAAGGACTGGCATTCATCTAACTATGTCATTTTTTGTAAACCAAAGTGGTGACAATAGCAATTAAGAAAGGGATGGAACAAATAGTACCCCAGTTAGCCATCTAATCTTTATTTAATGCTTCAGTACAGGGTATTCCTGTAAGTCTTGTGGCACCAGACATATATTTTATTATGCCCTATGGGAAATGTTTGTAACGGCAAGTTCTTGCAAGTAAAATAATTGGTATGGTCTTGGCCTCAGCTGATTGCTTATGTACATTGTTTGATTTATTAGGAAAACACTTAAAAATGGAATGTTAGAATTAATAAAGCAATACTGGTAATAATCATAGAAAACTGATTTATAGCTTTCTTACAAAACAAGTGCTGTGGAAAGCATAAATTATATAAATGGCAAAGTAATTAAAATAACATATGGTTTGTGCAGTGAGCTGCTGTAGATAAAAACCTAGATGTGAAATTTTGGCTATCTTGAGTCGCTGTGCTTCAAGGCCAGCAAAAAAAAGCTTTTTTTTTTTTTAAAGTTCTTACAAAATTTAGTAGCAAAAATGTGGAAATACTAAGTATTTTTAAATATTTCTAGGTCTGAAATAAATTATGTTCTGACATAAAAAAATAAAAGTAGATTCTAAAATCCTGTAGCATGACCCAAAATCGTTAAAAAAAAAACCAAACTTGAAAGTCTTCTGAACATTTCTCTTGTCCAGCTGGTTGTCAGCTCAAAACCTTTCAGTTCACATTGTAATGCAGGGAACAAAAAGCTGAATATTTTGTAGCCAACAAAGTAAAGAAATGCCCCTGGTGTCCACTTTCCCACATATCCCATCTGTGCAACAGGCATATCAAACTAGTCTTTGAAGATTTAATGCTTGCAGAAAGTAAACTTTTTGGTTTTTAATAGGGGAAAAAAATACTGAAATAAAATCCACAGGCGTAATGTTCCCAGGTAGCTGTTGCTGAGCAAGATCTAAGTTTCTTTTTAGTGCTTTACATAAATTAATGTTGGATACTGTTCTAAATAATTAATATAGAAGAGTTTTTACTGTCTTTTTTCTATTTTTGCTTGCAGATCTTAATTGTACCATAGTGTGGCAGTGTAATGCTGAGGTTTTAGGACTTATTTTGGATCTGTAACAATTTAAGAAATCATGCTAGTTTTGTGTTGAGAAAGATGTTATAATTACTCATGTAAGGTTTTTGGTTCTTAAATTTGCCACTGCTAGAGAGAAGCATTTTGAGCTGGAGCTGCATATTTAGTGATACACCTCCAAGTAGTTAGTGAAGCTGATTCTGTAAGACCACTTTGAAAGAAAGTTTTCTTCAGACTTCTGATTGTAAAAATCCAAAGTATTACTTTAGTAAATGTTGTTTTTTTTTTTAATTTCTAGTAAACAGTGCTAGTTTAATGATCTTTAATGCACATAGTCCATCAGCAGTATTTACATCATTTAGTTAAAGGACTGTTTTTCAAGTATGTAGCTTTTATAATATAAGCCTTAATGTATCATTATGTATACAGATATGGTGCTTGTTTTTGGAGACCAAAGCTAAATCAATCCAGATGGGGTTTTCATACCTTCCCTCAGAATAGCTCAGGCTAAAAGATCAATAGCTGAGTCAGTATTTTCAGAGCTGATAAAATCTGAGTTAAAACACTGCATTTTTGTAGCTCTCTTTCAAAACAATGAGGTACTTGAAAGAATTTTCTAATGCTGTTCTTAAGGCGTCAGTCTAAGTATGCAAGACCCAGCAACACTACCCCTTTTAGAGTGTCTCAGAACGCTGCAGAGCAGCCTTTTTACATTGTTGTTTGAGGATAGCTATGTAATTGTAGCTACTTGAGTCAAACTGGGAAAATAGGTATTTACTTTTCCTTGCAGAGTTCTATAAATGCTATGTAACTTTTTTTATTTTTCTGTTAGCAGTTTTTATTACCAGTCCAGTGCTGTTCTGGTTATAGAGGCCTTCCATCCCAAGTTCAGAGTTTGAAGTGTTCCTTGAGAGCATCTGAACAGTGCTGTGATATATAGAAAAATTTTAATGAGCTAATATCCTTTTACCAAATTCTCCACACTGATAAGGTTTTTAAAGTTCTTAAATCTGGTTTCTTTTATCTGTCTGGAGACTGTACGCTTTAACATGAACAATGTTGTAAAAATGTAGATCAAATGGCCTAAGTGCTGGTGTCCTCCTTCCAGCTCTGAAAAAGTTAAGCTTTTCCATGCATTTTCTGAGCAGGAATGTGACAGTGTGTAGGGTAAACTATGAGACCAGGCAACAGCCTTCCACATGCAGCCTACAGGACAGCATGCTGTTCAGTTTTACTGGGCTGTGCTATCTCAGACGCCTGTACAATTCAATATAGACTTTCTCATCAAACCTGTGCATTTCAGTGCCATCTCAAGCAACTAAAGAGTGAGAGCTGAAAAAAATTGTCATGCTGACCTTAAAGCTAATTATGAGAAAATTGCATCTATGGCATAATAGGTTGTTTATTGTGCTACATTGATAAAGAAGACTAATCCTTTCTGTATTTGTTTTTTCACTTCCATTGTTCTCATACTCCTCTGCTTCCCCTTCATTCTGAGGCTTGAACCAAATCTGAAGTATCTTTGTAAATAGCAGTGGCTATGCTGGGCTCCCTGAGACAGGCTGCACTGCACCTTAGGGCCCCAGCTCTTGGTTTGCATGCAGATCTTGAGAACTTGCAAACTAAAAGATGAATTGTTTGGATACATTTTATCTTCAGTTCTTTCTAAAAAATTAATGGCCTTAAATGTAATTTTAAAGATAAATCAATCAAGCAAAAAGGAGAGCGGGAAGGAAGTTCAACAAGAACTCAAAATGACATAACAATAGCTTAAACTGCTGTTGTTATAAATGTATCAATATAGGGAGTGGCTGACCTGTGCAAGCTTTCCTTCAATATTTTTTTATTTCTTGAAAGTTAAAACATCTGTGGATAGATGGGAAATAATGAAGATACAAATAAATCTACTGATTAAAAGGTCATAAGGGAAGCACTGCCTATATGTATTCATTCTAAAGGTCTCAGCAAGTATGGCTCAGATACATCTGCTGCAGCCTGTTGGGAAGGTTCAGGATCTACAGCTCTGTTCCCCTGCTGTCCCCTTGCCTGTTACTACTGCTGGGCATTAGGGCATTCTGGCTTGTGTGATGATTAAGGTGCTGTACCAGCTACAGCATCATTTGCTGCTCCCCTATCCATTAACAACAGCTGCTAACAGCCCAGCAAATGTAAAGGCACTGTGGAAATGTGCTGGAGTATGGTTTCAATTGTTTTTTTTAATTCTCTGTTACTTTTGAAAACTCTTGGAATGTTCAGAAAATGCAAAAAGCCTAGGAAAGGAGAAAAACCAAATATGAAGCTGATCTTTGAAATAAGAACAGACTTGGTAGTTGCCATCCTTAGGAACTAAATTTCAGTTTCTGGTAAAAATAAAGTGAAAAGGAAATCTGTAGGCATTTAGAAGCTAGCAAACTGAAGAGCAAATAAAAATGTAGGTTTATAAACTACATGTTGGTGTTTTTTATATTTTTGCTTTTTTAGTCAAATTGTTCTTTTACTGGAAAACAAATTGCAAATCTGTATTGTTTCAGTTTCTTATGAGTGATTACTGGAAAAGTGAATTTAACTTTGCTAGAAAAATAAGAGCTCTCAGGAGCTGAGAGTTGAGAACATTGACCAAGGAACACTCAACAAAGTTTCAGAGGATCATAGAATTTAAAGACGGAAAACAACTTGAAGATCAACTAAACTCTCTTCCTGCCAGGACAAAATCTGTCCACCTGTAATATATTTTCCTAGTGTTTTTCTATATCTAATAAAACAATTCATTTCAGGGTGACTCTCCTAGAAGATTTGTGGTGCTGTTTGTTGGTCATGTTCTAGTTCAATTATTAAAAGCCAACCAAGAGAAAATATGCTAATACTGTTTGCATTTGCAGGTGATATTAAGCTGAAAGGTCTTTTGGTTTTCCAACAGCAAAATACACCAGCATCCCAAAGAAAAATATCTATGGCCATGGCAGTCACAATGGTGTAAATAAAAGACTCTTAAGTTGTCATAGTTACAAGTAGGAGTATAATTGATGGATGTTTAGAACCCATGTTGACCAGCCTTGGGTTTTAAAAATCAACAAAAACAATTCTAGAAAAAGTTTTCAACACTAGTCATCTCTGTTTGATTTTAGGTGATACTTTCCCATTAGATTCCAACTTCATATGAAAAACTTTAAGCACTTTTATCTTGAGGTGACAATAACATAGGCCCCTGCATGTGAGAGAGCACATGCTGGTATTTGTGCTCTGGAGGTGTCAGAGAGATCCGAGTTGCTTCAGTAGAGTGTATGCTGGATATGAGATATGTGGCACTGCGATGTGAAAAAAGAATGGTGGCTTTCTTAATACCTGCTAGGAATCTGGGATAGTAAAGCCTATCACATTTATAGGTAGGATTTTTATCAGCCTTGGTTCAAAATCTTCCTTTAAAAAAAAAACTAAAACAAAACAAACCCCACCTATTCTCTTTGGGTGATTTGAATTGCTGGTGCTGCTTACTAGAAGAATAGGTGAACTTCCAGGAAGTGCAGTAATACTCTCTGCAAGGTAGCTGTGTCTCCTCTAAAATTAGTAAGATGGTGTCAAACTGCACTCTGAGATCCACATCTTAATGCAGCAATGTGGTAGCAGACAAAGAGATAACAGCCTGCTCTTATGATAGGACGATAAGCAACACCTACACATCTCTTCTTGTGACATGCCTGTGCCATCAACAGTAGGTTTGGTTTCATTCTGATAGGGAATAGCAGTTAGAGTATGGGTGTTGAAGTCAGGGTTTTAAGTATGAAAGTATATGGTGTTGGAAATGCTAAATTCAGTGATTTACTGAGAAATTAGGGTAGTGAGAGACGAAGCACATAAGGTGCTCTTCAATCAAAATTGTAGTTGTTGCTTTGTGATTGTTGCATTTCCTTGTAAAAGCAGATGCAGTTCCAGTGCTGAGCATGTTTGCTTTGAGGAGTTTCTGCTATAATGCTCCTTCTGGCTTCTCCGAAACCATATTTAGTAACATTAAGCAGAGAAACCAAAACATTAC
Source organism: Chloebia gouldiae (assembly GCA_003676055.1). Taxonomy (NCBI): domain Eukaryota; kingdom Metazoa; phylum Chordata; class Aves; order Passeriformes; family Passeridae; genus Chloebia; species Chloebia gouldiae. Next base: position 23,949,755 of record QUSF01000003.1, on the reverse strand, counting down.
AAGATATCTTGCATACAAAATGCCCAAGCATTTTAAGGCAGTTAGGAAAGGTGTACCTGTTTTGAAAACATAACCTTAAGGAGAAATGTTCTTCACAGTAAAAGCATTTTATAGTCTTACAACTTTAAATTACCATTTCAGGTACCATTTGTAAGACTCAGAGTACATAATGATACAAAATCAATTCTTTTCTGAAGCCATTTGATGGATATTAAATATCACTGGTGATTGTTACTGAGTTAAAAGCCAAGTAACAATGTGTGATGGAGACACGCTTTTAAAAGCATAATAAGAGTATGCCACTCAAATATAGAAACTGACTTCTTGGAACAGATTGCGTCATCTTTAGAGGTATTGCTTGTAGAATATGGTTGCTTCCAGAGGCTAATGTTTACCCTTGAGAAATGATTCATCATCTGTTCAGTTATTTTTATGAAATAAGATTTTGAGGTGAGACTCTGAAAAATGGTGTTAAAGTAAAATAAAATTAGTCTGCTAGACTACAGATACAATATAGTTTTTTTAACAACTTTGTTTCATGTAACCTTGCTGATATCAAAATAGGTAGATTTGGGTTATTTGTACATTTTCAGGCTTGTATTTATGTTGAGAAAAGGTAGGCAGACTCATCCTAAAAATTTCTGATCACCTGAATAACATAATATAGCATGTTTCAACAGAGTACAAGTATTCTAAAAAAAAAATCAGTGATTTAAATCAATAGTCTTAACTTTTGTGTAATAATTGGTTTTGGTCCCAGTATTAAAAAGACTCTCTCAAACATGGTGTGATAAAAATTAAGCTTCAGGAATTTTCTCGTGTCTAATAATTATAGGAATGTGTAAATATTAAATTTAATATTGGATTTTAAAACAAAAATAGGAACTGAAACTATTTTCTGAAATATTATTCTGAAAATGGGAAAGAAAAGATGATTGCTCACATGAAAACTCAAACCCTGCAGAATGGTCTATGTGGGTAAAGCTTGCTACCCATGTGGATAATTTTGTGAATTCAGAACCTAAATGAAGTGTAAAAAAATATGACCAGAGTAGGCTGTGAAAAGAGAAATGAGATTTGGAAAATTCCCTCAGCCTTAATAATCTGAAAATGCTAGGAGGATAGTTAAAGAAATATTTTTTAAAAATAAATGAAATACAGATGTGACTGAACTGAGAGAATTGTGCAGAAGTGAAGAATAAACAGGAAGGGGAATACAGCTGTTGGGGAAAACATTGTTTACACAAGAGAACCAAGTTTTTCTATAGTCACCACTGCCCAGGAATTCTTCTTATACTTTCCTAAAATGCTTGGGCACATGCATAATGTAGTCCATCTGCTTTTACTTCATAAGGCCTTAACTGTCCAGTTGTATGTTGCATGGGCTCTGAATGATTAAAAAGATGCTATGTTTGATTTTTCTCCTTCACATAATGAAACCAAATTAGATAGGAGTAAAAAAAAGCCAATAAATAATAAGGTACTGTTCTAACCAAAAAAATGGCAGGGTTCTGACTCAGGGTTCTGCCTGAACCCTGCTTAGATTTCAAATGTTTCATCTGTAATAGCACACCGTGAAGTCTGAAGAGCACCACAAAAAGATTTGTGTCTTTTTTATAGATTTGTACTCTTTCAGATTTCGTGTCTTGACAAAACATAATTAAATTGTTTTGATGGAAACAAGCCATGTTTATTGATATATTAAATGCCAACCAGGAAGAGCTGTAACAATGCATGGGATTATTTATACCAGACTTTGTGTTACAAATGAATTGTGATTATTTGTGGGTGCCATTTTATATTCTGTGCTGAAAGGTTAAATAGAAAACCTTGACTTGCAGGATTTCTGCATTAGCACTGTAAACAGGGTGGCTTTACACTCAGGACTGAATATTAAAGGGACTTGGTAATCACCTTGATTTTGGCAACACGTGTCAGTGCCATTCCCTGGCACTTTGTGTATCTCTTCATCCCACTGCCCTTTGCAATGGCTAAGGAGATTGTACAGGCCAGCTCAGTGTTTTACAGTGAGCTTTCAATGGGGATATTGTTACTGCACTTGAATTTGAGCTTTTCAAGTCCCCTTACCTAATTCCAGCATATTCACTCCTCCCATGTGCCTGCTCAGAGGAGACCCAAATTCAAGTAACAATCTTGATTAAGCCTTGAAGAAATTAATTTAGGTGCAAAGAAATTAAAAATATGAATTATATTTTTTTCCTATGAGGACACTGTACCTGAAGGAGTAAGAAGACCTCCAAATTATCTCTGAGATAAACTCAACTATATAATTACTAGATGAATAGAGTCATGGGCATAGTAGACACGTTAGTTTTACATTACAATATTCTTTACATCACCTCTGGTCTTCAGTGTTCAGAAGCAGTCATTACGTGTCCCGGTTTCCTGCAGGGGCTGACTGTTTAATTGCTCTCCATTTGCCAGCATTGCCCCCTGTACCATGTGTGGCAACCATCCTTTGCTCTTAGGTTGTCTAATATGATTAACACAAGTTAGTTTTGACAAGTTCAGCAGTTCTCAGTACTTTTAACACTCAGTCCAGATTATGCCTACTTTAGAGCTATATGTGATCTTTCAAACCTGAAAGACTGTATTATTTCTTCATTTTTGCCATTTATCTTGGTTGGCCTGCTTCTTGCTACAAATCTTTGCAATAATTTTTAACAACTCGTAGACTTGGATCATACCAATAAAACATGACTCTTTGTTTTCAGACTATACATAGTTATTTGCATCTATGCAAAGAACTGTTGGCTTTTTTATCAACTCCTTTAGAGTCGTTTCAGGAGAGGAGAGTTCAGTAGTTTTCAGGACCATATTCTTCCCTAAAGAGGATGTTTGTCCATGCATGAAAATACGCACCTGTTTGTAAATTGGGAGGGTGTGTCCAAGTACTCTGTGGCGGTAATGACTCATGTCTGCAGAGTGACAGACTTATGTTCCTGCTGGAACTGCATTTGGGGCTCATAATGTAAAACTCTATCCCCAAACTCTGAAATAATGCTGTTTAGATTAATGTCATTCTGTATTCAATTTAAGAGTCTGCTGATCATTAATATTTTTTTTGTATGTCCTTACTTCCAAGGTCCCTGTCATTGTCAGCAAGTGTTTTTTGGTCTTTTTTTCCTTTCAGCCTGGTAAACCACACATTCTGGGTTGGACCAGAACTGAAACTTGTTACCAACAGAAAGCTGAAGCACGTATTTAGAAGGCTTCTTAAAGTAGAAGAAAAGCAGATGTTTTAACAAGGCTAGAAGCTACATATTTGCCTTCCTTTCATTTAAATTGTCATTTCATGTTCCCTTTTTAAAATCATTTGCACATTGATCTAAGCTGTAAAAATGAATACAATGGCTGTGAGGAAGTATTCATATTAATAGTTTCAGGAGCATGATGTGGTCTCTGCTCACTGATAATCTAAGAGTAGCCAGGAGGTATTAGCTCTGAGAGGTGGAGCTGCTTTCCTACACAGTTTATGCCTGTAATGACCCTGTGTGAATGACTTGGGAGGAGAGGCTGTGTACACTCCAGCTCTCAGCTGTCGCCTATCTCACTGCATTAAAACTCCTTCCTTTGATACAGTTTGAAGTTAAATCTATTGACCACAAGTAGTTTGTCTTTATACTGCATAAAATAGGAGGAGAGGTCTCATGCAGCCAGCAGTAATGTCAGCTGGGATGCTGCTGCTGGCTGTGTCCCTTTATTTCCCCATGAACCCTTCATGGGAACACAAGCTACACCTTTTTGTATCACAGCTGCTGAGGCCAGGTTCTATCCTGCATGGAGTGTGGACACATTCATTTGGAGTTGATCTATTTCTGCGCAGGCAGGAGATAGAGAAGTTGCTTGGCAACATGTAATGAGTGTGGGGCTGTGTATTGGAAGAGTAAGGGAAGATTTTTCAACAGGCAAAGACAGGAGTATGTATGGCCTGTTTTCTGAGGAAAATACATGGCTGTGCAGAGATGCTGGTTTTCTGAAAGGTGATGCCTAAATGAAGCTGACCTGATGCAGAACTCTGTGTAAACACTCACTGTGTTTTAAGCATAGCATTTATCTATTTACCTTTAAAATATATTTTCCCAAACCTAAATTCAAGTCAGCCACTCCTAATTTGAAACAAGTCTTGTGTAAACACACTTAGCATCTGTTTAATTCAAAATTTTTGTTAAAACAGCTTAGCTAACCTGCAGAAAAGTAGCATATCTCCGTTTCTTGGGCTGTGAGCTCAAAAGCTCTTGAGTGTTTTAAAATGGGGTAACTCGGGAATGGGTTTTTGCTTTGCCTGAATTTTTATGTTGTGATGTGATGATAATTTCTATAATGACTCTTGAGTGCAGTTCTGAAAAACTGAAGACTGTTGTTGCTTTCATCTTCTTAAATTTAGAAGACTTTCCTTCATTTTACAGTAGATAGTGGTTGGAATTACAAAAGTGGTCCACATCATGTATTTGAGAGTCAGTTGCATGCTGTATTTGATAAATTTTTTTTTTAAGCTGATGTATTTTCTGTGACTATTTCTTTGTATATTTTGTTGTAATTATTCCATTTTAAGTGATTGGATTCACATTCTGGGTTTGCACTGTGTGTTCTGTTTATGAAAGCTAAAGACTTTATTTTTTGGCTGGATCAACTTTCTGGACTGTGGATGTAATTTGATCAGGGCTGTGTCCAGCTGCTGGTTAAGTGGAAAGGATTCTGTAGAGGCGTTACTCTCCCCAAATGACACACTGTGTCTGCCTCTACTCGGCCATGCTAGAGGGGCAAAAATCAGGAAGGAGGAGGAAAAAATACCACTTTAATTCCTGGTAATTCCTTAGAAAAAAACTTCAGAGGTTTACTGTTGCTGTTGGGCTGTACCATTCAACCTGTGGTGTTTGGGTTTTTTTCCTATGAAGGGACTAAATTACTTTTTAATAATGGAGGAGGAAGTATATGTCTGTTGCTTTAGGGCAGCTGTTCAGAATGTTATTTAGTACAGAGCACTGTATTGCTTGCCACAAATAGTTTTCATGTCTCAGAGAAATTTAATTTGGATATAACAAAACTTTGCTGCTGTTAAGAGATGTTTGGATCCATGTCTTTGCACTACTATAATAGTGAGAGTAGGGAAGAAAATATGCCAAATTTGGATCAAAAAAGGTTAAAACAGGCAAGGAAAAAACACGTTCTCTTGAGACATCTAAAACTAGAATATCTTGTTGGTTGAATAGCAGAGTAACTTTATTCGTATAAATTTAGAGAACATGTAGTTGATGGTCCTGTTCTGATTAAATGCCTAATCCAAAAGCAGGGGTGTTTCAATAATATTTATTTTTAGCAAAATACTCTCTAAAAAAATAGAGGGAAAAAATTAGTTAGATAAGCATTTCCCACAGGTTTCATGTAGACAATAGCACTGTTTAGTATTCTAGCCCCCACCAAAATACCATGAGGAACCATTTCACTTGGCAGTCAACCCTCTCGAAAGAAGAGAGGAGATTTGTGGTGGATGCTGAAAGATAAGCTAGGCCTGTCCAGGTAAATCCTGTAGGTTTTGACAATTGATTTCCAAAATTCAAACTTCAGGTCTTAATGTATATGTAGACTTTTTGCATGGGAGTACAAAATTTTTTGAAAGTTCTGATCTTCTCTCCGTACTGCGGTTGTAATTGTAGAAATGGTGGAGCACCTCAGAATTCTCCCCATCCCTTCTTCTGGTGAATCTGTGTGAATGTAAAGCTTACATTCTGTCATACAGTTATAATCTGTGAAGCATTTCCATGTGATTTCTGTTACTTAAGCATGTTTGGGCATAGGCAGTGCTTGAATGCACTCTGGCACCTCTAACAGTTACAAAATTATTTAACTCATTATTTTAAATTTTTGTAGTAGAAAATTTGCAGTTACACAGGTGTTATGTTGGGCAAGCTAATGTGAAGTAACTGTGCTACCTTAGACCACAGAACAGAGAGTTCTTCTGGCATAAGAGGATGCTGTGCTGGTTTGAATCTAGCAAAGGAAACTCTCAAACTCCCCTTAACCTGTGAATGTGACTCAGGGTTACTTTATTCAGACAAAAATCCTGTGCATCATCTTTCTTCACTGGTGGCCAATGGTAGCAACTAGGGAGCTGCACAGAGCAAATACACGGTGGTGTTTTCTTTTAGTGCTGTGACCAGCGCAGACATCACAGGACATAGGGTTTGTTTTCCTGTAGAATTGTCCAGTTGCCTTTTGAACCAAGATAAACCCTGGCCATCCCCGATGCATGGCTGTGATCAAAGACCTGCCCTGCAGACATAGATGTTATGTAAAGATCACCTCACTTCATTTTGTGTTCAGATGCCTTGTTCAGTATAATGCCCTCTGGTTCCTGTGTTGGCTGAAGTCTCATCTTTTTCAAGTTTTGTATCTGTGGTATGATTGCTTTCCATCATACTCCTAACTATTTTTTTTCTTGGCCTCACAAACCCTCATCTATTATTCTTTTTACAGAAACTAATTTACATATTTGGTCAGATATTTTGTTGTTGCCTGCCTTTTTTTCCCCATTGCTAAGCCTGAGCTGATCTGTGTTTGCAGATCCAACTTGGCTTTCAGTTGAAATGCAGAGTGAAAAGTCATGTCCCTGTATAATATTTATGGAATCACATGCCTAAAGTGTGAGGAGGTTTTCATTTTTCCCCATCCTTGAAGAGACTCAAGAGAGTTGAAAAAGGTACATTATAAAACAGCAAGAATAAACACAAGACTGGGAAGGAAGTGAAGCAGTAGTAAAAAAAAAAAAAAAAGATAAAAGAGTAAGATAAATGTTTATGTGTTTGCATAAATGAGAGAGGGAGAGCTATTCAATTTCTGTGATAGCCATCATTGAATATATCAGAAGATGGTACAACCAACCTTTGTGTTTTGGAGGGGTAAAAAGGAAGAATATTCAAGGCAGCCATAACCTTATATGCTCACAGGGTTTAGCGAATTGCTCACATATGCTTTCACTGGTTGTGAAGTAAGCACTTCTGGCCATGGTTTACTCATTACTGCCAGGCTGGAGTTGCATGGTGTGTGAGCTAGCAGGCTGAAGGCAGTAAAAATTTTACAGGCCAAATAGTGAAAAACTGAAGAGGGAGATATGGCATAAATGTGACACAAAGACCAAATTTCATACACTCCTGAAAAAAAAATCCACAGAGATCCTGCTGTATATCCATGGTCTGGCCCTTTGGTAGACATTTGTATCTTTTAGAAAAAAATCCTTTGTTGGGATTTAAAAATAATAGAAGTTAATTCTGTGTACGTAATAACATATATTCCTACTTAGGTTCTTCTATTGCTGTTAAAGTAGAAATTGCACCAAAGCTCATTAAACACATTGCTCCTTAACATGGCATTCTCCTTGACCCAGACCATAGACATAAATTTCAAACACGAAGAAAAACACATGCCTCTGATCCAAAGTAATGAGAAGATAATAACTGAGCTAAAAATTAGAGCAAAGCTACGTAGGCAGGAGAAAATAAAAACATGAGGCTCTATGGTCAAAGAAGAGAATAGAGAATGGTAGTTGTATTTCATCTGTGATATATCTGTATCCTGAGTACAATGGCCTCATCTTCGGTGACTGGAGATACAAACAACAAAATGTATGTTTAAATTGCTAGATTTAAGAGTTCTTTTGTGTATTTAATCACAATTTCATCTCTTTTGTAATTTTTTTTCTTAATTATTTTCTCCCAGCAGAAAACTGCTAATTGCAGTTCTACAACTACACTTAAAAGCTTTTTGCAAGAAGTTTTTGTGAAGATCTTATGTAAAGATGTAGCTTAGCTGTAAGGCAGTGGTGTCTCTTGGTGCAGTTTGAGCAAGCAGAGATCACAGTCCACATCTCTGGATTGAAAACTTGGAGAGGAGAATATCAAAAAGTGTAAAATGTAATACAAGGACTAGGGGAAGCTACTTAAGATGAGGTGTTTCTAAGTCAATCTGTCTCATTTAACAACGACAAGATGACAGTTGGTTAGACCATGATACATAAGCTGCTGAGACTCCTCAGTCTTTTCATTAGGAGTTTGTCAAGAATCATGGCTTGGAAGCTTATATTGGATCAATTAAAAGGGTAAATAAGGCACACATTCAAATACTCGTGGTTATTTTTAGCAATAAAGGAAATAATTTTCTGGATGTCATTTAGGTTAGGATTTATCAAACATAACTTCAGACATGTGCTCTGTAGATGTCTTCACCTAAATTTATCAATGAGAGTTCCCTTTATAGTCCAGTAGAGAGAAACAGGGTAATATGAAGTGAATTCTAGTGTCAGTTGTTTGTGTTTGCTCGATCTCCATCCACTAACAGAGGCACAAGGTAACAAGGTGGATGTCAAGGCCTGAGCTAGGCACCCCAAACATACTTTCCTGGGTGGAAGGCATGCCTGAGGGTAAGTGGAAGAGTAGTGTTTCGTGATGTTCATCTGCTAATTTGTGCTGCTTTTAATCTCTCTGATGATGAAACACACAGCAACTCTCCAACAAGGCTTTTCTAGAAGACCTGTGGAGCTTCCCAAAGCTGGCTTAGGTATGAGTGACCAAGGGGAGACGTGTGTGCACAGAGACAAATTCTGATAAAAACTGAGCCAAAATAGTGATGACAATTTTGATGAGTCATAATCTGCCATAGACCATAGAACTGCCATAGATCATGTCCATTTGAAAAATCACAAAATTGGAGAAAGTATGATACACATTTTGGTGCTTCTTGGGGTTTAAAATTTTGGCATCCATGGGTATTAAATTTTTATAATAAAATGTTTTTAACATACTGGGAAAAAAAAGGAAATTAAGTAAATTGTTGCAGGTTTGAGTGACAAAGTTTGCACGAAAGCTGCTGGGTTTGGGGAAATTACATTTTGGTTATAATGTGAATTTTTTACTTATTTTTTTCTCTAGGCTTCTTCATTGTAGCATAAGGAGAGCAAAATACATGTTTAAGTCATGGAGATTTGATGGTTCTGAATAGAATCAAAAATGTCAATATTAAATGAAAAAACCTTTTAATGAACTTATACTGACTTTATGGTCATTCTGTTTGTAGACAGTTGATGTTTCATATTGAGTTTTCTGGCAGAGAAACATGATCTGGTCCCAGCAAATACAGGGAAATGCAGCTACTGTTATACTAATCTGTGTTAAGATGCATTTGTCTATATTTTGTTATGTAGCAATATAGCATTGCTTCCGCCTTTGTTCTTTTTTTGTATTAATTTTCCTTTGTGTACTTTAGCACTCTTTTTCTATTGCTTACACTGAGTTCCAGGACTGTCATGGAATCTCTGAATCTAAAATCTCTGAATAATTATGGCAGGTAATATTCTAGTAGATATTTGCAGTTATTTCAATTGGCATTGATTTAATTGGATTATGTGGAATATCACTGTGTTTTAGTGCAAGATTTTAATTGTTTCTCACCATGAATGTTTCAGCCATGAGAAAAATGGTCTTTCTTGGCTTAAAATATTTTATGTTGTCTTTTATCTTGGGAAAGACTTGCTTTGTTCAAGTCTGTTTATAATGAGAGATTTCTACCCATTCGGGACATCAGAAAGTTGTATTGTCTTCCTTTCCAGAATCTTTCTCTTGTAGTGCACCTGACCTAATACATCTTTAATTCAGCTTTCACTTACTTGCTGTCTTTCCACATGAATTTGCCAATATATTTAAGGTTCCTCAAAACACAAACATAAGTGCTTTTTCAAAGCTGACACACCACTTGTTCTTTTGTGGCAGAAAGGCAGACTTTTCGTAGGACCTTAGAGTGGTTTGGTTGGGAGGGACCCTAAAAAACATGTAGTTCCAACTCCTTTGTCATGGATGGGGACCCTTCCGTGGAAGATGTTTGGTTGGTTTCCAGAGTGAGACAGGCAGACATGCAATGGTAATTAGGTCCTTTATATGAGTTGCAACATAACTGCAAATTTGCTTAATCAGCCTTAATAGAGTGAATTGCATAGGGCTTTTGCACAAGCATAGACAATCATCATTAAGTCCAAAATGGCAAATTTAAGAAATGTATTATTGGAACTTGGTCTGCACAAAAATTATCTTAATTCAAATGTCAAGAATAGTTTTGTTTCTTGAACAAATGTGATGTACATCTGCTCAGCTTCAGACTTAAAGATATCATTTAGATCTGTTTATACTGTCCAAGTAGTTTCCCCTTTTAGCTAGACGTGGCTCGCTTTACAAATTTTGTCTCCTAAAATTAATTTCTACCAGTGTTTTTCATCAGACCATAAATAAAGACTTTAATAACCAGGAAGAAGTATGCCTACTCTTCTTTAACCAGTGTTTTTATGTGTTAATCTTAAAAAATGATGGAGTGGAGATTAATGAATGCAATAAATACTATTCCAATGCAAGGGAACAGTTGAATCAAAGTATAATCTGCAAAATGTAGAATATACCAAAGCACATGGAAATCAGTTTTGATACTGTGCAAGGCATTGGAAGCCCGTACCTTGCCTATGGAAAAGTTTAGTTATAGGCATTATTTTGTATAAAACATTACCTTTTCTGCTCTCTGACTGCACATCATCAGTCTTGAATTAAAAAGAAAGGGAAAAATGAAAATAAACCAGTAAGTAGTTAGTTATACTCATGTGAAATGAGTGCTCCTTATCAAAACACCACTCAAACTATGAAATTACTAGAGTTTGTGGGAACTGAGAATTTAGTTCCTTTATGTTTTCTGTGCCATATGCAGAAATGGTGTAAGTGTGCTTTATGGTAAATACTTGGTCCTCAAACTATAGTTTGATTTCATTTTCCTGTAGTCTTTACAATGATCAGGTGCTTTACTTACTTAATGCAAAGATTTGCGCTGATTTTATCTGCTGGTAGAGTTTATTGAGAGCTCTGAACAGGAAATTCTGCTATATGCCAGGCATTTTTTTCCCTCAATTTGCTTATCCCCTCCTTCCAGCCTATATGCACACTGTGCATGCTTTTCAGATTGAGTAAGTGAGAGGCTAGGTGACAAATTAGACTAAAAGCATCTGTTTCTCTTTCTGTGCTGGAAATGCTGAGACAAAAATATACTGTATGTAAAGTGAGTTAGTACATTTATCCAATATAATTTTGAACACGATGCTTCACTAGCTGAATTGTCTCTGAAATTAGGCTACTACTGAAAATACATTTTGCATTTTATAGGAGACTGAAAGAAAGTAGTAATACAGATGTACTGTAGACAACATAAAGACTCCTTGAAAGTACATGACCAATCTGTATTTTAGTAACTCAGCATATTGAATAGAGTTTTTTAACTGGGTCTAAGGAATTTTTTTAATTTTAGCATGCTTGAAGGTTCGACTTTTTCTGCTGGAAAGCAGCTCTGTGGAGAAGGACCTGGGAGTACTGGTGGATAACAAGCTGTCCGTGAGCCAGCAATGCCCTTGTGACCAAGAGGGCCAATGATATGCTGGTGTTCACTAGGAAAAGCATTGACAACAGGTTGAGAGAGATGATCCTGCCTCTCTGCTCTGCACTAGTGAGGCCACACCTGGAGTGCTGTGTCCAGTTCCAGACTCCTCAGTGAAAAAGAGACATGGAGCTCCTGAACTGGGTCCAGTGGAGGGTAACAAAGATGATTTTAAGGACTGGAGCATCTCTCTTATGAGGAAAGGCTGAGGGCGCTGGGCCTGTTCAGACTCTGGAAGAGGTGACTGAAAAAGGACCTAGTCAGTGTCTCTAAGTATCTGAAGGGAGGGTGGCAGAAGGATGGACCAGGTTCTTCTCAGTGATGCCAAGCAACAGGACAAAAGGGACTGGTCAGAAACGGGGCAGGAAATCCACCTGAACATGAGGAAGAAGAGCTTCACTGTGCAGGTGGCCATGCACTGAAACAGGTTGCCCAGAGAGGCAGTGAAGTCTCTGTCACTGGGGATATTCAAGAACTGTCTGGACACAGTCCTGTGCTGTGTGCTCTGGGATGGCCATGCTTGAGCAGGGAGGTTGAACCAGAGGATCTACTGTGGTCCCTTCCAACTTGATCCATTTTGGGGTAGTGTTTAGGAAACTGTGTTAGCAAATATTTGCCCTTACAATCAAGCATTCTAAAATCTGATTGTTGAGCCCCCAGGATTTAGGACTGTAGCATTTTAGTCCTTTGAAATGGCTGTTGACTGAATAATATACTGCTTTCCAAATTTATGTTTTCTTGTGTGCTCTTTATGAATATTGTACTTAGGTGTTTGCATTGGGAAATTAAAGGCAGGTTGTGCCAGGTTGCTGCTTAGAAAAAGAAAAATAGTAATAATTATTTTATGTCAAGAGTACTGTAAGATTTTCTTGTATTATATAAATCTCACATCTAGCACCTATGGTTGCAGATGCATAGAAGCTTGTTTATCATGAAATATTCAGGTTGTGTTTGGATCAAGGCAGTTCTCCTAGGTTCAGTAAAATCATGACAGTTTTCAGATCGGGATTTTGAAGAAATTTTATATGTTCAGCTTTAATAAATTTAAATCTATGAATAAAAATTTGCAATACTGAGACCACAATTAGGTTCTGTTTCTCATGTCTTTGAGAGTAATTGCAGAGAAAGGAGAAGAAGATTAGTATGTATTATATCAGCTTTCCCCTGAGTAGAGAACCAAAGGTTCATTCTGATAACTTCTGTGGTATTAAGTAGATTACACTTTGTAAGCACTTAGGTTTAATACTTAATTCCTGAAGCCAACAAGTTATCTTAAAAGATGTCTAATAATAATAATTTCAATTGAAAATGCATTTATTGCCACACATAAAAAGCAAAAGGTCATGCTGATGTAGTATGTGGTGTTCTTTCTTAGTTGTCCTGCACTGCTGCTGAAAAAAAAGAATACTTCTGCTCAATAAACTTCCAGTATATCAAAAAACCTAAAATCATGCTTATAATAGTTTTAATAATATTGCATCTTTTCTGGTTGGCAAGAGAAATGCGTAGCATTTGGTAACACAGCATTAAGTATGTCGAATCATCTGTATGAGCATGATAAATACAAGGGTTTGTATTCCACACTGTGTTGTGGATTACCTCTTTCTCTTTATGAATGCTTTAGTTTTTAAAAGAGACACTAATTACATGTTCAGTTAAGATAAATGCCGACCTTGTTCTTTGGTAAATGTCCTGAAGAATGTATGCAGGAAGATTGAAACTCAAACTATACAGGTGCTTTTGTTTTATGGATTTGTTTTTTCACCTTTTTTAAGGAGTTGGAGTAGGAATTCATAATTCCATTTAGTAGTACTTCTTTTTTTTTTTTAAATTGTGGCTCACCATCACTGGCAGAGTATTTATAGTCCCCAGAATTCACATTCTTTTCTTACTTGGACTTTCCGTCTACAAAGACACAGCTGTTCTCGCAGAACTGCTTTCACCAGTGCTGTGATATACCAAGTAGGAAAGGGATTCTGTTCTCAGCTGCACCATTGTAAAATATAGTTCTATATGTGACACATTTCCATTTACATCAGTTTAATTTCTCTGGATTTTCATGGCTGTAACTGAGATTAGTTTTTTCAAAGCCCTACAACATCTCTTACTTAAATCCCTACCCATTGCAGCAATTCTTTGTGGCAAAAGATGTGCATATGCCCATATTTGGATTTCAGTTAGGAGTTCCTTTTGTACAGGTGCATGATTTTCTTCACAACTCTCCTTTTCACACTGAAGTTGTAACTGTGCTCTCAGGCACTTGCAGCCAAAGCAAATAAAAGATATGAGGACCTTACACAGGACAAATGTCTTTATCCAGCACTGCATAAAGCTTTTACACTTCTGCTATTGCTCCTGCTGCTCAGTTTTGGAGGTCCATAACCTCTTTACCCACATGTTGTTTGGACTAGACAGATGTGCCTGGGATGGCACTCCTAGCATGCATTGCATGGTGCCTTGCTTGGGCTTCCATCAGAAGTGTAGCAGTCCTTGGGAATCCCAAACTTTGAAGCAGCCTCAGCTCATAGCAGTGTAACTCTGACTGGATAGAGCTTTTCACGAAATTCTATACTTTATAGTATTTATCTTGGCAGTAGCTGCTCCTTGCATTTTATATCATAGCTTAGCATTTGTCATGTTTGCCTGAGAAGTGGAAGCCATTGGAGCCATTTCCGCCTTCCTGAGGAAATTGAAATCTCTCTCTACCTCACTAAAACATCTCCTAACTACCTAAGAAGTCTTCCATCTTCTGGAGACGCCTCTGTTTTTTTTTAACTCTTCAACAAGTGAAGACAAGCAAGTCATCAGTAGGATATTTTACCTGTGGTTAGAGCAGTGGATCCAGTCAGACTTTTCAGCTGTCTTTGTTAATACTAGAACTCAAGATTTGTTCACTGGTAGTTTGGTGGAGTTATCCTGGAAAACTTCCTCTCCAGGATGAATGCACAAACCACAGAGCTATTTAGTAAGAGTAGACTAGCACTGCTCATTACTAAAAAAAAAGGGAAAAAATGTTTGGGTTTGTTTTTTTTTTCCCATTTGGAATCGTCTGTTTCTAAATCTCACCTGTAAGATTCTGAATGTATGACAGATTTTGAATTGTGGTAGTTTCTTCCTTATGAACAGATTAGGCTGATATGCAGTATTGCTTAAGCAGAACTGATCTGATCAGGGAAACAAAGTTGCCACGTGTCCAGCAATCCAGGAGTCCTACAATTTGTATGAGTAGGTCATCTGATGGTTTGTGATATAGATCTTTGGCTGGTTTTCTGCCTGGTTGGAGCTCTTGTGTACTCTGAGTTTGGGAAAGTAAGAGCAGAAGTACAGTAAACGTAACATTGCAGATTGCATTATGAGATGTCTGTATTTGTTCTTGCCGCAAAGTTCCAGATTCACTTCTGAAGATCGGGAGTATTCAAGTTTGACAAATCTTTGAGTTTGGGTATTCTGGACAAAATGGGTTTACTCTCCAAGTCAGGCCAGAAAAGGAAGGAAATGTATTATTTACTTCAGTAGTTTGTTTTCATTGTGAAACATTTTATTTTTTGGTAAATATTTTAACCATGAAAGAGTTATAGAAGATATGTACTTAATGTACATGTATATGTACATTAATAGTGATAGAAAAATAATTTGAAAAACTAGAACCCGTTGAAACTGAAATTGTTAGGTCCTAGGAAGAGGGGACTTGATATTTTTCTGATAGCAGTAAACAGAAAAGGCAGCCCCACTTTACAAGGAAAATTTTAATGAGTGAAATTCTTCTAGTGATCCAAAGATATTGAAGTGCTGTATCATTGCAGACAGACTTGAAACTTTGTCAGAGTAATTTGTCTCCTGCAGTAGGTACATGGAAATGTCTCTGACTGTGCACCTGTATATTATGTCATAAATTTTTAACTTGAAATTTGTTGGTTGGGCTTTGAATTTGTCTTTCTTGAAAGAGATGCCAATATGAGTATCTGTTTCAGTTGTTCTCAGAGTATGTTTTATACTAATATCCATCATACAAAACCAGGGTTAGAAAACAAAAATTTTTCACTGGATATATTGCAAAAAGCAGTAACAGAGAAGATAGTAAGGGTACCATTTATCAGCCAGTTTATCTTAATTTCAGTGGGATTGATGAAAATAAAACTGCAATTGGGTCTGTTCAGTTGTCTGATTTCCCTAGAGGTTGTATTAGTTTGCTCTGTCCTTAAAAATAGAGAAAAAAAATCACTACATAAACAATTGTCCCTTTGTGTGAAGGTTCAAGCACAAGTGCGACATGCAAAACTCAACTTTGACAAACTGAAGACTGATGTCTGTCAAAAAGTGGATCTTCTGGGAGCCAGTAGATGCAACCTCCTTTCTCATGTGTTAACAACATATCAGGTATCCAAGGAAAATGTTGACCTCTGAAAGAATGTTTCCCTGTTAATGTGGCTTTTTAAGAGGTTACCATGGCAATATTCAACTGTAAGAATTATGTAGCTAGTGTTGGAGGGAAGATGTGAAATTTGCACTGAAATCAGATTTGTGTTAACATTGGCACTGAAATTTTACCCTGTCTTGCAGACAACACTGCTTCATTTTTGGGAAAAAACTTCACACACAATGGCAGCCATCCATGAAAGTTTCAAAGGTTATCAGCCATATGAATTCACTATGTTAAAGGTAAGGAATATATAGATATATATGTTTTCCCAGTGATAACCAGTAAGAGATCATACAAGGGTGTAGAAAGCATATGTTGATATTTTTTCCATATATTTTCTGACACTTTTATCCCTGTCTTTTCATTTAAAAGTTCTGTCTTTTCATTTAAATACAGGTTTTCTGTTTAATGTCCTTCTGACCAGCTGTGCTGGTGGGCTCTTCTCTCACCTTCCTGATGTTAAAAGGTTTCTGAGGATGTTTTTATCTTTGCTTTGATCCAAAACAATTTGTGTAGGTAGCCTGTATTGTTACTGTGCATTTAATCTTCATGCTCTTTTATATCTAAAAGTTTGATTATTTGAACAACAGGTAGGATGTTTCAAAATGTATAATAATATTTGGACACCTTGGAGAGTAACTTGGAAAGAAAATGCACCTGCTTTGGTGTACCCTTGTGATGGAGGAGGAGGGACATTTGGGGATGCTTTGTACCTTTTGAACTTCCTCCTGTGAAACATTTCACCATGATTTAAATTTGAAATTAAATTGGAATCTAATATAAAGAAATACCATCTATATTAAATCCACACATATAGCAAGCAACCTCTTGAAGCAAAAAGTAACTGTAAAAATGGTTGGGAGTATTGTAGTGTGTTTAGGATGCAGTCTCTGTTACGAAAATCTTAACCAATTATATTTCTCACCTCCTGTACTGAATATATGTGATTTCCTGGTTTTGCACTGATATGTATACTGATAATGATGCTAATCACAAGATAGTTTAAAACTATAGGATTTTATGTAATTCTGTGCTTTTAGAAAACAGCTGCTTGGGAGTAAGACTGGCTTTTAGTATCAGGTTTTTTTTTTCTTTTTGGTCTCTGGAGTGTGGGCTTATTTTCTGTACCCAAGTCTTCTCCATGATCTCTTGTCCCCAGCAATTAGTTTCTGATTGTTTACATTAAATGATAGCTAGGATGATTAAATCAAAA
This sequence comes from Chloebia gouldiae, assembly GCA_003676055.1. Classification (NCBI taxonomy): domain Eukaryota; kingdom Metazoa; phylum Chordata; class Aves; order Passeriformes; family Passeridae; genus Chloebia; species Chloebia gouldiae. The sequence goes on along the minus strand of QUSF01000003.1, from coordinate 23,932,647 downwards.
TCTGGTGATTGCATCAGGTGAGATTGTGTTGCCTATGAGAATAGATATCTGCTGCTACTTCATTTTCATTACTAGGGTGAGCTCTGCTTGTCACTTCTGAAGGGTGTGGTGAGTCCCATCTCACCTCTGATACACCTGGGTGTGGAATAACAACAGGTGATTATGGTTAGGGAACTGATCCCTACCAGTCATATCATATGTTCATGCCAGAGTAACTATATATTAAAACGGAGCTGCAAACTAATTTTACATTGAGATTATGAGGTACTATTTTTTAATGAAGTATGGTAGATAGCTATAGGTGATCTAAGGTAGTGTAGTTTCTGATTGAGAAACTTTTGGTCTAAAAAGTACCAAATGGAGATGCCATGTCTGTTGTTGAATTTATACATTAAAATATGAAATCAGGATATATACTGGATTAAAATATAGAAATATATAAAATATTTCAATATGCCCATCTCTACATTTAATTGGAAGTTACTTCTTTTAGGCTATTTTTCCCTGCCTGATACCACAAAATGGGTCTTTTTTAAATGGAAATTTTGAATTTGATGCTTGCAAATAATTTTTGTCTTTTACGATCCATAAAAGACAAAAATCTTGCTCATACGAATTAAACTGAGGATATGTGAATGTAGGATTAGTGTTCTACTTTAAAACAAGAAATTAATGCAAGTTAATATTTGACTTAGACATAGATTGTTTTATTGAAAAATTAAGAGGTGCTATGTACTAGAAAACTGCTATTTGTATTTTGTAGTAGAAATATATATTTGTGTACCAGGTTTACCTCAGGATAGAGACTCTGAAACGCCTCTCGGGATTGTTTCTAGAAAGAAAACATTGTCTTTAGAGATGTTTGCCTAACTTCCTTAGTGAAAAGCAGCCCATTTGTTTTCTTTCCTTCAGGGTATGTGCAGAGAGCAGTATAATTGTGCTATTGCAGTTGTATTTTGTAACTCTTGAGCTTTTGTGCTTGATGAAAGATGAAAGATGATTATTAATGTGCTAACAGCTCTATGTATAGTGATCTAAAAGTATCTGTTACTGTGTCCATCGCTTTACTATTACAGGTGATGGGCTGCTGTTTTGGTAAAGCTGTCAAGGTTTCATTGTCTTGAAATTAACAAATATCAAATGAATTCAAGTTTATTTCAGGGGCTACTTTTCATGAATAGTACCTTTTTCTAATTTCTGTGACCATTTATTTGCTTTATTTACTTAAATAATATTTAGTTACATATTTAAAATTTAAATGCTAGAATACAAAACTTTCTGAAGAGTTGGTATTAACTTAGAAATAATAGTTGCCCTGGTAAGGGAGTCAAAAGGCATAAATCTCAGTACATCTGTTTGTTTCTGTGTGAAGTGGAATACTGCTGCCTGAGCTCCTCACTTGGAGTAACTCTGTCCAAACAGGTGTTACAACACTATTGCCTTCTGCTGACCTCTGCTGTAGTCTGGTATCCTCTCTTGTTTCTTTACTCATAGACAAGATTGCCTATGATTTTGCTTTTGTAAGGGTTTTGGAGAGGTGTGGTATTTCTTTTCTTGATGGGAGGAAATTCTGAGACAACCTGCTTTTCCTTTTCCTCTTCAGTTCTCTCCTGCAAATGAAATATATTCAAGTTTTTGTCTCCTCAGTGCTATTGCACTTTTTCATAAATGTTGTGACATCTTGAAATGTATGCCTGGCTCCTGGAACTGCCCTTAGCTGTGTTGCTTTGATTTTTTTTCTTTGTCAAGAAGTGCATTAGTTGTCCAAGGCACTTGGGAGAAGCTGTGGGTGAGCTGAGTGCAATGTCAACACTGCTGAGTTAACTGCGGAGGGCGGATTTTATGTGCAATCCAGATGATCTTGGCTTGACTTGAAAGCAGCCCAGATGCAGGTGAAGGAATTTAGTGAGTGAGAAATGGAGCCTGAGCTGGAACCAGAGTTAACTCTACAGTGAAGGAATCCCTTGTTAGCTTGGATACTTAGTCTAAGTCCTTGGAGCAGGTGAAATATCACCGGGTGACTTTTGGCGTTAGGGAAGGACAGATCAGGCAGATTGAATGATTGTGAACTTGCTCTGCTAGTGCGTAAGGTGTTACTCTACTTTTTGTAGTAAAAGAGAGATCCAAGAAGCTAGAAAGACAGGTTTCTAAACATGCAAGGATCCTACTTCAAGCCACAATGTGGTGTAGCTCACAATAAAATCCATTCTAGCCCACAAGAGCAGCCAGAAGAGTGCTGTGAAGTTACACATCTGTGTGCTCTGAGCAGCCAAATCAGGGCTACTTCCAGATGAAATGCGCTCACTTTGGTCTGAACTCAGTCCTTGTTGTCATAACTCTGTTTAATCCCTGCACTTTCTAGATGGTGAGGCTTCTTCCCTTTCTTCTAGTGTAACCTAGAACAATTAAGAGAATGTCATGGTTTTGTTTCTATGTCTGCCGGCAGTAGTGATCACAGTACTGTAGGTTCATGTTTACAAAATTGTTGACTGTGGCTTTTTTAACATTCAGGTTCATTTCTTACACATTCTTTAGCTTTTAAAAATATTGTTGAAAAGATACCTCAGTTTGTAGTGAACCTCAGAATGCAGAGTAGAGGGAGGCACTTGTGAGGAAAATAATTTCATTATTTGGTATCTGATTTGAGTCTGAATAAGTTGTTACATGGAATTACTGCATCAAAATACAGCTTCTGATTTATGACAATTTTTATCATAATCACCGGTGAAACCAAAGTTGTATTTCAGAGCTATGTTTATTTTTCTGATACAGGAAATAGTAGCTGCCATTATTATCATACTGTTTCCTTCCCAAGGTACTTGTGAACTCTATATCTATATGCTATTTCCGTGGTTTAATCACAGTCCTTTAATATGGATTTCCTGAAACACTGACGAAGGAAGCTTCTTAAAATATAGGTCTTAAAGAAGGATGCTTATTTCCCTGGGCTTTTTTTGTGAATATGCAGACTTTACTTCTAATAAATTTTTTTAGCTTGTATAGCTAGGCAGTGGTTAGAGTAATTCTGGTTTTTGTCCAAAACCTTTACAACCCTTTTGGAGCAATCTCTGAGGTGCTACACTTGGTGGCAGGCAGAGCATCACAACTGTTTGACCATCGTCTCCTGATTCAGTGGGCTGTGTGTCCTGTTGTGAAAATGTCCAGGTGGTTCAGGTGCCCAGAGCAGCACAGTCCCCATAATGCAGAGCTGCTTTCTTTCTCTACTCTGCACTTTTGTCCAAGTATAGTTGATATTTGTTCTTGAACTCTAGTCCAGGACTTCTTGGAGTCAATAGAATAATTCTCATCTATTTTAATAGCAGAAGAAGTGCAGTGTAATCAATACCTAGTATGTATTCAGGTAAAGGGTGACATTCATACATAGGTTATCTAGCTGAACTGGCTGGTGTCCTTATTCAGCATCTGAGAAGTACACTTAGATGTGATTCTAGGTAGGAACAGCACTGAATAAAAGTGGAAACCACAGAATAAGGTTCATTTCTTTAAGGGCTTTTTTAAATTTTTACTGGTTTTGTGGCCTTCATCTTTTGACCATGTCTGCAGTGCTGAGGCTGCTTATGACAGATTAATCAGCAGTTCCATGTAGAATTAATTTATTGAGAAAGAAAAAAAAAAAAAACAGTTGCAGCACATTACAAATCTAGAAACTTAGTTTCTAAAATACTGAAGTGTAGATTCCTTATACAGATAAATACTGAACCAAACAGAAACTGGAATGCTCCTTCTGGAACTCCCCTGTTCTGGTTAACAGGGCAGTGGAAACAAGACCTGCAGCATGTCTGGGAATGCTTTTGTTGTGACAGATGGGCTGGGCATCCTAACTTTTATTCAGTCAATTAGGCTGTGGTTTTTCATTTTACTTTTCTCATGAAACACATTCATGCTTTGTTCAAATTCCAGATGCAAAACCACTATATTTTTTGTGGATTTTAAGTTTGTATAGAAGGTGACTTCTCTGTTTTACCCTTGGTGGGGGGGGGGGGGGGGGAGGGGGGAGTGTCAAGACTATTCATATGTAACATGGTTTAATATTTCAGAAACTGGACTTTAGAAAGAGTTGGACTTTAGAAAGAGGAAATTTTTTTCACCTTCAAAGCAAAACTGTTTGAGAGAGATGGAAATATTTACATTGCTAACATCTGCTTTACCTAATTATTGTGTTCCTTTATTTAATTTTTTAGACAGAATTTCTAATTGGTACATAAGAGTGACAACAAGTAGTATATTTATCACTTCATAGTCAGTGTATAATGCTTGTGTTAGCTTACTCTCATGTCCAAATTTTGGTAATAAAAATGCTGACTGTGAAACTGCACATTATCTTGTAGCACAGCCTTTCAGACTGCAAAGGGACAGTAGGGTTTCATAATACCACACCTGGCCTTCATCAGCTATCATCCAGGATCTTAACCCTTGTTTTCAGATTCAGCATGCTAGCAGTATCTTCCTGCCACAGCTGGAGTTGCCAAGTTTGTGTAAACAATTGTGGAGGGGAAAAAGAGAGTAAATAAGAAAAGAAGCAGTATATGAGCAACAAACAGATGTAAAGAATTTGTTTTCCATCATAAAAAAGGGAAAATAAGGAAAAAATAAGCAAATCCCCAAAATAGCCAAGAAACATGCCATCTGGCCTGTTTTGCACATGGTATAGATAGATTTACTTAAAAATATTGGCAAGATTTACCTAGAAGTAATCGTGTAGAAGTATTAGAAACAGAACATGACTTTAGAAGTTGCCACATGTCACCTTCTTATATAAAGTGTGTTCACAGACTGAATTTGAATGAATATCTTCTAACACTTTTTATTCTGCTTGAGTCAGATTCTGTTTTGATAGGGTATAAAACCATTCTTGCTTGATTTCTCTTGGTACTAGAATCAGATTTGGTCTCTTTAGCTTCCCTGCTTCTAATTGGTTTTCTTCTTTATATTTATATTATGGTTATGATCTAGAGCTTGCAAGATCCTGTGAATAAACTAACAGAAAAAGCAGAAAAGGAGAACCAGCAGATTGAGAGCGCCAATTCAATGGAAGATCAGCAGAGTCAGTAAGTCACATGTCCTGTATATTAAAATAAGTATGTTTGTGTGTAATCTGCTTCCTGGTTGCTAAAGTCACCAAATATAAGCAGACATGCAGACACAGCTAGTCTAATTCTACTGGTTGCCTCAGTACAAAAATTCCTGAAATGTTTCCATGTGTACATCAAAACTAATAAACTTTATGGTGAAATTAAGAGCTTTAAAATGGCCCGTATAACCCTTATGTGTTTTTCATCTTTCCTAGTCTTCTTTTTTTTCAGCTTTTGCTTCATTTTTCTTTATTAAAATAAATGGTAAACAACTATACATGGAGAAGATATATGAGCATTGTATTTCTCCTTTCAGCAGCATCTCCTTTCACCTGGAAATAGGATATAAATTACTGATTGCTCTGAGTAGCAATTAGTTTTTGTAATGTATACAGCATCAGTTAGTAATCCAATGAAGCAGTAGGTACTTAGTATAAAGTACATCTAAGTGAGCTGATGCTGTCAAGTTTTGAGTTACCTGTAGCTCTGAGCTGAGAGAGACTTATGAATGGGCTGCTGTGGGGAGAGGAGAACAGGAGAGAGATGTGATCCCTCCCCTACCTGATCATCAGGATTCAGTTGCCAGGAGATGCAATGTTGATACAGTCCTGCTGCCACCTGTTGTTTTGACTATCCCTGCTTAAATGAAGCACCCAGCAAAGGATCAGTTGTCAAAAAGCAGAGAACAGCTTGACTGATTAGTGGATTTTGCTTATAATAATGGATTTTTAAGGAGTTCAGGTTTTCAGTCATTTTTCTGGTTCAGATTCAGAACCACTGAGCAATACCACTTTATAAATTCGTGGGATTTGGTGCTGTTGATATTAGAAAGGACTTGACCAAGTACCATTTGGTAGGTGGTTGTCTCCACAGCACTTACTTCCATCTGTGTCATCTCACGTGACAGTAATAGAATTTATTAAATAACTCTCTCCTTAGTGTTGAATATAAAGTTCTAGAATGAATGTGTGATTTATGCAAGATGTGTGAGTTGGCACCTACCAAGAAATGCATCAGATGCCTTGTCATGGTTGTACTTGTGTTTATTTATGGATTATCTTTGTCTTTGTCTGGCATAAAAGTGAGGGACAAAATATGTCAACCTTTTGCTGTCTAAAACCATAAACATCTAAGATTCAAGAAAAATTACACACAACAAAACTTTTTAAATCCTTATGAATTTTCCATTCACAGTAAACATTCATTATACTAGAATTTGGCCTGAATCTAATTTTCCTCTATCACAGTCCTACCCCCAAGAGCAGGGGAGGTGTCTTTTTCTGTCCTGTCACTAGAGGGTACGAGGAATGTGCCCACACTACATCAGCTTGTGGCTGCTTCCATCCCTACTCCTTGAAAGGCTTTGCACAAAGTAATAGCAGTTGGAAAGTGTGTATTCTTCATTGAAGAGATCACCTTCGTATAAGAATTGCATGTAAACTTTTTTTTTTCCCTGTTGAGAGCTTTTTTCATCAATGCTGCTGATCTTTTATTTTAGAAATCTGCTGACATGGGGCAAAACTGTCCTGACTGTTGATTTTTAATTAGTTGCTGTTAAAAAGAGAAGCACAAAGTGGTTGGTTGCCATTTTTGGGGAGAAGGAGGGGGAGGGAGCTGGGGAACAGTTGTAGCTCCTTTGTGATAGCTATGAAAGACCAAATGTGCAAATGCAGAATACAAAATACTTTTCAATAGAGGTTGAGTCAGACTAAAAATAGTTGATAGGATTTGCTAGTTCAATCTAATTTTCATTTTCAACAGACCTGCCAATGCAACAATGCAAGGTAACAACAGACCAACAAATGCAAGAGTCCATCTGTTATTACAGTTTATTTGTTAATGGTATGAATCTGTAATGATTTGACCAAAAAGAGGAAAATGTATTGTTATTTTAGAGCCTTAGAATTATTTTCCCAATTTTTTTCTTATTCCTTCAAATTAAGGTTGATTTCATTAGATGACGAGAGCCATACCAAGGAATCGAACTATTCAGGTATTATATTTCATGTTATCATAACTCCATAAGTGCTGTAATACTTGGGCTTTTTTGTTTGGTTTGGTTTATTTCATGTATCAGCTTCACCCAGCAAATCCCTACAAATGCATAAAACCAAAGGCCAGGAGAATCTGTTAATCTCTTACATATTACATCCCACTGCATTTCATTCAGTCAATCTCAGACAAGTCAAAGTGTTTGTGTTCCAAAGCTGAATTCTTACAGGGGGCATGTACCCTTCAAGAAAGGGACCTGCAGGTTAGTCAGTGAGACAAGGGAAGTGTGCCACTTAGCTTACTAGTTTGTTCCAGTCATTAAACTGTAGTCTGTGAAAAACTTGATGAATTCAGTGGAACTTCTGCTTAAAAGCCAGGCGAGATCATACTCAGCTGCTGCCAATGACCTTATGTGTTATTACCCAGTGACACAGCCAGGCTCCAGTTGGAAGTGCACTGAGTAAGAAAGGAGGGAATAGATACAAGTAATAGAAAGGTAAATTCTGAGTACATACTAAGAAGCATGCAGTGCTTGCAGTGAGCGTGGTGAACTACTGTAAAAAGTGGAATCTTTGTGGAATTCTTCAAGATGATCTAAATTTTTCTACTAAATTAATGAAGAATAACTTTAATATGTTATATGTTATCCTTCATTAAGATACTTGTAAGGTATTACATGAAAGTCAAGATTTCTCTTAAATCTTTATTTCAGCGGGTTGATGGTATTGATATCTTGAATGCATCATCTCATCTTTATTTTTGAAGTTTTTGTTTCCACTCCACTTTACAAGATCCCTTTTCAAATATGAAATACATAGCTGGACAAGAGATTTCTGATGTTGTTCTCACCTGTCATGTTTCTAGAAGGTAGAATCACATTACTGTTTCTGTATCCAAGAAGAACATCCCATTTTGCTGCAACATGAAGTTTGAAGCTCGTATCTGAATGCATTATTTACTAAGACTCAGTTCCTTTTAGTCATAGCTTTCCAAGATTCATTTCTCCTTTCTACAGCATAGCTTCTATTCCTTAGTTCTGGAGATGTAACTTACAGCTTGGTGGTATTGAATTCTCCCAGCTCTGACTACAGAAACCAAATAAGTGGACTGACTGACCACCTCTAATAGTCTGTTAGTTGTTTGCACATTTTTGTTCTAGAGAAATTTTGTGTTTATTTCCAGATGACTGCTAAAGCCATTGACTAGCAATGGATAAAACAGTAAACCTTGCAGATCTAAACTAGAAACACTTCTGCTTTGCAATTACTTCTAACAACATGTTTTTGACATCTGTTAGTTGTCACATTCCTAATCTATTCAATATGTTCATTATAGATGTTATACAGTGCTAACTTTTCAGCTGGAAGGCTGTGCAGTGCAAAGTCAAGTTGTTTCTAAACAAGTATCTTTGCTGAAAAAAGCTCATGGTTTTATTGGAGAATTAAATTAGCTGGGTTTTTTTTCAGCTAGGCCTGCTTTCCATAAATCAACAGTAAATTATTAGAGGATCATTTATTATGTTCACAGTCTTTTGCTGGATGCCATACTGAATGGCCTTCCATTAATCTTTTAACTGGGAGTAATGGTGATCTATGAGCCCATAGTAACTTAATTTGAGTCACTTTTGGTTGTTTGGGTGGTTTTTTTTGTAATAAAGACACACTATTAGGACTTACCCAGTGTTTTGAAAATTTTGCAATTAATTAGATCAGATATATCTTTGACAAGATAGTCTAATATATATGGGTACAAAATCTGACTTATATTTTCTTAGCAGATAATTTCTAGAATCTCAGTTTCTTATAGACTGTAAAATAGTTCATCGTAATATAATACTTTGTTCTGTCTCTTCATCACCTCGAAAAGGAGTTGAAGTGTTTTGAAATATTTCTTACTGGTTTTCTAAATTTTTCCATCTTTATACACCAGCAGGTCTGTGCCATTGCTGAGTTGTTTTTTTTTTTCTTAAATTACCTTGTAAATTCTAAAATCATACAGATGCAATGCTTCTAGTGAGGGAGCTATGTTGCTTCTTAGTTCTCCTCACCAACTACTTTGATTTCATTTTTTTATCATTTGCTCTGCATTTTCCCTTACTGTGCTACAGAAGCCTTTAAGATTGGCTCCATCATGTTTACAACTCAACTAAGGCAGGCTTTGGGCAACAGTTACGCCTTTTTCATTACAGAATTGTGGCCATCCATGTCATGAACTTACCTTTCTGATTTTCTTTTCCCCTCTGCCAGACAGTTTAGAGCTGGGATTTTCCCCTTTAGCTTTGTGCATTGTGCTTTTATGAAAGTATCATGTATATTTGTTCATATGTTTTTATTCTTGTGCTGTCTGTATCTATATAGAATGTAATCAGATGTGCTCATGGGTTCTCAAATGACCAGCTAGGAGCATATTTCTGTCCTAGCAAAGCTTTATGAAGATAATGATACAAACAGCAAGCTGTTCTGTTTCCTTTAGTTCTGATCGCACCTTGAAGTTTCTCTTGGAAGGGATTGGCAATTCTCTTGAAAGAGTTTGGGATTCAGTTTTTATTTCATAATAGAGAATTCTATTTCACCTTTCCAGCCTCTTGTGTGAGGCGCCCAGTAGATGGGCCTTCCAGTTCTGGCAGTACTGTGGCCAAACCCTTCTTTTGCCCTTAGAGCTGCAGACTTAGTTGTCTAGATTTCCTCAACAGTTGATAAGGGAGAAAAAGACATTTTCAGCAGTAAGTCATCCCTCATGTTTTGCCACGTCTTAAATGGGGTTAATCACCTGATGGAAGTATCTTTCTCTTCACTGATTAACAGAATCTAGATTTGACTCTGTGTCATCTAAGAAACTTGCTGAGAATTTAAGCCGTGTTTTGTCACCTCTAATAGCCTATAACTCAGCTCTACATTTTACTCCCTGTTGGTCTTAGTCTATTTATTTCCCTGCAGAGTAGATGCTGTTACTGATATCCTGACTTGGGGTATGTTGGGTGAAGGCTCATCCCTGTTCCCAGAGTTTGTGTCATGAGGAAGAACACATTGTAAGGAAGGCAGTTAAGAGAGTGACAAGGTCCCATCACTTTTTTGCACCCTCCTGGCCTAAGTACAAGCTTCTAAAATAAATTTCTCTGCTTCTGGAGGAATGATTTTTGTAGTTGCCTTGGTTGGGTGCACTCAGTGTGGAAAGTCTAGTGTAGCAGGCAGGGACTCAAAGGAAGATCGCCCTCAGGTTGTTATTCAGCAATTTGCCTCATTTTTAATTGCTTGTGCCTTGGATCTTTCATTCATTGTGACCAGGCTCATTTTAAACATGACTCGTTTAAAATGTGAATCTCAACAACCATTGCATGTTGATCATATAGTGGTGTTGTTTATAAGCATGGTCTCCTGCCAAGTGCAATTTGACATGTTTATGGATTTCAATTACAGCTGAGGATGGCAAGGATGTCATCTCCACTTTACAAGGACATTGTAACCACGAGCAGAACTCAGGTGAAGACACTTCAGAAAGCTATCTTTATATGTTTACATACTGATTGTCAGTGTACTGCAGATCTTCCTTTGTGACTTTTAATTTTTCTGTATTTCTTCTTTTTTTTTTTAGGTGCTATAGATGAGTTATTAGGCCTGCAACCTGAAGAAAATGGTATGATATGGCTGCACATATCTGTTTCATCTATTTCAATCATAGTAGCCAAGTATACTTTTAATTTTAGATCTTAATTTCTTTCACAGTCTGAAAGGTGGAATGAAATTATTCAGCTGCAGTATTTAAATAGTGTTAAAGGAAATCCAGCAGAGACACTATTCCTAATGTTACAATATGAAGTAAACCTTAGTGGGGATAAAATGTAATTCAAGAGTAGGTAGACTGGACTATATCCTATTTGCTGAAGTAGGCTCCATTGTAAACCTTACCCCTCCTATAACAATTCACAAATGTTTCATTTTGGTTTTCTAGTTATTGTGCTGCAACTCTTGGCAATACACTAGTAACCACAAGATTTTGTGTTAAAAATGTAGAGAAACAAATAATCTAGTCTACTTAAAACCTTGTAAGAACTGGTGACTTCTTTCAGATAGAGAGTTAATTAAATGCACCGTGCTGTCCTTATACTTCTGTGAGATCCCTGGCAGCTCAAGGGGATATGCTCTTTTACCAGATAACATATGAAATATCTGGGTTAAAGTTTTATAAGTTTTCATAAGAAGTTAGAGTGCTGTCTATAATTTTTCACTCATACATCTCAGAAGAATGAGTAAAAAAAAAACTTCAACAACCAAAACAATTGTGACAACTCAAAAAGCAAATGAAGCAAAGAAAGAAAATCCATTTGTGTGGTTTAGTCAGTCAGACTGAGAACATTTGGGGTGTTTAAAACACTGCCTTCATGGTAGGTAAGGACATTTGCAAACCTTGACTTTGGATTTGCCATGGGCAGTGTCTTGCACGGGGAGGGGGGGAATTATCCATGTGAAAATCACCCATGAAGGCAAGCATCAGGGAAGTTCCTCAGCTGTCTGCAGAAGCAGCCCTAATCTATTAATAGATAAGGTAACAATGACTTATTTTCTGTGGTTGATAAAATAGATTGGTGCATGTCTGCTAGTGGCATTTTCTTCTTACTCAGTTCTATTCCTTGTTGGGCCTTCCTAGTGGAGGTATAGATAATACATGCAATTATCACTCATACAAGCTTAGCTCTGTAGAACACTTTTTTCTCTACTTAAACAGTTAAATTAATGCAAAAACTGCCATGGAGTGTCTGCATTGGCTAAGGTTGGCTGTGGCAGTGTTACAATATCAGCTATTTGTCCTAATTTTACACATTAGCTAGCTTTAGGCTAATGAATGTTGTACTATTTTAAGTGAAGCAATATAGGTAGAGATACACTTACATTTGTATTTCAGAAGGAAATCTTTATCATGTGTTGCCAGTCATGTACTGTTGTAAATATTTTTAGTTTCTCTTCCCTTTTTTTTTTAATAGCAACAAAATGAGGTAAGTTTACAGTGGAGTTGTGAGCATTGCTAGAGGCTTGTTCAAACAGAACAGAAAGAATATAGTCACATTGTTCTTTCAGTGTTTTAATGGAAGGTTTGGATTTTTTTCATGGGCATTTATAAGGTTGGGGCAGCATGTGCAGACAGAAAAAAGGATTTTGACTGAAAATAGGCAGTGAAAACAGAAACAGGAAAAGAAGTAATAGATTTATGGGTAAAGTGAGAAAGTCCCTATCATTTTAGTAATCTAGCAGAGATACCACATGAGTAATATCTCGGTAAGCAAGGCTGGTTTCTAGATAACCTTTATTGCAAACAGGAGTAAAACCTGCTGCGGCTGCTGCTTACTCAGAGCAGCATCCTGAGCCTGAACACACCCTATCCTGCCCTGCCATGGCTGCACAGTGCCCACAGGAAGATCAGGAAGATTGCTGAGCCACAAAATGTGTCACTCCTCAGATTGCTGGTGGCTGTACACCCTTGCAGCAAGACCTGACTGCTCTTCACATGTAAAGCTTTATGTTGTACTTGCTCCTAAGTCAAGATGGGGCTCCTGCAATGGTTCCCCAAATGAAGCAGAGCTTGGCTCTGAGCTGTGCTGCTGCATTTGTTCCATTCAGGGCACTTGTGGTTATGTGTGGTGTTGGTGCTGTGTCGTAGCAGGGGTGCTACAAATGCTGCTCCCTCTGCATCTCCCCCTGCAAGTTCCTGAAGGGGCTTCCTGAGAGCAGCTTTGAAGTGGTGATGCCCCATAGAGCTCAGAGATCTTAAGGGCCTTTGAAACAGCAGGTGTCTTTCCCCTGTGGGAGGATTTACCCCTCTGTCTTACCTGCTGAATAACTTGGGGGAATTGGAGGTACTTAGACAATGTTAATATTCTTTGCTCTTTATCTGCAGATGGGAAACAGCCTGAAAATTCATAAGAACAAATTGTTTTATGTGGTATTTTAGTTATAGTCTAGGAAGACCATCAGGAGAATTGATGTGTTTCTAATGTTTCGATTTCTAATTTTTTTAGACCCTGACAGGGAGTACAGAGGTATATGAAAATAGTGAGTTAGAAGGGAGTTGAATCTCACAGCTGACTTCAGTAATTAATAAAATCATTTTAGTTTGTGTTGGTTTATTTGTTTCTTAGTACGTAGGTGTGTGTGCTGACGCATGAACCTATTTTAAAACATAGTTTTGTGCTTTTTTTTTCTCCTCTGACTCAACTTCAACCATTTAATTATAAATTATTACAGCTGTTACCAGGAAACTTTTCTGAGAAGGCTGTTGAGTTTCAGTAAAATGGCCTGTTGAAACACTTTCTACTGTCAATCTTTTATCCCAATCCAAAATGGTTAAAAGCATTTTGTAAGTTGAATCCAAGCTGGAGAGTTCAGCTGATCTGCCGAAACTTTGGAAAACTGAAGTTGCTTCTGTGCCGTACCACAAGTTTGAAACAAGCATATTTAAGATAAACTGATCTGGATTTCAGGAATGTAACATTATTAGCCTTGTTAACCAGCCTTTTTGTCATCTGCAGACTTCCACAATGGAGCTCCAAATGCTTCCCAGTAAAATAACACTTGGGGTCCTTGATAGTTCTTTAACTCTCAGAGTGTTTTGGGAAAATAATGATCCTGGTTACCAGTTTCATGTATTTTATATAACTATTTAATTTTTTAAATAGGAAAATACTTGTTTTAAGTAGCAGTGGCTCAAGTGATGTAAAAGCTTCTTCAGCTGCAGTTCTGGTGCTGGAAAAACTAGCACAATCAGAAGGAAAGTGAGCTCCAATTATTTCTCAGCAGCTTATGAGAAGAAAAAAAATACTACAGCATTGGTCAGCATAGAAATCTACCTCTGTGTGATAGACTAATCTTTTTTTATGGGGAAATGCCCCAATAATTCAAGCATTGATCAGAAAGTCAAAAGGGAGTTCTTAAATCTCCAAGTCTTAATTTTTTTAGTTTATACCAATCTGGGGTTTTTTTTGAGACTTTCATATAATGTTTCAAGAAGCAACATAGAAGTAGTATTTTCCAATTATTTAAATATTAGACTGTGTAATGATTTTTGTGTGTTTAATAGATTTTTAAGCATATTTGTAGTATTATTTTTAATGAGAAGCGAGTCTTAACAGCAGTGAAGTTATCTAAGATAATGAAGGAATTATTTGTTGCATAATGTATAAACCCAGATGTCCAAGAGAATTAAGCCTAAAAAAGAGAATGAATATTCATGCAAAAATACTCCATCTCACTTAACATGCCTAGCCTAGATTGGGTATGTTTTAAAAAGTCCTTATTTACTTTGTCTAAAAAAAATTATTTATCTTGACTCTCTTGTTCTGAGACAGCTACAAAGGAAAAGTTTGTGAGATCCTTGGAGCCAGAACTTGGTGATAAGGATGACATGGTATTACTAAATGAGATCCTCAACGCCTCCTCCCTGGATGAGGGGGAATTCAGCAAAGAGTGGACAGCTGTTTTTGGACAGGCTGCTGATCTCACCATGAACCCTTCAGCTAGAGATGGAGAGAGCACTTCATCATCTGCAGTACCAGCACCATCGGGCTACTTACCCTCACAGCTGCTAGACCAAAACATGAATGACTTGCAGTCATCCTTACATGGTGAGAGCTCATCTTGTTCTGTCAGTATGCTGGAGTTAGGGTTTAGAGTATGGTTTTCTGGTATGTTGAAGTGTGATGAAAGTTTTTATTTTGCCATGGCTGGAGAAATTGTGCCTGAAATTAAAGCAGAGTATGGACTGGAGAAAAAACACGAGTAACTTATTTGTTTTTTAGCCCTGTTCATACAGTGTTTGAATGAAGTACCCAAAACGTAAAGTCAAGATTAGTGTTTTGAAGGTTTTCATTTAATTTCTTGAAATGTTCTGCAGAACTTTGAGACCGTTTTTTTCCCTGAAACAGAAAATATTTGAGTAGGTTTTACTGATTTAATCACAACTGCTATCTCTGTTAAGGGGCCAAGGAACCAAAAATGATTACTGTGTTTTGTCTGGGGGTACTATTTTTAAACCATGTAGTGAAAATCTGTTGCGTTCTTTTTTTTTTTTTTTTTCCTAAGCATCCTATACACTGGATGTAGGGATATGGATCAAGTAGAATGGATTATCTCATCCTAGCAACCATCTAGGTGGATGTCTCTTGCAGGCTGGTAACTGATGCAACTCTTTCTCTCCCCTTCTGTGCAGTTAATTCTCTTGGCTTTTCCAGGCTACTGCTGGGGAAAAGAGAAGAGGGGAACTAGGGCAGAGCTTTCCTGCTGCTGCTTTGGCCTTGAGGAAGGGAGAGGGAGGAAGGCAGGCTGGTGATAAACAGCCAACAGCTGTTTATCACCTTTGTGCTCCTTGCGGCCTGGCTGGATCTTCTGTAGGGCTTTGCAAGCTGGGAGGGGACCTTGCCTTTTTGGGCTTTGTCCCAAGTCATTTAAATCTCACTTGGGGAAGAGCAATATAGGAAACAGTAGCAGGCTGATCCTATCCTGGAAACTATTTCTTAGAACCCATGCAACTGGAAGAGTCATACATGATGTAAAATGACCCTGTGATATTTTGTCAGGAATAAGAAAGTCAGACTTACTTTATAATTAAGACAGTTACTACCAGCACCCCTAAAGCAAGATACCTCAGTTCACTGGCTTCAGCATTTATGAAAAATGAAAAATGGGAGAATGACATTTTTAATGATGCACAGGTTTAGATGTATTTTTATAAAGTCCATGATTTTATGAAAATTACTAAAAATAGCAACGGAAATATGGTGAGATTGATCTTTTTCCACAGCTTTACATGTTTTTAAATATATTTTACATTTCAGTGCAGTTTCCATTTTAATGTAAATATGTTTTTAAAGGAAAATATTTTTTAAGTATAAGTAGCAAGCAGAGTTGTGCATCCTTTCTGATGTGGCTGTTAGCTTTCATTTGCACTGGCATTGGGTGCAGTGTTAGAGACTTCAAAATCCAAATTCAGTAATGTTGCATTCAAGGAATAGTAGAAATGGAAAATCCATTCCAGTCAACATGGTATTCCAAAATATTTTTAAGTAAAAAAAAAAAAAAAACAACCATAAAACATTTGGATGTTTTCAAATGGGTTTCCAAGGTTTTGGCAGAAGATTGTGGTAATTGATGTACCGGCACTTGAAAAGTCAGGGTTAGTCAGCTGAGTGATTGTATCTGAAAATAATCTTTCTAAGTGTTTTGTTTCTTTCTAAAGTGTTTCTTTAGAAACACTTTCTTTTGTTTCTTTCTAAGTGTTTTATCTTTATAAATATTTCCAAGTTTTTTGTTTCCTATTTTTTTAACAGAAGATTAAATTTGGTCCATTTTGTATCTCATAAAAACTCAGCTTTAATCTTAAACTACATTTCATTTCACTTCACAACTTTTCTTTCAGAATTTGATCTTATCATTAAATATGGGAAGAGATACTTTTTTTTTTAATACTTACTGGAGTATAAACATATCCAGACATACAAGTTAGAAATATTAGAACATATTTATTATATTTTTACTGAGGACTTGTGATACAGCTCCTGCATTTATTTCCCTAACTGGTAGGATTGCTTAATAATTATTCAGTGTGAGGTGCTACACTGTAGCCTCAATGTTGCATACTTCCTGTGTGAATTTGGCCTTAAGACCATAAAGATTCTTAAAACTCACATGCTTAACTTTAAGCACATTAACTTTTCTATTAACTTCAGTGGGATTACTTACTTATTTTACGTTAAGCACACTCGTAAATCTTTGGGGCTTTGTTTTCTCTCTGCCTCAGATCTTAATCTGTAAAACAGGCACAATGCTATGCAGGTTATAAACTGTTATGGTCAGGAATTCCCAGCTCAGAGTTTTCTCTGGTTGTATTTATAGGCAGGATCCAGCACAATGGGACTCTGAACTGCTATGGGGCTACCAGGTGCTGGTTTAAAATACATATAAATGTGTGTGCATATATAACAGAAACAAAGCATGCTCCCAGTATATCTTTTAGATTCTCCTCCAGATACAGCAACTGAAGCCTTTCTGCATTTTCAGAGGGAGCATTGGCTTTCTCTTTTCATGATGTTTATGGCCTCATTTACTTACTCATTCGTAGGTACCATTAAGGGCTCCTCTTTATCTTCCCTACATGTGCATATATTCTAGTTCATAAGAAAATGCACAGCTCACCATTTCCTTTTCTAAATTTAATCATTGTAATGTTGGTGAAGATGCTTGCTGAACAGCAGGCTGTTTGGTTTCCTTGCTGTCTTGGCAATGACCTTTTGTCTGGCCATGTAACAAAGCCATCCTGTGAACAGGCAAACCAAAACAGGCTTAGGGCCAACAACTACTTTCAAACCGATAGCCTGCGGTTTGGTTTCGAAAGGCAAAGTTGTTCTCTGTAGCTCACTAAAAATTTAATTCATGAAAGTATTTCATAAAATTCTGTGTCAGTCTTTCCCAATACCTTCATAAGTCAGTAATTTCATTATGAAAGCATCACCTATTTTCTGGCGTGTACTTGGTTAGATTTTTGTTGCTATTGTTAGGTTCTTCTTGTTTTCTAAGTGAGCTGCCTGCATTTCATTAAATGACATCCAGGCCACAGCATCTTGCATGGATGTGCTGCCCAACAGGCCTTAGTCCAGGGACTCAAAAAGAGGGAGGGCTCCAAAGGAGTTCACTGGTCTGAAGTGTTTTGCTCCCTGACCTGCCAAGCACACCAGTGTAAAGGAACATCAGTGGTGTCACCAGGAGCTAGTTCCCATTTTTCTGAAGTCACTGGAACTTGCACAGAAAGTTTCTGGGAGAGCTCCCATTCATTTCTATCAGATTAGGATTTGGCCCTCTTTGTTTAAGCAGCTGAATTTACCTGTTGTCATCCATTGCCATATCAAACACTTTCTCACAATGCATCTCCAAGCACACAAAAGCATTGCAGTCTACTGTAGTTGTGTATATTGTCCTCTGTCATTCTTGTTTGTAACACAAGCAGAGAAAACATCTGGGAAAGTATGTCATTCTGAAGGGGTAATGCCATGCTTTCCATTATTATCATTCAGATTTGCTTATTTGAAAGATTAAAATCTAAGACCTCGCTGTCAGAAGGCAGAAGCTGGCTCACAAGCCTTTATCACCTTTGTCTAGAGCAAATACATGTGAGCACTCTGCATCCAGATTTTGAAGACGTTTTTGGTTAGTTTCCTTAGAGATAGATATAGAGGATGTTTATGGCTTTAAATTTCCTTCCTAATTCATGTGATTTTACAGAAAAACTCTTCTTGCCTCTTTTTATAACACAGCTTGGGCTTTAGACCTTTTATAGGCAAGGTAAGATTAGAAAGTGATGAGAATAATCTACTGAGAGAGAAAGGGTTGATGTGACTGATGTGGTTGTTGAACTACCTGTCAGAATGCTGGGTGCCAGTATCAGACAAGGCTCCCAAAAGAGCAGAAAGTGAGGAGAGGACAGACAAAAAGAGTAAAAAAGGATGTGAAAGCATGCACTTGTACAAAAAAAGAGACTGAATAACAAAATGGTAGCTGGGTGCATAGATGAGCATCCTGTTTATGATACTGCCAAATTAGATGGATAATTGACCAGGCCAAACTTAAAGAACATATTAATTAAATTAGAAATACTATCTTCAGTCCTCTAAATGTAATAAAGCACATGAATTTAAATATCTTATGCAAAGTTCAAAAATTTTGGTTTTTTCCTAATATGTTTCTGCAGTATACTACCCCTAGTTCATTTTGCCAGCCTGTTTATTTGGCCTTATTAACTGTATTTATCATTACTCTTTTGTGGATATAGAATATGCGTGTAAGAACAAAAAAATTATTTCACTTTTTCCTGCATAGTTGGTCTCTTCTTGCTAAGAATCTCCTTTCAAATAAAGAGAAAAAATAAATAGTCAATTAAAATATAGTTTTAAATTAACTTGAAGTAATTAATCTTGAATTTAATTCTTCAGTGTTTTGCTTAAAAATTATCTTTTTTTTTCCAGAATTACTTCAAAATTAAGTAAAAAATCTAGGGTCTCTAAATAAGGTTTTGTCTGGAACAATGGATGAAATGAAAGTCTTTGGACTTGGAAAAAATGTTTATTATGTGTGGTATTTCCACCCAAATGTAAGTGATTCTTTTCCCTACAGCTGTGTTCGACTTGATCTCTGAACTGGCTTTTCTCTGAATGAGTAATAACTGTGGTTCAGTAAGAGAAACAAAACTATTTTCTAGCCAGGTGAAAGGTCTGAAAAGAGTATGGTTGCCTGGAGATGGTAAAAGGGATCTAGAGATAGTCACTTGTAAAGGGTGTTGCTCCTGTGCAGGTCTGACTGCTGACTTTGTGTGCACACTGACAGGTACAAATGGCCATAAATGTAATACTCTGCCCCTCTGTCTGATGCTGCCAGACACGGGGGTGGCTGTTGGAGTTAACAAAGTACCTCCTCATGTAATGCTGCTGTATTACTGAATTGTAGGATGGGCAGCCAGCAGTGTGAGCCCACCATCAATACCACAGCCAGCACAGAAACCACACAGCCAGAACGTGAGTGATGAGAAGACGCCTGTGAAAGGTGATAATTGTGTATTTTTTCCAGTTTACTTGGCTTTTCCTTTTTAGTGCTTGTATCTTGTGTGGTGTCCCATGTCTTCGCAGTTACTGTGATAACAAAACTTATTTTTGTAGTAGCTACAGCTGAGTCTTGTGCTCCCTGATTACTCTGCTTCACCTTGATTAGGTGTATGATACATGTTTCTATGTATATTTTTGGTAGGCTTAGTGCTAACAGCATGTCAAAAGAGTAATTTACTATATAAAAAAGGAGTTGAAGCTACAGTTTCTTTTACCTACTGGAATTTAGACTCACACAGAATAGCATCTGCATGCACTTTGTCTGAATTAAATAATGTTTTTATGCTCTGAGATTTAGCATTGTGGCTAAAATACAGGCTGCTGATAAGGCAGAAGAGCCCTAATTGCAAATTTTTTTTATAAACACACATGATATCAGTAATCATCTGTTTAAAACTTAATTCAGTTATTGCAATCGAGCCAAGAGTGCATAGTCCTGCCATCTACTGAGATGGCCTGCTGATTTTTGACTAGGATTTTCTGGATAAGTGAACCAGAATTATGTTGAATTCTGTTGCCAGTTTGTAGCCAATTCTGTGCATTCACATTTGATTATACAGAAGAAAGGGTTGACATGTATTCCTTCCCCTGAGATTTTTCAGCTCAGAAAAAAAAAAAAAAAAAAAAAAAAAACACAAAAAGAGGGTTAAGATGTTTTGGAAACTGTTTTGGAAATCAGTGTGATTATGCAGCCACAGGACTGGCACCAGCAAAAGGAATGGCCTTCAGCTATTTGAAAATCTGTAGTTCTGAAAGTGGCAGGTACCAAGAGGAGTGTCATGCCAGGCAGAGCCTCTTTTGTCTGTAAATTCTTTGTGTCACAAAGAAAGCTTCCATGTGCCATTATCTCTCTGAGAGAAGAGCATATCTTATTTCACTATCAGTATAATACATGTTGGGCATAGGCCCACAATAAAAAAGCAAGTGGAGATGTACCTTCTTCATAGCAGCTAAAGTTGTTACTGCTTTAACCTGAACATCTGCCCATTTGGAATAAAAGCAGGCAGGAGACCTCTGTGAACTACATCTATCAATGTGGACACAGAGGTGCAGTAGTCCAGCTGCTGTTGGATATATTCCCTATTCACATTTTGTCTACATCCATCAGAATTAAACTAAAAACTGTAGTGGGGACTGCCTATCAAATATAACCCCTCTCTTTCTCTTTCCAGCCAGTGCCTTCCCATTAAAACTTCATTCCAGATGAGTAATGACCTTGTTGGTTGCATACAGGGAAGTTGGAACAGTCACATGAATTGGATTTAGGCAAAGGAATTTAGTCCTGTAAGAGAGCTTGAAAGTAAAATTTGCCTTCACTTTCCTTTTGCTTGTTTGCAGGCATGCAAGGGCACACTTAAATACCTTTCATGAAACAAAGCTAGACAGAGTGAGATTGTTTCTATTTCTAGTTAAAGTGTTCCTGTACTTACCACGGCAGGAGCCATACAAAATACATAGCAGACATGTGAAACATTCATTCTTACTAAAGTTCTATATTCTGACAAAGACAGTGTTTTCAAATGCTCATTCTGGTTTTCTTGTCAGAAGTGCCCTTGGTAATAAATTAAACAACAGCATGGCATTTGTTTGACCTCAGTCAAACATTCAGTCAGTTTTGTTTTAAAATAGCTGACAAGTCTGTGCATTTCTTTTTTCTTTCTTTTTCTTTCCAGAATCTACAAAGAATCCTAAAGACCTGACTGCTTGGTTCAGTCTCTTTGCTGACCTTGACCCATTATCCAATCCTGATGCTGTTGGGAAAACTGATAAAGAACATGAATTGCTTAATGCATGAGTCAGCTGCCTCTGGTAATTCACATTCTTCCCTTCATCAACACTATTTTGGAGTTTAAAAAAACTAAATGAAATTAGTATGCTGTTGTGAAACTATAAAGTATGTGCCATGATAATAAAACTAAAGGGAATTAATCCCCTTTTCTATAGGTACAGCTATTTCCTCTTGTTTTGTATAAAGAGTTCGCATTTATTTTCTATGTGGACTTACAAAAATGAGGTTAAGAATTAGGGCAGATTTCTTGCCAAATTAGATTGTCTGCTGAAACACTGTCTTTGCCTGGGGTGATGTGGAGCTAACACCAGAGTGAAATACAAATTGCAAACCTATTTTTTTATAACGTTTCTTGAGTAAATTTAAAAAAAAAAATCATGTAACTGAAGAGGCTGCATGAGTCAAACATCTACATGTATATAATATATATGTTACTGCTATGTTAAGATGTCAACTAACTTTGTTTTATTAGTACTCACAGTTGAAAAACCTGTGCTGGAGCTAAATATTAAAGAAGTAAATTTGGGTCTGTGCAGCCATCGAAATTGTGCCCTTTCCAAGCTAACTTATTTGACAGACTGCACTACATAAACCTAAGAGAAGTCATGCCCAGGAGGTTTCTTTTTCTGAGTTTTTTCTCCATTGCACCAACAGAATTCACACTTGTTTGCAGAAGTTTCGTGGAATGGATGCTTTGCCATGCCTTCAATCCGTTTCTGTTCTGAGAATTTTTCATCCAGTTTATTTCTGAAGCATGTGTTATTTTAAGCTTGTTGTGACATTAACTCTTTAATAAAATGATTTTGACAAAAACCACAACTTTATTCCCCCTAGAACACTGTTGTGCTGTTGAATTGATACATAACAAGCATCTGAATATAAAAGATGACCAGTTTGTAGACAGTACTGAACCCTTTGTTTCTGAATAGTAATCCAGAATGAAGGACAGTGAGAAAATGTGTACTCAATGTGGTGTCCCTTTGCTTCCCTGCAAAAGAAGGGGAAAAGGCTCATAGAATTATAAAGGTTGGAAATGGCATCCAAGACTACTGAGTCCAACCTTAGAACAAACAGTTCCCCTGCCAACTAAAACCACAGCACTCAGTGCTATGTCTGGTTGTCTTCTGAACACTTCCAGGGCCTTCCACCACCTTCCTGGGTAGCCCATTCCAATGCCTGACCACCTCTTCAGTGGAGAAGTTCTTCCAGATATCCAACCTGGACATCCCCTGGTGCACCCTGAGGATGTGTTACTAGTCAGTTAAGATCACAAGCTCTTGTGTACTGTACAAGACCTACTTTACAATTTATTATATTCAGCCTTTTTTAATTTCCTTGATTTTCCTTTTACGTTGGTGAAGCGTTTCACAACCAGTTACCTGTACACTCAGTTAATCTCTGTTTCATGGTCTAATAGGTAACTAAGTACCTGAAAATAACTATATAAATTTACAAGGACACTGAATTGGCCAAATTCTTCTTGAGTGCAGCAGAACATTGTTGGATGTGTGCACTGAGCAGCAGTAATGTCATGTTCATTATCCCATCCCATCCCATAACTTGGAAGTGTCAAAGTACTTCAGATGTTGCCAGAGAAGTTATTCAGATGCTTAGGAGTGGATTTTCTTGTCTAATGGGTAAAGATGGTCTGATGTTCTCTATGCACAGTCCCCAGTCCAGCTGGGCCCTGAGGCATGTAAGACCTGGAATCCGATGTCAGTGTTTTACGTTTTCTAAAGGTAAAACTTGGTTGCCTCCATCGTATTTGCTACTCTTTGGTAGTGGCAGGTCCTTGCTCAGTGAGCTGCCTTTTCTGCACTCTGTAACTTTCTTGAGCACTGAGAGGGGGCTGAATTCACAACTTTGGGCTGCAGTTCTGGCAGTAAATAAGACATCTACAAAGGGGATTAACTGGGAAATACCTCAGGTTTACACTGGGGCGCACTTACCCTTAGGAGTGCTAGTTTGTACGCATAACAGAAATTGTTTGCCTGAAATCCTCTTCACCCCAAGCTGTAATTATCTGCAGTGCCAAAAATGTTAGTGTCAGGCGCTTGAGGGAGAACCAGGCTGTTCTTCAGCCCAGCTGGGTTACCACAAAAATCATTAAACAGATTCTTGCAACTTTAAGCAAGTCTGTGGTTGCTAAATTTGCTGTGGATTACATTTGTCTGGATAGTTTCTAAAACACTTGTGGACAATCCACTCCAGCATTTTTTAGTAGCTGAAGCAGTTAGGTTTGAAGCAGAGAGGAGGCTGTATTGAGTTCAAAATGGCCAATTAACTATTCTTAAAGGCTCAAAAAAAAAAGTTTGCTTGTTCTTTAAATCACAGATTATAGACTTCCAGGATTAAAAATAAAAAAACAAAACAATCAAAACAAGGCACAAAAAAACAAACTCCGACTGAGACAAGAGCATTGCAGAGGTTCAGCTAATGATGTTCTAAATCCTTATCCTGTTTTTAGGTAGGAAAGCATCAGAATCATCTTCCCTTTCACACAAGGCAAACCACAGATGCAGGGTTTTTTCTTTTTCCTCCTCACACAAACTGCACTCCCAAGTAGTTCATATTAAGCATTGATTTCTTGTAATATATAATTTTTGAAATTACTAAAGCATTGAATCATTTGCAATGCGATTTTTTTACACTTTCAAATGAGAAAAAGAAAAAACAAAAAACAGGCCAGAGGTATTTAAAATGTAGTTTATTTTGCTTAAAGAAAAGCAATTGAAATCCCTGTGTAAATGCATTATCATCATAAAGATTTAGTGAAGTTGAAAAACGGAGCAGGAAAGCTACCATGCTGCAAATAGACATGGTTAATGCAAAGTACAGAGCTACAAACAACACTTCCCTACTACTACAGAAGTGTCCAGCAGTGCTTGTCAGCAGTCTGGGCTGTGGAGTCACTCCCAGGCCAGCACCACTGCGGGGACTGTGCTGTGCTTTCAGGCTTGGGACAACAGGCCAGTTCATCATCCTGGTAAAATTACAGTTTGATTTTCTACACACTTAATGTTCATCTCGATTTAATATGCTTCATTCCAGTTGCATATTCTGATTCAGTGGTGTATAGTTTTAAAATAAAAACAGCTGCAGAACCCCTGTGGCAGATGAAAACAGTGGCAATTGATGAACTGTCCTTATTGTGAATTTTATTAAATTTGATGTAATTGATTCTGATGATTCAAGATTTCTACAAATCTCAGAGCAGCTGCTTCAGAGGAATTGGACTGTGAGCTTTGGCAATTGAACAGCTCACAGAGAAAACGAACAAGTAACTTTTTAATGTAACTTTTCTGGCCTTTGAAATGACCATGATTTATTTCAATAGAGTAGAATAGGACTTACCTTGTTCCTTTCTGCTCTTTCCATATCCAGCATTGCATGGGCATGATACTTTGAAGCAGGACCACTTGGCCACAAGCAGCCACCTGCCTTCCCCAAAGGTCCTTTTAAATTCCCTTCAAACATTAATGGCTTCACATGCTAGGAAAAAGTGGGACCACCTGAGCAACAAGGTGACAAGCAAGCAGCTTTGCTCCAAGTGGGAATACAGGAAATGTCATGGCCTACAAGCCCTGACAGGATCTGAGCCTGGAAGGGCTCAGCAGAGTAGGAGGTTGGTGTAAGGACACAGTACCCAGGTGCTGGCATCATGCTGCCTTTTCCTGGGGTCTGTAAACTGCTATCTGCATCCTTCCATCACATCCCACTGTGAGTGCCAGGGGACACTGGATGAGCAGCACCCAGGAATGAATGGTGGGTGAACTGTCCAGTTTTGGTGTTGAGGGTATGTGGAGTTGATTAGTCCCAGAACACAGGAGGGGCACCTGGAAGATCCTGTCTTCTCTCAGTGCAGTTCCCAAAGATGATCAGATGTCAGAGCAGCAGCAAGAACGAACATGGTACAGGTGCAGCTGCCAGTATTGGGTCTCTCCTCACTTCTTCAAGCTTCCTTCCAGGCGCTTACTGCAAATCCCCCTCTAGTTAGCCTACTTTTATAACTTCTGCTCCTTGTAAATGTCTTATTTTTAAACAAGCCACCATATGGGGGAGGCAGGAAGCAGAGCAACCACCAGGCTTGCCAACAGCCAGCAGCAGAGGCTTTGCCTCAGCTGAGCAGCAGAAATGCTGAGATGATCCACCCAGCACGACGGAGCTGCTGGGGCTGCCATCCTCCCTCTGCGTGCTCGGCCCAGCAGTGCACACACATGGAGAGCTCACAGAGAGCACCGGCAGAGCCTCTCCTGGGACTGGAAACAAGGGCACCGAGGCCAAACAGGCCCTGCAGGCCCTGCAGGTCTGGCCTTGGGTAGCCAGCCAAGCTCCAGCACCAAGGCGGGCTGGCCTTGCAGTCAGTCAGGCCAGTACCTGGCCATTCATTAACAGTGCTCTCCCAAGCATAAAATTGGCTTTTCCCCTCACTTACTAATTACAAACCCTAAGGGCTAAAGTATGGTGCTCCCTTCAAGTCAGACAAGGTGCTTGCCAGCACAGGAGCTCTCCCTGCTGGAGTGGGTCCAGAGGAGGACCACAAAACCAGTCAGCAGGGCTGGAGCAGCTGTCCCGTGAAGAAAGGCTGAGCGAGCTGGGGTCCAGCCTGGGGTCCAGAAATCTCTGGGGGAAGACTTTACTGTGGGGCTTTCTTTTCAATGTATACAGTTTGTAAGAAAGGCTGAGACAGATGTTATTGGGGCCTAAGGACAAGAGGCAGGTTTTTAGCTGAAAGAGTGTAGGGTTTAGATTGCACAAAAGAAAATTTTTTCTGGTGAGACATTGGAACTGTTTGGCCAGGAAAGTGACAAATGCCCCAGCCCTGGAAATGTTCAAGGTCTGGTTCAATGGGACTATGAAGAACCTCGTCTCATAAAAAAAATGTCCATGGCAGAGGGGTTGGACTAGAATACCTTTAGAGGTCCCTGCCAATCCAAATAATTCTGCAAGTCCGTGACCAAGTGAAGAGGCCACTGTTTGCCAGACAGCAGTGTTCAGCTCCCAGCAGCTGCATCAACTTTTAACTCTACCATAGCAAAAGCTTCATGGGCCCAGCCTTGTAATTAATCCATAGTGGGTTTGAAGTTTCAGCTGCTTGCAAAAAAACACAAAATTTAAATTAAGAGAAGCATTCTGTAGCTTGGAGGTGGAAGCCTGGCTGACACTACCTGACAGCTATTTACACTGGCTGCTGTCGTAATCCTTCTTGGGAATACCAAAAATATGAGGAAAAAAGTAGATAAGCAATTTTAGAAGAGAGAGCAGACCTACCTAAGCTGTTAAAGAAGTTACAGCCAGTCTTCTCTTTTAACTAAAGTATTTTATCTATCACAGGGTGCTTCTTTTATTTTGGACTTCCACAGCTAGCATGGAAAAGCCCTGAGGACAGGTGCTGGAAGCCATATGCTTGCTTCATCAATAGGCTGGGGCAAGGTAAAAAACAACTTTAAAAGTGCTACACAATTAAATCATACAACCCTGTCCCCATCCAGGTGGGTGGATAACAGCTGGCTGCAGGAAACAAGCATGTTGAATGCAACAGGAGCAGGATGTGACGAAGAAAAAGCCCAAACTCCTGCCACTCCAAGTACAATCCTCAGAATAAACCCTTGACACATAAAATACAGGAATTGAAATCATGAGCCACTTTGCTGTTACAGCTGCTACTTTTCTGGACTGTTTTGGCAGTCTGTGTGGTGTTTCCACAACTGTCTCTGCTTTGAACTTGAGTACCAGAGCTTCAGAACACCAAAGCCTGACAGCAGAGAGCAGCCCTCACTGTAGTGGGTGGGAGTTTGATTTTCAGAAAAATTTTTAGGAGACAACACAAAACATAAGGCCCCATGGGGGACTTTTCTGATCTGTGGTTCAGCTGGGTCTTGGGTTGATCTAGCCTTTTCTGCAAGCTTTTCCCTGGATTTGGAGTCAGTAGCCATGGTTGCAGGAGCCCAAGGCACAGGAGCAATTCAAGACTCTTTCCCCGAGAGCCAGTCTGTGCTCTGGAAGTCTGAGAAGCCTGCCCAAGGCCTGGGGGCTGTGAGCATCCCAAACCCATTTAAACATGGGCCACCACTGGCCTAGCAGGTCATCTCCAGCTGGAAAAGAGCCTGCCATGGCACTGGTCTGGCTGAAAACTTGCCACCCTGACCCCTGCCAAAAAAAAAACCCCAAACAAAGAAAAAAAAAACCAAAAAAATCAAAAACGTTTGAGGCAGCAGAGGCCACAGAGGGATGTGAGGCTGTGCAGTGGGGAGAGGCAAGCAGCACTGCCACAGCTCTCAGGAAAGACGTGTGGTCACCTCTGCTTGTCACCAAACCACAGCCAAGCTCACATGCAAGATATTCACAGCCACAGATATTCATGCTGCTCTTCATGTAGGGAAATGATTACAAGATACCTTACTTGAACAAAGTCTTCCATTTGTTAATTCTTAATCTTCCCTCCCCCCACCCCTGCAGCGCTGAGCACTTTGCAGCTTTTGCTTTCAGTTTTAAGGGAAGTGACCCAGGTCTCCTTGAAGGCAGGGGACCTCTTGGCTTCACCAGCCTTTGCAATGTTCGTAAGTTATTAGTGAGTGCTGTGCTTCGAAGCCTGGCTGGACCTCAGTGTGCAGGTCCATCTCACCGCTTGCAGTTTTAAGCCATGGGAATGTTGCCAAAACAAAGTATGAAAGGAAATAAGATTAAAAAGCAGAGTATTCAGAAAGAAAAGCTGCACTGACACTGCTTTACAGCCCCTCTCTTGCCCCCATCCATTTTATCAGCCCTGTTAGCAAATATTAAATGCAATTGAATTACACTAAAAATCCATGATCATTTTCCTACTTGAGATTTGGAGGAGCAGACTGAACTGTTTGTCCTGGGGTTTTTAATGAACAGTGCAGCTTGTCTATAAGTGGTTTGAGTTCTCTCTCTGTTCCCCATAAATATATGATGTATTTAATGCAGGGCTTAATTGAGGTTGAGGTACATAATGTTGTTTTCTTTAGTGGTCGTTATCCAAGTGAAAAAAGGAAAGTTTTTCAACATACAAGAAAATGCATTTAAAGACCCAAAGTATGTCTTGTTGTGTAGCAGCACCAATACAAACCAAGTTCCTTTCTGCAGGGCCCAACTGCCAAAATGAGGTGTCTTTCTTTCAGGGAAGATTAATCCAATATATACACCATCAGCAGTCTCAGAACCTCTATCAAGGTCCTTAAGTTTCTGCACCAGGGGCTATCAGCAAAAACACCCAAACACCTGACCCACGACAGCATCAAGTAGATTGGGGCCAGGCTTACCATGACTCAGGTAATGATGTTCCTGTGCCCAGTGTACACCACCACCAACAGCTGCAGGAGTCCAGGTCTGCAGGTTTTCCCCCTGGTTTGCAACAAGGGGACAACATCTCCCAGTCACCAGAGATGGTGGAAATGAGACTCCCATGCAGGAGGGGCAGGCAGAGCCTGTACGTACCATGGTGGGAAATAGAAACTTCCATGATGGTGAAGGCTGAGAGATGGACAACAGCTCCTGCTCTGGCAGACACACACATCTGCTGTGTTCCTAACCCAAGGAACATCCTGTATGTACCAATACAGACATACAAGGTAACCCTCCAAATCAGGGGCCTAGGTTGCCTTTGCTTTCCCATTGTTTAGAAAGTGCAACACCTACTGCTCAATCTTCAGCACTCTCCTACCCAAAGGTTAGTATTCCCCTGCAGAAGAGGAAAAGCAGAAAATCCTCCCTCAAAGAGAACAGATTTCTTAGGTACTCAATTCAGAAAGTGTTTAAATTACCTCCTTGGAATTCTCCAGTAGAACCAAAACAAGATCCACCAAACTCATTTCACAAACAAGAGCCCCTGAATGAAGTGGCAGTCCTTGAAATATACCTACATGCCCTATCCGAAATAAAACCATGCAGTGAAAGTAGGTGGTATGGTACTATCTCTGTACTGTCACAGAGATGGGCAGCTACATCTGAAACTTCCTATATTTTCAGCAACTGACATCAAAATGAATGGATCTCAGCATTCTCAGGATATACAATGAATTAGAATCCAAAGGAATCATAAAGGCAGACTTAAGTGCTTCTCCCTGCCACTTCCCATTTCCTAATAACAGTATTTAGTTTCCAAAGGCAACACTCTTTTTAAATCTTTCATGAGTTCTTACTTCCTTAAGTAACAAGCCCAAGGATAGCACCAACATTATGGAAAGTGAGGCTGCTACTCTCGGAGAAACCTCTGCATCACAAAGATAGGGTACAACTAGAAATTCTTATCCAAATAAAACTCAGAAGGGGAGTAATTGCATCACCCAGACTTTTGGCAACAAACTTTAACAGCAAGTCTAGTTTCTTTCAGCTTTCTTCTCCTTGGAGAAAGAACCTCTGTCCATAAAAATCTCAAGAGCACTCAGATCTTGCCTGCAGAAAAGTGAGATTTTAGTTAACTTTAGTTAACATTATTTACGCCTGGCAGTCTGGGATTTAGATGATGCTACTTACTACTTATTTGGAGAAGTTAAAAACAAAGGTACAAGAAATAGATTACCATGGATATCACTATTGCCCTGAGCAAACTATTTTCAACCAACAGCTGCACAAAGCACTGAAAAGTTTAACCACACACACTTCACTGTGCACATACACAAAAATAAATCTCACACACACACACCCCCTTACGTTTCTACAGGCATTAGCCTAATTGTGCTTTGTTATGAAGCTCAGTCTCCAATTCAATGGGGGGAAGAGATTACACAACCTTCTCTTCTCCCAGGCTTCCAGCTCCTCTGCCTCTGAACTTCTTACAACCTCAGATAAAACTTCAACTGTTCTTAAAAATGGGGTCACCTCTCTATCCAGCTTCATCTAATTGCTCTTCTTTCTTGTCATCAACTGAATTTGCAGTTTAACTTATATGTTCACTCACTTCCAAGTGAAGTGAACATGTAAGTTCATGACTGAGTTCCTCATGACTGAGGAAATGCCCTACCTCCTCTCAGCCCCACTCAAGTAACATTGTTTTCTGGGACCTGCTGCACTCCAAAAAGACAACACCTACTCTCCAGTTTCTTACCACCTCTCCACAATTATGGTGCTATAGAGGTGTCAAAATCAAAAGAAGTAATAAAGCTACTCAACTATCTCTGCTTTACTGGAGACCTCATTCATGTTTGCCACACCAAAAATTCCCAGAAGCCAAAAGTTACCCTCAAAACCTATTCCAGACAGTTTAAAAGATGTGTTAACACCCTAGCTGAAAATATTGCAGCATGTCCTTCTTTTGTGAGGCAAGAATTTTAAGGGTAGCTCAAAAATTCCACCTCTTAACTACCAACTGAAATGTAAAATGCCCCAAATAATCACAACTTAATAAGGCATATAAAAACCTTATTTGAGCACACCTTTGTAAAATCATCTCATTTTAAACATATCAATACTTGAAAAAAATCTTTCCTTGCATATTCGCCCAGTAATTAATTATATTTAGTGTTAAAACAAATACACATTTTTAGTATGAATTCATCTGACTTCATTTTCTTACTACTTAATATTCCATGTCTGCTAAACTTAAAGCTCATTAGTAAGTATTTCCTATGTGCAGGTATTTACTAACTGAAATTAAGTAATTTTTCAACCATCAAGTTAATCATGTTGAGCTCCTACACAGCCGCCTCCTAATTTTTCCAGTACTTTGTTCCTATAGCTCTTCCCTGAGCCTTTTATAGTCTCTCCCAAACTAGTTTTCCAGGACTGTTTAAACTAATGCAAACAGAAACAAAATACACATATTTCAACTGTATGTCAATCTTTCATCAAACAACTTCATTCAGCAAAGTACAAAGTATGGATGACTGTACGTGTGTAATGCGTGTACTTTCACAGCTTTAATTCACTTTTTCCTTGCATTTAGGTTCTGGACATACACAGTAGGAACTTTGGCTATTTCCTCCCAGCTGAGTTGCCTCAAATCTGTGTTTTCATTTATGCTGTGTTTTGCACAGCAAGGCAGGCTGTTTTACAACAGTAATTGATGGAAACTTCTACAGTTATCTCCAAACTGCTTGGCTTGTACTTCAACTAATGTCTGAAGGTCCCAATCCACTACTCTGGAGGAAGGCCAGGGCAGCAGGGGCTGGTTTTGCTAAGCCTCGATGGTGTTTGCTTACAACTGAATGTATTAGAGATGTTGGCTGACATCAGAGTTCCTCTTGTTCCTGTTACTCCTTACACCTACATACTGTGAAGATTCTGAGACTCTATCCTTGTGTCAGTATCTGGTCCTTCCCCAGAGCTAATTTGTCAGGAAGCTAGAATTCACTTCCCAGACAGCACCCTGTTTCCTAAAAGAAGGAGGTCACTCACTATCTGTTGTCCCCTACCCCTGCATACACAGCCCAGGGCTCTCCTTACACAGCCCTCCAGATTCTGAAGCATTCACTTCCACAGCTACGAATTACTAGAAAATGTATGTTCAAGCTAAGATCTTTTATTCACAAAAAAGGGACTCAAGACAAAATTATTTTATTAGCTCTCTACTCTCAGTGCTTTTCAGACTCCTTGTTTTGCATTTGGGGAAGACAAAGGCAGTGAGTTACACACAGCACACAACGTGTGGCTCATATGGAAAAAAATCCAAAATGTGACTAACCAGGCAAGGCCTAGGTTCATGAGGATGCTTAAAAGCTCCCTGTGACACAAACTGCATCACATCTCTGCGGGGCAAAGCTACAGGCTTGTCAAAGTATGTCCTGGGAAAACACCCTCCCACTCAAAGACAGCCTAAAACTGCTGCATCCAGTCCTGTCACAATCCTTGTGACAGGACTCACAAGGCTTTTCCTAGGAACCCCTTCAAGCTGATAAGGAAATGGCTGAAATGAAGCCATTTCTGACTGAAGGACACAAAGCATTCTCATAGGAGGGTGGGATCCCAGAACCACAGAATATCCTATGTTGGAAGGGACCCACAAGGGTCACTCAAGTCAAACTTCTGCCCTGGACTTTTAGTTAAGTTCCAGTTAATGTTTTTAACATAATCACATAAAAACCTTGTAATCTTCAGGATGCTGCAAACCTAAAATTTCCACTGACTGATGACAATAAGCATTAATCCATTCTTGATGGTTATTGCCATAGTACTCTTCAGTAAACACTGACTTTGGAGGATTTACATGTATTTAAATATTAACCTTCTTTCTTCCTCCGTCCCCACCACCCCCATCTGGAAAGAATTATTCTGCGAGTCAAATGACAATCATTTGAGTCATACAAAACAACATTAAACCAAGACTGTCAGTAGATTTATACCACATCCTTTACAAGTTTAGTTTAGTTTCACATAGTGAAACATCTAATGGCTTTCATAATTTTCAACAGATAGCTTGAAATTAGCCATACCACAAACACAGCAGTAGATACACAGTTTCAAGTAACTCTTAACTGATTTTTTTTCCTGTGCTATGTTGAAATAGAGTATGCTATTTAAAGCATATTTAAACATTCAACTATTTTAAGGGGTTTTCCCCGCTCCTGAGTATAGCATTATGCAAAAATTGATAAAATATTATCTTGTTCTAGAAGACACAGCACACTAGTCATACATGGTTGGCATTATTCTAGATGTAAATTTGTAACAATATTAAAATTTAATATCCTTCTATGGTGTTGCATGCACAGTTTCCAAAACAAATAAATGAACCACTGCTTTTGTGTGTTGTCCCCACCACTTTTTTTTTTAACTATAATTTTTATTTAAATAAGACACAGGAACTTCTATACCGAAAAAAATACAAAACAAAAGCCACACATTTCCTTGTGTAAAGCAATATTGTGTGATAACTTGAATACTGTTCAGCACAGTGGCTAGAAATAACAGTACAACTATGTACAAAACTTTAAACAATATTTGACAAATTTCTACAGCTGGATGTAGAATACAATTGAGATAAACAACTGCTGGGATATTTACATGGCAAAGCATTAGCTTTAACACATTTGGTTCAAAACCTTCAATTCTGCTAAGAACAAATGTGCATTTTAATTAATATTTAGTTTCTCATGGAAAAAAATATAAAGAACATGTAATGGCATTGCAAATATTGTACAGAGTTCAGCACTGATCTAAAAACCACTCATCATATCCCCTGGTAACCTAACACCAATAACTGAGACTACAATTTCTTATCTGGACATAGCCAGAGCATAAAAAGGTCATCATACTGCAATGTTAGTCTAGAAAGAAAAATATTAAAAGGAATCGATACTTACATCATGAGTATTTTCTCCCCTTTATCTTCAGTCTATAAAATATATAGTGTTTTCACCCAGGCCTGAGATTAGTAGGGTTAAAGATGGCTGCTGTGTTTCAATAAGCTTTCTCACATGAAAATGGTTAGAGACAGACCTCTCTCCTACATTTTCTGCAAGGGGAGTCAAAAAACAGTGGATGTTTTATAGGCTGTGAATTTCACCTTGAAAGACAGCGTTAACAAAAACTCAGTAACAAAAAGGAAGCAATGCTTTATCTCCAAAAAAAGCACATATCTAGTGAGTAGATACTGGTGGCTCACTCTCCTCCCCCTCCAATCTCATCTTCAAAAGCAGAAAAAAAATATAAAAGAGCATGTTTAAATGCTCCTAGTAGCTGCAGGCTACTAATCTCTTCAATTCCTGGAAATGGTGAACCTTATTCTCTTAGGAGCAGACAGCATACACGCAGTTTCACTGAGCTGAAAGCAATGGAGCAAGAACATCAAGTTTATTTTGCCTTTGGGGTCCTCTTTGTATCACAGGAAATTATCTCTGAAAGCAATGCTCCTCTTTTACTAGTACAATAGAAGAGTGCCACAAACCCAATCTTACCATGTACTATTTTGAGACAGTCCAGCCTGCAAAACCAGGATTATTTTAATTGGATTTTTCTTTTATTTACACTTAAGGAGGGGGAAACACACTTTTACACACACAGCTTAAGTAACTGAAAGTTATGGGAGAAGCTTTAAGTAACATGAACTTAAAATTGTTTTCCCCACCCCTCTTAGAACACCCACTTGCTACTTCTGGACATTCATCCAAACACAATTACTCACTACAAAAATAAAACGCTGCTCATCTAACACTGCTCAACAAAATCTGAAAACCTATTTCCAACCAGCAAATGAATGAACATTTCCAAAAGAGAAACTAAACATTAATTTGACTTTTAGACGGTAACAGTAGCATTTCACATCCTTAACTGCCAACAAAAACCATGAGAGGAAATCCCCAATCACCCCCCATGAAACCTAAAAGAATTTCTGTCCTTTAACAAAAACATTCTTGTCTTTCAAAATCCTCTCACACACAACGTGGAATGTTTCTCATGTACAGCCTAGTACTGAACACTTTATTTGCAACAGTTTAACAGTCATTAACTGAGCAACACCTGAAACCTTTAAATGCCACAATTTTACATCTATTGAAATGACAGTTAATGCAACAGTTGTTTTACTTGTAAGCACATGACAAAGTGATATACATCATAGATTTGCTGGTTCTCCTCATGTTCACCCATGTCCAGGGTCATCATTCACCTGGATCTGAATGCACTTAATTCCAAGAAAGTGGAATGTAATGAGGAAATATAATGCATAAAACAAGGAAAGGCAAAAGAGTGATGTTCCCTCTTTAGCTTTGTAGCTGTAAAATATTTTATATTCCAATATGATATACATTCCAAGTTACCTGAGTTTACACTTCAAGAGAAGTACCTGAAGCTAGGCCATAGGGTGGGCACTGTGCAACTGCTGTGGCCATTTTTTTTTTTTTTGCATTGTGTGTATTACAGAAGTTAGAAACAAACACCTGGATCAATTGTAAACATAATCCTGAAGTACAGTATTTTCCATAGGACACAACACAGCAAGACATTTTCTATTCAGACAGGCAACATTTTTTTTTTATATATAGAGAGAGCTTATTTATACTGTAGAATCTGAAACAGAACACAGGACACAGTACTAATCTGGTCAAATGTACTATGAAATGCATAGTCTCCTCTTAAAACTTTTAATGTAATATGGATTCTGCAAGCATTACTGCTTTCTCACAAAAAAATGCTGAATATGGATTCTGTCCCTGCCAAGAACAGTGTTGAGATATTTTCTGAATGCTGCTAAGTATTCTGTGGTGTTCTGAAAGGTTGCCACCTCATGCAGATGTATCTGAAGTAGGATCTCCTCACTCCTTGTCTCGGGGCAGAGGCCTGCTCCACCTTGCTCTAGATTAGCACGTAGCTCTGAGGAGAGGAATGCTCTTCAGTCTGAAGCTCCTGCAGAAGCGGCGGCTGCTGCTGGGACGGTTGCTGTACCGGGATCTCTGGGGAGTCCATTGTGCTGGTGTCATCTGACAGAGATGAGAAAGAGACCCGGGACGAAAGCTGCTCAACAGTCAGGCTGCTCAAACCTGTGCTTTGACCAGAGTTTGGAGAGTTCTTCAGCGTCAGGTCTGAAGCGGGAAGGAGGGGGCCCAGAAGTTTTACAGGACAGAAAGCTGACCCGGTTGGGATGAAATTAACCTTGTTTTTGTCAGGACATGAAAAGAGAGGGGCTGAGACAGGCTGACGAGACCTACAACGAGAAAAAAGATTACATATCTGGCCAGCTGAGATGTTCTTCACATTATGAACTTTGTGGTTCTATACATTGCTAAAATGTGAATGACGAGGAATGGGATTAATTGGACAGAGGGGCAAACATCTTCCATATTGGTAGTCAGCTAACTGATCCACAGCATTAAAAATAGTACCATCACAAAAAATGACTTGGTAATTACTGGACAAACATGCAACTTCCAGCACAAAAAATCTGCAGTACATATGCGCACGGTTAATTTAGAATGGCACAAATTCTTCTTTGATAAGCGATGCAGCAGTAACACATTTAATCACTTTAAATTCCTTTGAGGACCTCCACAAAACAGACCACTCATTTCCCATATTCCATAATTTGTCTGGAGGCTTTTTCCACAATCCAACATTGCTCCCTTTACCACCCAGAAGGCAACGAATGCTGTTAGAGCAAGAAACGTCCCCTCCTTAATTCTTTCATCCACAGGAGCTTAGCATGCAACCTCAACAGCATGTGCTGTGCTCAAATACTGCTGGGTCTAGGGGAAAAAGACATGATGTCCAAGAGTTTAATCTGCAATTTCTTGCTTAGCAAAAGTACTGAGCAAAGTCCATGCCGTAAGCATACTACTATCTACAAACACTTTTCTTACGTTTCATTCCATTTTATATGTTTTATACACATCAAAATGCAACCTATGCTTGAAACAGGTAATTATGACAAGGAGAGCTTTTGCTTAAGCCATGAAAATTTAAAATGTTAAAAAGAATACATGGAAAGAGGTTTATATAAATGCTTAGGAAATTAATGTACCTTATCTTTCCTGCTTGGATTTTTGTTGCTTTTTGTAAATGCACAAAAAAAGGTAAAGGACTCCATTTTCTCTTCACACCAGTGTAAATACTTGAACTTCTCTTTTGCACAAACTATAAGAATAGTTTGCTCCTGAAAAACCCATCAGCTGGAATAGTTTATTCATCTGCAGTTGAATAGGCTCAGTAAACAGGTTTACTGCTTTGCAGATACCAGCTGATATAAAAGGCATTACTTACGACATTTCCTCAAAGACCTTCACTCGCTCACATCCCTCTGGGGGCTCTCGTTTGAACATGTAGCTGTTGTTTGGTTTGGGAGATGAGGCATACTTGGGCAACGGTGAGCTACTCCCACTGTCTGAAAATTTAAAGCAGTTATATTACTAGAGATTGAGAGCGCTTTTTAATTAAATTCGATTTCCAAACAAGATGCCTTTTTTCACAATTTAGCCACTATGCTGGTTTGCTTCTACCACAACGCTTCCTTTATTGCAGGCTACTTCTAACACCCTTGTATAGCACATTTCTTCTGAGTAACAGCTTTGGTGCAGCAGCAATCTATTGTATAACAACACGTAACAGGAGGATATTTTTATCCAGAACACTGCAATTGGAACAAAGTAGAGCTGTGATCCTGGAAACAAATACAATCTTTATTACATACTTCAAAAACCATAAATTAACAAGGTAATACGCATAATACATGCAGAAGAATTATGAGTGATAATGATAAAACACCTTCTCACTGTATAAACAGTGTATATAACTTGTGTCTTATTTTAAAACATAACTCTTCACTGGAATATTGACCTCATTAGTCTCATGAACAGCTCAGAAATCGAAACTAAACAAAAACACATTTGTAACACAGGTACTGCTACCTTATCATTACAACATCTTATCTTACTTGCTTCACAGTTGTGAAGTTGCTTTAATATCTAGAATAAAACTTCCACAGTTTAATTCTCTCATCACTACTGACTATATGATACAGGTAGTCTTCATAACTCCAGCTGTCTGTGTATATTTTAGCCAGACACAATTAGAATTAAAGGTGTGAAGATCTGGGACAAAAGGCAACAGGGCAGATTTATTTGTGCTTCTCAGAAAGGATGAGAAAAGGCTCAAGTCTGGTAATGACAGAAACAAACAAGAAGTCTGAAACATTAGGACCATGAAAAGGTTCACTTTAAGGGGTCACATGCTGACAATATGATAGTAAATGTATTAAGGAAATAAAGTAGGTATAGAAATAGTTATCCACAGAAAATTAGCTTTCTGCAGGGCTTCTACCTTTTCAAAGAGCAACATATTTCCCAGGATAGTATTAGTGGTTCCCTACTCTCTGCTTAGGATTACAATTAAAAAATGAAATAGCGAAATTAACAAGGGCCCACCAACTCACAAATACACCTTAACTGGGGAGAAATAGCTGCTCTTACTCTTTTCAAATCTTTCCCACTAATGTGGGATACATTATTTTATGTGGGATACTCAAGTTTATAACCCTTGTTTACTTTCCTGTTGTGCACGTTTGTTGCCTTTTCAGCTATCCAAGCTTCAAGCACTATGACCTAACTTAACCAAAGTGGACAGATTTGTCTTTAGCAGCTTGCAA
The DNA here is from genome assembly GCA_003676055.1 of Chloebia gouldiae. Lineage (NCBI taxonomy): Eukaryota > Metazoa > Chordata > Aves > Passeriformes > Passeridae > Chloebia > Chloebia gouldiae. The sequence continues at coordinate 23,894,107 of QUSF01000003.1, read as the reverse complement.
AAAGTAACTACACAAACTACTGTATTACCATGACTCAAATACTAAGGCTAATCATTAGATGTTTTGAAACATTTCTGCTTCCTCTTACAATAAGAAACAAATCAACTCAAATGTCACACTTCCCTTTGAAAATTTATTATGAAAGATATGAGATGAAAAATGTTGAAGTGAACCTCAGTAGCATATTGATTATTCAGCTCTTTCCTGCTGTAGAGTGAATACAGAACTTCTATTTACAGAACTTTTGGTGTTAACTACGAAGAGAGAAAATGCTTAGAGACACTACAGATATTTGCCAAGTTGGGAGCATGATGGTCCTGTTGGCACCTTTCCACTGTTGGCCCACACCACTCATTCCAAACACAGAAATCATTAACAGAACCCAGACAGTTTGTTTCCTCCTGCTAATATTTAAAATTGAACATCCAAGTTTCTATTTAAAAAATTAGAGACATAAAATGCACTACTGTTCATTCCACTGAATAGTGGAAAACCATGGCAGTACATCCAAGGGAAGAATCAAACAGAACTCAAAGTTAAGTCAGTTTTTGGAAGATTTACGAGTCTTGTCTACTAGCCAGTTCAGCTTTCAATCAAGTTTTTGGTTTAGTTAGGCTTGCCTGGCTGAAACTTTCTACATAAGACAGCTGCTAAACAATTATTTCTCTTTACCCTCCCTTCTTTTAAAGCTTACCAAGTTGTTAGGTTTTCATTTTGACCAAACGCGCGGCACGCACCGTTCGGAGAACACGTGCGGCTGTGAGGAGACTCGCACGTACGAGCGGGCATTAAGCAGGAGGGATTGGGAACACAGGCCAGGAGTTAAGTGGCAAGAGCTGGAATTCACAGCTTAAGCCAGTCTCCACTTGTGCATCCTGTGAGCGCTGCAGCACTCAATTGTCCCATCATTAATGGCTGAGGACACAACAAATCCCTGCGCGCTGTCCCAGGCTGCGATGGGCGCGGCCGCAAGGCTGAGCGCTCAGCTCCCGCCAGCAGGGGGCGCCCTGCCGGCGCGTCCCATCCCATCCCACCCGATCCCACCCCATCCCACCCACCCCATCCCATTCCATCCCATCCCACCCGATCCCACCCCATCCCATCGCACTCCATCCCATCCCATCCCACGCGATCCCACCCCATCCCATCGCACTCCATCCCATTCCATCCCATCCACCCCATCCCATTCCATCCCCTCCCCCCCCATCCCATCCCATCCCACCCCACCCGATCCCATCCCATCCCACCCCACTGACAGGGCCTGATCGTGGAATCCTTAAAGGGAGTTGCGCTGCCACAAATGCACAGCAGACAGTATGGAGGCTTATCACACAGAATTTCTGGACACACATTTAAAACACTAATATTCTGTTATCTAGAAAACATTTTAAGACTGTAGTTAATTACTATTTTAACCTTAATGCAGGAAATTATATCTTGCACATATTAGAACAACAAAAAAGGCTAACTAAAAAACAATCTGTAGAACAGTTGTTTGAGTGACCACACTTTAATAAGAAACTCTGCCGGTGAGCCTTGGGATTATTTTTGATAGGTCCAAAAATAATTAATAAGACTATCCAAAGACTCCACTAACAACCTGCCTTAAAAGAACTATGAATCAGATGCCCAGAATTTAACAAGCATCTTCACAAACATGTTACTTGGAAGAGCCTGCTAGCAACAGTGGGACTACTAAATGCTATGTAAAGGCACCTAAATCAAAATCCCTGAAAAACAGGGTATACAATTTATATTTGTACAAAGAAACCCCTCCAGATTTCATCTGCTTATATCTTCGGATGCCTTTGAATTTCACCTCTGTCACAGCTGCTGAGGATGGGCTTTGAATTAGTTTCATGGACCAGGGTATCACAACACAGATCTAGTGAAACCAGTAGTTTCAATACAAAATCATAAAGCTAAATGCCATGAAAACACCTTCTTTCCCAACCCTTCCTTGTCTCCTCTAATCAAAACTGTGTAGTATCACTGCTCTGTTCAGAGTAATACTGTGGGCCTCTTCTGAAAATTAGCTTTCACTTGCTTTTGAGAAATAAAATTATTTAACAGCTTCTTGCAGAAAGGTAAACCCAACAATTTGACAGAATCCAAAGGGCAACTGGAGGGGCCTCAGGCCAAAGCCCACCTTTGCACAAAAAGTAAAAGATGCTTAGGAATGCAAAGCAGTGCTGTGTCTGTACAGAACATTGGCTCCTCTCACTGCTTATGCCTCTTAGTCAACTAACCTTCCTTTCCTATTCAGCAACACACCCCACAACCATTAGTAACACCAATAACTCCGTTTTTTAATGGTAAAGACAAGTCATTTCCACAAAGAGGAAAACTAAACCTTTAGAAAAGTAGCAAGAAAACGTCACCAAAACATCTACATTTGGTTACACAATGCATATTTCCAAACTCAACAGGCCACACAAAAAACTGGTGATGGTTTTATTCTAGCTCACAAAAACTTAAAATGAAGCTGTGAAAACCTTCCTAAGTTTTTATGGTATAGAACAATTAAAAGCCACAACAAATGTAATAAACTGTCCCTCAAACTTGCTGTTTTGTTTTAATTTCCAGCCATATCCCACATTTATCTATAATTTAATGATTTTGAAGTAATATTGTAATTCAGACCAACCAGCCTGTAGTATCTGGATGCAAAAAGCACCTTTCTGACTATACTACTACAACCTCTGAAAAAATTACTTTCTCTTGGAAAACTGCTACACATTTTCCTAGTTTTTACCTTGCCCTTAAAAAATTAAGTTGTGATGAGAAGTTCAAGGTTTTATCTTTCATATGCACAGTATAACGTACCTTACTTTAATTTTAAAATGCAATTATGATGACTGAAAAAACTGGCTGTTTATCATCATCACCTACACACTTCTCCTGGAGAAGACTTCTGATGCAAGCCTACCATTAAAGACAATCTTAAAACCAAAATCCACAAATAAGTATCTACTCATAAATTTCACTCCAGTCAGCTGTTCAAAAAAATCCAAGGCAAGAGATAAAAAGCCTTGAAAAGCATTAAAAAGGCTAGATGCACTATTTCAAACTGTCTTCACTTGCTACTGCCAATAAATGTATCACTGAAAATTCCCATTACTGTGATAACCGAGTACTGACTGCAACAGGAATTTCCTTTCTTTTTAACTTGTATTTGTTATCAGGACATATATGAACCAATTTACCTGTCAAGATGTTTTTTTTGTGTGCTCATACTTTAGTAGATGTTTCTATAGTGATTCAGTCTTGACAAGATACTAAAATTCATATGCATAGTATAAGAAAGAGGAGTATGGTGGGGACAAGCTAATAACACTGATATTTTTGGAGCATAGCCAACTCTCACATTGAGCTAAGACTTTTATTTTAATGTGGTTAACTTGCACACACCCACCCCCAGTTCAGGATTTGGGCAGATGGATTTGTTTTCCACTGTTTCCTTTTAAATCCAACATGGGGAAAAAATACTTCTCAGAAATCAAGAAAAGCTAGTGTTTCTCCTGTTGACTTCCCTAATCCTATTCCCAAATTACTTTAACTCTCAATAAACAGACAGCATTTACAAAAGAACGCTTAACCTTACTTACAACCTCAAAACTCTGTTATCTTTAGCTCACTGGTAAATAAATATACGCTAAATCTTAGAAGTTTTAATTTCCTCTGTGAAACTTACTCCTCTTAGCTTGCAAGATTTACCCAAATCCTACATGCTCCATGAGTCCATGTTTCAGCTAGCTGACCAGAAGCACAAAGGTAATTTTATTAATAAACAGTTGTCAAAAAGCTGCAGTCCTTTTTATACTGGTGCCTATATTCTCATACTCCGTAGTCTGTCAGTAACTCTTAATTACTGAAACTCCAGTTGTACTCCCACTATAAAACCAAACAACATTTTACAGACTTCGAAAAAAACACAGGATATTGATAAATGCATAAATTATTGAGAATTTTTGATTTGTAATGCAGCATACGCAAAGAAGTAATTACCCTCCACCAGGCTGCTCAGATATCAGAGCTCCTCACCAAAGAGCTTCCAGCAGAATGTGAGAGTTCAGAAGCAGAGTTCTTTTAAAAGCAGTCCAAAACTTCATCCATCAGCATTTTCAACAGTAATCAACTCACCTACGATAAATATACAGTCTACCACAAACCTTCCTGAAACCTTTCTTAAATGTAAACACATTACAGTCTGAATTCTTCACATTAGAATCTTCATAAATAGGTAACTGTTTGCTGTGCTCCTCTGACGTATTTATGGAAGATGTTTGTGAAGTTTCACAAACAAGAGGGAAAAAGATATGTAAATGAACAAAACCAATTTTCAGATAAATCCTCAATCCTTCCACCACCATCAAACAAAAACAAAAACTGATGTAATGAGTAAAATGAAGGTAGTTGTAAAAGCATGACATCACATGCCTCCCATGGGTAAAGGCAGGCCATTCTACTCTCACCTTTATCACGGTCATAGAGCAAATCTTCTGCTGAACAGGGACTCCCATCCTGAGATTCAGGAGGGCAAAAGGGAGAGACACATGGTGAGTGACTGCTGCAGCTACTGCTGCGCTCCTGGACAGACGGAGTCTGAGTGTCGATGCTGCGGGTACTACTACTGCGATAGTGAGCAGGCAACGGCGCCCTTCGACCGTCAGGGATATCCACAGGCTGCAAGAGAAACAAGCGGTTACAGAGAAAAGATCCAACTCACAAGCAATGGCAGCCTGCAGCACTCATAGGCAAAGGTCTTAAGAAGAAGAAACACAGCATTTTAGAAAGAACAGGGAGATCTCACACAAAAAAATAATGCAGTGTACAATGGATACAAAATACATTAATTACAGAGTACTGGGGCAATGTGCACACGTTCCAATGCAAAGTTAACATCCACAATTCAACATATACCAGTGTTATGTTTCTATGGCTTTTGCAGTTGTTAAAAAAAGAAAATCTCCCTCACTAATTATATGTAGTGCTATAATTTTCAATAAAGGTCACTGCTATTATAATACAAAAACAAGTACCCTGACAGAGATCACATTTGGATAAAAGGGAAAGCAGAAAATGTCAAATACAACGACATACTATTGCCATAACAACCAGTTAAATTACCATTATAAAAGGAAACCATCCAAGTTTTGCTAGTAATTGCAATTCTCCGGCACACCCCTACATTCCATCCTTCTACAGATGATGCACACACACAGGCTTGTAACAAGGCTCACAAGCTTTGTCTTGAGCCAAAGCTAGTAAGCTCTACCTGCCTGTATCAGCCTAGCTGGCACTGGCCAGAGCGATGGTGCATCCCATTCTGCAACGTACTGCATAGACATGTTCACAGCAGTAGATTGGCATGCTCTACTTATTTGTTCTTCCCAATGGAAAAGTAGTTTTTTAATAAAAACAGTGCTGCTTTAAATGTAAGAAACCAAGTGGGAATTAGAGTCTTGCTTACAAGCAAAGGGGGAAAAAATGTCTGCAAGAATTAAAAAAGTTTTGTTCTCACTTCAGTGAGAACTGTGTCCAAACCATAAAGAACAGCTTAAATGGTATAACTACAAAAAAAAAATTAATGTCTTTTTCCTTCTCACTTCAAGTGAACATTTTTATTTTATTGCCTCTCTTCCACATATATTCCAAAACTGTAACAGCTTGTTCCAGAGACTAAAATTCAACCCAATACTTTTGCTAGCAACGAGGACATAACACGTATTGGCTGAGTATCACGTTCTCCCTTTTTCAGCAACAGTCTATCCAGAAAACCACTATATATTACACAAAGAGGCAAACATAGCAGAGCAGGAAGATAATTTTCTTCTTATGAATCTTCCAGTTACTACCATTTTATATTTCAAATAAGAGCAAAGAAACACAGTATAAAGAGAACATTAGTTGCTCCATCAGACGCTGTAAGGTCTGGGCACAGCTGTGTGGTCTGTTCCAGCAGCTCAGTTCACATTGCATGTGCATTACAACACCACGGGCTGCTCTATTCCCATCACCCCCAACAGGCCCTGACTCATTCCGTGCACAAGACAGACCTGCAACTTTGTAGCATTTGTTACTCAGACAGAAAGAGAAAACAAGACTGAAGCTGTAGAAAGCAAGCAGTCTCATAATTATCATAACCAAACCAACAAGTAAAAAAAAGACCATACCAAAAAAGAAAAAAAAACCCACAAACAAACAAAAACCCTCAAAAAAACTTCCAAAAACTGCCATACAAAACAGCATTTTTATTTCTCTTTCTGCCACAAAAATTCTGTGAGATGTCAGGGACTCAACCTCTGTCTTTTATACTATCTCTTCTGGATGCCCACTTTATATGGGTCTGATTTTTAAGTCCTCTGCATTAACAGATGCAGAAGTAGACTACAGGTGCTGCATTTTGAACTCCTAAAGTGGAATGCAACATCCTGAGTTACCTGAACAACCACACTATAGAATCCTGATGGATTTGTCCTTCCCCATCCATAAACTGTAAATTGGCATCATCTTTCTTCTCACATAACTGTGATGGTAAAGTGAACAAAATTTTAGACATGCTCCTATTACAAAGAAGCAAAATCTCAGGCAAAAGTTCAGATTTCTGACTTCAAAGCAAGGTGTAACAGTAAGCATGAGGACACAAACAAAGGAGGAGAAGGGAAGAACACCAAACAGCTGCTCATTAAGGGCATACACTACGGTCTATGTAACAGGTAAAATAAGGATTCCAGGGAGGAGAGAAAACCAGCAAATGATCACATAATTAAAGACTTCAGGATAACACAGATGTTCTTCCACACCTGGAGAAACAATGTAGTCTCAGGCAGTCAGGAAGTATATCCCACATCATATATTTCAATCTCCCCTGAACTAAAGCCTGAAGTACAAAAATAATCCATATTTTTAGACACATACCTACATATTCACATAAGCAGAAAAAGCTAAATATTTATCATTTTTCCAAATGCAATAACATTTATTAGGCATAGAAAATGCCAGTTAATATCTCAGATTACTGTGTTCTTGTATTTATCTTTCCCTCACTGCTGACAAGTGGAAAAATGTGCATGAAAATATCAACTAGAAGTATTTAGCTTGTTAAAACTTTATATATCAAACCTGATCAATGTAAAAAACCATTCTTGAAGTTACTTTCTATGAGTCATGCCTGAACTATTCTAAAACTGAAGTTCTCACAACCTTACAAGATAAGAAAGAGTAACTAATTTGGTACAGCTGCTATTACTTCCCATAATGCCCAATGCCTGGAAAACAACTAGAAATTACTGCATTCTACATGCTGTTTCTTGGTTTGTTTTTTTTTTCCAAGTATGTCATGTATTAACTTTATGCCAAATGCATTCTGAAGGGACACTTTTCCATCCCTTTTGGATGTATGTTCTTGGACACAGATATTGCTCTCATCTCCCAGCAAAGGTATGAAAAAGCTGCATGTGACAACAAAGCATGCATTTCTCAATACACTGTTAACATTCACCAATTTGTTTTCAGTACCAATCTTGCTGGAAACAACCTCAACAATGCTCTACTAAGAAGAATCAGGAATGCTACCAGTCTATAATAGCATTACCAGTGGGAGTCTTCTCATAAGCTGTACATCTATTTGGGAGGAAACTTCTTCAAAGCAAAGCATTCAATGCTATTGATTTAAAAACTTTCCTCTAGACTGGAACAAAAAGGCCAACACAGGATAGTGCTTCTTCCTGCTGGCATCAGTGAAGCCATCAATGCACTAGATAAGGTTCAAGTGCAAAAATCATAATGTGTCCTAGGAACAAACACCTGGGAAAAAAACAGTTCTCAGATGAAGTCTATGAAGAGTTAAGTAAGGATTCTCTGCATCTGTACAAAATGAAAGAAGTAGTTTTATTAAAGGATTAAGTTTCCAGATAGGTACATAAAACCACCTTGCCATCTCCTTCCAGAAGCATTAAAAATCAAACAAGGAACACAGTAATCAGTTTACTTACATTGCCTGATAGGCCATCAAAATTAATTTATTTCTAATTACTTCAGTATACTTGATAGTTCTGGTAGAATGTTTTTCCTAACACGAGGCCTATGAATGTGTCTGTGTTCTGCTACAGGGCACTTTTCATGATTTTCACTATTGTATTCCAGAAGAGGGAACACTAATTATCCCCTAATCCCTATAAAAAGTCCATCATCTTTTTGCACCTGAGTCTCCAATGATGGTGTTGTGGAATTATTTACAATGGGACAAAGAACAAAAGCCTGCAACAACTTCACAAAAAGCTCATTCCATCTTACAAGTTATGGTGAGAACAGAGACACACCATCACACCTTGTCAGAGTTAATCAGCAAGTTATAAAAGAAGGAAGGAAAATATATCCAAGATTTTTTAATAAAATGCATTAGAACATTTAATTAAAAGTTTATTAATAAATTTGAGGAGAAAGACATTATTAAGAAATTGCTCAAAAAGGACAAATTAGTTTTAGGAAAGCAAAAAGGAAACACCTTCAGCTAACTAAGCAAGATTAATTATGTGAAAAAACACACCTATGGTTGAACTGCAAAAATGAGATTTTTTTTTAGTATTTTGACCACTATGTAATCTCTCTAAACTTCATAGTCAATAGGATTTTTAAAACGTAATGACACAAAGACACTACTAATCCCCAACTATCTTTATAAAATACAAAAATAAAAGGACAATACAAGACTGGTTTGGTTATTTTTGCTTTTATAACTACATTTTTAACCATCATTAAGATGTTAAACAAAAAATTTTAAAAAAAGTACTTCAAAGAAGTAACAGAACTAAATCAGCATGAGTAAAGACATATTCCAAAGCAACAAACTATCTTTGACTGTGCTTTTAAAATAGTTTCTAAAAATACAAAATGTTACAGCAAGCAAGAATGGCAGTAAACTGAAAGAAAAACAAACAGGTTCACTAGAGTTTGATTTCCTATGGTGTATCTTTTGTTCAGTGATTCCTAACCTTTAACCTAGCTGCCCTCACTCCCCTAGGCTAAAACACAACTAAATTGTTGTATGAGGAGAAAGTTCACTGGCAGCAAGACTTGAGTAAATGATGATCTTGTTATGCTCTTCCATAAGCAAACTGAGATCTTGTAATCTCACAGACAGTGCTGGAGTCCCACTCTAGGTGCCACAAGACCAGACTTCACAGAAATTAACAGTTACATAGCAGGAAACAACCCTCTGCCCACAAAGACGGACTTGACTTCAAGGGCAATGCTGATTTATGACTTTCTGAAGCTCTTGCCAGCTGAATGTTTGGAGGAAGGGTTCACTACTGCCTTGGTTGCGTAAACTCCGAGCACCTCTGGCCCAAATCCAACAATGCACTTAAGTATGTGCTTAACTGGTTTGCTGGATCACAGTCAGTACATTCAGTAACACAGGAGAGGAGCTCTGCATCCCAAGCAATAAGCTGTTAAAACCCAAGGACAACATTTACAAGGATGATTTGTCTGTCAGATAAATGAAATATCCTCCAACTACAGGAGATTACAACCCTAGCCATAGCAACATCAATGGTGGCACTACAATACACACTCCTTTGTACTCTTTGGAGATGCTGCCACAAGGCTTGTTGAGCTGGGCTTTCAGTTTGCATATTTATTTCTTTATTCCCCTGGTACCATACACACCTCTTCTAAAGGGCTAGGACAGCCTTAGGAAAGAGACCAGCCTAGAACTACTACTACAGTTTTTCATTTTCGAGACTGTTTTGTCCACACAACTAGGTGTCTGGAGAAGCCAAGACTACTCCAAAAATTTTTAAGTTTACTAGTGAAATGCAGAACTGCAAATATAAGGTTTCAGAATCTTAAACCTCTGATGGAAGTTTTATAGCTTGACTTGTGTACGGAACTGCTATTGTATGACCATTCATGAGAAAAGCATCTACAACTTGGAAAACATTAGGAAAAAAAATGCAGAGTACTTTATTCCACAGCAGAAAATTTTCACTGGCTGTTTAGGAAACAGTGGCTGTAAACCAAGCATTCCACATTTTCAGTGTCATCAAATAAAATGCACTAAATTCCTCAATTAAAAGTCCAATGCTCCAAAGCAAAGCTGCCCCATGTCAGTATTTCCCATATAGATATCTCCCATGACAGATCACAGAGGTTTCATGGCAATAAAATGGTCTACATTCAGTTCATGGAAAAAAAAAAAAAAAAACAACATTAAAACCAGAATGGAGAGCACAGCACTGGAAATTTGCATCTTGCTCAAGGAAAAAGAGTGCAAAATGAAGGAAATATAACAATCTCCTGCTAATTATTTATTACTGCAGCCTGAAGTGTCTGAATGCTCTAACATTTGTATTTCTCACAAAAACTTGCAAGCTCTCTACAGAAAAGGCATTCTAAACAACATAGGTTTGGCCGGACACCTTTTAAAACTATAAAACAAAACTTAAAAAAAAAATCTCACCATGCTAAAACACTGAAACAAAGTTGTCAAATAAACAGTTCTTTGAAGAAAATTATTTGTAATTTCAGCCACAATGAAGGCTCCTGAAGAGGAAGGTTTTCCCTGTGTTTACAGATTACAAAGAGATAACAACCATAAACCTGTTACTGTACGCTTACCTTGGATACCTCTTCTTTTCCACTGTTCTCCTTAATGAATACTTTTTCCAGTTCAGGGCTTATTCCTTCTACATTACACGGCACACGTGAAGCAGTTGATTTTGGCACTGAAATGCTTGACAGTGGCATAGGGATAGATCTGGAAATACAAGCCTAGAAGGTAGACAGCAACATGATTTAAAGATGGAAAACAGAATAAAGGCAGAAGTCTGACACCAAAACTAAAACATTACTAAGTAAGAAGTTGTGTATTAATTTTGTCATCTAGATATCATCTTTACTTGGTGAATTTAAATAAAAATAAATGCCTGCATAAATCAAAAGCCAATAAAATCATCTCTACTTAACTCAAAGAAGAGCTATAAAATCAAAGCATTCTATGACTTCACTTGGTAGTAAGTAGACAGGTGTATCTACTTTCCAGAGGCACAAACTAAGGTTTACACTGTAGGGGATGGGGAGCTCATGGGGCCCTGATGCTAACTGGGATCCAAAAGGCATTTCATAACATTCCAAAAGCTTAATGACTCAACTGAAATATTCACTTCATGCACTTTTACTCTCTTTTGGTTGGCTTCAGCAAATGCAAAGTAAAACATTCATCCTAAACCTTTAATTTCATTAGCTTATACCTTTTCAGAACTTTATATCAAAAGTCTTAAGAGAAATCCTCTTGAGTTTAAGAAATAAGCATCTACGTAAGTACAAATATGATTCTCAGAAAAGCCTGTTGAGTGGAGCTCTGTTACCAACAGGAAACGTTCCCAAGAGTGCACAAATGTCTTGCACAGTCAACCTTAAAAGCTTCACCTTGGCAGCAGCTACACTGACAGCCATGAACAGTCTCACGTGTCAATCAACGTGTTCTCCTCTTCCTCCTCACAGAATCACAGAATGCTTAAGACAAAACATAAACATTTTTTTCTGAGTTCTTATCAAGTGAATCTTGTACAATGTGCAGCTCCCAAGGTGCAAGTCATTTGCCTGCAAGCATTCTCTGACTGACAGAATACACAGCCTGGAGAATGGCTTTATCAGAGAACAGCTTCCTGAGAAACCAAAATGTCATATGAGCAACGACAAAGTGAGCTTCAAGTACTAAAGAATGTTTCTTCACAGCATATGTCTTAGGTGGGTTTCAATCTGTCACAGACTGTCTTCTGTGTCACTATAATGGCACAGGTACTTGCAACAGCTTTCTTTGAGATGTAAATCAAAACCCTTTTTGATGCCAGATGTAGTAGGATCCTTTGTTATAAAGGCTAACAGGTTCAGGAAGAGCATCAAATTCCTATTGTCTTAATGCATTAGGATTTGACCACAAGATTTTATCCCCATAGAAGGAATGTAAGGAATCAGTCATCACAGCTCAAACAGCTGCTGTAACTAGCTGCTACAGAACACCAGGTAATTAAAAAGGTACTCAGGAAATACCATGATAGAACCAGGATTTCAGATGTTCAAAGAGTGGCCTGTTAGTAACGGAGTCCAAGTTATGGATCTACTATAGGTGAAATTTAATCAGAACTCAAATATTTGCACTCTCAAATAAGTCATAGTTAAATGCTTTCTACAAGTGCCTTAAGATTTCTCAAGATATTGAACCTCACCTGAGCTTTAGAACTGTGACTGGGTTTCAATTTTGCTGACAGGTTGTAGTGACTAGATCATGACTGCTTTGGGTATCCTCCACTGCACCCTGCTTTGGTACTTTCTTTTTCTTTATTTCCTGATTTTATTTTTTAACTAGCCCAGATGGAATTAGGTTGCAATATTGATAAGCAAATACCTTTCAGAGGAGCTTTGACAGTTTACCACAAAACATGAGTCTTGGAAGCAAGTATGTGTCCCTGGAAGAACAGCCTTATCTGGCCATGGCCATAACTTTTACAGCATCCTAATAGTCAGTTGCTATCCTGGTTCAGCCTTTTTTTTATTATATGATGACCATCAGATAAACTCCAGTGAAGGCAAAGCAGTATCACACTGTTTGATGTACCACACAAGAGAACAAACACAAGACAGATGGGAAGGCTCAGCAGGCTATTCAGCCAACCCTGATAAGGTGGGAGGCTGTTAATATAAGGAGCTGCCCACTTACCTGAGTCTGACTGATTGCTATATGGTTGCCATGGAGAGGTGACTGACGTTCCTTCTCTTTGTTGTGACGACTGCTCTGCTTACTGCGCTGAAGCTGCTGCCTCAGTTTGGCAATCTGCTGGAGAGAAGTTCAGGTGATGTAAGAATGAGTTATCAAATGGGTAACTGCTCATATCTTCATGTATAAAGTGAATCATGGACATTTTAATCCTCTTTGGAGGATTTCACAGGCCTATAGGATTGCCTTTCCTTGAAGTATGAGCATTAAAGCTTCTTTCTGCTTATCAGATACTTACTCCAAAGCATCTGCCCTATTCACCAACCTGAATATGACAATAGGCTTAGTTTATTTATTGAATTTCCTCATTTACACACAAGCACTGTAATATCTGATGCAAATAAAAGTAGTCAGAATGACAATTTGTAGCATCTTCTAATCTGTAACTGGTTTAAACTGGGGACTTTGAAGCCTACAGTTTAATTTGTTTGATCTTAAACCAAAACAAAGTTTTTTCCTTATAATTCATCATAAAAGTAAAGGACCTTCACAAACAACTGGCACTCAAAATGCACTGTTCACCTTGGAGTACTTATTTAATACATTTAATAGCACTTCCCTGCAGGCAAAATTATCACAGATTCTTTCAGACAGATGAATTATCTTTCCTGCTGTCTGCTACAAAGATGTCTAATCAAGAGTTACATTTTAAATGTTAAATGCAACTAAAGCCATTATCCATTTGACCTGCTCCTTAACAAGAAACCAAAGAATTTCATTTTGGGATTCCTCTACTTATTTATTCCTCCTGGGAAACTTCTACATGAAAGAGAGTACTTACCTCTATAAACATTGTCTCAGAAGTTTAGACTGTGTGCAAATTCATGCAACAGGTACAGACACTTCCTTAAAACTGGATAATTTGTTCCCTTAGGCTCAAATCCCACTGTTCCTCATTCTCAGCACACTGGAATATAAGGCCATGCATGGCCCCATTTCATTTTTAACTCAGCTAGAGATACAATTTTTAAAAACCTGAAGGGCAAGTAAGGAGAATGAATGCATGTGGAATTCATACATCAGCTGGAAACTAACCCCTCTTTCTGACTGACAACTCACAAGTACATGCATTCTGTGGTTATTTCCAAGTAGTTAAATATATCACTGGTACTCTTGCAAAGCAACCCTGTGTCAGAGAATCACTTCACATCACTTTTCACAGTGTCAGAGATGACAGTGCTTGGTGAAGAGGTTTGGATGGAGCTCTGCTGCAGGCTGTGAACTTTTCTTTGTGCTGTTTCTGGCAGCACTCACAGAAGAACAATCTATCTTTAAGGCTTCATATCAAGTTTTGCCACAGCTCATTACCCGTATTTAGAGAACTGCTACTCAGAAATGGCTGAATACTTTGATCTTTAAAAAACAGACAAACAGTTCAAGAGTTCCAAAAGGGTCTGTGTATTGAATATATCCAGAAAGAAACAGAGCCCTAATACAACTACATTACTTATACAGATGAGCTACATTTAGAGAACTGGGACACTAAATGCTTGATCAAAGGTGCAACTCAAGCACCATGTTGCAAGAAACTTTGGAGTCTGAAGAGGTATCTCTGAAAAAAAAATCCATTTGTCTTGAAGTTTCCCCTTCTCCTTATAGGAGTAACAGCAATCGGGAAACCTAACTCCATGTACGAAATAACATGCAGGTTACTACTCTGGCAAACATACACTACAAGTATTTGTGCCTTACATTGGAATGTTGAAGAATGGGGAGAACTGGGAAATAATCTTCATCTTCCCCTTTAAAAACAGAGGAGAAAAATGATATCTAGCTCAGAAGGCAACTGTGGACAGAGATGGCTGGCTACAAGAATAATCAGAAAGCAAGGAGAGTGCTGTATATGGATCTTTCATTTCTATTGCCTCTCCTTGATTCTATGAACTTCTTCCTAAGTCAAAACCTTAAATATACTATTTTATTTAATTTAAATAAAATATGGTTTCTGAGCTTTCTTCAAGAGCACACTATGAAAAGAAAATATTTACATAATACCACCGCAGAGATCTGACTGACTGATTTCTGTCACAAATAAGCTTGCAAATCCTTGACAACATAGCCTCCCACTGTAAAATTTGGATAGTGAAAACTCAAAATGGGAGAGTGTTGATAGGCTGATATGTCTCTAGGCCAGCCAAAAACCTTGAAGCTCTGATACTGTGAAAGGAATCAATGGATCCCTGGAATTTAAGGTTCTCTCAGCCACCTCAAGAGTATGTGTATTTTGCTAGTCAGTAAATTCTTGACACTAACAAAGAAAAGGTCACTGAGGAGAAACAGAAGACAGAAAATTGTTGATTTGATTGTGTATCTGGAGCTGATAATATCTCTCAAGCCAAACAAGCAATGCAGTGAAGAAAGAGATGTGCCTTCTTAGATCATATGTCCTTAGCCCTGAACTTGCAGGACCCTAGGTGTCCATGATATGTTAGTTACTTTTGGACAAGAAAACGAGAAAGTAACAACGGGCATATAAAAAGCAATCTGCCATTTCCTATTTATCCTGAAGACCTGGGAGACAGAGGCTTGCTGGCACAGACAACCAGCAAGCTGGCAATGTCAACAAGTACGCAAAATCTGCTGAACTAAACAATGCTCCATTTCTCCACCAAGGGGAGTCAACAATGATTCTACCACTTGCTAATCCTGAAATTGCAACAGGCTTTTTTATTCTACAAGATTATCTTTTAATTACCAATTATTTTCTATCTCAAGATGAAATAAAGCCAGTGCTACTAACAGAAATAGACAGCTGGGCTAGCTTCCTCAAAGTTTATACACCTTCTTCTCAGGCAGCAGTGAAGAGCCATCAGAGCACCAAACATAAGCAAAATTATCTACAGTATGAGCTACACTAATTCTTGCAGAACAAACATAATTCATGGAGTAAGAAAAGAGTCTGAAACATATGCCTTGATAGCACCTGTTTTACCAATTATCTCAAAGAAGCAGCAGATCCTGTCTCTTGGGCACTCAACCAATGCAGCGAATATGAGCTAGGAGTCTGCTGTGCAAAGAAAATGGTGCCAAGTGAGAAGTATCAGGAAAACAGGCATTTGAAGATCCAGCATTAGACCAGATCTGTGCAAAGAAAATGGGGACAAGGAAATGGCAGGAAAGAAGCCATGTGCTATACTGGGGAAACAAAAGGGCAGCAACAGAACACTCAATTTTCAGTGAGCAGCTAAGAACAGAAAGGGTTTGGGACACCACTTCCCCCATATGCCCAACTGCACGCAGTCTAATAAAAGTGAGCATTAATGTGACTGGGGTATACACAGTCATATTGAGGAACATGTGTAAATCATCACAAAAAGATCTAATCTGTATCCTAAAACACCCACTTGTTAGAGATATTTAAGCCTTAGCCTTGCACATATATGCACTTAGATCCATAATACATGAATTATTTCTGTATACCAACTCAAATGCTCTCCCTGTCTACCTAACTTGAAGATGAGCAGAATATTCTCATTAGAAAAAAAGCTATTTTCTTAGAGGATACAGCTGAAAGTAAACATATCTTAAAAAAAGAAAATCAAGGAATTCATCAAGGACTAAGCTCAATTTGAACGCTACTTCCAATGTTCGAATGCCATTTATTATCTAAAACTGTTTTGCTACATTTCTATGCATAAACATATATGGTAGTAAATTTCAAAAAGTATATTTTAATTCACATTTGGCAAGTACTCTCATGTGACCGCAAGGAGGAGGAAAACACAGCACAGATCTGTGCACATTTCAAAAAAATTAAGAAAATTTTAGACTTTGCTCTTCCAAGTGACTGTTCTCTGTAATGTTGCTGATGCAGTGGAAAGACTGTTTTCTTCACCTATTTTAGAGTAATTTATAAAAACCCCCACCAACAAAAAATACTGAGAAAACATGAAGAGCAGTGCATCAGAAACCTACACCAAGTCATTCAGGGCACAAAGTTTCAGTTTGGTTTTCATGGTTTACTGTCAGCCAAAGGTAAGATGACCATCCAGGATTATTGAACAAAGAAAGTCAGGAAAACCCCCTATAAATTTTTTTTTTTTTGCTTGCTAAGTATTTCTAGAGCTCAAAGCTGCACAACAAATAATATAATTTTTTTCTATGCCAGTTGTGATATGCACGCAGTCTAATATAACTAATGGCACAAAATTGAGAAATAACCAAATTAGGTTACAACACTGGGATAATCTAAATATCCTGGTAATTCTTCCCTTTTGAAGGGACCTGGATGCAAACTAATATGAAGCAATGTGACACATCCCACCATGCCTCTCAAGTGCTCACTAATATTTATCAGTCAATAGGCTGTATTTCTGCAGCTCAGCCTACACAACATGGTAACTTCCTATTGCTGATCAAGCCACAAACTCCTTATTAGTAAGTGAGCTCCATCTCGTTCATTAAATGTTTGTTAATAAACAAGTTAACCAGTAGGTCAATGAGCAAATCAAGCATTAGAAATTCTCCCTAAACCTTTGAATACAATCTTTCAATTGCTATATGAAAGCACATTAGGCATGCAAGCTCTCATATTCAATTCTCTTTTATTCCAAAGTCCTTTTCAAGTACTCTGTTAGACCAAAAGGGACCTTCTAATGGGGGGCTGCTGCTGTCTGTGTAACAGATACAGCACAGAGAGCTGCTTAAGGGAAGTGAAAAATCAGCTGTCTGAAATACATCTTTAAAAACCTATAAAAAATGAAAACTACTAGTTTTAAATAAAGGGTTTTTCCTAGTTCTGGGTAAATTCCAATTCAGGGTAAGTTACAACTAAAATTGTCCCTGAACAACGTCAAGAAATTTCAAACTAATTATTCAGGTCGAAAAGGGAAAAAATACCAGTGTCCTGTATAAAGACTGACAGCAATCTTTATGTCCCAGTCAAGACATGTATCTATTGAAATAATATTAAAGCAGTGTGGCATCATCTTAGACAAGTTACACTTAAAGTTTCTTAAAATCAAGTAGTAGAATTCTTCAGAATAAACAAATTCTTTAAAAGTAGATTTTGTCATGAAATGATTAAAGGAAAGTTTATATTGAGAGCTAAGGACTTCTAAATTTCTAGTAAGACTCACTACAAGAAAGCAAATATATATCTATTTTAGTGCTAGACAGACTTAATCCTGACATACAGCTATTTCTATTAAGGGCAAAGTAAGTCTCACTACCCAAACAGAAATCCTTTTTGTAAGTGGTAATTCTGAATTCATCTGCTTGCTTGGGATGTTAAATTTATACACTCACTTTTAGTTTTTACAATGTAGATGTTTAAAAAAGGGCTACCAGTTGTATTAAATAAATTTATTTAATTTTAATAGTACTCAAATTAACCAAGGAGAAAACTATTTTTTGAACTTAAACGCACAATCTTATTTTATCAAAACTAGTAACTATCAGAGAAGTGTTTAGCTAGTTTACACTGCCAACATATTAAAAAATTGCTAGAAATCATTACATTCATTTCTGAAGCAAGAAAACAGGAATACAAATTCCTAAAACAAGTCATGGAAACTGCCAACAGCTATCTACTTGTTTAATACTTGTCAAATACTGTGGAAAACAATTCAAAATTCTGAGCAGAACAATGTTACCTACACTACACATAAGAAACGCAATTGCCCAGGAGAAGGTGATATTTTTATTTCCATTACTTATGCCCTTGCTTTCAGTTGCCCTAGCTTTGTCAGATGTCTACCATGCAATATTCTGCTATATCTCCTTCCCGTCAGAGACTTCAGTAAAATCATTAGGGCTGTTTAAGAATGTAATTTAAAATGAAATGGAGGGTGGAAGAAATTTTACCAGTTTATGTGCCAAAGAACATAACTTTAAGCTTTTTTACCTTCATGTTTCTGTTTTCCACTGTTTTGGATGAAAAAGACAACCATTTTCCTGAGGATCCTTTATGCTGACAAGGTGTTCCTCTAGTCCCTTGGAAGAATCTTTACATTTGGTGAAGCTTTGGCAAAAATTTCAGTTTGCACATGTTCAAGAAAGATATCTGGAATTGGCAGCTGCACTTGTTAACAATTCTGTCTCTGGTGGGCTTTACAGTGTGAATAGAACCACCCCAGGGAATTTCTCCTTCCAGGAACTGCAGATTAATGTAGCACAAAGAAACTGAGTGCACAGATACTGCTGGTATTGAACAAACACTTAATACCCACCACACAGGCTGACACTGAGGGAAAGGAAAAAGAAAGAGATAAAATAGAAGCCAAACAATGGATAGCCAGAACTAACAAGGAGCTGGAAGTTAACAGAGTAAAAGCTCAAATAGGGTAGTTGAATAGTGGCTGGATGATGCATGAAGTATGACATGGGTTATGAGCCCAAAGAATTAGAAAAGGTAAAAAAACTGGCCTGAGTAGATGGAGAAAGGAAAACAGCGGAAGGGGAAGAACTATATGCTGAAGCAAAGGTAGGTTTTGGGGTGAACAACTATTGCAAAGATAGAATAGAAACAAGTCTCTTCCACAGAACCTATTTTGTCTACTAAGGCATTCTAGAAAAAAAAAAGGAAACACATTGGCCACACATTTCTTATCTTTCTCTTGTGGTCAGTACACCAAGAGGGTGGCAACCCAGCACAATGGATCATAGTTATCAAAAGGCAGAGACTTGCTTACATGCTGAAGGGCTCACTATCACTGACAGCCACAGGCCTGTGGCGAAGAAGAGCTGCTTGTTGCACAAATTGATAGGAAACTGCCAGAGTATGAAGGATAGTCTCTCAGTAAAAGCAAGGAAACATTATCCTAGAAAAACAGATGCTACTCCTGTCTGTATTATAATTTCTTTGTGCTGGTACGTAAGGTTTAAGCCAAAACTTCTCAAACAAAAAACTCCTTCCACACTTATTTCTGGTCACTTAATCTGTGATCCCGAGTGCTTCCTCACAGCTGTAGATGAAATCATCCAGGCAAGGGAAGGCCCATGTGTCAATACATCAAGGTTTCATGAGAGGTAGTCAGTGAGATGGGAACAGAAAACCCTCTTTTGATCAACCCATCTTTGGCTCAGGACCTCACCCTTAAAAATGAGGCTATTGCCACCAATGGATTTCAAGATTATTCTAAATTTGACAAATGTGGTTTTAAAATTTGAGTAATTAAACTTGCATCACTCCTTCTAATAACTATTTTATCAATGGCTGTCCAGAAGAAGACTGCCTTTTAATGTCATCTCCTTAGATAACCTATACACTCCTCTGCATTTTTGAATGCCCTATTCAACAGGGAGTCAGGAAACCACGTGCAAGAAGCCCAGAGAATGAGGGAAAAGTTCCACCTCATGGGAACATGCTGCAAGATTCATTTTTCTAAAGGAAAAGTGCAGTTCTTGAAAAGAGGATACACTCTTCCTGACAGGGGCATAAGGCTGAATGTAGCTCATTATTAGGTTCTGGACAGATTTAGTTACTCAAACTCTGGACAAAATGGAGGTTAATGGGACAAAAACTGAGATACTGTCATTTCAGCTGAGCTGGAGACCATTTTGCTGTATCAACTTTCTCATTATGAAACTCCGCTTTTTGTAGGTTCTTTCTAGTTGCAATTGTAGTCTACAGCAAAATATTTATGATTAAAGAGCATTTCAAGTACTCATACCATTACTGTATCAACACTTTTTTGTGGAAGTGGTGTCCTCTCCATCTCCAACCTAAAATCTGAACAAAATTTCTAAGCAAGGATATGTGAACATACCACCTGACACTTTGCATTTTCCAGAAGAGCAACATTAACGGTCAGAAAGCTAACTAACATAACACTGAACAAGAAGCTGATTCCTCAATGCTCACTCTGGCCACTCTTTCACAATCAATACTTAGCATGCAGGGAGGAATCATAAAATAACAATCCCTCTTCAAATAACTCTTAGACTGGGGGTAAAACCTGTTTCAAAAGCAAAAGAGGAGAGGGAAAGGGTGCAGTTTCCTGGAATCCAGATAGGGTTTAAAAAATGTCTTGGGTTTATCAAAACTTGAAAGGCTCCACTGTGCAAAACTTCTCACCTCTTTCAGCTGATCAGCACTTCCCCACGATGCCGAGCGCTGATGTGATCTCTTTTCTGCTCCCTCTTCAGCCCAACAGCTGGGTGTCTAGAAGGGAAAAAATGCACTGTAATGAGTTCTCCAGGTAAGAAAAGCTTCTGGCACAAATTACTGCTTTACTCTTTAGACAGTGTCAGAGTTATGTGAATAAATTTCAGATCCTGATATGCAGGACTAATAATCTCAATAAATAAAAAGCAATATAGAAAACAAAGCTTTGTAAACTCGCATTTACAAAGGATGAGAACAATGCACATTACTGAAGAAAGAATCAGAGGCCTGACAAAAAACCTTACCTGGCTGCTCCCACTGTACTTTGGCATCCATGTCTACATTTCACTTGGTGGACAGCTCAGAAAACCATACCATTAAAAAAACTGTAGAACAAACTCAAGCCAGGATTTACTTCTCCCACCTGTCTTCCTCAACAACTGGACCACAGAACCAATCCCTTCTTGCTAACTCTGACTTGGTAAGATCTGGATACACCATTTATTTTTGGCAATAACTTACATGAGCAGCACAGTGGCAGGCAGGCCTTTTCCAGCCATATCTCAAAGCTTAGAGGTTTGGGGACTGTCCTTAGATGTAGGAGCTAAAATTAAACCCCAAAGACTAAGAAGCATCAGAAAGTCCAAACTCTCAACCACTATGTTTATTTGCCACAAGGCTATAATGAAAATTAAGGTTATCCACCAGAATTCTTGAGCAAGAGAGTCACAGGAACAATGGAAACATCTAAAATTCAGAAAGAGTTTGGGATATGAACTATATAAAACTCAGTGCTATAGACATATAAATATAAATCTGTTGATGTTGATCCCTCAACAATTCCAACTAGTATTAGCCAAATCTTTCACAGTAAGTACACAAGAAATATAACTGTACCACTAAAAACAACAATTTGTCCATGGGGTTTTTAAGGGAGGGGACCACTGCTGACACTTCTAGGGAGACAAAACCCCAGCCCACAAGACAAATAGGATCTGGGATTCTCAAGCCTGTGGGACTTGTTCTCATGCATGGAAACCCTGCTCCTCCACAGCCTTCCTTACTCTTGCTTCCCATCTAGGATCTAGAAGCTTTTGGAGACTGTTTGGCTCAGGCAGGAGGCTGGGCACCTCTGCAGAACACCCTCAAACCAGCCCCTACAGCTCCTTGCTGCCCTGCAAAGGGAGCTGGGAGCAGCCCCCAGGGCCAGGCCACTCCAGGCCAGCCATGGTACTATCAAGCTTCAGAGCACAGGCTGCACCTTCAGAACCACCACAGTGACACAGTATTATACATCCTACAGCCCAGCACCTAACTCATCAGTGCTAATATTTGATGTCCTCAGTCTGTGTGCACAGGCCTACATAACCCTCTTGTGTTTTCTGCCACCTCTGCACTTTCCATGGTTTTGGTGGGGCTTTTTCTCTGTTATTCTTACACCACCAGTAACACTTCAACCGAAGGCCCAGCAAGCTGAGTGGATGACTAGAAAGCCCAGTGGAAAAAGTCAGTCTTGAAGTTTTTCCTGCATGTTCCCAGAAAAGAAAAAATAAGCCCTTATATGAAAAGTTAAGAGTTCTGTGTACTTATTACATGACTCTGTTATAAAATAACCCCTTCTGTTTGGGTCTGGGTAAGAAACCAGAAGATAATGTGGTTATGAAAAAAAGAATAAAATCAAATGTGAGAAATTAAAACAGCTACTTAAAACTACGTGAAAGATAAGGCAGTCCCTCAGCCAGGCAGCACTTAACTCTCCTGACCCAAAGCAGAGCCTCTGCCATATGCACGTGCAACCTGTGTGTATGCATCTGCTTGCTCTGCATTTTAACAGAGCCACCTTCTATATAATTATTTGGTTTTGCAGATTCATCTCACTGAAATTTGTATGGAAGACATTCTGTTGAGTTTAAATATTGGGGTTTTTTTAAACATTGAAGTAGCTTGCAGATTCCTACTAGACTAGTGAAAATGGGGAAGATGTTTTACTTTTTCAGAATCATAGGCTTTCACAATCTGTTACAATTTATTTTGCAATTTAAACTGCTCTTACAATATTTTACTATATCTCAACTACAGCTGGAACCATACCTTCACACAACACCAGCAATAAAAAGGGAATTCTGAAAAAAATTATCTTCTAAAGAGTGTCACTCACTACAACACTGCTCCACCATTTGGGCAACATCAGGATGAAGTAGAACCAGGCAGTCTGGGGCTTAAATACTTACCTGTAGTGCAAAACGGTGTACCAGGGATCACTAAAAGCTCATATCCTTTAAACTATAACTTAATAAACTGAAAAGATATCAAGAATCTAAAAAACCAAAGTGACTTTCTCAATAAAGTAAACTGTTAAAAAACAAAACAAATATGTAGAACACACAGACCTGACTGTATTTTTCATAAACAGAGATATTGAGTCAGATAGCAAGGACAAAACACAAATTAAGATCAGCCCCTGAAGACCTTTATCAACAACAGCACTGACTGCTAGGAAAGACAAGTAGAAATCTTTATAGTGCAGAGAATCTACTCAGAAATCAAAAATAAAAATCAGAAAATATCTATCCACTTAATACTAAATTTTGTACTTGTTCAAGAATGCTTTGACATTCTCTTCCATTCAAATAGCATCTCCCTTGAGACAAGGACTACATGGATGCTTTCAGCCCCTGGTAAACTGAGTCAAGACACAACCTGCAAAGTATACATACACAGCATAGAGGGGGCAGACTATTTGTGATCCTCAGTTTTACCTGCAGTATTAGATTACAAACACTGTATTATGCTCCTAGCATAGTACTGACGTCAGACAGTGTTATATTCATGTGTTATTTAGAGGCAAATTTTAAAAATAAGCAGCTTTACAAAAACAATACAAGATAAACTGTTACTAGAGTATTATTGCAAGGTAGTCTTCTTCAAACCCTGGAAATTGCAATCCACATTATATGAAGAATAATTTTGGGTTTGTAACATCAAATCCTTGTACTCAAGCAAAAACTTTTAAAAAACAAACAGAAGCAGCACAGATTTGTTGTATTTGAACAGAAATTCTGCTTTTCTAAGTTTAGCTTATGTATGAACACCTCATCTCACTTAAATGATGTCATTTAGATCACAAATAAGATGAGGGTGTGTAGCACCCACAATCTGTCAAATTTCATGGAAATTGTTTTCTCATCTTATTTACAACTTCCACAAAACAGCCTTATCAAAGGAAACATCATTTGAAGCTGCAAGTGTATTTCTGAAGTGTTAAACATACGAAAAAAAAAAGAATATTAAAGCCGGAATGTAATTCAGAATTGTATTAGAAGAAACATTTCTGAATCACAAACAAAACCACAGTTGCTGCACTTCAAGTCAGAGGGAGGGTAAGA
The DNA here is from genome assembly GCA_003676055.1 of Chloebia gouldiae. Lineage (NCBI taxonomy): Eukaryota > Metazoa > Chordata > Aves > Passeriformes > Passeridae > Chloebia > Chloebia gouldiae. The sequence goes on along the minus strand of QUSF01000003.1, from coordinate 23,869,893 downwards.
GTACCTCTCACAGTAAGAAATGCCAGGCACTATCTCTGAAACTGGTAACATTTCAGAGCACCACAGAAGTGATGCACTGAACTTCATGAAAAAGGATTAGTCCTGCAAGGCCATACTAAGAAACTAAGATTTTAGGGGGAGATCCTTGAAAACAGTAGATAACGCAAGCTGCACCTACAAGACATGGATCCCTTGTTTTCAAGGTATTAAGGCTTGTGGTCCATTTCAGCTGACATGTGGGACAGGACATGCTCAGAATGCCAAAGCTGTTTGCTCTCTTCAGTCTTCATGTAAATCACAATTACCACAGTTCTAACTCACCCAGCCTTGTGGAGATCAGCACTTCTTCCAACACATTTGGTAATCCTGCCTTGCTTTTCCACCCATGCCAGGGACATACACCTACATTCTTTCCACTTAGATCAGAATGACTGCACAGCATACCAACCTACCTAAACCTAAAATAAGACTGTATTACTTTAAGTATCTCATATTTATTGCCAGCCCTTCTGTCCTATTACTACATCCAGCCTGCATTCTAGAATATCTGCATATGTCTGTGCTTTACAGGGGAAGCAATATATTTTTTAAGAACTTCCACATACAAAAGAAACCCCACTGCAGCACTAGAAGATAAAAACTGAATGGGTTTTCAGATATTTCTAAAGCATTCAAGGGCCATCTAGAAACTTTTCCATGAGAAATTGCCTAAGCAGTTAGAAGTCAATTTGACTATAGATGATCACTCTTAAGCATCAGACAGGTTAAGTTAGAATGACAAATCCACAGCTCTATGACATATCTGATTCCCTGTCTTTTCTGCCAATATACATCATTAAAATATACCACAAAATCGATTATAACTAATACACCAACAAAAAAAGGTTCATGGAATTGAGCCTCTTTGTTTATATCTGTTAATATTACAGAAAAAAAAAAATCTACCCAGAAGAAAAAGAAGTGTCTAGTGACAGCTATCTATATTAAAGCCTTGACCTACCCATGAGAAATGGATCATAGTTTTGCTGGATATGCCTAAGTAATCAATTGGAAATCACTGGATAATAAAATGCCACTAGGGCATTTGCTCTTCTTTGTATTATTTAGATTGAGAAAGACTCCATGACAAAGTTTAACTGACAATATTTTTGTTATGACATCAACATCATGTTTCTTTCTCATCTCTCTTTTTTAATTTTATAAATATCTTTTCAAATACTTAGCTACTGCCAAATAACTGTTTTTATCAACTCTAACAATTATCCAAATGTTTCTGAAGATTCCAAGGTTAGACACAGGCATTTCAACATTGAGTTGTTCTTTACACTACTAAGGGGGGAAATACTTAAATGATGAAGCATATAGAAGTGGTGTACAAAATTGTTCCATCAGCGCTTCCAAAAGAGACAGAAAAAATGGGGAAAGAAGTTATACTAAGTTTTAAAAGGCCTTAATGAAAAGTTCAGATTTTACAAAAGGAGAGGAAAGTAGGACAATAGAGAAATTCAGGAAGGGGATTAAAAAGTATATCAACACAAGTAACTTCTTATAATAGAAAGTTTACCTGCATTTCTGAAATACTTATAACACTACTAAATAAAATTGTGTATGTTTGGTTATCAAAAATGAGCTGCTCCTTAACACACCTGAATATATATACAGAATTCTGAGAAATACTGAATTGTACAAATATCACAATGCAGTGTTACAGTGCATTTTTCCAAAAGCAAGGAACCACTTCACTTCTCTTCTGTAGTTTCAGTCAAAACACTTGGGGCAAGTAACAGGACACAGATATATGCTGTAGTTCCTATTCTCCAAGATATGACAGAAACTAAACCAAACAAATTTCTGTTCCCTCCCTTCTATTACTATGAAGAAACATTTTATTCATTAGTATTATACAAGTTGAAAGAATTTAAGTGGAAAGAAGGACTTGGAATAAAGCTCATTAAAGGTTCATCTGATCACCACAAAGACCAGAAGCTGTCTCTCTTTTTTTAAAAAACTTGAATTCTAAGAAACTTGGAACAGCCATAATCACCACCTTAGCAGAAATGCACAAAACTTAGATTTTAGGTTAATATTTAACTAGGAACAAAATATACCCTCAAAAGAGAAATAATTATTTCACCTACAATATAAGTTATACTGACAGCATTGTTCTTGAATTTAAAAGTAAAACAAGAGATGATGAAAATCAATAAACCATTTTTCTGTATTTACATGTTTCATTGGAGAATAAATTAACTTCTTTTTATTTAACTTAATTTGCTATGCATGTATCCCATCAACAACTTGGAACTCATCCTCAGTTCTTGAAATTAGATATACTTCAAAAAACACAGAGCTCAAACAACAAAAACCCAGACATACACCAAAACATAAGACAATGTTTTATGATCATCTTCAAGCCTCCCAAGTGAGAATTTTATTTGGGAAAAAACATCCAAAAACCAACCAAACAACAACAACAACAAAAAAAAATACCTAACAGAAAAAAACCCTCCAACTGGAAATCACTGTGCTTATCAATATGCTTGTTCCATTTTACATATTCATAGTCCCAAGAAGTGACTCAACTTAAGCACTGATAAATACTTGAGTCTGGCACAATTTGAATAAAAAAACAGCTAATATAACTCCGTGCTGGAAGATATCCACAAACGCAAACCTTGAGATCTCCCTGCTCATATCCCCTTGAAATAATACTTCATTTTGTAATGACAACAGTATGCTTTTCCTCTTTTATACTTGATTATGCTGAAAAGGTAAAACTTCATTTTTAGTTTCTGAATGAGGCAAAGGGAGGCAGCCAAATGTTCCCATAACCTGAACACTTACTTGAGCTCACTAGGAAAGGAATTTTACTGCCAAATACTTGGAGCTGAAATATTTATAGAACAGTTTGTTTATCTTTTCTGTAACTAGTGAAAATGTTTGTTTGTGAATGTTTAAATATTCTAAATTTTCTATTCATAAGGGTATTTGTAAAAATTGATATGGATATGCATTTTAAGAGAAAAGTTGAGAAATACAGAAACTACAAAGCATGCTACTGAAAATCTCCTTGATGGAAATCATGCTTTCAAAACAGAAAGACTTTAAAGTCATAGTATTGTGAAAATAAGGCATCTTGAAAATAAATCCAGGATTAAGGGCTTTTTAAGTAGATTTTTTGTGACAGTAAATATGATTGCTGCTTTTTGGCTAAAACTGACTGTCTCATTACAAAATAAGCAGAACATGAAGACAGCCTTCTCTGAAAGGGTCCTCATTACAGTTTCTAAAAATTTTCTTGGAGCATTTTAATCATCAGTTTCTCTATTTCATTAAGTAAGATTTCTGAAACATACAAACCCTTTTTTTTCTTTTCTAAGCATTCTGTGCTTATCTTTACCCCATCAAAGGGCTTCCTATGCTGCATAACACCATATTTTAGTGATGAGGAAACTTCTCTATACATTCTAACTTATCCTGAGAAACACAATATTACACAAAAGACCAGAATCACAGAATCTATTTAAAGATCCATGGTAACTACGGATCAGAATTGCGGCACAAGAGAAACAACTGATTTAACAACCAAACCTACATGGTGGCCTGTTAGACTGAAACTATAACTAGAGAGAGCTAGTTCTTTCTAGTTTCAAATTTAGTCTGGAAGACAAACTCAGATGGCTTATTCCAAACCTCAAAAGCAACACTGAAAAAAACAAGAATGCAGCTCCTTTGAGAATAACTGGGGAGGGGTGGTTAGAATTATGTATTTTTAATCTGTTTGACAGTGATCATCTTTGTGGCAACAAGCCCCAGCATAAGGAGGAGGAAGGTGTGAAAGAACATTCACCTTTCTAGTCGAAGAGTACTGGAGCAGCAGAATGTCCCAGCGACCCACCTGCCAGAGGGTCCTACTAAGGACAGAACCCTGAATCCAAGGCTATCACAAGAGTATCAGGCCATGAATAACCTCAGTGGCCTTCCCTCAGCCCCACACGCACAAACACAAGTTCTTGAGACTCACAGATTTATTACCATGATTTAGTAAAATCTTTTCCGTTGTTAGCCACTGTTATATGGACTCTTTTTCTTGAATAGCACTCAGCACAATTTTGCATATAACAGCTTCAAAATAAACCAGATATAAAGCTGAGATTGATATCTGCTTATTTAGCCTCAATAGATCTGCCCACATTGAGAAAATTATCTTTAACAACTGTTTTCTAAAAGTATAAAAATATTATCATCACATACCACGTTACTGCATTAGCAGTGATTAAAAAAAGACTACTGTAACTTATTTTAGGATTTCATATTTCTATTAAAATTAAGCAAACCCACATTTCTTCAGAATTAAATTGAGTAGACATAAATTATATGAAACATCTCTGTTGTCTTGTTTTACTGCTTTTACCTGAGTAGATTTATCTTTCATACATGAAGGGTAGTGTACATGGGGATCACGTGGCCACTGTCCTGTGAGGTAAGGTCCTGTTATTGTGTCCAAAGAAGAAGTTCGCCTTATGGTACCAGAAGTTCTGATTTGCTGGGATTTTGGCCTGTCCACTGTAGAAAACCAGAACAAAATCAACAAAAAAGTCAGGCTAAATTTTACGTGAAATGTTAAAAGCTATCTATGACACACAATGGCAAGAATATATCAGAAATCTTTGTCTAAATGCCAAGCTGAAGAGAACACCACCACATCAAAGCAAATACATCAGACAAAAAAGAAAAACAAATAGAAAAGGGAAAATTTAACAGTTACAAAAGCCCCAGTGCTTAAGGTGTTCATATCTGCAAAGAGCTGAGCTACTTATCCTATGTATTTTCATCAGCAAAAATCACCAAGCAAATTTAAATACAGTGATGATGCAACTCAGGAAAGCCAGACATGGAGAAATAGAAAATATAGCATAGCACTTTTTAAGTCAGCTTGCTTAGCTTTCCAAACACTAAAATACGTATCATGAGAAAAATTGTAGTCGTTAAGAGGATGCATATTGGAATTATCCTCTTTTCCATATTATTTCACCATTTCAATCAATTCCATATTATTTACAAGATCCCACTGCAGGCCTTAGCAAACTGAGAGTGTGACTCCGTCTTTCCCTCTGACAGAGCACCAGTCAGAGCAGCTGCCTTGTTTGTTTTCACTCATCATTGTGCCTGCAGTCTTCCCTGTACTTTTCTCACCACATACCCAGATCATGGAACACTTTTTGCATTTCATTTGGAGAGAAGTGCAGGGTGATGTGGGAAAGGGCAGAATTTTACAGGATGCTTTCTGGATTGTCTTTGTCTGCTTTGTCCTTTAGGCAAAATTACTTCATATACTCATTTTCTAGACTTCACATTAGCCAACCTAAGCCCTACATGGCAGCTACTGTCTGTTCTGCTCATCCCTACTAAAAGAAATTCACAGGTGAGATAACTTCCAAGTTAATCACATGGCATGCACTGATCTGACCCACCAAAAGCCTACTGATTGCTCAGAACATGAGAGCAGACCTGCCGGCACACTTCTGAGTCCAAACATGGAACCTGGCCTTCACAAATATTTTCTATTAGTCTATCAGCTAGAACTGATGGATCTCAAAAGGCAGAGTCCATCATCAATGTGATATACAGCATTCAGCACAGTTAGGGTATAGCTTGCACTAATACAATATAGTTATAGTATGATATATGAAGACAATGTTAAAACAGACCATTTTAGACAAATATATAGACTGGCTGAAACACTCTATCAGCTACTTATTTTAGGTGAAAGGTTCTATATAATGCTGTAAATTGGACATGATGTAATGTATCATGCTGACTTTCATATTATAATTATTCTGACCGCCTTACCTATAAATCAAATCTCTACCATTTCTAACAGATCTATCTTTACAGGATTCCAATTGTGACAAATCCGCATTTTAAGAAAGATCCTTGAACTATTAAAAGTAAAGAAGTCTGAAATGCAAAACACAGATGACAAATTTTAAAAATTAAAGTAGCATTTACATCTGCACTGAAACACAAGTGTACTAATGGGTAAAAAGCTACAAAGAATTCTTCAACCTTCCCTGTCATGCTATGCTACTCTCTCAGCCCAAGTGTTGTAAGTTTCTCAAAAAACCCTTTTAAAACAAGTCAGAAACAATGCACAACATAATGTTTGAAGATGAGGAAGTAAGGAGTAAACCCAAGAAAACACAAGCCCAAAAGACATGACAAAATATATACAATCAGTTAAGGTTTGTAACTCGTTCTACACCCAGAGGAAAGGCAACAGAAATCCCAACATTAATAACTAAAACAATGCTATTAAAACTAAAGAGAAACCAACACTACCAAAAATTACTGGTTTTGTTTTTCCATGGCCATCTTGGAAGTGCACTGCCAAGACACTGTCAAGCCTTAAAGCTGGGAGAGGAAAAAGATCAAGACGTGGTTTCCAAAGTCCCTACTATTCATCAGTGTTTCTCTGAATTAGGGAAATAAACCACTTCTCAACTGCATAAACCAATTCAAGTTAACACTAATTTAATGACATCCCTATTCCACTGTTGTCTGTGCTCCTTCCATCTCTTCTGAGATGGATTTCATGCCATCCCTATTCCACCGTTGTCTGTGCTCCTTCCATCTCCTTTGAGAAGGCATGCACAGACAGATGTGTGAATCCACCTGGCAAAATAATTCACTGAGTTAAACATAATGAAACCTAAAGTGCACCCCCTAAAGTCATAAACATAGGGTTTTCCCCATTACAGCAGAGTTGGCACAACATAATGGGCAGAAACCACCAGGAGAGCTAGAAGAACAGCAGCCCTGTTTGTTCAAAAACAGTTTTGGTTCCTCACCTCTTAGGATGTGTCATTAGAACATAAAAAATAAAGCAGAAGGAACCTATAAGCATTTGAAGGAACTTCTGCAAATTAGTGTTTGACAAAGTGTCTTGTATAGTAATAGACTCAGACATGATGGGATGCCCTGGACAGCATCACTGTACTGGACCCCAGCAGCGGCAGATCAGATCAGCTTAAGTAGTTTTCTAAATATTAGAACTGCTCTCAGGGCTTATTTCTTCATCTTGCTTTTTTCACCTCATCATACGTGTGGCTTCCCACTACTGTAGGGAGCTATGACATAACACTTCTTCCCAAATTTTCATTATCAATGGAATGTTGATGCTACTACCACGAATACCCTTCTCCAGCCCAAATCACTTTCTCTGGTTGGAAACCTCAAGCTCCAAAGGTTTTGAAACAGCTGAAGGGCTTCAACAGCTCCTGAAGATAGCCAACAGACTTCAGCATTCAGAAAGGCTTCAACAATATTAAGAAATCTCTAAAATTACAGACTGTAAAGTTCTGAAGACTGAAACTTTCAAGTTTCAGATTAAAACTCATCTGACAATATCCCAAGCATATGAATGGATTTTACTGCAGCAGTAAGTCAAAGGATTCTCTTGTTTTAGTGACAAGTGAGACATCTCATATGAAACACAGCCCTACCTCCAGAATAAGCAAACTTAAAATCACAGCACTTAAGCAGTATAACGTGACTCGAGCAAGTTATCTAGAAATAAGAAAAGCAAGACATATGCTTGCAGCAAGGCAAAATACCTCATGACCACTGAGATTAGCTTGGTTGATTAGAGAAAAATGATAATACTGCCCAGGTTGTGGGTTTGATCCCTGTATGGCTCTTCTCTTAAGAGTGGGACTCCATGATCCCTGTGAATCCAAATTTAAAAATATTCTGTGATTCTATTTGTTACTTAAAATATGCCACAAGTTTTAATGGCATGTATTTAGGACAAGTTGCTACCATTCTAGATATGAATGTTATACAAAGTGACACAAGGGTACACCTGAATATTACAGCTGGCAAAATTCAGCATGATCCTACCTCCCAGCAGGAATCAACTAAAATAACCTGCATGAAATCATGATTCTGCATGCTGCATTGAGAGCAAAGAGAATTCTAGTTATACCACCTAGACTGACTGAAAAAAGGTTTCCGTTTCTCTGACAGCAAAATGTAATTCAGTAAGAGCCTAACACGACAGCTCTTTCGAAAAGGACATGGGGCTCAAATAAAACCATCTGCCGCAGCTCTACAATGAAGAGCATGCCTTCCCATCTAGGACAGAGGCAGCTAACCTGCACATAATCTGAAAGCCATGTTCACAGTCCATTTTTAGCTTAAATAGCTTTGTGCCACATGTGCAATGAGGAAAATCACCTGCAAAAGAACAGCAAGACTGACAGCTAGCACTGGTAGCAGTAAAAAAACTGGTTCAGCTCAATCCACCAGAGCTCATCTGTCAACATCTTTTCTTCCCATGTTTCTTTCAACAGTTAGCAAATCCCGTTCAAATTTGGCCAGAAATTTTCCACTCACGTACATGCATAGATATAACTGATTTTAAAGGACTAAAATTATCCTAAGAATCTCAGATAACAAAGACTACTCTCAAACTGAATGAAAACCGTGAAATTAAAATAAAATGAATTATTCTCCAAAACTAGTATTGTCATTTCACTATTGATGTCAGCTAATTGTGACACTGTCCTGCCAAAAGGTTAGACAACACTGTTGCAGTAATTTCTTAATTTCTTTTCTCAAAAGTTTTTCTTTAACTTAAACTATTAACCCAAGACCATGAAATATCACTATTAGATTCCACAATAATTTTCATGAGATGTCATTTCTCTTCAGTTTAGTTGCTAGCACCCTGTACAACCTTCTGGTCACAAGCTACTCATGAAATGAGTCCCAAGCTTAGGACTCATCCATTCCTGAAGAATTTCAGATTTTATCTAGGAAATAAATATTAACTTCAAAAAACTTCAAACACAACTTCAAATAAATACTAACTTCAAAAGAATTTTCTACAAAAATACTCTTGGGAGAAGTCACTGTGATGGATATCCTGGTCTGCCTAAGACTTTTCAAGAGCCACAAAGTCAGAGTTCAAATAGTCTGGCCCAAAGGATATTCAGAGACTATGTATACCAGATAAAATAGCATCAGTTATTTCTAGGACATTCCTATCAGATCTGACAATAAATTTACAACAATCTACTAAGCCAATGAGATACAGAAGTGCCTGTGTGAGTGCTTCTTAAATAATGAATTATGTGGGAATGCAGTCTAGGAAATCAAAAACCAGAAATGAAAGCTGAATATTAAGGAATGGTGACCCACAGTGAATGATGGCCTGACATGATTTAAGTCACATTTCCCATAGCAGCTACTGATGACTGTCCTACACCTAGTTTAAAGTCTCCTCTCCTGTTACACCTTGTAAATGCATGAAAAAGGCATACCTTTGCTCTTGTTTACTTTGGACAGTGATTCGCTGAGTACCATAAAAGCAACTTCTGGATTCAAGAAGACACTGTCTCTGAAAAGCCTGGTCAATGGAGGCTTTTCTTCTTTTTTGCTTGTTTTTTAAGCATGTATATAGTGACATGGTACTGACATCTGAATGTGTATCTGATTGGTCTCCCCTGTTCTGACTATGTAGGTAGATGGTCAAACTGGTGCATGTTTAATTTGCAGAACTCGTCTCTATGACTCTGCCAGGCAAAAGATTGAATAATGGGGATTTAGAGGCCTCTCTAAAAAAAATATTTCAATCTTCATTCTCAAGAAGGCTTTTCTCTTGTAATTGGAGCCAAAATCTCTCATGAAAAAGATTAACAAGGGATTTGGGGTCCCCTGAAGTTTTACTCCAGAGGAGTAAAGAGATCTATTGGCTCAAAAGACATTTCCCAGTTGCCAGTGACTGACGGACTTGTTTCTGACCCAATCTGCTAACTCGCTGCATGAATGCATTAACAGTTCAGAAAGGTGAAGAGCAACAAAGAGCATGCTGTTTGCCATGTACTGCTCATACAAAATAAAAAAAAATAGGATTTTAAATAGGATCTTAAAAAAAACACAGCACCCTTTTATGTAACTGAAAAGAAAAAACGTGAAATTACTGCACTCTTCCTTCATAATTTCAAATTAAATAGCCTAATCTTTTTAATAGCTTAAAACAAAACAAAACTCTAGCATTTTCAAACATTTAAAAGGCAGTGCAGTGCTTTGCTAGCAAAATTATAATTCCAAGAGAATATAAGAAGAGACAGTCTTTTTAAGTTACTTTCTGATGCATCTCTAAAGTACATTCAGCTCCTTAAAACATGTTTTCATAACGTGCACCACACTGGTTTGGTTTAGTTCCCCCGTTTATATCTTTAGAAATTACAAGAGAGAATTACTAAAAACGAAGAGGGTTGACATTCTGAAGTTACACAATCCACTCTAATTTCCTCTCAGCATCCTAACTGAAGGGAAAAATAAAGGCAGCACAGAACAGCACCATAATCTAACTAAGGCTCCAGCAACCAAAACCAAACAAGCAGAAAGCGGACTACTTCTTGAGAGCGAAGATCTTTTCAGAGATCCAGGTCCACAAATGATGTGCTTTCTGAATCCAGAATTCTTCAGGGAGAAAAAAAAAATAAAGAGGGGGCCAGTCTTCAACACAGATCATTTCCACACAGTCTGGTAGTCAGGGCCGATTTGGTTTTGTACCTAACAAGGCTTATTGAGACTGAACTGCAAGAAACAGAAGTCTATCAAGGTAAGATGTCACCTAGACTGTGAAAACAACATAAGACAAAACCAGCTTGTCCCTTCAAAGGAAAATTGCACACATACTGACCCACAGTACAGGATTTAGGAATCAACTATATTGAGTTATCTTTTATAGCTATGACTGTATTTAAGTCATCTAAAAAGGGAAGAGATCTTCTGATTAGCCACTGAATCCAACCCATAGGTTAAGGCACTCCCTTCCATAATGGAGGTTTCATGCAAGACTCTCAAGGACACCTAGCCATGCAGGATAGCACAGGGGCAGGGCTAGCATGGATACCAGAGGAAGCAGAACACATGAATGAATTTGTAGGCATATTTCACTGGACCTGCAGTTGACTCAAAGTCCTGCTTGCCTATCCATGTATGTTGAAGCAAGGCCTCTGCCTCATGACCCTTATTCCCCCCAACCACACTCAAGCAAAACGTGACTATGAATATATTTCAGAAGTCAGATTTTGTTCACAGCAAAACTCCCCTGTTTAAAATCAACATTATCCTTAGAGATCAAACACAGAAAGAATGCTCTAATCTCCATAAGAAAAGTAAACAAACCATATGGCAGAAAGTTTCAGCCCGCTAGAGCTAAACTATTCTTCTAACAAGGATTACTGCTGGCATGTACAGGACCTGTAGGATTTCATATCACAAAAGCCTGCTTTGTTCAACAGATGTAACTTACACACTTGCACTCTTCTAACAGGATGACATGTAGGTAAAAAACACTAATTCCAAACTTTCATATTTTTATGTTTTTCATGTTTTTAGAATGTATTTTTCTTTGTAAGATTATTACTTTGAATTTAAATACTACACAAATATCTAAACTTAGTATCATTCAATAAAGTGTTTGCACTATAAAGTTAAGACAAATTTGATTGGAGCTCAGCAGCTAAGTACTTGGGAAAAAGCTAAACAAACATCCATTAACTGTTGGACACTTCAGCAGATACAGAGAATTTCCTTCCTTTTAGTTCATTAATTTAATCTGCTGAATCATCTACTCTATGTATCCAATATTGAGAAACAAACTGGCAACCAAGAACCACACTAAAGCTTGGGGTGTTATTTTTATTTCCAGTATATTAATAATTAAAATACTGAAGGTCATTATAAACACACACAGTTGATTCAGTAACTGAAGAACATTTTTTTCAAATAAACTTGATGACTCTGAAGGGATTTTTTGCTGTGGTTGTTGTTATAAAGACAATACTTAAAATTTAACAAGATGTAGAAAGTGAGGGTTTTGTAAACCTTCAATCTAATTCTTCTTTCCATCAAAATGCAGCTGGACATAATAATGAATAAAACAAATCATAAGGAACAACTCATCATTTTCATAATCAAAATACACAAAGAACTGTAATCAATGCACAGAGGCTATACAATGCCATCATAATGATCACCAATTATTAGAAATAGAAAGCATTCTCCTAGCTAGAGCAAATTATACTGAACAACAGTAATATATTTTTCTGAAAACCGAAAAATAGAAATGTAAAACCAGACTAAAACTGATTGCCTAAATGAGAATGCTCAACTTTGATGATTCAATAAATTATCTTTTCACTATCAATTAGACATAGAAACAAAGGACTAGAAACAACTTCCTAAATCCGGAGCCCACTTTGCAGCTATCACTGACAAAATACATAACCACTTCAAAAGAGAGTACAGTCAAATCTTACAGCAGCTATTTTTCCTCACAATTCCTACTGGAAAAATAATCCAGGAACTTAACTTTTCCTGATGGTTTCAAGCCTTCTTACAGTTTAATATATAAATATTTATATTGTCAATCCAATCCACTTGCTCATTCCCTTCCTTGCTCACCTGGATATTTTTATTCAGACTTTTTCAGAATCACACAGTTTAACTCCTAACCTGTGAGTCCTTCTCTGAGTCAGCTCCAGTTTGACTTTACTTTTCTTGACCTGTGGAGCATGAAAAGGGTGTGCAGTACCCCATTTAATGCCTCAGCAGCTCCTCTGTGGCCAAGTGCTCTTCATGTAAGACCAGACCTGTGCCCAGAAGTTTTTCAGTTGCTTCATGTTGGCAGTTTAGAGATCTCACCATCACCCAACTCCACCCTCCAGAATTTTCAAATTAGATGTTCCTCCTATGAGAAAAAGATACTCTGACTGAGCACAACTCCACATACATCAACTTCCAATTTTTACTTTTACATCCAATTTTTTTAACTTATTACTTCAATTCCCATGGTTCTTAAACTCTTCTTGCATAATCTTCCTGTGTACTAATTAAACCTCTCAATATTCATCAACAGTTTCATCATCCTAATTTCAAAATTTGCCTAAACAGATAAGATCTACTTCCCGTCTAGATCATCAGTTTTCCTATCAAATCAACCAGGTTAGCATGACACCACTTGGAAAGCTCATTTTGCACTTTAACATTTCTCTCTGGTTTCCACCATCCCTTTAAATGTCTTCTGAAGTTTCACCAACAGTTCTCTATACTTTAGAAGTCGACACAATGTTTTTCACATTTTTAAAAGATCAGCATTGCTGATGTACCTGCTATACTCAGGAGGTATCTATTTTCTAATGATATCACTCCTACAAACAAGACTGCCTCAGAAATCTGAAGGTGTCAATTTCTGAGTAGGCCTTTCTAGAATCCTGCAATGCCGATCTCTGAACTGACTTTACTGAAATATGCAATCAGTATTTACCACAGTCTTGGTAATTCCTAATTCCAAATTATCCTTGTCCCTTACAATTTGGGTTTTTTTTTAATCTTTCTGGGTTAAAAATCACTGTCCTTATGGAAAGCAAGTTCTTAGACTTTTTTCTAAGAAGCATTGAATAAATACCTGTGCTATTTCCTCTGAGACTGTAGCTACTATTCCTTGGAGCTGATTTTGAAACCATACATTTTAGCCAATCAGTCTCAGATCATTCTCAGATCTTTTCTTCTTCATACCAAATGGTTACAACTTTTTCCTCATTTTTCAATCTGCATGTTTCTATTATCTCTCTTAAAGCACACAAAGTCCAAGCCTGTTCATGTTTTAACAATTCTCAGCTAAGGTTCACCTTTTGATTGGTAACATGACATTCTTTCCTCAGTTCTTCCTGCTGTTTCCTGCAGGCGCTCTGCTTATTCCTAGCAGCTTTTCGAGGTAAGTGTCCATGCAATCAGATCACACCCTTGAACTTTTCTGATGTCTGAAAGACTCCAATAGTATTAACATTTTTCATTAAAACAGATTCTCTATTATTCAAGGCAGAGAAACACCATTTAGACAAATTTTTAAACTACTTCCTTCTGAAATCCAAAACTTTATTCCCAATTCATGAGTTTTAAATAAACCTCTATGTAGGAGTTTCTTCTTTTGCTGTATATGCATGTAAATTTGCATGACTAAACAAAGGCTAGATCTAACATTTCTTTCATGTATGTACAGTGTTAGCGCACCCGTTTCTTCTGCTTCTCTGAAATTCTGAGTTGTTACAGTTGGTAATTCCTATTTCAATGTGGCCAGTCTAAGTTTATGCTATAAATCTTGAGGTCAAAAGATCTTGCTGTACATATTAAAGGCTATACACACCACTAAACAAAAATCATGCACCTCCAATCATCTGAATAGCCAAGTTCCTTTTTAGGAAGAAATTAAGGTAGATCTATACAACAGATTTACGAATATTTTAAATAATGTATGGACAGAATACTTTGCTAAACAACTTGTTTTGAAAGAATGAGACTCTCTTTCTACAGCAACACCCAAAGTTTATTGGGATCTTCCACGTGGGCAATATCCTACACTGAGTATGTGTCTGCAGTCAATTCCTTGTATGGACATTTCTGAAATACACATTACTTTTAGACATGCATGAGTTAATCACATTTTTGCCCATGAGAAATTTTTCTCTTCCAGATTAGGCCTTTTCCTTGCTGCCTTTGAAAAGAACAGAAAGTATTTCAAATGTATTTTATGGTTTCTTTGTGGGTGAAGAAAACATTGCAAAGATAATTATTGCAGGCAGGTTATCAGGTATAACAAAGGAGCCACTGAAGGTGAAATAGCTGAGGAATCAGAGTATGAGAGAAAGGAAGTGTGGTATTCCACTATCAATTGCCACAATTAAGCAAACACAGCTATCAGTTAAGAATGAAGATTTTAAAACCTTGAACAGAAATTTATTTCTGTGAAGACAGCTTCTCCTTTAACCTGGCAGCTTCCCAGCTACTGTGTAAACCTAAGTCTCATTCTGCATTCTTCAGCAGTTAGCTGGTATTTTTAGAGTCACACTGGTCAAAGTCTGTTCCGGGACACAGCATAAATCTGGGTTTAACTTTCACTGAGCAGCTAAACTCTTCATTGCTTTGAAAAGCAGAAAGTTAAGGTATCACATATAACAGAGATTTACAATAATATATGCTGAATATGGAGGTATAGCACCTAGCTCACAGAGTCAAAGTTGAGAAGCACTCGGTTTTCATGATGTACTTTCCAGTGCTCCAGATTCCAGAAAGACTGACTAGCTGATGCTCAGCACTGAATTGGATTCCATGTGTAAGCAGTGGACTCATCAAACCTTTCCAGAGCAGCACCACTCTGATACCTACTAGAGTCACCACCATCTTCTAGTCCTACTGGGCTAGGGAGCTCTGCCATGGCATGCAGAAAGAGTGGTACTGGAATCATGTTAAATACCTACAGAAATTCATAGGTCTTGTCGAGCTGGCTCCTCTATGCTGTCGCTCCACAGGCTGAATTATGGGAACACGGCGCTGGCGCAAAGTTTTCAAAGTTTATCCAGCAACATTTCTGATGCAGCATGGATACAGCACTTAATCTAAGAAAAGCAACTGCACTGTTATCCCCGAGAGCTACATGTTCACAAAACTGGGATTTTATATCTGCACTTACCTAATCTGCTCCCTAATAGTCAACTTCTGACTTCATGGCATAATTTGAAGTGGGGTTTGTATTTACAGTGTAAATTCTGCAGACTACAATTAATTGAATTAGCTAGTAATTGCACACTGAAAAACAAAAACTTGCTTCCTGGTAAGAACACATTACTTCCAAATGATAGCTTGGTCTCCAAATGCTGACAAATGTCAAACAATTATTAAAGCTTTGATTTTGTTGGGTTTTTTTTGTTGTTGTTGTTGTTTTTTTTTTTACTGCAGCCTAAGCACCTATATTAAAATGTTTGGGGTTTTTTTCTAACCATGAAGACTTTTAAAAAATGTAGATACCCAGGTAATCCAGCTAACCTTTGAATTAATAATAATAATAATAATAATAATAATAATAATAAACTAACCTTTACTAATTATTTCTTTCAGGACTCCAGAACAGGCATTGTACACCAAAAGACCTGAGATAAAAAGGTACATAATATAACAATACCCACATTGCCATACATTTAATTGGTTCACAACTGAGTACCTACTGTTACACAAAACATTTCTATATAGATTTATGCTTATTATATAATATAAAAATTGATTTAGCTATAGAAATTCATTTCAAATTCAAGTATCAGTGTCAGTCATCTTGCAATGACCTGACAGTCAGAAATAAGCATTAATTCATGAAATTCAGAAGTGTGTTTACAACACTGCTTCATGGCTGATGGTAAGAGCATAGGAAAGGAGGCTGAAGGTAGCCTTCTTCAAACAGGTGACTAGCACTGTTCAGGGAATGAGACACTTAAATTATTATTCTTATTTAGACTCAGCAGACTGAGAAGAAAATATTCTAGAGGATGTTAGATTATTAAAAAAAAATGACAGAACTGCTACTACTGCTCTTGTGAGCAAAATACGAGACACTTTCTTCCTAAAGAGCAAACGCATCGTTTGGGTAAAGCTAGTTTCAAGTTGTGCAAAATAAATGGCATGTAAGAACCAATGCTGTTAGTCATTCATGTGAGAACAATATACATGGCAAACAGCTACTCCTCAACTGAACACCAGCAACAGTGAAAGTCAAGTCCTAAAAACACCAGCAGTGGCATCATTTATCATTGGGGCATATGCAACACTAAATAAGGAAGCCTAACCATACAGCACTTTGCATTAGGGTTTCAAAACTCAAGTTCAGAACATTTCATGACCTAATGGGAAGTATATACAATCTGCAAAGCAACAATAAATAATATGGAAAGCTAATTAAGAGATTTACTACTACAAAAAATTAAAACTCCCCATCACAACCATCTTCACTAACCTAAAACAAACTGTTTAGGTTAATCCCCTATTTACAAATTTTTTTTGTGCAGAAAACTGTTATAGCTTGAGTGCAGGCACTCACACCTTCTGGGTGTTTTTTCTCCCTGGCAGAGAAAACTAATCTAACAGGGTGAGCAGTTTGGCAGGAATCAACAGCAGCAGCTAGGAAGTGCATATACCAAAGGAGGAGAAGTGAAATGAACACACCCAGGACAGATTCGGTATTACAGGGACACAGCAGGCTGAGGGCACTCCTCAACACAAGCACACTTGGCCTGCCTGTGCTTCCTTCCAAGACAGACTTCTAGGAGCTACAGGCCTTCCTCTGTCCTACTAAGGAGTCCTTGTTGGAGCAAAGTTATCACCAGACAGTCCCAGGGGGCCATGAAACAGAACAGCTCTGCTCCTAATCCCAGACTCACACAGCTGGGAGAGTAGAGAAGAGTTCCCAAGAGCTCACGTTTTTCAGTTTCAGCTGTAGATGAGGGCTTCCATCGACACCATCTCAGCTTCAGAAAGGTAAGAACCAGAGAGTCCAACACGCCATTCCAAAGAACTGCTATTACATACTGGGACATGATAATCTGTGCACTATCCATACCGGAGCAATCTCTGATCACTTTCAGTACTATTTCTACACCTCAGTATTTAATCTCCAATTCAAAACTAGTTGTATGGCAGGGATGAGCTTCAGAGTCAAATCAGATGGTAAAAAAATAAAGCATAACTGAAAGACTATCTAGTTTTGGGGAAGTGAATATTAATTCAGAATTGTTATTCAGAATTTGATTTTTAAGCACAAACACTCATTTTCCTTCACTCTGATCTCCAATGGTCTTCATTTTCCAATTACCCAAACCTTAAAAATGGTGACACAAATGAAAAGGTCATCTCAGGCTGATGAGTTGTTATGCTGTATTCTAATGATGAGATGTAAATAATATTTTACTTGCCTGAAAGTGCCTTAAGCCATTGTTTAAGCACTATAAAAGGAGGCAGCACTGAAAGACTAATATAAACATCCATTTAAATACTAACACTAAAGCAAGATGATGATCATGGACAGTTAAATACTTGAGCACAATTTTCCAGTTATGTATAATACAGGGTCATTTTTTTCATCAATAATAGATACATATTAAAAAATGCTAGTTGATATTTAAACTCTACTATTTTAACAACTTCCCAGGAACATACGTGAAATCCATGAAGAGCTACTACCTATTTTGTCAAGTGCTACTCTGTTCTCTACTGAAGTAACTGTCAATTGATTTAAACAGGAATTTTCATTTTTCGCTGCAGGTTAAAAAAAGTATTATCTTCTTCAGATGAAGATAATTAATCAACTGGTAAAGCCCCATTTAAAATGTATTGCAGATATTCACTTATACTGAAGCACTGAGGTGCATATACTCTACTTCCAATACGTTTTGCATTGTTACAGCTACTGCTTTCAAGTCTAGACTTAACTGAAACTTGAGAATTACTGCATCAGTTATTTTTATTTTTTTTTCATAATGATACAGAGTAGTAGCACAAAACCCATTTTAAAAATAACTGGTTTTCCACTGTGAATTTTTGCAATACAGCAGTCTAGACTTGGTGAACACTGACTTTTTTGTAAGATTCTAAGATACACTTCACTGATCTACCCTCCCTACATTTTAAAATAAGTTTTAAGAACTCCATTCACCCACCACCATGGGAAAGAAAACAACAAAACACAGGAACCATGAATTTCAGAAACCAAATTTCAGTATTTGCCACTGTTTTACTATGTACAGATGTTGGCAAGTAACTTCAGTTTGGCCATATGTAACACACGAATAGTTGCTTACGTCCAAAGAATAAGAATTAATGGTCAGGTAGCAATTTAAAACAGGTATAATCATACAATTTCTAAGTTGCTTTTTTCCATGAAACCGGGAGGTTGTCTTCAAAGCTAATGCCTTGCTACAGCACTATTCAAGTTCAACAGAGAAAATACCTTCCTATTTTTTCCTTCCTGCAGTTTAACACCTGAAAGAAGATCAGTTAATTTGTTTTATAAAGCATTATTTATTAAAGGCATTTAATACACCATTCTCATTTACAGTCATGTTAAAACATGTAACTAAAAGGACTCTGAGTTCAGGACAACTGGATCAAATTTAGCCAGGATCTTTTATGTCATCATATTATATTCCAATGAAAGTTATTTTGGGAAGCGAGAGGGACAAAGCTGGAGCTGTTTTGGCCATACAATTATGGGAATACTGCATTATTCAGGGATCAGGAAATAGAAAGCGTCACAAAAATTACTTCCTTACCTACATTTGCTAGAAATAAAGGAAAGATCTTCTTGATCTCTGGCATAAATGCTTATGATGCCAAAATATTGGATGGTTTGAATCCAGGATATTAAAATAGTTCTACCTTTTGAAGTAAAAATTTTGGTGTTTTTAAAATATTGATATCTCTTACAAGTCCAGAGATCAACAATATTGTTTGTTTTACTCCACTCCTAATTCCACTAGCCTAAAACCAGACGTATATACTTCTTACGCTGAACTGGGTTATGCAGTTGTTTTGCATCTTTTGTAATTCCTTTCTCTCACTCATGTTGGCAAATCTTCAGGAGTTATTTTGGGAAGTAAAAGGCACTGGGAACCTTTAACAGCCAAACTTATCACAGTATTTTTCATATGTCCTTAAAACTAACGTTTGTCTTTAACATTTGGAAATGGAATGGCAAAAAGTTTGTACTATAAAATGTGTAAGCGAAAGTTGCAATATATGAGGCATAAATATTACAGTACCACCAGAGTTAAAACTAAAATCAAAGCATTCGGTGAGAGCAGTGTTGAGTTTGAATCATAGAGAAGTCATTTACACCCTCCTTGTATACAAAATAATGTATCAGAAAAAAAAATACTAAACAGGAAACCCACTCTCATACAAGCTACCTTACATAACAGCAGACGCTGCTGATTTTATCCAGGTAAGGTAAGGAGGAAAACAGGTTGCTTTTTTCTTTAAAAGATGTGTCCACAGGCAAGTAGCAAGTTTTATTTCACATGTCCAAGGGTTTGGCTTTTTTGGATTGTTACTGGAACATCCTTTGTCATAAACCACACAGCTTCAGATTCTGTTGACATTACTTTTATGCACTCAGAGATCTAACAGATATATTCCCTCTAAGAAAACCATGTGTTGTTACATTCAACCAGACACTTTTTCCACTGCCAGCTCTCCAAAACATGAACACACACTATAAAAAGTATCTACTAGTAAGGAATAAACACATTTCAAGAAAGAGAAAAGGTGCAGACTTGCACACTGCAGATTTATCCTATGATACCAGGTCTTTCCCCTCTTCTTCCCTCTTTTTTTAGCACCGTAAAAATATATATGTAACATTCACGATTTCTCACCCATTCAGCAACAGTACTAACCAAATACTGCTACTGGCATTGACAGCTTCCTAACAACTAAAAATACTCAAATTTGCTTAAAAGAAAATATTGTATTATTGAAAGTTTCAGTCCTAAAAACACAGGGGTTTTGCTACAGAACAAAAACCTTTACAGAAAGAAAGAAGGGGTAGAAAACATGATGATGGGAGAAAAAACAGACCATGCTGCTTTCATTCATGTAGTAGTGATGCCAGTGTCTGCAGTGGTAGTTGCTCTGACCTGTAGAGGCTCAAAGCTGGAGTGTTTACACAGAAATCTCCTTCATAAGAACCTCTAGCAAATCACTAGAATACCCACACAAAAAGTCTTAGTGGGATAGTCAGTTCTAGGCATCTATACTGAAAAAGACTGAAAGGAGATGGGGAAGGGACAGGTGTCTTAAGAGAATAACATCTATCCATCAGAATCAAAAGCAGTTTCCAGAACAAGCATATTTGTGAAACAATCCAAATCAGACTGCAGAGCCAAAGACAAACACATCTCCCGCACTGGTGAGGAAAACAACAGGATTAAACCTAGAGCCTAAGCTCATATTTTACAGCAGTGGGAAATGGCTTGAAAAAACTGACAAAAAATCTTAATCAAGCCACTTCCCCAAGACTTGCATACTGATAACAACTATAATAGCTGGAGTAGCATTGTTTAACAAGCCACAGTAAAATGGTCCATGTCTGAAAATGGAACATTTAAATTTTTTTTTCAAGTCCTCCATTATTACTGCAGTAGTTCTCCAGCTCAGCAATCAATTTTCTATATACTATTATCACCCTACAGACTACAAACATGTTTTTTGTCCAGACATCATTTACTAAGATGCTGAGAACAAGCAGAGAAACAAAGACAAAATACTGCCCCATGACATGGAACTATATTCCAAATTGTGCAAAAACACCTCTAGTTGGGGGGGGGGGGGGGGGGGGCGGGGGGGGAGGGGCAGACGAAGGGGAGGTTTGGTAATCTTTTTTCATTTGCGAGACTGAAGAAATAGAGTATCTTATTACTCTCGCCCGCTAGAAAATGGTGCCTGTATTTCAGTAAAATAAAGCTGTTGACGTGTGCAATTGTGGTCATTATTAGGGCGATCACGTTGTTTTCATTCATTCATTCAGGATTTGCTAAAGGATGTCAGCTTCTGCAGCAGCAGCTGGCTTGACCTGGAGGAGGGGGAACGAATTCTTTGCAGTGCATACAGATTACAGGGTGCATTTCTCGACGGACCGTTTATGATTTTATACACTGCACTCATTAAACCAAATCAAGCACTGTGACACAGTTCACCAGGAGGCAAGCTCAAACAAGTTTAATGACAAAAAAGTCATTCAGTACTAATTTATAGTCTGATTTATTAAGGCTAAAATAGCCCATAGATGAAGAAGACTGAAACCACTTTCTAAAATTAAAATTTCCCCTCCAACAAAAAAATCATACACATTAATTAAGTACTTCACAGCTTTGCAGTATTTTTCTGGCGTGCAGGTAACTGCCCATATTCCTCCCTCTTCAATACACCTTAAGCGTAGGCTTTATACACTGCACCACTACAATGTTTTCCTCCGGGTTCCCATAATTAAATAATTTACTGCTCACCGTCAGCACTATCACTATTCATACACAGATATTTTGGTTTTCCTTAGTTTCCCATTAGCATTTTCCAAAGGTTTAAGATGTAAAAGGGAAATCGACATTTAATGCTCCATACAGCCAGAAAAAATATGATCTTTAAAATTTTAAATAGAGCTTGAATGAATCAAAACCACAGAAGCTCAGTTCCATTTTCAAGCACGCAAAGCTCTCTGCAGAAATAGACTCTTTTTGAAAAATACATTACAAAGTATCTCTTGTCAGATTATAGCACAATCAATCAGGTCATCAACATAAGCAGATGCATAGGGCAAATTAACTCCATTTGTAACTGACAGTGACATTTTGCTCATTTGTAAAATGCTGCCCCAACCCAGGACAATTCTGATGACAGATCTGCCCAAATTGAAAATACTACAGATAGCAAGGGTTTACTACACATAAAAACTGAAGAGGAAAGAAGATAAGATTCCACTGCTACAACACATGCTGGCAGCCAACACAGACCACAATTTGACACAGAAATCACACACACTAAAGACTTACGGAAGGGACAGAAAACACAAGTGGTATCGAACCACAGAAAGCATTCTCAGAAAGAGATGATGTGCAATAGCTGATAGCTACAGCAGGACAACATCAAAAGTGCATTTAGTCCAATTCATTCAACTGCTCAAGTGATGGGGGAAGGCAGAAGGGAGTGGGGGAGGTAAGATGGCCACTGCCACTTTAATACATTCAATAATTTAAGAGACAACCTGACGCAGGTTAAGTCAGACTTGCTGGGAATCAATTTTACATTTTAAACTTTACAGGCCTATTTCGGCTACATGGGGGTTGGTTTGCAGTGGTTTGTTTGGTTGAGTTTTTTACAGTCTCAAGGATTCAGTTCTAAATATCACAAGGAGACACTAAACACCTCAAAATGGGAATTTCCTTGTTTTGGAGCCTGTGCTTGGAAACATCACATCTTTTAACCTATGATCTTACAAAAATCCAAGTCTTTTAAGAAAACGAGCTCTGCAGAAAGGAAGAGCTTTTGAAGCTTGGTTTTAACACACACTTCAGAACTGGGTTGTGACACCCCAGATATAAATCTAACTCATTATCACCCCTACTATATAGTTACAGCTGGGGACAGGGAAGCGGGTTAATTTTAGGCTCGTTTCCCTATTACACATCTCCGCAGCCAGAGCCCGAGGCCAAGGGTAGAAGCGGCAGGAGCACCGCACCGCCGTCGGAGCCCCCACAGCGGCTGCCCCGGGCACGGGAGCCGCCGCCGGCCCCCGGGCTCGCCCCCGCGCCGCTCCTCCCAAGGCCGGCGGGGGGGGCTCCTAGGCAGGATTCTCACCTTGCCCGAGAAGAAGGATGACAATTCAGGGCTCTCCTCCCCCCATCGCGGGGCAGGGCCGCGGGACGAAGCGCTTTTCCTCCCGCTCCCTGGCAAAGCAAACCCGGGCACGGCACCTGCCCCGGGGGTGGAGGATTTAGGGCTCGCCTTCGCCCCCCGACCCGCTCCCTAAGGCTCCGGCTGGGCTCCTCCCGTCGGGCCGAGGGCTCCCCGGTGTCCCACCCGCGCTGGCCCGGGGGGAAGGCAGGGCGCAGCCCAGCGGCGGAAAGCAGAGCCCAGGGCGCCCGGAGCCTGGGCGGCCCCAGCCCGGCCAGCACCCCGCGGGGCAGGGAAGCGAGACCGGCTTTCTCCCGGTGCTTTACCTCTGTACACCGGGGAGCTGGGGCTCCGTCTCTCAGGTGAGCTGCTCCTCCTGCTGCCGCCGCTCTCCGGCGACCGCCGCTGCCTGCCCTTCACCCTGCCCGGCTCCGCTCCGCCGCCCGCCGCCAGCGGCGGCGTCGCGCTGGACGGCGGTGGGGGGCTGCCTCCGCCGCGACCCCCGCCGCCCCCCGGCCCCGTGTTGCTGCCCACCGAGGCGGATGGGGACCGGGTCGGGCTGTGCTGGTTGCCCCGCAGGAGCTGGTACGGGACGGTCGCTCGGATAGGCTGGAGCAGCCGGCTGGTCCCCGCCGAGCCTCCCCCGGCGCCGTTACCGGGGCCCCCGGCCGTGCCGGCGGTGGGGGACCCGGCGGCGCCGCGCCTCATCCTCTGCGGCGGGGGCTGGTGGTGGGACGGGGGGGTTTGCGAGGAGCTGGACGAGGACATAGCGGGGATGCTCAAGACGCCCCCGGGTCACTCGCTCCGGTGGCTGCGGGGGACCCGAACTCGGCCCCCAGCGCCCCGCATGCACCGGCCGCGGGGAGAGGAGGAGGAGGGGAGGGAAGGAGGGAGGGGGCGGGGCGGGACAAGCACTGCACGGCCCCGGGGAGTCTCCGCGCCGCCAGCCCAGCTGCCCCCGGCGCTTCCTATCGGCGACGGCGGCTGCTGCTTCCACGCCAGGCTCTGGCCATCGCTGCTCGCCCCAGCGTCGAGAGCACCGGGGGCGCTGCCGAGCCCAACGGCCGCTCACATCGTAGAGCGCTGCCGGCTCAGGGCGGTCGGCGGCTGAGCACGACGAGGGGGCACGCAGCCGGAGCGTGAAGGATGGGGAGGGGGGGAGGCGCTCGCAGCTAGCTCTTGCTCCTGCCCCCGCCGGCGCCCGGGAGCCGCCACCAGCACCATCCGCTCCCCACGCCGCCCGCCCTCCGAATGGCACCGCGCAGCCCCAGCGCCCGGCCGCGACGGGCAGCGGTGGTGGGCGCGCCAGCCCATTGGGCGCCAGCGCGGCACGAGCGCGGGCCCCATTGGCCAGGGGCCCTGTCGCTCGTGACTGTCAGCCAATGGGAGCGGGCGGCGCGGCGGAGGTGTGGCGGCGGCGGAGAGGCGGGCCGGGGGAAGTGGGATGTGGCGGCGGCAGGGGCGGGCCCCGCTCCGCTGGGACGCGGTGCCCGTCGGGGGCACGCTGGGAGAGCGGCGCTGGGGTGCGCTGCGTGAGGTGCCAAGATGAGTTCAAAGTGAACTTACGGGGTGCTGACTTAACACTGACTTAAAGGGAGGCAGTGCGCTGGACCAAATCTTGCGCTGGCCCTATTCCCAGGGGACTGTCTGCCTCTTCACGCTTACTCCACTCCCATGCAGGGAAGGCTCAGAAACAGCCAGAATTTCTCACAACGAAATCTGTTGACGTGCATCAAACCTTGACAGTATTTCTACTTCCGTTAAAAAATCAAGATGTTCTTCAAAATCTAAATAAGTCTGGTTTCGTCATTTCCTATAAGTGTATATAGAATATTTCTCTGTTTTTCCTAATGTGCGTCCAAAAACACTTCTTGGAGAATGTCAAGAGCAAAAGAAAAAGTTTTACAGTGATATTTTTAGCAAGTCCTTTTGTTCTAGGAAAAAGAGCTGCCATGAGATGAATTCATAACCTGAAACAATGAGAAACAAAATGAAGGTTAGGATGCGTAGCTTAATAGCTAAGAAAATAAATAGCTGTGAGGTCAGAAAGATAAGTTGAGCTGAGTCCATAAGGAAAACAGTGCTTATTTTGGATCTGATGCAAATAGGATGCTAATGGAAGAGAAGGGAAAATGCAGGGAGGCCTGCTATGTGGAGGAAGTCAGCTCAGTGATGGCCTCTCAGATTCAAACATTAGGAGAGCCAAAAGGGCATGGAATATACATAGAAATAGAATGTTTAACAAGATACACTCTCTTATTTTAGACACCACCTACCAATCAGGAATTAATTAAAAGTGCCACAGAATTAACTATAGCCCTTGTACCATTTTCTGATTATATAACAAACTCTAATTTTTGTTTTGCACGCTTCAGATTACTGCACTTATATACTTCCAAAGCTGTCCATAGCTATCCTTATCCCTCGGTAGCACAGGAATCAGTCAATAGTCCCAATGAGAAACCATATTCTTGGAAAATGCTTCTATTCATGGGCTGCTAGCAGGACTTTGTTTGCACTAGCACCATGTGACGCAGTCACCGTGGTTGTGTTACAGAAGGGGTTGGAATAATACACCGCACATCCACGTGAACGTGCTCAGTCAACAAAGCCACTCGTATAAATTAATTTGAAAAAAAATCAGCAGCCATGTATTTTTCCACTAGTCTGGTCTTTTTGTTTTCTGCTAGCATGAGCCAAATATGTTAGTAAATCTGGGCTGTAGACTTTTTTTCCCCAAGGATTTTGCACTGTGTTTAATCACAGCTATGAAGTCCGTCTAGTTTATTTTTTTTCTGCTTCATTGCACTGGGCTTAAAATGAGTGGAAAGCATTCACCTGTAGTAGTCATCTGCCAAACAGTAATATCAGCAGAGTTTTAAACAATAAGCACGTTTTCCTATATCTGTACCTTTGTCAGATAACATTGCTGATACAGTGGTGTCTTACAGACCAAAAATCATTTGGTGTCAGCTGAGAAAGAAAGTACACCTTTGACTAACAATAGCTGATACATTCCAGCTATTGCCAACACTGAGGGTTATGTCAGACTAAAATAAGGATGAACTAGTATAACTCTTGAGTTTGTCTGTTTAAATACTATTTTACGATGGCTAAATTTTAGAATTTCCATGTTCTTGCACATCGAACAAGCAAGGTATTTGGATAGGAAGAATGGATGCGTAAAGACAAGGTAAATGTCTGACAAAGAAGATCTCAGCCCCAAAACAAGAACACCCAGACATCCCCCAAACCACAGCCAAACTGTTACCAGGCACCACAGCTGTACGGGGGAGATATTGCTCTCCAAAAGTTATTTTCATCCTAATTCCTTCTAAACTAGAGTTAGCATACATGTTCCAGCACCATGCCATGTGCCTAGGGAAAAATGATTTCAGAAAAGATGATGAGAGTATTCTTCTAGAAGACAGTATTTTCAAGTGGGATACCAACTGTTGAATTTTTCACTGTTTTTCATCTATGTTCTAGATTAGCGCCCTCAGGGAATAACACTACTAAATAATACCAAGAAGATATTAAAGGGAAAGTGAAGTAAAAACTGAGCTCCTATCAGAATCTTCATATTTTTCAAAAACCTCTGTTTGCCTTAAATACCCTTTTCAACTTTTCAAAAGCCACGTTAAAGGCATTTCTCACTTCTCTTTACCACTTTAAGGAATTACTTTGTCAGCTGGCATGTGCTTAAGGGGGTTTATACTGGAGGTAACAGGTATTTCTGAATCTTAAACCCTTCTGGGAGACAAGGACATCCTCAACATAGCTCCTGGGAGAGGCATCCTGAGAGCAGTGGAAATTGTACATCACAGCAAGAGCACAACAGCAAGGAAGTGAACTTTAGGAGGGAGCAGTGACAGGCAAGACTGAAGCAAAATTACATCTCTCCTACTATTATCAGTTCATAATGGGTTCATCTCTTGAGGTCAGAAACAGATTTACATGAGTGCCGTGAGCCATGGAAACTGAGAAGTTTTAAACAGTCATTAGACACTATGCAATCCTAATCCTTCTTTGGTTCCTACTTGAAGGTTTTAGAGAGGGCAGACTCTTCAAATCTGGACATAACTTTTGTTTCTATGCACTTACCAGGGCATAAGGCCATCAATACTCTGCTCCCAGTGTATCTACCCACTTGTTTCATTATTTTTATGTCTCCCTTAACTCCCTCTATGTTTTCTTTAGTCTCTTTTCCCCATTCCACTTGTAATCAAGTCCTTTGTGACTGTGTCTGAGGTATTCACACAGCATCTAACACAAAACAGTAATGAGAAAGGGTGCATTTACCTTCATGTATGTTCAAGTCCATTCCTTGTATTTCTCTTATTTGTAATTAATATACAGTTGGGGATATTACATTTGGGAAGAGAGAAATAACAAGAAGAATTACTTACATCACAGTAATATTCTGAAAGAGATGATGACCAGAAAGCATTATTTGTGGCCTCATTACCTAAACTGCCCACTTTCAAATGACAAAACTGAGGCTAAAACAGGCTTGCCTCTGTGGACTTGGAGCATCCCTAGGCAGGGATGGGAACAGCACCTATAGTAAGGGCCCCCATGTGAAATGCAACTGCTATCTGGAGCTGAGCAGCTCTGCTGAAGCAGCAGTGGCCCCTTTTTCCTGGAAAATATCTGTCTCAAGCTGTGGAGATGTTGGTTTTGTTTTTGGCCTGTTTTGCCTTCAAACAAAGTTCTAGCTAGAATAAGACAGTAATGGGGAAAAATATATATGGAATTATTTTTACTACAAGCATTTTTGACAGACAGACAGACACTGCCTTCATCAACCACAGTCCATCTTCTCAGTGCTCCCAAATGTTCAGTGATACAGATATGATCTCCTCAGATGAGCCAAGCACTCTCTATCCCCAAGCCTCTTGGGCATTACCTTGCATTTGAGCCCTTGAATTCTCCAGAGCTGCTGATACAACATCATTATCCCCACTGCTGGCTTTGTTGTAGCCAGGGATGAGACTTCCAACACATGATCACTTTCAAATCTCTACACGCTCAAGTCGTCTTCCAACAACAAAAGGAAACTCACTCCTGAGGACTTACCTTAACACTGCTGATCATCCAATTTAGGGTCAAGCATGTGGTCAAGTGTTAGGCTTCTTTTTCTCATGTCTTTTTTTCCTGGATATGGGGAAAATGCCTTAAGTAAAGGGCTGTTAGACCTATGGTCCAACTGTATTTATACTAGGTCAAAATTACTCTTTATGAATACTTACAAACTTCAGAAAATTTCAGAATCAAGTTTACAGTCTAATTTCAGCCAGAAGGTATTATAGTACTTTCTTTTTAGTCAAATGCTATTATAAACATTATTTCATTCAGTGCAGAGGATTGTCACTAGGAGTGCATAATGAACAAGCCAGGCAACTACAGAGTAAGAGCCAGCTGTAAGATTTTCCCTTAAGAAAATTAAATACCATTTTGGATAATTGTCTTTTTTTTTTTTTTCCTATCTGTCAGAAGTCTTTTTGTGATACTGAATAACTCACTTAAACCAGAACCTGCCCATTAACATTACCTTTGTTATAACAAAGTCTTATCTCATCTGGAATCAGACCTACTTCTACATTCTCTTCTTCAGGAAAATAGGCCAACCACTTTGGACTTTTGAATTATGTATTCCTTAGGCATCTGCTTTAACATAAAGGCAAACATTCAACCCACAGCTAAAATCACCAAACCTTCCTTCCAGCTCTGCATTTAGTCTGTTTTTCTTTCTATTCATTGGTACAGGTAACTCCATTCAACGCTTTCCTTTAGCTAGCAAGTTAACCATGTCAGACCAAATCCCAGACTCAGCTGCCTGCTGAGTTTTCTGCAGGCAGCAATCCTACCCTATCCTGAGTTTGACTACTTGACTCAACCACCACCTCCATCTCCCTTCCCCAGTTCATCATCTGGAAAAAGGTTTGATTTGCACAGCTGGGGCTAAGCCCAGGTTCTTTCAAATGAGGAGCTGAGGGATCTTGCAGGTTTATTTTCCCTTTTCCATTTTTAGGCATTTGGTATGAGGACACTTTTGGATAAGTATGTGTTGTTGCTATTCTCCAAAGTGAAACTGATTTAAACAAAGGTAAAATGGCTGGTATTCTGATAACCTGCCATGTTAAATGTAGTGGACACTTCTAGCAGTTATTTACTATAATTTCTCTTGTAAGTCTCTTATCTAAAATATATTAATAATAATAGCAAAATAATGCAACACTTCATGTTTACATAACAAAAGTAATTATCCCTTAAAATAGCTTCATGCTACATCATAGAACCATCTGTGAGGAAAAAAATTGTTTTCAGAGTACTTAGGTAGTGTGTATTATGCACAGCAGTAGTATCTTTAATGGAAAAGCTAGAAACAGTAAGCAAATGCCAGTAGCAATTTCATTATAATGATACTGTTATATCTGTTACCATTCACACCAATATAATAAAAGAGAGCTCCATTTCATATGAGCAGTTACCTTGCTAAGGATATTAGGGAAGTACAAATGTAGTGTATTGTACTTTGATTTATATGATATTAAAAATTTTAAATGAGCAGCATCCCCCTAACAAGGTAGATTTGAAGCCATTATGATCCATTAAAACAGTAATAAGTGTCTGTGTAGTAGAGTCTCTCACATCTTTCTATTAAGATTTCTTGATTTGGTCTGTATCTGGTTTTGTGTTGTTTTTTTCTGGTCTGCATTAAGCATGAATGCCCCTACCACACCAGTGGTAGATTAGTGCTGGTGTTAATAAGGGTACATTTTGACAATACTGGTTTCAAAGGCAAATCTGAAAGTTGGGGAACTTCAACCTTCATTTCAGAGAGTCCTTTTCTGGGTTGCTTCTACCCCTCTAGTTATCCTACTTCACTGTTTCTGACAAATAAAGCCTTGTTCACCACGACCTTTCTTTGCAGGCACAACAAACAGGACTCATTTTTATTTGGAACTTATCATCAGTGTTCCTTTACCAGCCAAATGGGATGCTGTTGAGTGACAAGGTGGACTCCACAACTACTGCTGGGAGGTAAACATGCAATGAATTTTCAAAGCATGAGAATATTCTCTTTTTAAATAGATTTTGCAGCGCCTGTAAAAATAATAACAATAAAATGCATTCGAGAGACACATTTAAAGAATTTTACAGCATGCTACTCTATAAGCAAAGTATTCATAGTAAGAATGTTCCATTCTGTGCATACAACAGGTTGTGGAGCCAGAGCAGAGTCAAAATGCTGGAAATAGTTATCATTTCCAAGTAGGTAATATACTACCCTGTAGAAACAAATATTTATTTGTAAATGTGGTTTGTTGGTGTGACAGCTATAAAACAGGCTTTAGGAGTTTGCCTAATGCTAATTTACAATACAATATGCTAAATACAATACAAGTGCATTTACATAACAGTATGGAACAAACCTGTAAAAGCAAGGAAGTATGCAGTTAGCTTAAAAGTGTTCAGTTGAGGTGGCACAGTATTTAAGTGAAATATATGATGCATTTCTGTTTAAACTGCATGTTTCCTTGGATTTTGAAGTCCATGTCAACAGCTTTAATTGCATTTTAAAGCAAGTTTAGGGATGTGAATTTCGTTTGTCTCTTTTACATCCCAAAGTAAAGTATAATGCAAAACTTCAGCATCCTTAAAAGAGAAAAAAAAAAAAAAAAAGAAAGGGAGCTGCTAATAGGTCCTCAGCAGCTGGAATAATCTCCCACGGGGAGAGGTGGAAACCTTATTCCATGAGTCATTTAATACTGAATAAACAAAGCACTGGAGAATAAATTGTAAGGCATGAATTGTTTTTTAATTGTTCATTGACAGAGGGAGGGCTTTTTGACGTAATGGAGCTTTTCCTTTTTAAAAATTATTTAGTAAGAGAAAGTGTGGGCAATATTACAGATATAGTTTATTTCTCATTGTCACTTTGGCTCTTACTGACCTTGTAATAAAGGCACAAGTAACTTTAGCCCCTCCACACTATGAAGTATGCAAGATCAAGTCCTTAAGGGCTGCTGAAATTCAGGATCCTGTTAGGCAGGGGCCCTCATTTGATGTAGTTACATAGTAACTTAATTACAGTTCCATACAAGGTTTTGCACACCCAGCTATGATGGCTCCTGCTATTAAATGCTATGCTTTAGTGACAAAGCTCTGAGGAAGGCAGCTGAGTAAGCTGTGTGTGCTGGCATGGCGTGCTCTTGGTCTCCAGTGGAACCCAGCGGAATCTATCTAGGACTGATAGAAGGCAACAAACAACCCCCTTGCATCGCACAGAGCCTGTCTGTAATCACATATAATTATGGAATCACTACCAGTCAAAGCTGTTATAGTGTTGCCTGTAATCAAGAACAGCATTATTGCAACATTTATTACTCTCAAAAGTACTCTGAGATTTATGGGTCCTTGGAAAGAAAAGCATTGTTTGGCAAATCTATCTATAAGCATTATTTGACCATAAAGAGTTTTTTCTCTGATAGATCAGGGCAGTTCCAATTAAGCACAGCTACTGGATAATTTCTTCAGATTCTTTTTAGTCCTAAATGACAAAAAGCATGCATGTTACTTGAAGAAATTCAAACTTCTACTTGCCATCCAAGTAGATATAGACAGGCATTATTTCCCATTATTTCCCTGATGCTTGAGATACAATGTAACCATTGCTGGTGGAGATAGAACATTCCAATAAACAGTGGGAATCAGTGTCATCATGCAGAAACCAAACTCTTCAATGTAACTGCTCAGTTATTATACACCCATGATGAAAGGGCTCAAGGGGAAGACCTTCCCCTATAATACTGGGTTATGCCTTTGGCTCTACCAACAGGAACGTTAAACAGAAAATGTATCTGGAAAAATGATTATATGTAACATAACTTATAAGGAGTCTAGAAAAAGGGAGTAATAAGTGCACTTGATCATGCAAGGATAGAAGAAGCAGTATCTCTTAATTTTGGAAAGAAAAGCGATAAAGAAGAATTTTTTTGGTGACTTCTTAGCTCACAAAGAGACAGAAGAAAGTTGTATGTTCAGAAGTGGATGTGGGTGGGAAAGCAATGGGCGAAGAAAAGGTTTGTTACCTTGAAAATGTTCCCTCAAAAGGTTTGGAAACCATTAATAAAACCATCTCAAAGCTCCCCAAGGAAACCACGTTTTCTTCTCCAAGTTACATAGGTGATCTGCAGAGTTGATCTGGAGGACACAGGAGCTGATGCAGACAACTCCCCATACCAAGCCTCTGAGGTTAGGAGAGTCAGCTCCTCTGTTTGTGTGTATGGTGACAGTTCTGCCAAATACTTTTCAGATACAGCAGTTTTATCAGTGAGAAGGATCTGGGCTGCCCTGCAAAGATAATCCTCCCAGTGGTGTGTCAGCCTCAAAGAAGGGTGTGATTATCATTCCAAAGGAGTGTAATGTGAACCTGTGCCTCCCATTCAGCCAAGTGATGGCTAGATCAAGGAGGCTTCTGCTCTTTACTCACTCTTTTTTTGTTTCTTCTCTTTCTTTCCCTTTTTTTTTCTTCCAGCAAACAACTTATCTTCATATTAACTTCTTTTATTATGTACTATTAAGATGTCCAAAGAGTGAGCCGATGTCCTAAGGCACAGTGGCTCTTAGAAAAGGATCTCCTACTAGACCATCAGCAGAGTACTAGGTGGATGAGTTTTCTCATCTTGGGATGCTTGGAAATTTGCAGGTTCTGATTAGCATTTTACAAACACAGGGTTTCTCTGCAAACAGTCTGGTGGAGTCTTTCAGCTCTCCTAAGCCTGCTGTTTCAAGATTTTGCTAGCAGCTCTGGCCTGGGACACACAGAGCTCCAGGCCCGATGTAAGGGAAACTCACCCCTTTGATTGAACAGGTCTTAGAGATGGATGCTGTCTTTTCTGGCACTTCAAGAAAGAAGGTCTTCACATAGTGAAATCAGGTGTCTGATCTCCCAGGTCTCCTGAACTCATGAGTGTCTATTTGTTGTTGGTTTGGGTTTTGGTTTTTTTCCACAGGAAGGACAAGCAAATCAAACAGCAGATGGGAAAATGACCATCCTCTAACCATATTGAGTGGTGCTTATTCATGGGTCATAATCCAAAACCAAATTGTTTGTGTTTGTCTGGGTTCTTGTTCTGGTCTTGCAGCAATGATTGAGTTCAGCCTGGAATTTAATACACAAAAAAATACAGAAAAATAAGGCTGACAAAACTCAAGATTAAATGAATAAGTAATGCCTGACAACAGCAAGTGAGTTTGATCTTTAAAACCAGACAACTTTCTGTATTAAACTGCGTTTCCTCACTGCAGTCTGGTTAAAGGAAGGAGAAGAGGCAGCTGCAACCACCTCAGCTTCAGCAATGGAGCTCCCAGTAGTGAGTCTGTAAGAAAACACCTGGCTGGCCTTAACGAACATTATTTTCTAGAATGTTCCCAGAGCTCTGCTGGCAGGGAAATATACATGACTTGTAAGGGAGAACATAAAGAGGCAGTTCTCCAACAGCACATGGTTTGATTTATAAAAGCTTTCCTTACGGGCAGAATTAATTATATATCATAAAGATCTGTTATATATTCTGTTTATACAATTATAAAGCATTATGGTTAATTAGTTGTGGTACCAACTCCCAAAGCAGAATCTGGTTAGAGAATAAACAAAACGCTCAGTCAGCTGTGACGGTGGTTAACAACTCACACTTTCATATCACCTTTCACACTGAACTCTCTTGAAGTGATTTATAAGTTATGCAATGCAGTGGGCTTGACCTTTGTGTATTTGGTAATTTTTTGGTTTCTATAAAATTAGAATATGCTGCTCAGAAATGGTCTGAGATTCTCACACCTTTAAGAAATTAAATTCAAAATATTGCTAACCAAATTTATTTCAACTGTTTTCTTGACTGTTAGTTACTTGTGATCCTATTATGTCTGACATTGCATATACACAGAAAATAAATGCTTCTCCATCCTTTATTCTGATATAGAATATAGACCGTTCTGATATAGGCAGTTTTGACTGGCAGCAATGCGAATCCCTATCTACATCACTATCCTAAAAATAGGGATGAAATCTTGATTGTGAAAATATATTGATAGAAGTGTTTGTTTGAAAACACACAAAGATTTATTTTCAAGCTACATTTTTACAGTATTTCAATGCTGTGAAATGAGTTGACAACAATAATGTATCAAACCATCTGACATCTTTGAACTTTATTACTTTTTCGCCATCACATAATTTAGCACTGAGTCTTATTGCTGTGCATGTGCTACTGCAAGTGTCTGGGC
The DNA here is from genome assembly GCA_003676055.1 of Chloebia gouldiae. NCBI lineage: Eukaryota > Metazoa > Chordata > Aves > Passeriformes > Passeridae > Chloebia > Chloebia gouldiae. Next base: position 23,835,315 of record QUSF01000003.1, on the reverse strand, counting down.
AGAGTAAGTGCTTTTTGAAATCTCATCAGTGTCATGTGAATAGAGCTAAAAAAATTAAGTTAGTGTTATTTGTCATTTCATGGGATATTGTGCTGGTTACTGTGCATGCCCAAAAAGCACTTTTTAAAGCAAAAAAAAACCTCTTTTCAACATTTATAAGAGAAATTGAAGAAAAAACCCACAAGATGGGAGCAAGAGAAGAAGAGAATGTATTTAGTATACTCTAGATATTTATACTGTAAAATGTAGCACACAGTATTTTTAAAAATCTACAAATACATGAAATCAAGCACTCCCCACTGAAAATGCCACAGCCTAATATCAATTCTGTTTGCTGAATCATGAAAGTAGTGGGATTTGAGATAACTTTGTAGGAAGGCTTCATAGTCTTTTTAAAAGTATATTTTGGGCATAATTTTCTAGAAGAAAGCCTGAAATACATATATGAAAGAACTTCTAAGAGACAAAGATGTAAGGGCAACTGAAAATGGCATTGTCAGCCTGGAACAACAAACTGCACAGTAAGATATGAGATAAGATTACAGATGAGTGCCCAATGGATGCTCCTAACTTCTATTCAGAAAGGCACTGAAGGGAAATGAGTGCCAGGAAAGGATACAGAGAGAGGCTGATAAAATCAGAGAGAAAATTCAGGAAGGTATCTTTACTTCAGTGTTTTAGGCTCAAGGGGAAATCAGGTATGGGTAATGAAAAGTGGAGAAGTTGCATTCTAGATATGACAGTTGCACTGACAAAATTGGAAGAAATCACCTAGAAAAACACACAAGTAGAATACTAAGAGATAAAAAGAGAGCCTGCTGTGATACCTCTTGAAATTCAGGATGGACATCTCCCACAACTGAAAGAAAGGTTAAGGAATTGGCAATAATTTGAAAAAGAAACAAGGAAAAAAAAACCAAAAACCAATCCCTTTCCATCTTTTCAATGATGAGTCAAGAGAGGACAATATTTCTGAGTCCCAGTATGAGCAATAACATCACAGGCTGTGGAGGTGGAAGGAGTCCTGAGAGCTGGTCACATCACTAATAACAGCCTCAAAAGAGCTGAGTGGGGTGTATGCAGCTGAAGGTAAAGACAACTTGGGAAAATGTGAAGTTGTCAGAAAGCCATCTGAGGTCATAGTTGCAGGCAATGCATTATTTTATTTTAAAACTTATACACAGGAAGAAAACTCAGCAGAAATATGAGAGAAAGAATAGGTCAAATATAGGATTTAAAAAAAATACGGAGACAGATATCATTCTATTCTATCATTCTATATTCTATATTCTATACTGGGATATTGGTGAAGAGTTACAACAAACAGCAAACAAGGGAAGAAATCCTACAGGATTACTGGTAAAAAAGGAGGGGTAAAATGAAAATCTGATAAGAATTGCCAGGTAAAGGGAATGAAAGGAGAAAGAAAATGGATTTGTTAATTAGATCTTCTCTTGAAAAAGAAAGAACTGATAACATGGATTAGAAGAGGCAGAGGTGTGTGAAGCTGATTTCAGGATAAGATTATTTAAATTAAATGTTTGTATTTACAAATTAAGCATATTACATCATTTGAATCAATTTGACAGATATGTAAAAATTTCTTGTGTAATCTGAATCAATGTGACAGATGTAAAAATTTTAAAACTGTTTCCAGTCTCATGTTAGAAGTGAAAATAAGACTCAGATCCTTGTACAGTGACAAAAAAAATCAATATTATCTTGAATTTGTGTAGGAATGGATTATTTTTCAAGCAACTTTCAGAGAGCCAGTTTTTGTCTTCTGCCACTCAGGAAATGCGTCTGTGTAGATGAAAACAAGATGACATTTTCAAAATTGTTGTTCCTTGTCAATAGTAATAACTGAGTTTACACGAAGAGATTTTGAAAATAAAATCAGAAGTCCTATTCCTATGCTTTATGCAAGTGGAAGTCCACTTTTTTGCTGTTAGTATTTTACCAGCTCCTAGGTATTTATTTCCCCATTCCCTCAATAATCCTATGGATAAAAAGCCCATAACTGCTGTGTAAATGTCATTATCTGCTTATCATTCTTACATTACTATAAATTAAGCTTCTTGCTGCCTAATTTTAGCAGTGACATGATCAAACATATGGAGTAGGGAGGATTTAGAAACTCACCTTATCCATCCAATAGTCTGAAAATCTGGAACATATCATCCAGTGGAAGTTTAAGTTCCCAGATAAATCAGCTTTCCTTCTTTCAAGCAGCAAGCTTTCCAAGGAAGAATTCTCATTAACAAATTCCCGTCATACAGTTCATTACATTTCAATTTCTTTATTTTGTTGCTATTTGCCATACATACAAGCTAGCTATGCTAAACAACACTAAAAATATCCCACTTTATTATATGCAAATAAAGAATTTTAGTTGGCATTAGTCTCATAGAAACACTCAAAACCTTAAATAGCTGTACAGGAAGGACTTTGCCACTATGTAAAAATAACCATAAAGTTTATGAGAGCAAAGATCCCAATGGATGAGCTTTTGCAATAGTAATGTGTGTATAAACAGTAATACACACATGGGTGGGATCCCTTTGGTCCTTTGAGTGGGGCATTGGATTCAATGCCTGGAATGGATATTGCTGTGACATCTGAGCACCACATTAATACACACCTTTAACTTTTAAATGTCTACATTAGGCAGGTAGGCTTTTAGTGTTTGTGTATTGGCTTTGAGTGGCCCGTAGTCCAACACCATCTCTCTGAGGATATCTTAGTCTTTGGAAAATCCCTGCTTTGCCCAGAGCTAGCACAGCCCTTGGCAGCCCAGCTCTATCCCCCAGCTTGCGTGGGCTCTTGGAGCCTCTGGCACACAGCTTGGCAGCCACAGAAGTAAAAATAACTTTGCTTCCCTCCCACCACCTTTCCACCCCAGTGCAGAGGGAAGGAAAGGATATTTAGTGCTGAAACTACAGAGAGTTCAGGTAATAATAGCATTTTAGGAATAAATTATGAAGATATGCATATTTCAGGCAGTTCCAACCTTCTCCTAAATTACAGCCTATAGTGCATCACTCCCCTACACACTTGGTAGAAAAGTATTGGGCTGAGCCTACATATAAACTAAAATTTAACATGTTCAAAAGTAGCATAAATTAAAAGTACAAAAAAAAGCTGTTATAAGACATTTAGATTTATCTTGAAACCACCATTTTCTTTCAAGTGTAGTATACTCACAAGCACGCAGCAGCAGCTCCAAAAATCATCCTCCAACATTCCAGTGTTTATGGGTGTGCCTTAATTAAAAGTATTCTGCCAAAGAAGGAAACCTGACTCTTTAGGAGAAAAATATTGATTATATAAGGACACTATTACAAATTCATACAATTCAGGAGAGAAAAGGATTTTCTTATTGTATTTACTTGACAGGCTTTTAAGAAAAACAAAGAGTTTAGTTGATGTGCCAAATTCTGTTATATATCAGCATCAGCATATATATATTTGGAAAGAGAAACCTTTATTTCAATCTTCTGCTATCCTATATATAAATAATGGTACATCAAAATTCTGGTGTAGTCCATGGCTGATTTGAGAAACAAACTTCTACAAGAAATTAATTGGATTGTGAGAGTCAGAACTATCAGTTAATTTTTGTATCCACATATCTTATTTTCTTCCTGATTTACTGAGCATGTTACAGACATAAAAAAAATATGTAGCTATAAACACCAATAAAACATGTCAATGGACTTTCTATGAGAAGCTTTTTCATGTTTTCCCAAATCAATCCTAAATGGTTCAAACGATATATGATTTCTTAGAAGATGTCTATTTATAGTGATACTGGTATGTTTACTCTGGAAAGACAAGGAAGTCCCACAAGGGCAATTCTGTCCTTTTGAAGTGTTTATTTTTGAGTATACTTACTGCTGATAGTACATACTCTATAGTTGTCCCACTGCCTTTTTTTTTCCTGAACAGGTATTTCCTGTTTCTCAGACAATATACTGAGATTATTTTTCACTTTTTGTGCAAGACTAATAACTGCTTTACACACAGTGGGCTAGCATGGATTATCAATGGGAACACAGTGTTTGCTGTATCTTAAAGTTAGTAATCTCTCTCTTCATTGGTCTTTTTACAATCACACCTAGAATATCAGAGAGAGCTTTATCATGGTCCCTTCCTTGCCTTGGAAAAAATCCTTCAAAGGTCCACGGACCTGGTTTCACTCCTATACTACCTGTCCTGGAACAATGTTTCAGTCTTGAAATAAAACACTTTGCATGCCATTATTTGCTTAAAACATACATGACATACATGGGTTGACACACGTGGATCCACAGCTGCAAGACAAGGTTAGACATCACTGCACAGAACATACCAAATTAAGGCTGATTTCAGAGGAGTGTTGCAAGAGGCAAAAGTTTGCTTCTCAATGTAGGAAAATCAGAATAGAATTCATCTTTGCAATGGGGCATACTCCATAAATACTTGTTAATATTGAGATGGCCTTTTCCGAATTATTTTCTTGATGAAACTTTATCTCCTTTTCACAATTAACTCTCAAACAAGTCAGATCATAAATACAGAATCTACACATTGTAAGTGAAAAAAATCATCTGTGACACTACCTGAATAACACAGGGGAACTGAAGGATTAACCTGCTCCATGGTTTTTGGGAAATATATCAGTGACATGAAACTGAAGCACAGCAGAGCCTTTTGCACAGCACACAAGTGCTGCGGTCCAGCTCACGGCTCCACCATTGCCCAGCATTCCTGGAGGACAAGCACAGGGAGCAAGTGCCTGGCCTTCGCTCGCCTTGCTGGAGGATGGGGTTCCCCCTCACCATCCAAAGGATGGTCTGGGTAAGGACACACCTCAATGGAAAAGGCAATTTCTGGGAAGAGTAGGGAGTCAGAAAGTATTCCTCCAATCAGCACAGCTCACCCAGCTGATTCCATTCCTTTTGCAATGGAAGTGAATCTTAAAATTCTTTCTTACCTCTCTGGCAGCAGCTTTTACCCTGATAAGAGCAGCTGCATATCATCTTTTATCAAGAGAGTGGTTGCTAGCCAGAAGACCTGTGTTGCTTCTTTCTGGTTTTAACTTTTAATTTTCACCTGCAGTGAAGAGATAAAATGAATTCCAGTTTAGCTTGACAATCCTGCCTGCACAGGTGTGCTGTAAGAATACTACTGTGGTGTTCAGCTGGGTGAATGTTTTAGACGACTACAGTAATTATCAAAAGTACTGGGTTTAGTTTCCCCCCTCTTTAATCTGCATCAGATTTGCCAAATAGTTTCAGCTGGCTTTTTTACCTAGATAAATAAATCTGGAGGAGGAAATAAAAGGACTTGTGCCTCCTTTGATGCAATACTTGGCACTTGAATAATGCACAACTTGGGAGCTGTATGGCCAAGACCTTCTTCTTCATGAGATTATTTGACTTGAACTTTTAAATTTCCTATTTAAATTAGGCCTTTAATTACCATTTTATATTCCTTCATGGGATGAGGTCCCCAATCCCTGTTCCTGATACTGGTGTATTTTGTGCACGTGAGTAAACATCAGGGTGGAGCAGCACCTCTAAGGGCAGGGCACAGGAAAGGGGAGGAGGAGCTCAAGGTCATCACCCTGAAAGTGTCCAGCTGCACAATCCTCTGCCTTCCTCAGACTGGGATGGGAAGCTAGAGCCAGTGACTCTCCTTCTCTGCCATCATTCTTTCCATCCCTTTGATCCGTTGGCAGTGGGAAAAATTATGAGGACCAGAAGTAAGGAGTTTGTGTCTTAGGGGATGGGCTCTGACTTGACATAATAGTTATTATGCATTTTATATAGAGGGAGGATTAGTTACATTAGAGGAAGAGTTACAGCAGGACAGACTGAGGGAGATTCAGCTCCAAATATCCAGGTCCTTGAGGCTGAAGGATCCCTCCAAATTTGACCCAGTTTCTCACATCTCAGTGAGTGAAGCAGCATAACCATGTTCAGCATGGTACCCCCAACTCCAAATTTCTGTGAACGGAGTGCTTTGATTCCTCTTGTTCTAGTTACTTCTGAATAAAACAAGCAATTTCCTGTGAAAAGTAACAACTTACTTGAATTGGGTCTACTGCTCCTCATGAAAAAATGAAAAAATATTTTGGATCAATCTAAACAAAATGCCCCCTAATTAATAGCAATTAATTTGCACTCTAGAGTACAGAAAAAAACGTAGGATACAAAAGTATACCCAGATGATTTCTCTCTGTTAGTACCCACTGTGACAGTCAAGTTAGCCCATCTGTAACATCCTTGTAACCTACAATTTCTAAATTCCCATCCAGTTACACCTATGCCACTCCTTTGTTTCCAGTGGCATTAGATGGGATTAAGTGAAGAAGGAATTGAGCCTCCAAATGATGATGACCAGGAAGGCATACTTTACAGCTGTAGGTGGAGAGATGTAAGTGCTCAACAAGGGGCAGTTGTGCCCTGGCTTTAAAGCTCTTGATCTGTGGACGAAAAATGCCTCTGGTTTCTCGTGGCCATGTGAGCTAAACACAGAGTGAAGTGTAGCTGCTTCAGCTTCTCCCAGAGGCTCCCATCCTCTCTTTCCTCTGGAGGTTCTATCTTCTCAGTCTGGTGCTGTTACATCTTTAACAAGATCAATAATCTTTCTCAACTTCAGCAGCCTCATGAATTCTGATAAAGCTCCAGGACAGCGGCCATGTATTAAGAATAATAGGCAAGAAGAAGACTTTAGTGTCTCAGTCCATGAAGCATGATAGTTTCTTCTTTAGGCAAACTGGTATTGATTTGATTTTGGGTTTTCTCAGCGTGGCCTCTGTAAATAAAGTGCTAGCAGACAGTTCGCTCACTGTTCGACTCCTCTTCCCTGCAGACCAATTTTTTCTGTGGAAAACTTACGTTAATTGTTCCATGACTACTAATGTGTTTAATTAAGGCTCACGTGGTTAAGTCTTTGGTGAGAAAATTAGACATGCTTACAAGAATTAATATAGTAAGAAATCACAAAGGTGCAATCAGGAACAAAAAATGGGAATGGTCTCTAGCACTGCCTTTCAACAAAGCACCGGTGTGTGAGATTTTCTGCATGTCATTAAATTTCAATTAAGTATTTGGGGGGAAAAAAAAGCCTGGCACTGACAGGATACATCATCTGACCACAGGAAGCTGTGCTGACAAAAATTCATAAAGTGGAAATTGGAAACCCATACTCTGAAGCTTTCCTGGATTAACAGTTTAATGTCCAACTATGTAATATATAATTTATGAGAATTCTCTAATGTGATCTAGCCTTGCATATTTTGCAATTTTTTATTCTTATTTAGGAAGGAGTGGAGACAGAACTAGTCTTTCTGATTTCTGGAGCCATTTTTAATAATTTTTAATATACATCTTGTGGTAATTTTCCAAAGACCTGACTTTGCGAACTCCAGTTTTCAGTTCTCACTAGTGGGTTCATTTCAGCTTGATTCTTGGCCACTGTTTTCCTTTTGAAGATGGATTTTTTCAGGGAATTAGACATCTAATTGGGGCAGGGAATTATGCAATTACACTGGACTGTAGATAGAAGTAAATTGTTGCTTCACTGTTTTTTATGCAAGTGTCATTCTGGAATGACTCCTGTTGTCAACTTTTGAGACTTCCTGTAGCCAGAAACAGCCACAAATCCTCTTTCCATATGCTGAATTACTTGTTTTGTATAGTCTTGTATACACTTTGTGTTCCAAAAGTGGATCTTTTTATTGCTGATGGTCCTTCTGTGGCTACAGTAGTACCTAAGCATTTTGGTTTAACAACTTTATGGCTCTTGTATATTTAAATGCTTTCATTTCTGCTGCTTTTTTTGAAATACATTATATGGAAGCATAGTCTATGTAAATCCCATTTTTGTTTTTTAATATCTACTCCAAGTTGTAAGTATCCACTCCACTAGGAGCCTTGAGAGATACAAGATACATGCCAAAAATACCATATTTGGGAGTAAACTTACAGTGGAAAAAGAATAAAAAAATCATTAACATGCTTTATTTGGGAAGGAATCTTAAAAGTGCCTTTTAATAAATAGACAGAGAGGATAGTGGCCAGAGAGTATTAAAATATTGACTATGCTAACAGGCAGAATATAACTGTTTAAAAAAAATATGCAGGAATGCAGGGACAAGGAGCAGCTGGTGAGCCCATGTAAAAGGTGACCATGTCCTTCAGAGCAGTTACCTCTGCAGCTAGATTGGAAAGCAGATATCCACAGCCTTGGGGAATAGCTTGTGGCAGGATAAATATTCCACAAAGATGAGACTTGGGGAAATTGAATTCAGAAATAGGGAAACTAAAAGTAAATGGAAAAGAATGTGATAAGGAAGTCAAAGAATAATCAGTGTGTGGAGACTAATAGAGTTTTTCTTCCAAGTTATTTCAATCAAGAGGCAAAAACTTCCTCCTCTAATTTCTATTTGCATTTTAAAGTAGTTACTCAAGGTATCTAGAAGAGGACTAAGTTGCTTCTGGTTGGTTCAAAGGTTACATAGAAGGATATTTAAAACATGTTTGTTAAAAAAGTAAACTTCACTGAAGTTTGCTTTAAAGTTTCCCACACTGTTGCTCCAAGAACTGTCTGAGATTACTGTAACTGGAAAATAGAGGTAGTGGTGTGGGAAAGCTCAGTTTTAGGGTACTTATGTATAGGTATTTTTGTGCTTTATTTTTTTAATAATAATAACAACAACAATAACACTCCAGTTGGTTGGCTGGGTCTTTCATACAGCAAGAATTAAAAAAAAAAGTTTAAAAACATGACTGTACAAGGCTGAGTACTTACCACTCCTTTAAAGAGACATTACAAGAGAGTGACTCTCGAGCTGGTGGTATTCTCACAGATCCCAGTATGACACCAAATGGAGAGTTCCAGAAAGGTCTATAACAACACCATGGACAAAGATCAGGATCTAAATCTGACTAGCCCACCATTAACTTCGTGCACTCTCACTTGCAAGAACCTGGTTTATGGTGTTTGAGTACAGTATTGCTTTTTTTCTCACCAACTCCTCATGTAAAGACAAAACAGCTTTGCCACTTATACCAGCATGTAAAGTAAAGGAAATTACCCTCTCTTTTGTAATGATTCCCACATTTCCATCCTTCTCTGGCTCATGCTGCTTTACACATGCAACTAGAGGATTCCAGTAACCATGGACATTAATAATATAATATTATTTGTTTACAAATTATCCATATTCCAAATATCCTTTTGTAAAAAGGAAATAGGCAAGTGAGATCCATACAGCATGCTAAGTTTATTGCTATTTTCTAAAATCAAATGTGATTATACTTTCTGTGGGTGACTACCTTGCTGTTAATAATGTTATTTTCAGATTGTTCCATACAGTATGGATTAGGGGAGATGACTGTTTACAGGAGAAATATAAAGCCCCTCAATATAGAAGCTATATAAATACAGGAATCATATAAAGCTGCATATATCAATATAGGAGTCCAAAAAGTTACATCTGAAGGCTGTATTTTGAAAATTGCTTTTTCTTTGTACCAAAATCCTTAGTAGGCATGACCAGGCTGTGTTACATCACATGGTGTTATTAGGGAAAAAGTTATAAAAGCATGTCTATCATACACAAATAACAATTCACATTCACATTTTTTCAGTTAAAAAAATACCCATCACAAAGCTCCCAAATGGTGGTAGTCATAATTAGAAGGTTATCTCAGACAGTGATGGTGAAGAACCTGGAGGAAGTTTTGAAACTTTATAGTTGCTTTGCCTATTGGATAGCTAAAATATTCTCCAATTACATGTGGTTTATCTTCCCTCTTGCTTTTAAAGAAGCAACTAATCAGTTTACTGAGAATATTTTCCACTGGAAAATCAATAATCATCAAAATTTAAACTCTTCACATGCTTTATTATTCTGCTAAATTTCATCTTGTATGGAAAAGTGTAGTTTGTCATTAAAATAACTTTAAATGTTTTGTTGTTTTCAAAATTACTTTGCCAAAAAAATAATATTAAAAGTAGAAAAGACATGTTAGATTATTTTACAGTTTTAAGTAATGTAAACGCAGAAGTAACCTGTTTTATGTTTCACTCCATATTGAGTTTGTTTCCTTTCTATTTGGAATAGTAATTTTAAAAATTTGTCCAAAAAATGCAACATCTGTCTCCACATTTACATTTACATTTGTATAAAAGGCAAAGTATGGAGAAATAAGAGCAATTTCAGAATAATTTGTTACAGTGTTTCATTATATCCAGAGAATGAAATGAAGTAGGAAACTAGAGAATATTCCTGAATAAAATTATTGTTATCTGATCTGCATAAGAAGCTAAGAGGATAACTGATTTTATGACAAATTCCACTTTTGTAGCAATTACATAATTATTATGTAATTGCCATAATAAATCCCTGGTTTATGATTTCACAAGAACAAATTCAGCATCTCCTGAGTTCGAGTCTGAGCTTGCTGAGCTCTTGCAGTGAAGTCCTGTTTAGACAGAAGGGATGAGTAAATATCAGCATTTCAGCTCCACGAAATTCCAACTTACCATGTTTCCATTTCAATCCCAAAGTCATCTGGGGCAGGAAAGTTGGTTTCCCTTTGGGTGAAACTAAATCAGGATATGTGATGTGGAATCCAGAGGACATTCAGTACGTAGGGCAAGAGCAACAGCAGTCTAAACTAGAAATATGTGTGAGAGTGGGTGTTAAGCCTTCAGCCTTGGGTTTTTTACTCTATAGATCCATTCCCCTTGGGCAGCATTACTTGCTGCAATATGGACATGGCTAGTGAGAAGTATTACTGCTCTAAATAATAACAAAGTGTGGTATCCTGACTGTCATCTTAAACTGACCTCTATTTAAGAGGATGGATAGGGCTCCGAATTTTCTGAAAACCTCCCATGCTCCAAAAATGCATGAATTTCAAAGCCAGAAATTCCATTACTTGTTGCTCCCACTGCATCCTTGCTCCTCAGGTTAAGGAACTGCCATTCCACCATGTCCACTCAGAGACAGCTTACAAGTTCCCCAGTGCACAGCAGGTTGATCTGAAGTTTGCTCTGCTGCTTTCCAAGTGCCCAAAGGCATTGGTCCGGGTGGGATGGGAACGATTGCCAAGCACCTGCGGCCCAGGAGTGGCACTTCCAGCACATGTGGAGATTGCTCTGGGCTGCCTGAGGCACGGAGGGAGCTGCAGGGTTGCTGTGGTGAACCCAAGCGTGTAAAACTTGTTTGCCCATGCCATCAGGCTTACTTCATCCTTCACTCCAAGCAACACCTGGAAACTTTTGTTTTCTAATGGTATTTGGCTATAAACAGACTGTACTCAAATGATCTTACTCGGGTTGTTTTTCTTAAAACCTTCATTTTTTTATAACTAGTTATATAAAGGTGGAATAGATATCCTTCTGTTTAAACAGAGGAGGAAGTTGAGGATTTAACCCCGAGGATGAAGAGCCCCTCATTGAAAGCCATCAGACTGCCACTGAGTGTGAACTTTGGGAAGGGATGCTCTGAGATGCAAGAAGCTGTGTCCTAAGGCCTCTGATGGTTCAGGTGGGGATTTGACAAAATGCAGAACAACTCCTCCTTTAGCTGCACACACTCCTTCCAAATGAAGGCAAAGTAGGGGAAAAAACAGCAGATGCCATGGCCTTATCTTGATGTGCACCCAGGTGTGTGTCTCAGGAAAGAAGTGTCTCTGACCCCTGAATTAGATGCATAATTACTAGTAATTGTGAGGTAGGAGTCTGTGTCCACGAGAAGCAGTTCAGAGTTCAGATCCAGCAGGAGCTCGGAAATGGGACACAGTCATGGGAGCAAAATTTTGCCTTAGTAATCAAAAACCCTTCTGGTTCTCAATTGATCTCCTTGCTTCTGCTGAGATCAATGATCACTCAGTCTGCAGGATCAGCAGGTGAGCCCAGCGAGGGGCTGCAAGCTCCAATCTGTGGCAGTGAAGCCAGCAATTAGCAGAAAGTGCTGGCCTACAAAGCACAGCTCCTGCACTGGATGCCTTTTAGGAATCCCAGGTAACAGCCACTCTGCTGAGCTTCTGGAAATACATGGAGAATATTCCCCCACAAAGCAGCAGAACGCCCAAGCTATGCTTAGCGTTGCAATATTCGTGCTCTTTTAGATTAGAATGAAATAGCTTTAATGGTCTAGATTTTAAAAAGAAAGTCAACCTCAGGACAACATGAATCCAGCTCTTGCCCCAAAATCCATCCCACTGGCTCCAAGTGCCACCCTACCTGGGCTATCAACAGCACTGGGGTTCAGCTGCCCCAGCAGCCTGAGAGTTGAAACCACTATGAAAAAGGCACAGATGACTGTACTGATGATATTCTGAGATATTTCCTACGAGCAGAGAAAAGGTGAGATGGAGTTGCCCGAAAATGGAGATGAGATGCAATTGAAGGGCGTGCACTGTTGACTGGAACACACAAGATGCAGACAGACTCCTTGGCAGGCATTGTACACACAAACAGCACATTTTTAAAAAGCATGGAAGGCAGCCACATTTTAATAGACTTTCTCCTTGTCCTTTTTTTAATCTTACTTCAAAGAAGAGGTCAGCACAATTCCTTTTCCCCAAGCCTTGTACTTGGAAATATCTAAGTCATTTAGACTGAAAAACAATTAAAAAGAAAATATAAACTACAGAAAAAGAGTTGATCCTCTACCAAGAGGGATCACTGTTCTTGACCAGATTCTGTCAGCAATTTCATGATGAGGATTTTCTCGAGATATGACACTTAAATTCAGCCGTGGGGAAAGGGATAGAGAAGGGGAATGAAGAATCAAAATAATACATTATTTGGTGCCTGCTAGAGAATGAGTCTTTACATAAATGACAAGAAAAATATAGTAATGTCTTTTTACATTAAGTCAGTATTGACATTTTAAAAAAGCTTTAAAACATATAACCAGGATTTGTAGTTAGGATGGGAAAATATTTTAAATTGGAAACGTTAATTTAATCCCCTCAATTAAATAAAAAATATTTAAATACTTAACCTGATTGCTACTAACTGTGATTTCCTATAATAAGGCATTATGAGGATAGAGAGCAGTTCTTAAAGGCACATGGTTCACATGGAATGAGCAAAGATTCAGGTCTGGAAACTGCAGCTTTGTCTGTGTAAATAGTCCCTTTGCCCCTTCACACCAATTACTACTGGGAAAATTTCAAATACTATTTTGTAAGTGGCATTTAAAAAAAAGTCTGGTATTTTTATTCATGTGGACTGTGTGCTAACTGTTATTAACAGAAGATACAGCAAAACAACACAGGTTTCCAGCCAGTAGAGCCATATGAGGCCTCTAACGTTTGATTAAAGTACCTACAAAAATTTTTCTGAAGATATTTAGGACCAGTCTCACTCCATGTGGAATTCACTCTTTGTGAATAATCATCTTGTATATCTATCCATACATATATATACAGACACATACGTAACATATATCCACATTGTCTGTATATAAATGTAACCTTTAAATTAATTTTGCTCTGATCTTTAGGACAAATCCTGTTCATAGTTATGATGGTGTAAGATATAACTTTGCTGAAATACAAGTTCATATAAAAATCTCTTTTCCCTTCTAGAACTGCTTTTTTTGTCTGTGCATAAAATATCACTGTGCTGAGGGCAAGATGTAGGCACCAACTGGCAACTGAGCAGTTATGTGAACCCACAAGGCTGTTTTTCACACATTTGGAGGAAGCAGCAGATTGAAAAACTCTGATTGCTGGCCTGCAACTAAGCAGTATGTTCTGAAATCCACTTCAATCCATTTTAGAATATGTGTGGTCATTATAAATTAACTTCCTCTGCATCTCCCTTCTCTGAACTGCAGTTCAATTCATGAGTAGAACTGTATCTACAGAATTAAGTTTTATTTTTAACTGACTTTTTCCTTAAATGCTGCATATTCTAATTTCCTCCTCCTCCCTCCTCCATTGCTGGCAACAGACCAGCTCTTTCATTGTATCTGGAGCAGAGAAACAGCCCACTGAATCTTCCCCAGACCACATCATCGGGTCTTAAAAACTGTGAACAAATCAAAATACTTATTTAAAAGTAAATTAATTCCCATTTATAATACAACCTTCCACAGCTAGTGACACTTCTGATCTCTGCAGATATAATCCATAGGGAGACAAGGAGGATAAAAAAGCTGAAATAGATAAATTTGTCCCGTTCCAGGCATGCTGCTGGAGCTGTCTCTGGCAGCAGCTGGCTCTCTGCATAGACAGCCAAAGGAAGAGAGGACAAGCCAGAGGGTTATTCTCATCTTAATTGTGGACAAAGAGCTCCTCTTTCCCGTCCCTCCTCCCGGCAGATGGAAACTAGGATGACTGGGATTGTAATTAGGCACATCAGCATGGAGGAAGCAGAGAAGAGAGAAGATCTGTGCCTGAGAAATTCCCTGCTCAGACTTTCTGGCCTGGCCTGAGCCAGCCACACCATCAGGCACTTAGGAAAGGCACCTACAAGGCCAGGTTGGATGGATCTGGGACAAAGGGCTCAAGGGAGGAAATCCTCAGATAATAATCATTCCCCTTCTTTGTTTACCTCAAATTTCCTCATCTTAATAATGTAATAAACACTGTGGAAGAAGCATTCTCTAGGCCAGAGGAGTTTTATGATCAATAGATACACAGAAGGGGAAAAGGTAAATAGAGCAAGCCAAGCATTGCTTTGTTACTGTGCTGTCAAAAGCATTTCTGTCAGCTATTGCAAAGTAGACCCTTGATACTTTTAAATATAAGAGCAGACTGGATATTGTCACCTTTCTTTTTTCTTCCTCCCTGATCAAAAGCTTAGGATATTCTAATTTCCAATGTCACCAGTGCTCTACACTGAATCTCACTGTGGGGATGCTTTCTCTCCTCTTGTATCGCTCTGGCAATGCTTACACTGATCCAGATTGCTGAGATTGTTCTGCACACATTACCTATTTTGATATCAATTTCAGTGTAAGTCCTAAAAGAGACAAATTACTGGGTCATGATCTCCAGACAACAGTGATATTATCAGAAGTCCTCTCCAGGACACAGTGATATATCAGAAATGGATGATGTTTCAAAGGAGAACTTTTTCAGCGTTATCTTCATCGTTCCTTAGGGAGAGCAGAATATGAGTTTGTGCACAAGCCAGAAGAAGTCTTTGAAGCAAGATGAGGCAGGAGGTGCCAGAAAGGCCTTGTTCAGTTAATTTATCTAAAAACAGAATAACCTATTTGCAAATTTCCAAGTAAGATTTTATCCTTCTGTTGAATTACCTCGTCTATTTAAGAAGGCTGTAGTAGATGATTTTTATTCTTCCTAACTATATAGGAGAAAATAATCTTCGTACAGCTCAATTGCTGTTGCCAAGGACACACTGGGAACACTTTTCTTGCTGTGCCATGAAGACTATAAAACCCAATCTAATATTACAAAAAGTAATATTTTAAGACATTGTGCATGTAGTCTTATAAGCAGCCAGAGACTTCCATTGCTACAGAAGATCATTGCAGAGCAAATCTTATCTGACTTCTTTTTGATATCTGTGGTGAACAGACCAGTCTTGGAATGACTTCCTGTTCTAGCAGACAGCCTTAGCATCATGTCTGAAATCTCCCCTTCTGGTTTAGGCAGGGTGAAATGGCACAGGCAAACTTCTAAGACTGGCAGATCACCAGAAGATGAATTTTCTCGGTTTAAAAAAAGGCAAATTATTTTCCAAGAAGACAGAGTTTGACTTCAGCAGCACCTCTCATGCTTGGAGGAGCTGTGTCAGGTATCTGTGATCACATGGCTGGTCACGTAGGAGACAGGAGTGGAAGCTGATCAGGTCTGCATTGCTTTTACCTGCAGGGTATCTATGTATAACATCCTTTCCTTAAGGAGTACCACCCTGGAGATGTCTGTCTACCAGAACTGCCCCATGCTGTAAATCATCCTTCAGTCCCAGCTGGATGGAGCAGGGTATCTCCCAGGTACTGATGTTACTAAAATAGGGTACAGCTTTCTTCGGAAGAAGAGACAGCCATCAGGGGTAGTGATGAACTCTCTGAGTTTGAGAAGACTCAGAAGTCTTGATTAATGAAGGTGAACAGTTTTGGATAAAACCTGGAAAATGGCTTTATTCCTAGAGTTTCTCAGATTTGTACAAATCAATAGCTATAACAACAGTGCTACATAAAATTTCTGATGTGAATAACTGCAATGTGAAATAATTTAGCTAGCTAGCCTCTAAATAAACCAAAATATGTCAGCCATCTTTGTTCACTCACTGTATTTTTCACAGCTGTCCTAGGATTAAATTTGTCTTCAATGTATGATATTAAGTTTCAAGATGACTCTTAATACTGACTTGTAAAACATTTGAGAGATCTACAGCAAAACACTACATTTTCATTTCGCAATCAATGGCCTCTTAATTGATGACATTTATTAACAGGATGGCAACTTCTAGTTTTGAAGCAGTTATTTTAACTTATCATTGGGTAGGTGCATATACTACAAACTACATCTGGTAAAAAGGAAGTTTTAAATTCCTCTATTAAACCGGTATCAATTGCCATTACAACACTTTCCTACTTTGCCCCCAAAACAGAAGTTAAATTAAAACATGAATTGAACTACATTAAAAGACAGTGAACATTAACCCCATGTGTCCACTTTTAGCCATAATTATACTATGATTAATATGTAATACCTGCAAGTACTATTACCTGAACTATTACCTGAAATAAAATTTGGCAGTCCTTTCTGGGATAAATTGAATGCATATGTTCTATTCCACCCCGACAAATAGAGGGAGAAGTGTAGATGTTTTTTATTTGAGAGACAACTGAAGGAGAACTAGGCAAACTGCAGAAGACATAAAAGTCCAATAACAACAAAAAGATCCTTTGAATAATTTGATAATACAAATATTAAGTCTTCTACATAAGCCCTATCTAAACATTACATAGACAAACTCAGAGGAACCTAAAGGAATAAAATGCAGGAATCTAAAAGTGTCTTTAAGAGCAGAATAAGCCAAGCAGATCACCAATAGTTTTTAAAAACAACTGAAAAAGGAAATTACATTACAGCTCACAGTATATCACACATTGCTTCATTTTCTAAAGGAAAACAGACAAATAGCAGAACTTGTCATAAAAAGGCTGAGACAAGGTCAGACTAAAGTTCTACTAGTATCAGTTGCTTTAAGTAATTCCCACCTCTGTGATGGCCTATTCCACCTGAGGCCTTGTTTTCTGAGCCCATCTGCTTCTTTTCCAATGAGATGTAGATGGATGCTCAAAGCTGACCTCCCAGAACACTTACATGAACATTTGGATGTGAGAGGCTACTCTAACCATAATGCTGATAGCCACAAAGAGTCGGATGAAGGATGTTTATAATCAAGGCTCATCTTCTTTCTTTGTTTGCTTGTGAGCAGTTTCTTTTATGTTCTGTTATTGAAGTACATGTGTCAGCTGACTTGAGAGGACAGCCTTGTAAATTAGATCTTTGATCTCAAGAGTTTATTTTATCTTTGCAGCAAGGAAAAGTGAATTGAATTGGCTAGCAGAACTAAGCACTCTCTTGTCTCTGGTCTACAGCTGCTGCATCATTCTGGGGCCACCATAACTTCCACTTCTATCACTAGATACTCTCTTTTGCTACAGAATTTTAAAAAGGCTTCTCCAACATCTCATCATAACCTGCTGAAAGCTTTACAACTTGTGGTTTATTTTATGAAGCATACAACCGGATTTTTGCTTCTGTAGAAGGGAGAAAACACTGAGCTGTGATACAACAAAGCTCTTTGAACTACTCTGATACTGCATCAGAAAATAAACTTTAACTGAATATTCAATGACTATTTTTTGGAGTAAAACACAGTTTAGAAAGAATATTGCATGGAAGGCTGCAGACCAAGATGTTCCAAAATGTTCAAATGAGTATGTGATCCACTGCTAATCTCCCATTACTTATGTTAATGTACAGAAGCATTAGGCAGTATTGTGCTGTCTGCTACATGTACACAAAAAAGACTATGGGACATGATACTGATTTACGTCCTGATTCAGATCACCAGTATGATAATGTCATCATATTCTTACCATCTGCACTTCATTCCCTTTCCATGGCTGTGATTCAGGCAGGAGAGCTAAGAAAGGGTCTGTGGGAACTCATCTCTCAGAAGGACATTGAAAAGAAGAGGTTGTAGTTCTCTAGGAGACTCAAAGTACAAAAATATCTACTGGTAAAGAAAGAACAGAGTTGCAATGGAGGATACAAGAAGTTAAAATTTTGTTCTTATTTTAAGGAATTTGATGTATTGATGGGAAGAAGTCTGGCCTAACACACATGCTTTTTAATTTTGTGAGCTCATTACAGAAAGTCAAGCTTAACGTTGATGAAAAGTTGCAGCACAGCAGGGTAGTTTGAATGAACTCAGCTTGGCTTACTAAACCTTTGTCTTCCTACAGCACCAAACAGGAGTCTACCTTTGGAATTTAAGGAGGATATTCTGCCTTTTTGTTATTGTACAGTTTCTGGCTCCAAAAAGAAATCTGGTTAATCTGGAATTACCCTGTCATCAGTGGAAGAGTTGCAGTCACTCAGGAAGGGAAGGAGTTACCCCTAGGAGTTGCACTTCTGGTTCCTCTCCCTAGTCACTAGGCTGAGCAGAGAAAACCCAAAGCAAGATGGATTATCATGTCATAACAAAAGGGTGCTTGTGGGGAGGAGGGCAGTTTCTCAAGCTCCAATTTTATGCTATTGTTCAGAACAACCCGCTCATCTTGCCCAGGAGGCTGCTTCAGTGCTTTTGTGAACATAATAGGTTCTTCAGCTAAAAATGCAATAAACTTTGTGTTATTTTGAGATACTGTAATTGCCATGGTGAACATGCTCTTTGCATTTCTCCTTTAGGTGCTCTAGGGTGAAACACTCTCCTCTGTGACCACACAAGTGTGTATTTGCTGACTGTCATATCAAGGTTTGGATCACACTTTACAGAAACAGCAGAAACCAGATCTGTAACCACTACCTTGACTGACCTGCTGGACACAACACTGTCTGGTTCCATTTCTCACTCTGTCACCAGACAGTTGTCTGTAGGGACCATCTCCCAGTCAGCCTTGTGTCAGGCTGCTTTGGATGCAGTTGTTCTTTGATTTACCTCTGAACAAATGCCATAAGGCATCAATCCAATTTTAGGCACTTTCTCAAGCATGGGAGAGGTTTGAGCCCCAGCTTGTGCTGGGAGGGCACTCAGGAGATACATTCTCAGTACCCTTACTCATTAGTGGTACTTTGCTGGGTGGAAATTTAACCCTTTACAGGAGACAATTAAAGATGAAGACCAAATGTTTAAACCTACTGTCCACATTTCTCATCATGGTGAATACAATCTCCTCCCTAATCTCCTTTGCTGCTCATTTCCTTTTGAAAGGACACCTGTGAGTGCAACAGAGCTCAAATCTGACAAGATGTAATTATTTTAGATAAATTGTCTAACTTTAGGCAAAAAATTATTGCAAAAAATTACATGCCAAGTCAGCTAGCAAAAAAAAGAACCAGTATTGTAAGTTTGTTTGGTCTTCAACAGTGCTTTACAGCTCTGCTTCTAGACCAGCTCAACTGCAGAAACATTTGAAATTCAAAATGGATAGCCTGAATGGAAACATGCTTTTTGTAGAATGATCAATCTTTTAACTGTTTGATATAAAATAATAATTAAAATTATTTTAGTGCTTTGGGTATGTGTTAACTAAAATCTCAAAAAACAAAACAGTTCTGAAAAACTTCATAAAATTAATTCCTCCTTCTATAAGGCCTGAGTACCTGAGTACTTCTTAGCTCCCAGCCACACTATTCTCCAAGCAGTGTCATGGATGCCACCTAAACCACTGCAAGTCACCAACACAGCACACAGAATCCATCAGATGAGAGTGTGATATATTTTATTAGAAGGACACTAATTTTTAAATGACACTGAAAAGATTTTCAAACTGAATTTCCAAGTTCAAGTTCCCATGAAAGCCGAATGGTCAGAGCTGTAGTAAACAATATAGGTAAAACCACATAGTAACTCTCACATATAAAAAATAACTCATTATTAATTGGCATTTTTATTTGAGTGCAGCACAGATATTCCCCTTGAAACTATACCTTCAAAACATTTAAGAACACAGTTGTTAAAAATATTAAATATGCACATTTAAAAAAATCTAAAACACGAATATTTAACAACCTAAGACATATTCACAATGCAACTTCTTCATAATTTTACAGTATTTATCTCAAATACTGTAAGAGGATCCAAGTCTGAAAATATATGTACTTTAAGCTACCACAAGAGTGTAAGAGCATAAAAAATATAGGAAAATATCTACTAACATTTAGCACAATATATATATTGTACCCTAAGAGAGAAAACAAGTGCGTGCCACAGGTCACACATTCATCACAAATCGTGATGTGACATCAGAGAGCTGTTGCTGGTGGAAGAGCAGTTCTGGTCTTAGCTGGTAAAAACATGCTCAAAGCTTGTGAGTGGGGACACAGTGGTCTGTGAGAATGTGTGTTTAGGTATTTAGCAGTTTAATTTAGTTGGATAAGAAACAATGTAATGTTTTCCTGTTGTTAAACATTGCCATCTGTACCTCTGGCACACAAATTAAAAAAAGAAGGGTGTGACCATTAAAAGTACGTGTCCTGAGATTTCCTTCTTTAGGGGGCAAAGAGGTTAAAATGGAAAAGCTGATCTGTATATAAATCAGGAACACATGTGGTAATGAGAACAAACAGCAGCCAACAGGCAGGCGGGGACAACTTCTCCAGGCAGGCACAAAATGAGACAGATAAAATACCATCTACTGGAAAAGGGAAGGAAGCAACTGATTTTCACTTTGAAATTGGTAAGTTTAACCAATTCTATTAAGTCTTAATGATTACTTAAGGGCTTGTAATTAACTCTGAGTTTTAAAACTTGGTTTCACTGAAAAGCTCTCTGTCCAGTAGTGCAGAGCAGCATTGCTTCAGCAATATTTGTTTCTATCTTACAAAATCAAGAGGTGATCTTAATATCTGTAACAGGATCTATGTGTTTTGTAACTAATTGAAATAACACAACAGTTGAGACATAGACTTCCTCTTAAAGTAATGAAATGTTTGTGTCTGCAGCCTACCTACTGGAAGTAGATACCAGCAGCCAGTCTTCTACTGAGGCTTGATTTCTTTGGAAATAAATGGAATATTTAATGTACTAAGTTATAATTCACCTAAAGCTAAGAAATATATCACAGTTGTGAATAATAATCCCTTTGATATACCAGCGGCAAGCCCCCAAAATATTAAGTCAATTACAGTAAGTCTTTATCTTCAATTTAAGACTTGTTCCTTGACAGAGGCAGAAAAGATAAAGAGAATATTACGGATCACAAAGCACTGAATTTTCAAGTGTAAAGTCATACCAAAATCTTGACAAATTATCATTGATGTCGTAGGTGAGCAGTCGGTCAGGAACGTCACTGTGGGTGCCCTGCACTGCTAACACATGTGGTGCGAGGGCAAAGGGGACATCGCTCAGCAGGTCTGACATGAAAGGGCTGCTTTCCAAAGTCTGACTCCTTTGATTTCCCATCTCTGTGCTTGATACAGTCAACTGTGACCGGTGCCCCGTATTTATCTAAAGAGAACAGAAGAACAGAAATTGACACACTACAAATCAGGCAGCTATGGCTTTTTACTTAGAACCACAAGGACCTACTAACAAAGGGAAACAAAAAAAAAACCCAAAAAATAAATAAAAGGCGTTTCAGAGTTCAGTTTAGGTAGATCTAAAATAACAGTTCTTAATACATGTTGATAAAATTATTTGGTTCAGGTTCACCAGAATTAAGGCTAAAACAAAACTAAGACTCTTTGTCTTAGACTAAGACTGAGATCACAGAAACACAAAAATGCTGAGCTGGAAGGGAAGTTAGGATCATCGAGTCCAACTTCTGTCCCTGCACATAACACCCCAAGAGTCACACCATGTGCCTGAGAATGTTGTCAAAACTCTTCTTGAACTCAGACAAACTACCCAAGATTACTCTTCATTTATGAAACCCACAAGGCTTATGGGACTTTTTGTCATTATGATCAGTCTTGTTTAGGGGAAATTACTTCATACAATTCCTTTCATAAACTGATGAAGCTCCATCTTTTGTTCCTCCTCTGCCTTTCCAGAAGTTGCCCAAGAAAAATATGGCTTTCATGATTAAGAACTGTCCTATCTCAGTTACATCAAAGGATTAATGGTGTTGCTTTCCACTGTGAAATAGAATTGCATGACTGGCTGGTAAATTCTATTACATAGGGAAATATATGCATTACCAAATATGTTCTTTATAAAAAAAAACACACTTTCCAAGCTGTGAGCAAAAAACCATGGACAATAATCTTGAAGTCGCTAAATTCAGGAAAACCACTTAAACCTCTTGTACTTTTCTAATCAGCATAGTTATCTCCAATCAGCTCTCCCTTTAAGAGATATTAGCTTCTATGGCTGCTCATTGCTAACACTTTGAGAGAAGTCTTCCTTCTTGCCAGGGCCCAAGGTATGCATCAGAACAAAAGTCATAAACATCTTCCAGTATAGACATATTCTCTTGCTAAGAACCCTGCCAAACAGACAGAACATTTATTTATGTTAATATTCATCTGAAAGAACATCCCACAACAATTCAGGTGAGTCCTTAAATTTGTTGCTGTTGTAAACTTAAAAACTTCTCTTAATTTCTACTCTGCATGAATTTATTACATTTCCTCTTGAAAGAAAGAACTTGTGGATCATTTATTGAGATGCTGGTATTTGCTTGTCTTTCATCATTTCCATATTTTGAAGGGAAGCCAGAATGCCCCAGCTGAAAAAGCGGGTTACATCTAGGAATCAATTAAACTAGATCTTCAAAGACCTTTCTGCCTCCCTCCCCTCCCACTTTCAGGGGAAAATGATCCCTCACTCACTGTCCTATTCCCATCATTCAGATGATAATCAGAAATCCCTAGAATCTAATGTTTATTTTGATTGGCAAATTATACTTTTATGAACACCTGTTTATATCTTAATTGTCCCCCAAGCTGGGTGAACACAATTTACAATGCAAATTAGACCATCACGTGGCAAAACTAATTTCAAAGGGGGGAAAAAAAAGTCAGAGCAAGAACAAAGCATCTTGGATATTTTTTCCTCTATAAACCTTACATTTTTTAGAATGTTGCTAAATGGGCAGACCTAGAAATTAAAACCCTTTCTGTACATAGCAGATACCATGTCCTGAGAGAGATGGAGCAAGGACCAGCTTTGCTAACTCCCAAGTCCCACTCCACAGCTGAAAGCAACACTATGGTAAGGAAGGATGAATTACATTAGAATTATTTTACTGTGAAAGCATCATTTTACCAAACTCAACCTCTGCATACTGTCAGCGAGGTTCTTAAAAGTCTTAATAGGTTATGATACTATTTGAATAGTCAAAGTAGTATCATAAAGAAAGCCTGAAATAGTTGACATAAACATAGTACTGGTAAGTCAGAAACAAAGGAAAGTGCCAGGTCAGTTTAACAAATGCCTTGATCTTATCTTAATTCCAGTGGTCTTTGGGTCTTGGCTTACTCAACCCCTCATGAGAAGGTCTTGGGCCTAATAAAACAAGATCAGTTCACAACGTAAATGGAAAAGGAGTCTAGATTTTCTATTTCAGTTTCACATTTAATCCACTACTGTCTCTCCCATGAAAACAGCTATTTCTAATGATCTTAAAAAGTTTGCATTCACTTTTTCGTTTAGAAGAAATCACATTTTATATTATTTATCTATATGAAGAAAAAAGTTCCTGTCTTGAAGAATTCAGGTAACCAGAAGTAATTTTTCAGTTCTGCCTAGAGCAGTCATCACAGGCAGTCGTTGCCCTTTGCTATGCAGAGCTGTTTCTAAGCATTCCTGTAGTGATATTTAGATGCCGGCCTCCTGTGCAAGACCCTATCAAACTAGACAGGTTTCTGTGCTTCCCAAACATGAAGATATCCTTTAAATGGGCTAAGAAGTATTTCATTCATATACTGGAGAGCCCACATGAGTGACAAGGCCTTGCTGAAGCCAACCTCCCCAGAGGGCTTTCAGGTAATGTGATGAACTGGACACTCTGGTGGAGAATATCAGTCACCCATGGGTGCTGAGGTCACTTCCAGTGCAAACACCAGCACAAAATGCTGTGATGCAACCGAGGTCAAGGTTATGAAATGGCTTATGCTTTATGCATGCATTCTTCAAGCACATATAGAACTGCAAGTCCTAGAGAATTTGATATTGCACATTAGTCACACTGGTTTCAACTGAAATGCCTAACTTACTTAGCCAGAATACAATGCATTCAGAGCATATTATCTGGACATTAGCTAAACTAAGCACTGCCAAATGCTATGACACACAATCCTCTTATGAGAAATATTAATTGAATGGACCGAGAAGACTGCTGATTTACATTTCACCATACACCAAGGAGTCAAAAAAATAGTAAAAATTACATAAGGTATGGCAATAAAATTTAATTCAAATAAGCAAGGTGGCTTTTGTATTCTTGGTTTGCAATCTAAAAGAACAGGGAGAAAAGAAACACTATGTAAAATATAGTAGCTAGCCACCAGATACAAATTGTGCTCTGAAAACAATATGTTATTTTGAAACTAACAAAGTAAAAAACTACCCTCTAAAGTAAATTATTCCTTTTTTCTCTTAAAAAAAAATCTTTCTCAGCTGTTTTTATAAACACCTAATTTGCTGCATGGCTTTGTATTAACCATAAAGTTTGCCAGGAGTCTCATAAGGAAGAAAAATTGCACATTTTACAATGTACAGAGAAGCTGGATTTACAGTGCTCTGAAGGAGAATCAAAGACTAGTGCCAGCATTATTAGTATCCAAACCCTTGAACAAGGTTTTCTATCAAAAATTATTATTTTTTTTAATTACACTTTCTGTAAAAAAGATGGTTTTTCCCCCAGAAACAGACCTATTTTTCTTTTAAAAACAGTCCTGAGAAAGAAACAGTACCTTCAGCGTTCCAGAATATTTAGTAAACATCCAGCAATATAATGCTTACGACAGACACCTGCTATGTGACTAGTGGTAAAGAATTATCTTTATTTCAGGCAACTTTCTGGAATTACTGGAAATAGTGAATCATAAGGTATCTAGAATTTATTTAGCACTATGCAGTAATTACTGATGTATATAGATATGGAAATTGTCATATGGGATTGTTCCTCCAATGTGTTGGTGCTGTAGGATACTCATTGGACATCCTTAGAAAATTTGTACGAATTCTGGAAGGAGTATCTCCTTTGATGACAACAATTCACTTTTCAAATAAAGATGGTAATGGCAAAGATGAACAGAGGAGGGAAGAAAAAATACTCACAAGGTTTGCATTCAAAAATTTAACCTAGGAGAAAAGAATCACAGAATCAATTAGGTTGCAAAAGACCTCTGGCTCCAACGGCCTCAAACCTATCACCCAACACAACCTTGTCAACCAGACCATGGCACTGAGTGCCATGGCCAGGCTTTCCTTAAACACCTCCAGGGATTGTGACTCCATCACCTCTCTGGGCAGTCCATTCCAATTTGAACAATCCCTTCTGTGAAGAAATTCCTTCTGATGTCCAAACATGATCAAGTAAAACCTTGCTGGCTGTGGGGAAAGTGTGCAATATGATAATTTTCAAGTACCACAAAACCCTCAACCCAAAACATTAACAAAAAACCACCCCAACACACCAGAATGTGACCTGCATCCCTACAGAACTATAAGAAAGGAACAAACCCACCTGGACAAGCACAATACAGATGGCCTGTGGTTTCAGAAAACGACATGTGAATAATGAGAGCTGCTATTCTTTCAAGGTTCACTCAAAATTTTAATCAGCCCTCCCCTCCAGAGACTGAAGAGAAAAGCTATTCTTAGCTGGGAGAGCAAAATTAGATGTAAGAAGTGCTGGAGACCTTGCAATAACTTGTTGCTACATCCAAATTTCTTCTGGTTGCTTGCTTGCTTTCTTAGCAGAAATGCAGTCTCTGGGATTGTAGCAGAGGCCAAGGACTGGTGTTCTCAGGAATTGCAGGAGGGCAGAGCTACAGGCTGAAAGGTTTGGGTTAACACTGAGTCCTTGGAGAGGCTTTTAAAAGCAAGAATGGTTCTCAGTGGAAATCAACTTTGCCATTTGCTTTGGGCTCTTGTTTCCAAGCTTCTTATGAAACTTATTTTGTAATACAGCAGCAATTTGTCATTCTTGAAGACCTCCTGCTACCTGTACAAGTTTATCTATATTGCTATTCAGAGTAAAATGAATTTTTAAACCAATTTTTAAAATAAGAGTTTAAGAATATTTTTACTAATTTTTTTTACATACATTTCAGGTATTTTTCTTTCTCCTCTAGAGCATGCTTTTCAGTTGTTTCTTAACTAGAATGGAATCAAGGTCAGGTTAATGTCACTGAAATCTTAAAGAAAAAAACTCTAAAGAAACAATGAAAAGAGGCTCTGACATTCTATAGTTTTTCTTTATTAGAGCAAAGCTCCTCACGCAGTATCTTGGCCTGCAGAGAACAGCAGGAAAATCTTTGCTAAACCACACTTTCAGTATCAATACTGATGTACATTTCTGAATCCTTATTGGCATTAAAGCAATTGGAAAAGTGTAATTACTAGAACAATTCTTTAGTGTAAATGCAGAATAAACTTGCTGTAATTAGATGTGATTCTTACCCTCTCAAACAGCCACAAAGCTGTTAATCTCTGTAGAGGAGGTCACCATTTGAACTTTGGATACTCTGCATTTCCATGGTGAAAGTGTGTTAATGTAAAAAAATTTACACTTTCTGTAAAAAAGAGGGTTTTTTTTCCAGAAACAGACCTATTTTTCTTAATAATCCTACTAAATTCTAGAGATGCCTGTGAGTTTTATTTATGAGAACTTACAGAATGTAACTCTACCCTGAAAAATACTCTAAAGTACCACAAAAGACTTCAAACCTAGTGTCTAAACCAACTACCTCATTTTGTCATCCTAGAAAAAATACCCCTGCAATTTTGCAAATTCAAGCCAGTACAAGATGAAGGTTCTGGTTTTACTCAATCCCCTATAACAATGCATCACAGGAAATATTTTGAGGGGGGGTTAGTGATAAATTTAGTAAATATATTGAATTTAATATAACCAAAATTGTATAATGATATTTTTATTTCTAATTCCTACTTTTATTCTTTTATTCCTAACTCATATTATTTATTTCATTCACTAATTGTCTGAAGACAGAGAAACAAAACATCTCAAATGTCGGTATCTATAATGAGAAATTATAAAATTGTGAATAAACAGGGATAAGATGCAACATGAAAACACGACTAAAAACCTAAATGAAAGCGGAAATAAGAAAGCAGAAAATGTTCTAAAGCTTTATTAAAAATTATAAGGCTTAATTTCCCACCATTAAGTAAAGTAATTATGCTCTTATCTTTCCTTCTATCCCAACCAATTTCACCACGGATGGGTCTGATAATTGAAGACCTGTATCAACACTTATGCCCCCTCAGAAGCAGGGCTTCTTTCCTTGCTGCCTCCTCATTCCTCTCTGGAGGCCCCTGAGTTTTAGGGCACCATCTTTACAGTGCAATCCCCTCTGAACCACGATTATTGTAAAAAAAAAATTATCTTAGAAGAAAGACAGGCATGTGGGTTCAACAAGGAACACTTTATCTAATTCCTCTGTTCCTTCAAAGTACTATGCAAGCTATTCATAGCAAAGATCTCAACATAATAAGCAACATGAACAATATTTAGTATATTGTGATTCTGCCACTGCCAGGAAATGGTACTAACTAGGCCAGATTTTTTTTTCCTTTTTTCTGTAGCATGTGTGCTGGAAGATAAAAAAGTTAATGAAAATTACTATAATAAGTGAAATGCAAGCAAGGAGATCTGTAACTGAAAATGCACATAGCTCAAGACATCCAGCACTGCATTCTACAAACACAAATCAGAAGTGAAGGACAAGTCAATATATTGCAAAATGAACAGGCAAGTCTGATAAATGCTGATAAATGGATTTGTTTTGTAACTTCAGTATCATACACAAGCACAAAGCATTTACATTTACTTTGCTGCTACCTTCTTTCATGATGTAATGCAAAATTCAGATAATTGGCTTTAAACATACCCAGAGAATATACTAAGACATTAATTTCAAACTTTAACAGCATAATTAAAACAAAAATATTAAAATTAAAAACCAGTATTTAAATAATTTGTTTTAATTTAGCATTTCATCAATGTACTTAGTGACAATAAGATGTGGTTTTCTTTACTACTTCAAGCAAAAATGTATCCTAAAGATTTTTGGGAGGTTGATCTCTTGAACAGCAGAAGGTTAGACTAACTGGGTCTCTGCATTCATGTCTCTCTATGTCTTGTTCTCAGGCCCTGCTGTAGAAGCTCTAACAGGGTAACCTGCTATGGCAGGAAAAAGATGACAGCTTCTCTGAGATGGTAGATGCCCATGGACCTCTGAAATTAGAGCTAATATTGCATTCTCTCATTACTGTACTAAGTGTGTGAGAATCCAAGGATTTGAATGCAAAAGATAGCTGTCTACTAAAAAAAAAAACCAAACTTTGACAATTAAACAAAAAGAAAAACAGTAAGAAAATATTTAGCAAACAAAGTTTCACACAAAAATAAAGCCAGTAATTTTCCAGCAAATTAAAGCAACTGGGAAAAGTATAGATCAGAAGGTTGTTTTGTTGTTGGTTTTGGGGTTTTTTTAAGAAGAGGAAATCTCTCCTTGAGTAACTGAGGGAGTCAGCAACATCAATGAAATATCTCCCTAGACTGTCAATATCAATGAGAGAAAAAAGACAGAGGGGTAACCATTTCTATCAGAGGAAAGGAAAATTATCTTGGATTTCAGAAAAGAAGATAACTAGATGGAACAGAAAAGAATTTCTAGTCTGAACTCAGGGCGATGTTCCTCCAGTGATACCTGGGAACAATATCTTCAGCCATGCTTTCAAGAGTTTTGTTAAGTAACTGAAACCCTGGATCTTAAAAGGATTCTTACACATATGCATGAATAAAAATTGCTGTACCAAATGCTATGTTCTGAGGTTTTTATCATGCTGCTTAAATTCCAAGCATGTGTCAAGACTAGCAATATGTCCTGCTTACAAACTTAAAATATTTTAATGTCAAAAAAAAAAAAAAAGAATTAAGCAAGTATCTTCTCAGACAACTTTCCAGCTGCTCTCTCCATAGAGATTTGGTTCAGTAAGAGAAAGGAAGGATGGGTATTTGACTTTAATTTCCTCCATAAACAGTCTGTAACTGGAACACTTGTCAACACCACCTTCAGTAAACAGGTTACCAGGAGCCAGAGTTTGTAAAAGCTTCAGTCTACAAACAGCAACAGGACTGAGTTGTCCTCAGCACCTACTGAGCAGGCTTTTCAGATTCAGGAATAAAAGTGTCATGACTCTTAAAGTAGCAAAACACTAATTAATTAATTAATTAATTGATTTAAAAGGAACTAATACTGGTCCACCTCTTTTAAATAAGGTGGCCTATTTGACTCTCCCTTGTTCTCTATGGATGGAAAATAATTGGCTCACAATGAAAAGGAAGAAGGGTACACTTTTTAAAAAGATAGGTCTGATTTTATTTAGCAGTACTGTTAATCACATTAGAACACTAGAAACATGTTCTTAAAATTTGTAGCATTGTGGATGCAAAGAAAAGAAAATTGTAAACAAATAACTTACATTTTATTTTGTATTTTTCAAAAGTGCTTTAGAACAAAATTTGAATATGTTCTTCCCAGTGCACAGCCTCTCACAAAAAGGACAGAAGCTGTGAGGTTCCAGTTTGGTTTTTTTCAAGGTGAAAATTACAGCAGAAGTATATTGTAGCAAAAAGATCAAACAACACTGATGGAAAGTACAGAGAAACATATTCCTGTATTACCAATATTAGCATTCTGGGTTGAAATGGGACAATTTTAATGTCATGCGTTCTTTCATTAAAATGGACTGCCTACTGCCATCTGTGGTGAGTTTTATGTCTGGTTATTCTTTTCCCTCTGGAAGTGGCAGTGCGACTAAGCTGAAGACATTGTTTCCCTTAGTTGCAGTTCAGAGTAATTGTTAATGAGCTGCCCTACGCTATGGTCTTTCACCCACCACTTTATGCTAATGCACCACGTTGTAAATATCACTGCACCATATTCACACACAGTCTCATCAAGTAATGTATCATCTACACTGCATTTTAGATCAATTTTCATATTGAGAAAGCCCAGAAGGTTTGCTCTGAGAGGCAAGATGACTGATCAATTTGTTGACAGCAGCAAAGTGAACTAGCATTACTGGCTTTTAGTCTAACCACATGTATTTGGGCAAGACACACAGGATAATCAGTAGTTTTTATCTCGGATTAGCTAGTCAGAAGATTCCAAAATTAAAGAAAGACTAAAAAATGTGATGGGAACATCTGGGCACCTAGTTTGAGCACCTTTTGCTACAAATAACCAATCAATGTAACTGAATAAGCAAGCAATTAAATCAAAGTCTCTGCCCAAAGGAAACAGGGAATTATGCACAACGTGCTTCTGCATACATGTGCCTTGATCACCATTTGGTGTGTATGTCTGAAAATCAGGCCAACTATACTATTTTATGAACTTTTTAGCAAAATGGGTATATACTTCGCTATCTATAGACACTGAAATATGAAAATATACCATGCCTGTGTGTCATATTTCTCTACAGGGTGTCATTTTGTCCTCTGTTGCTCAAACCACACAAATTGTGCAATCTGACAGCAGCACTGACTCTGGACTCCACAGGCAGGGCTGTGGGAGAGAGGGCTGCTCCAATCCATTTGCTGGGTTTACATGTATTTGCTGGCCAGACAGAACATTCATGTCCCACCTTGGAAGACTGTAAGGCTTCCTCAGCTCTTGTACTGAAATCTCAGCTGAAGTTACACAAAGGGTTTAACAGTATTTCACACTTGCAAAGTGCTATAGAAAAGCATAAGACAGCACTGCATTAAGATTTTTAAAATGAACTGTTTCCTAAGTTCAGAGAGGAAGTTGGTGACAACCATGTCAATTCACATCTCTCAATTCCCATTCAAGTTCCCTAGATCAACAAATATAATGCTTTCCTTTCAAAAAAAGACAATGGACATAGTATTAATGATGCTACTGTGATTACTAAGTATCTGAATAACCCCAGCTGCATAAGATGTTACACAAACAAGTCCAGCTATTCACCTTAGAATTGAGAAAAACTCTACAAGGTGATAGTCTTGCAAGATAGTCTGGGACTTACTGGTTGACCCTGGGTCAACAGCTTGCACAAATCACAGTTTATGAAATGCTGCTTGTGAGGCCACTGCAACTAAACCTTTGTAACATGAGGAGCAGACTTTCTAGTACATGTACACAATGTGTATATAAATATATATAATGAGCTATTGATATTTTTATCAATATATTTATACCTATCCTTATACACAATATGTATATAAACCCTCCCCTTCCCCCTGAGTTGCCCAATTGTTGTCCAGTAAGAGCAGACAAAGGCTCACTGGTCTGTGTGTTCTGGAGATATTCCTAGAATGAAAAGACCTCCTAAATATTTCAGTTTTAAATTAGTTAAATTATCCAACAGATAGCAATATGAACATTATGATATACTAAAGCTTCACAGAGTAAATATGTTATTGCACACTAATAGTATGCAATAACATATAATAATAGTTGTAAAATGTAATAGTTGTAATATACAATATTTGATTTTTTTTAAGATGAATGGGCTATTTACCTTCATTCTCAGTAAGATCACAATCATATACTGTGCCTTTCTTGTCATATGCCAGCTCCACTCATATGCACTTCCCATATGTGGCTGCATATGGATTCCCCAATGAAGTCCCAGCTATTTACCATACACACACAAAGGATGAAGGAAGCTAAGAATGGTGATGTCTATTGCAGCTGCCAAGGCTGAACACCAGTCATTCTTATTTAAAGGTAATGTTAAAACTTCACTTCTTACAGCTTATGATCATGCATGATAGTTGAGTAAAACATAAGGTCTTTCTTCTGATGGTACCAGCTTCTCTTTTCAGAGAAAAGTATCTGCTTGATGAGTTGCTGCAGACAGACTTATTCCAGTCCCTTCTAAGAGTGGATAATTTCATTAAGTGATTATTGCTTACATACACAATTAAGAAGAGAGAAAATATGGACCAAGAGGCTTTAGGCGTTTTATATATGAAAAAGAAGATTTTAAAGTTAATATGACATATGACAAACAATTAGTCTAACCAGGCCATGACTGGAATTCTACCTTATAAGAGCTCCTTATAAGAGCTTCTAAAATAAAAAAAAAAAAAAAAAAAGCCAAGCTAAGCAACAACATTTTCAATAGATTCTGGATTTTGTCAAAAGAGAGCAAATTAATCACAAATAATGTGATCACAATAATTTTGAAATATAAACCACTTTCTCTAAAGTAAATGTGGGGATTTTAAACTGATGCAACAAATCTAGTCCAGAACGCCCTTCTTATGATTTTAAATGTGGAACCCCTGAACCATAAACCAAGAGTCAGTAAGTGAACAGAGACATGGTCAGTACTAAGTCCTATTCCAGTAGCTTGCAAAAATAATCCAGATGGACAAACTTAAGGAAAAACCAGCAAATAATAGGTCTGATAGAAGCAAGTAATTTTAATAGGGAAAAAAACACCCCAAAAAAACCAAAAAAAACCCCATGATAACAGTAATATTATTCATGCCCTGGAATTATATCAGTTGATCTGCTCTACTGCTCTATAGTATATCCCAAAAGTATATGAACTTCAGCAATATCTATTAATTTCGCTAGAAGCATAAAAAAATTAAATTATTTTTCCACTATTCTGTGGATTCTCAATTGTCCTTATTGCTTCCTTGATATTTTATTTCTCATAGTATTTCTGTGTTTTGAGTCATACATCCCCTAACCAGATGTCTAGGAAACTGTTATTTACATCCATGTAGAATCCTTTACATGGCAGCTGTATAAAGGATGACTTCAATGAGTCAATGCCAATTCAGACTTAAAAAAAAATTTTCCTAATTTATTTAGATATTTGCCTATAATGGTGCATACCTGTTTCTATATGCATAAGATCACAGATCATTTAAAATGTACTTCAGGAACTTCCATCTGCTGTGTTCTCAGCTTTTAACAGCAAATTATGAAAAGAAAGGGCACAAGAATCATAGCACAGCTATTACAATTCATAAAGAAAACGAAGTCCTAAGATGATAAGAGTCACAGCAAGGTATATAATTAGAGTGGCTATAACAACAACATATAAATTAGATAATTATGGATTAAGCAATCCCTCGGGGGATTCTCTCTTGCCCTAGAAAACATATAACAAGCTCCTTAGATAGAAGGCAATAACTATTAAGTATTTGAGGGAGGAGTAGGACCATAAGGAAAAATGAAAAAAAAGACATAGCAAGATAAAAATCGTAATTTAAAATCTAAAGATGGCTTTCATTTTTGGTAGTTTATTTTAATACACTTAGTGGTCCAGTTTTCCCCCATTAAATCTGCTGACATCTGTTGGCTAAAGAGCGCATGTCAGATTATCCAGAAGTGCAAGATCAAATAAACATGAACTGCTTTTTAAGGTGACAGTAGGGAGATAAAATACACTGCAGCGATTACC
The DNA here is from genome assembly GCA_003676055.1 of Chloebia gouldiae. Classification (NCBI taxonomy): domain Eukaryota; kingdom Metazoa; phylum Chordata; class Aves; order Passeriformes; family Passeridae; genus Chloebia; species Chloebia gouldiae. The sequence continues at coordinate 23,801,496 of QUSF01000003.1, read as the reverse complement.
AGAAATGGAATTTTTTTTGTTGTTGTTTCTTACATCAGTGTTTAATAATCCCAGGTGTCCTGGGCATCAGACATACAATAATCTTCATAAATCCTAATTCAAAGCCATACCATCTGTCAAAAATATTTTTTATGTCTCCTAACAGATACCCTACATAATTGCTCTCACAGTAGGGCAAAAATACATGGCTGTACTAATTTGCTTTACCAATGGAATAGCTAATCATCAAAAATAACCCCACCACATTACTGGGGTTTCTAGCACACTTTATATATCAAAACTAACCTTTCCATTATACTATTTTCTATAACCTTAAATTCCCAATGAAAGCAGATAAAGATTGAATTATCTGGAAATTGTACGGTGATAATGGAAAAATCACAAGCATAAAAAAAATAAAACCATAGTGTCTCTTTCAATTATGATTGTGTTGCAATTAAAATTAGCTTTGTATTTCATGGTCACTAATTTACCAATTTAGTCACTAATAAGACTAATCTAAGTTCTCAGCCCTGCAGAGCACTAACCATTTTGGACACAATCCAGAAAAGCACTTAGGTGTGTGTGTGACTTTTAGCTCATGAGCCTGAAGCAACTTCAGAGGGATCAGACGTGCTTGATTAGGCCCAGAGCACTCATTACCCTGCTGGACAACAACTCATCCCCCTAAGGCTGACCAGCAGTAGGAGATGACCCTCCCAACCCCCTGCCCATACTTGTGGAGATGGAGAGGACACTCCATATGGGAGTTTGTTCAAAGCAGGAGTGGAAGTCTGAAGCAGAAGACAAAATGTTTGGGCTGAAGTTGGCCTTTGAGAACACCCTTTCTCCAAGGAGTGTCTAACTACCTGCAATTCCCCTACCATGTATGCAATATCCAAACAGCTGAAAAAACCCTGATGTATGGCAGGGGTTGCAAGAGGTTCTGTTACATTTTCCCAGTGGCAGCAAGATCATCTTGATGTAAACTTTTATTTATGCATTAGTTAAAATCATTTATACAAGATTATACAAATATACAAACTTGAAAATGCAGTGATTGTACAGCAAAAAAAAAAAAAAAATCCAAAGGAAATGGGAAATTCCAAAGATTATGGCCATTACCAAAAAACACCCCAGAAGATAATTTCTTCCAAAAATCAAACTCAACCTCATTTTCCCTTTGAAAATCCATGAACAAAGTATTACTTGATTCTTCTTTAAATCACATTTCCAAAAGCACTTTTCATATTCCACAAAGTTTATATCTAATAAGTAGTGAAAAAGTTTATATTTAAAAATAAAAGCAGGTTTCCAGTAACTGAAATTATTAACTGGCTGATGAACTAAATGTTCTTTTATTCAGTTCTGCATGATAAATATCAGATGCCACATTGCAGTAACAACTATATTTTAGCATAATGTTCAACATTTATCAAGACTTTGTGTTTTTATAAAGTTTGCGTTTTTTACAAGGTTATTATTTCAATTTATGTTCTATGTCTCTATGACATATTGAATATGTAATACAATGCTTTTCCAGTTTCTCTGAATTGGTGAAGTTCTCCCACGAATTTACAAAAATATACTCACTACTGCAAGAAGGACCATTACTTTCCTAATGGCCAGAATTATCCATTTAATTTCCATGATTCACAATTATTCTATTTAATTTGAGAACTTAAGAATTCCTTTGAGTAAATGTGAAGTCCAAATACTGAAATATAGACTGGAATGAATTGCCTAAATGGTGCTGGATCTTAATTTAACTGATTCTTTCACAGGCCAGTTCATATGAGTATTTTTATGACATGTAAATATTTTAATAGAAAGGTGAAACCATACCTTTGTTTCATTTTCACTATAATATATGCTATTTTATTTTGAAAATTTTGCTTCTTCTCTCTAACTCATAAAACTTAAAATCAATACAAGTTCCTCTTTTCCCAGTATTCCACAGAACTGAACAAACCATTGAGGCTGCAGCAACTGGCAGTTCACCATCCCCAGCAAGAATATCACATTAAGGGAAACTGCGTTTGTCCACTAGGTAACTACAACATCAAAAAATTTTACTGCCCAGATCTGCAGGACTCCAGTTGCAAACACCTTGGCTCAGATATGCATGGATCTAAAAGTCAGACTAAGACTTTGCAATTGGTTAGAACTAATTCATACTTTAACATTATCAGAAGGCAAACTACTATTTACTTGCAAAGAATTAACAATTTCTTTATAGGACACAGTTTTAAATTTTAAATCAGAAAAAAGGACTACAGGCCATGCATACCCACAGACCACTCTTAAGAGATGGAAAAATAGTCACACACACCTTTACTATACCAAGGGACTTCGCAATAGTAAATATTGAAATGGTATTGAAACGAGAGAGACAGACAGACACTGTGAGTACCAAGGTGAGATACAGGAAAAAGAGATAGGATTGGTTAAGCACAATAAATGAGCCACTACAAAAACACAAAAAGTCCAAGCTAAACATCTTAAGGCACCTTGCAAATGTCTAAAACTATATGGCAATGGAAAACTGGCCCATACTTGGTATAAAAACATTTTCAGAGTACGTGGAGATATACATCATATGCAGAAATATTCTGAAAAGCCCTCACCTGTATGTATCAAATATCAAATAAACCAAAGAAAAAGAAGTTCATATTTACAGCCACTCAGTAGAGAAACAGAAAGGAAACACACAATAAAGACAGCCTATTATACTTGCATGTTCACATGTTGCTCATAATGGTAGTTGTGGAAATCACTCCTCACTACACTAAGGCTTCTATGCAATTCATTTACATCCTAGCTACAGTTCTATGCTTGCACAACTCAAGTATAAAAATAAGATATCAAACAATACCATATAACCCAGACTTCTACTATTTCCTTTTCAAATCATAGCAGTGGCCTTCATATTACTGCCATCTAATTAACAGCAGTGCTGCTTTTATGATAGATGAAAAGGAAGGCTGAGAGTGACTCAGCCAATGGAAGATGTGAATGTGGTGAAACCATCCTCTGCAGGACATTCATGCTTCTCAAATGAGCTGCTATGGAAGTTTCATCATGTGGGCATAAGGAAAAAGACTCCTACCTGTGAAGGTTGACTGTACATTGGTCTGGTCTCCGGAAATGAAGTTTTATCCTTTGAGTCTCTACTTTGATCATCAGCTGTGTCACCTACCAAAGGAAAAAAAAAAAAAAAGACCAACTTTTAAATAACTGAAATACTTCATATTTTACATAGAGTAAGAAAACCTCTTCAGTCTTCCTAAAATAAAATTATACCCTGAGAAAGGGGGACTGTGTTGCCATATTTATATTTATAATTTTGAACATGAGAGAAAATGAGAGAACTGAGAAATTTTTAACATAAAGACAAAAACATTGAGATCTGCAAAACCCAGGAACAAACCTGTATCAATTATTTAAAGGAAAAAAATCTTGAGGAAAAAGGGGAGGGGAAAAAAAAGCAGGGCCCCTATTTTTGCATGCTTTAGGACCATGAGGTTCTAATAATTAGCAAAGAGTATATAGCAGTGTGACTGTGTAGTGGAAAGGAGATACCAGGTGCACATCCATCACATCCCAATCCAATGTCAGGGTAGTAGCCTCATTTCCACACAGTTGATATCTGTGCATGAGTGCAGAGAGAGAGACAAAGCATTCTGAGAAATGGCCTGGTTTTGACTGTATGGTGACAAAGACTGCTTGTCAGGTTGGGCACTAATATCCTCTCATTGCATACACGGGGCTACTGCCCAAGATTTTACCAAGAAGACACAACTCAGTTTATCCCAAAAGGTGCACCTGGTACTGATCTAAAGATGGGGTAGATCACAGCAATAAACTAGAGACAGATTATTTTCACATTTATTTTTAAGACAGAAGGTCCATTATAATTTTTATTTAAAAGGTAGAGGTAGTAAAAAAAAAACCAAAAACAAAACAACAAAACCAGAATTTGTTTTTCAGATGTTGTGAAACAAACATCCACCTATCCTATCTTCTCCAATTTCTTTGTCAATGGAAAAGTGTACTAAAAGCTGTAAAGATTTTGCAGACTATCTGCTTCTGCTGTTAGTACTGGTCAGTAAATAGTTTGTAAGAGCAGACAGCTGAGAAAGATTGAAGATTTAGTTATGTATTTTTAGTTTTATTTTTATTTGAAGTCATACTGCTTTCTGTAATGGTGTATTTTGGAAGTCTGTATCTTTAAAGAGTCCTGCATCAACAATTCAAAATAAAAAGGTTCAAGTTATTGTAGTTTAACTTCTTTGCTAAACCAGTGGTTCTGGCTCCCCTGTTCCATTTTCTCCAGAGGTTTACTCAGAGCCAATGCACCAGGCAGAAGCCTTTGGAAACTGCAGTCAGCTTCTGCCTGTGCCCAGTCAGGCTGAAAAGCCAATGACACTCAGGCCCATGTATGTTTGTTCCATACTGCCATGGCCCCCCAGGTCTGACTGGTCAGATCCCTCAAGTATTATGCAATATTAGGTAAATTTTTTTTATGAAAACAAGTACTAATATCTAATTTTATGTCCAAGTATTATTCCTAGAAGTTTATGCAGAGAATCATTATCATGGTCTTTGTCACAGGTCTTTGATGCCTATTAATTTCATTAATGTCTGCACTTTCCAAGACCTTTTCTGGAGTTGAAAGATGCTTCTTAGTAAACTAGATTCTCTACATAAAATACTTGTATTTTAGAGCTATGAAAAAAAAAGGGGTGTGGGAGAATGAAGGAGATGGGGATTCAGTTAATCATCCATTCCACTCCCAGTACTTTTAAAAACACAGTTTGTAAGCACCTATAAAATAATGAAAAGAGTCATGAAAATCATGAATGTTAAACAATTAGTTTACATTGGTAATGAAGTAGAGGCCTACAAACAAAAATTATTACAAGCTTTGAAAATGTGCCCTGCCTCAGGGAGGTGTAAAAGTGGTTAACAAATGCAGGAAGAGGGCAGTAAGGCCTATTTTTGGTACACTTGCTTGGATGAGACTGCAAACAGATTTAAATTGTACCAAACTTAGGCTAGATAAGTTTCTCCAGAAGTAAGACTACTTAAGCGCTTTGATCAACCTAACAAAATGGTTTCTCTTAACCATGGTTAATCTCCAAAGGGCTTCAGAGATGGGCTGAAGAAACATCTGTTGTGAATGGTTTCAATCACGCCAAGACAAGGAAGATGAATGAATGACCTTTTTGTGTTTCATTTAGTCCTACATTCCATGATCAATGCTGGAGGAATGACTCCACAGGATACCCCTTCCCAGGATCAGGGAGCTTAGCTGTGTGCTGAAGATTTGTGAAGGCGCAAGGAGACCGCAGTGAGATGGACAACGACTCACCAAGTGTGTAAGGACAGAGCTGTGTGGGCAGTCAGTATCACTGGAACATATTGGGTGAAGCTGGGTGTTTGCATAAACATACTGAAAACAGTTACAGCAAGGATTCAATAATCACAGGAACCAACATTCTACTCCTTGTCTTTACAAACCATTCCTGAGAAAGCATTCCAAAGTTTTTATATGAAAAAATACATTAAGAAAACCCAATGCATACATATGGTTAATGCTATCCAGAATATACTTTTTCCCTGTGATTAGTTTTCCTTAAGATGAAAAGTCTTGCTTGGTAATCAGGACCAAAAGGTCATAAATGATCATAAGAAAGGAAGAATAAGAACAACTCATTTAGAGAGAAATGAAATTTTTTACTTACAACTTCGTCATCCAGCTCCCAAAATTCACAAGCTCTTAAGAAAGCCAAATATAGGAATACCTGTATTGTTTCACAATTCAAATTGCCTTTGTGAAACTGCACTTCAATGCAGAGTTCTTCTTTGTTAAAAAAAAAAAAAAAAACCCAACATCTTGCCAAAATTCTCAGGCATATGGTCCTGCAAGGAAAAGCCACGACTCTTTGTATAGACTTTTATTATTTGAGTTAATGGGAGTTAAAACAGTGATAGGCAGCTGCCAAAGACACCAAGCTAAGACATCCAGCAGGATGAAGCATTTTCTAGATAAATTGGTATTTTCAGTGTACTTTTTTCACTGGTTGCTATCTCAAATATTCAACCAATTAGTCATCCTTATTTCTACTAGCCCAAATAATTAATTAACTGTGAGATAACTCCCCAGTTCTATCAATTCTAGTTCGTCATAGCTGACTCACCATGTTTAGACACCCACAATTTTTTTTTTGTTTAGCTTGCCTTGGTTTCCCATTGACTTACAGTCTAATATCTTTCCTTAAATGGCAGTCATAGTTTGTCTTTCCTCTTCAGGCTCAGCCTTTAAAATGCTTCCCTCTTGTCTGGGTTTCCTCTTTCCCTCTGCAACCCTGCAATCTCCTCTTCCTACCCACCTACCACTATGTGAGGAAGGGGGATTATGCCAAACAGCAAACACACAGACATCCATGAGAGCACAGACCTTTGGGTGCAGGAACTATGTGGGTCCTTTTGAGCACTTCAAACATTCTGCTTGATAGCTTTTGACTGGGGAAAAAACCCAAACAACCAAAGTACCCCTCCCCTCCAAATACTGAGAGAAAACCCCCCCAAACCAACCCAAACAAGTTCTCTTACACAATCTCAATGTAAATAGGTATACCACCATATTTTTGCTAAACTAAGCAACTGAAATTTGGCTCTGAAGAAAGATCACAATTACATGACCTTAGTGGAAAGGGCCCCCATAAAGTCTTTCATCAGAACTGAAATTCATCAGAACTGCAAATATGTTCAAAGATAAGGGCAGAAGGACCATGGTAATCACCTAGCCTAAACTCCTGTAAAAATATAGGCCATAAGATTTCTTGAATTAATATATTTGAACTAGAGGAACTTTAAAGCAGTATTTTAATCAGGGGATAAAAGACAAAATTACTTAGTTTAAAAACCACTTAGATTCTGGCTCATATATTCCTTGGCTTAAGCATTGTGTAAATTTCAGTCATAAAACTCCTCTAGAAAATAAATCTAAGTCATATATCAAAAATGATGTATACTGTTTAAAGTCTATAAGAATTAGAAATGAGGGCACTTCATGAAATGTAATATGGTTTAAATATCAGCAGCATAATCTGTAATATGCAGTACATTACTGGGAAAATTTATCAGGAAAAAACCACTCTTGTTCATTGCTGTAAAATATTCCCTTCCTTACCAATGGGAAAATATTTAAAGTTTGAAAAGAAAGTAGTAGGCGTATTTATCCTACTGTCCAGATAAGCTTGTATTTCAAATCCTCCATCTTGGGAGGCTTTTTTTAACTTATATTAAGCCTTTTCCAGGCCCAAATAATCAGTGTTGCACTGAAAGGTGAGACCTCTGTTTCTGCTTTCACTAAGCTGATGCTAGATTTTCACCAACATTCTCCAAGTTCCACTGGTATCTTTTTCTAAGAACTGCAGCCAGGTGTTCCAGAGGAAACAAATACCTACTCCAGTCCTCAGTATATACTATGTATATCCTCCCTCAGAACTCAGAGTTTTTGGTGTCTTCAGAAAGCTGCATTCAGCTGCCTATCTGAACCTCAGCAAACTCTCATATAGAAAGGTTCACCCACAAGTTTGGCTTCTACTCAACAAGGAAGTGCTGTTTCTATTTATACTCTTTCCTCTTCCAGCATTTTGTTAACCTCAAGCTGTGTAGTCTCTTGATCAACAGACAACATTTAAAAGCCTAGCCCACCCTCAGCTGAATAAATTAAAACCAATTGTAAATGTACTTTATAATGTAGACTGCCATTTGTCCTGGCCTGTGTAAGACTCCTGTGAGACACTGAAGCACGTACAACACAGCAAGCAGTAACTAGCTACCAAATACATGGATTTTCAAATGTCACCTTCAGCTTCAAAAGGAAGACAGCTATTTTCCATTATACTTTAGTTAGTTGCTTAACTCTTTGTTGCCTGTCATTATCTGCTATGTCCTGCATAGAGAGGGCAAGAACAAAGAATATTCTGGCTTCTACTTGGCAGGAAAAAGACAAAAAGTTTTAAGACAGGATTAGTAAGATCTGAAAACAGGAGAGACTGATTCTGTGGAAGCATCAAAGTTTTCCTACAGTTTCTTTTCCCTCTTTCTTACTCATAAATCTTCCCCTCTCTCCGTGAGATAAGGAAGAAAGGTCAGACACAGCAATTTTAAATTACCCTGCTCCAGGATAAACTAGCAGAACTTCAGGCTTCAGTCCATCAATACTGACAGTGTTTCAGTCTCAGGAGGTATTTAAGAAGTATTGTAATTCCCTCTGAACATCTGTCTCTGATGAGTCCCTGCAATGGCACTTCCATGCAAAGGGGGTTGATAGCAAGTCCTGCTCTCCTCTCTGCCTCCAGGTCTTTCACAGGGATGAAACATGTTTCTGCTCAGTCTCTTCCAGTCCTGCTTGGCTCTCTAGCACTCACTTCCAGGGTCTCACATCTTCCTCTTACCAGCCAGTCTCTACCCAGTGAGTGAGCTGGGGACTGCACTGGGGTGGTGCCAGGGAACCTTGAAGGCAGTAGCCCAAACACAGAATTGTGCTGATTTTATGGGATCAAGATAAGTAACAGAAGACAGGGAAGACATAGGGAAGAGCCTTAGAAATATTTGCTAATAAGCATAGAAACACTGAATGGTTTGGGTTGGAAAGGAACTTTAAAGATCATCTATTTCACCAGTCCTGAATGGATTGTACAAAATAAGCTGTAATTTAACAGTTTGCATTGGTGGTCAATAGATCATTCAGTAATCCATCTGAATCAAATAAGGCACTGGCCAGTGCTGTCCTCTTCAATGGCACAGATGAGACATTGATGAATAGTTGACTCCTCCATTTTCTTGAAAGTGGGACTATCATGCTGTCTAGTATTAGTGCTATAAAACTTATTAATATATATTAATATATATTAATCTTATATATTAATCTATACATTAATCTTTATTATCATCCACATGTACATGGCCAAGACATTATAGCCTTATAAGAATATATATCTAGTTGGCAAAACAATGAAGTCATCCTAGTTTCAGGTCACCTCATCCTGGTTTCATATTAAAGCTTTTCATATCAACAGCAGTTTCATTTCAACAAGCTAATAATATCCCCTAAAAAAACCCAATATATCAGCAGAAAGATTCTCCACAGCTGCAACTTCCAGCAAAACAAGAGTTTAAGAGTTTATGCTGCATAAGGGTGAGTGAGAAGGAAGTCTGGCTAAGTCCATGCTAAGGCAGAGGTCTGGTAAGTGTTTGGCAGCCTTACATTGAGTTTCAATAGTGTATTAAGAGGTCCTACAAATAAATCTTTGATTGGGAGTAGAAGTTAACCAGTATCTTCTCTAATTCTTCTGATGAACCACAAGAAAAATCTATATAAACCCTGCAATGAGAATCTTAAAGTGATTTCTTCAAACTTGTAAAAGGTAGGGGGGAAACTGTAACAAGGTAAACATCACCCTGAATGGTTTTGCACTTGCAGACATGAAGCAACAAGGTTCAGTCCTTTCCCAATGAAGAACAGCAAATCCAGCTACAGGACATGCCGTTGGAGATTATGGGAGTGGCACTCCACATTGCCACCCAGTCTGATTCTGGTATCCCATCCTTCTGCAGGCATTCTTAACGTAGAGTCTCCTTGTTCCTAAACAATTCTGTCAGGGTCTTCTCAACCTGCTCCCACTTTTAAGATTACAGTGAAACCATAGATTAAAAACTTCCCTATGAAAAATATTTTGTTTCCCCAAACAAAAACTTTTCAGAAGACAGCAAGAGAAAACCAATATGAGAGGATTAGAGGCTCCTGTATTTTCCATATCCCAGATCTACATATTTTTAAGTTTGCAAAAAGTGTTTTATTTCTGTGCTTTTCTGTATTTACAAGTACTTAGAAGTTTCACTTCTTTCAAAGCTTTTCTGAATCCTGAAAAAAAGAACCCTTAGAGTTTAGACCTAACTCCATCTCCAACCGCTTCACTGAGGCTAAATAATTCCAACTCCTCTGATCCCCATTAAAAGGCTCTCTTTTAAGAGGTGCCCAGCTCTTCCAGAAAGCTGATGAACCCAAAGCCAAAGTTTCATGGCAAAATTTTGTTTGGAAGGAAACCTAGAGATCACACCAGTCCAATCACCAGTTCAGTGCAGGGCTAACTTCAAAGTGAAAGAAACTATATACCTCAGGTTGTTTGGCTGAATTTTAAGGCTCCAAAGAAGGAGCTTCCTCAGCATCTCTCATGTCTCAGTTGTATCTATCCCTCTACTGTGTCTTATGTCCAGGTTCACAGTTACATGCAAAACAAGCTGTAGAATTAATTAGTCCATGAGCCACAATCCCCATGATGAAATGTTATTTTCCTTTGGTTTTAGGTTATGAGACTTTCATGTCAAGCATAAATAAATGCCAGGAATTAATCTCACTCTGATTCTCTGGTGTGATGGATCCATACAAATACTCTTCATCCCTTATATGTGCATGACAGCCTTTTTCAGTAGTCCACCAAAATACTGAACCCCCTTACCACAGCATATCTTTCCAGAGATCTCATTTTTCCATTTTACTATTTGGAAATTCTGTTCTAGACTTCATTACCTTAGATATTGCCATGCCCTTCTTATCAAGTTGTGCTATCAGAATGAGCAAGTGATGGGCCTTACCAGCTACTCAATACAAACTTAGGACTGAAGCAATCAACAATATAGATTTAAGTAAGGGCTTATGACATGTTTTTCCTTATAAAATGTTCATTTTATAAGGAAAAATTTGAAAGAAAAAGCTAAACAAGAGAAATGTACATCTTCTAAGTCTTCTGACCCAAGATTTGTGCTTATCTGTGTGTGTGTGTGTGTGTGTGCCACTGCCTCAGGGAAACCCAAAACTATTCACTGCTCTTCCCATGTTCAACTGATACTGTGTGGATATACTCCCAGCATATTTATTCTATGCTGGTATTTATCATTAATATTGGCCCTAAAAAAAAAAAAATCAGCAAATCTGCCTAGAAGGCACAGATCAGATGCCATAGGCCAGTTCTCTTCAAGCACTAAGTCACAATTCTTGACATTCCTAGAGAACCTCTAAATCTTCTTGTCACTCAATTCATCTGTCAATTAAGCCACTCCATATCAAAACAAATGTAACCTTCCAAGGCCAAGTGAATCACACTTTTCTGGGGAAGCAAACCATTTAATCTACCTTTCTGAAAAGTTTTATAAACTGATTTGTTCTCTTTTTATTTTAGACATAATCACTCAGTGATACCTGATTGTCATGGTCAGCTAGACCAGCTCAATCATCCCAGAGAACAAGTACATTGTTCTAAGACCAGGAATAAATAAAACATGTTTAGATATTTAAAAATTATTAATTTTTTAAATTTAAATTATTAATTTTTTAATGCCTTAAATATTTAAATATTTAGAACAGTTTAATTTTAATTCATATAATCTCTTTCCCCTTCACTTTCAAATCTGTTTCCTGGTAGTGGAAGATGTCTACACTTCACATAATCCAACTTTGCTGTATCAATAGGCTGGTATGAAACAAGTGCAAAAGCCTCAGTTTGCAAACTTAATTTTCTTCCAGGATTATAATCTCCCACTAGATCCTTTCTGCTTTTCCAAGGGACAGAGATAAAGACAACATTGTTTCCCTTTATTTGTTCTATTTCTCTTGCTTAACTTTTTCTTGTTTATCTTTGAGAGAATATGATAGTCACAATCTTCACAATCCTTCCTGCATTTTCTTTTTTTGCTTGTGAGGATGATAAAAAATTTAATCTCAAAACAATAGAAGTCTTTACCTCTTCAGTTCCTGATGAACAGTAAAAGGCTTTGGGGAAACATCAGTAATAACAACAAACTCAAATGAAGACAATGGTACAGCTCACACAGAGTAGTGCTGGCGAGCAACCTCCCCTTTAACATGTTTTAGCAGCATCATTTCCCTGTCACTAGTTAATCCAGCCTATAAAACCTACCTCAGATTGCAGGCTCAGTTGTTTTTCAAAGGTATATATATACTGTAACATTCCACTTTCCACTATGAAATTAACATTATTTCAGTATCCTCACTTAACTATGACATTCCTGTTTTATTCATGATGTGGTTCTAAAGGCAATCCTGTCCAGAAAGCAAACAGCACACACACTTTATTTTACTATATTATACACGCTGAAGCCCACTGATGAGGACAGAGATTTTCCTAGCACTTAAAAACCTTCTGCGTGGTCTGCCTGTTCAGTGTCTTGGTTACACTGTGCAACTTGCATCTCAGTAGGTCCAACATGCATTAAATTTATTTGCCTGTCAAAAACCGAGGTGCTGATAGCCTGATATTTGCATCTGAAGCTTGCTACATAAATGTAAATTATATTAGAAAACAAACAATGCAAATTTAAGCTGGTTTCCTATGGAATTAGATTTACATGACCAAGCTTCTGTCCTTGATAACATAGGAAAACATTGTCAAATGCGGTTGAAACTGGCACAGAGCTAGAAGATTTGGAGATATTTAGAATTTACAGAATATAACCATCTCCAGCTGGGTAGTAAAAAGAGACTAGAAGTAATGCTTCAGCTGAAGGAAAAACCCATTGCTGTTATTCTTGGCTTGTTTGGTCAGCTGGCAAATACTGCTGTGGTTGGTCACTGTGAATGAAGGGAAGGCAAGGGAGGCCACTGTAATAATGCAGGGAAATGCTCAGGGCTGTTCTAGCAGGGTAGAAGGACTAGGAAATCCTCAAGGAGATCTTTGATAAACTATTCCAGGGAACGCTGTGTTTTATTCTCTTGGTAGCATTTCAGCTATCTGAAACAAGAAATAATCTTTTTATAAAGAGGAAGAGAGGAAAAATCCCACCTAAATATTTATAAATCTATCAGTTAACTCATATTAGGGCCACTTATATCTTTGTCCCACAATGCACTGAGATGAACTCATAATAACATACAGCTTCACCCCAATAACCAGCCTTCAAGTGAGCAGCTGCCTACAATATTCACATTAGTTATTATGAACTTTTCTCATGTCTTCTAGAAACTCTGAAAGTACCAGAAAGCTGAGTTTATACTTTGTGGGAGAAAACTGGTAATAGGACAGAACACTCATTTAAGGTAACATATAAGGTAACATAATTATGAGAAATTTCCAAAGTAATAATCATTTCATACCCAAGTGCTACTATCCTCTCAGAGGCATAGAAACCCCACTAATTTTGAGAGAAAGTTAAGCAGAATAAATTTAAAACATAAAGACCATACACAAAGTTATATAGATACCTTGAAACATAATGTCTGCATGCCATACAGGCACAATACAACTCATACAGAAAGTTAAATCATAATACCTAAGATTCTATTAGAAGGCTTACCAATACTGTGGTTCAAAAAATATTCCCTACCAACTTTTTTTTTTTTTGGAAGTTATTTTCTAGACAGTAACATGGAAATCTTATGTCACTGTGACTATATAATGTCAATTCTGAGCAGAAAACCTTATGGTACATCCACTGCTGCTTTTGCATTTTGTGAAACATGCTTGCAGACTATTTCTGAACAGCATGGGCTTTTTTTCATTAAAAAGCATAAATTCTCTGCATTTTTTGTAGTGACAAAAACTTTATAAACATACCTAAAATTGGTACAGAGAGGTTTTGAGTATTTTTAAAAGGAAAACCAACATCCAAAAGCAATCTCAACAGATTATTCAATAAACAAAGTATCTCTGCTTCCGTAACTCCTTGAAAAACTACTTTTGATTTACACTGTTAATTCCATTGTATTAGTACCATCTTCTGATCTCAGACTTACAAAGGGATCTAAAACTAATCAACCAAGTCTCCTCATAAACTAAAACATAAATCCATTTAACATGTCCTCGGAAAGGACAAAAACCTGCATAGTAGCTGAATTTTGGATCATACCTCTGTCACGAATAACCAGCTCCACACTTATGATTAAAGGACTACCTAATTTTATTTATTTATTTAGAGCACATAGGTCAATAATGTGGATTAACTAGGATTAAAGTGTTATTTTCTGATTATTTTTGTACTTTAAGCTGGTTTAGTATTTCTAGGAACTTTATTCTAAATCCAGCTTTGTAGAAGTAACTATACCACAGAACTTCTGGACTACTGTTGACTAGTGTGTGAACAAAATGGAAATCTTAATTTCAACATGTTACTGCTAGATTCCTTGGTTTTAAAGGCAATAACATAAATAGTATTAAATATTCACAGATTTTTAGTATGTCTGGCTTCATTACTTTAAAACCTTTCTAATTATTCAATTGCATTTTTGCATTACACAAACAGTAGTAGTACAGATCTGTTAGGAAAAAAAAAATTATCAGCAGAAAAAAGAACTAGAATAATTCTTTAAAAGTATCCAAAGAGCAGGGCAGAAGTTATTTTGGGGAAGAGAAATAGAGATGAATAAAAATTCCTGAAAAATTCCTGAGGAATTTGCTTTACAAAGTCTAAAAAAGCCTCACCACATTAAAATATCCATTTACAAAGATACAAGAGCAACAGATGTAAAAGTCCAGCTGATACATTTTTGGCTGTTATCATTCAGTGAAATGCCCAAATGTTTTCACGGACACCAAAAATTGACATTAACACTGCCCACAAAGCAAAGAGAAAAAAAACCCATAATTGTGCAGTACTTGAATAATTCATTTTAAAGAAAAATCTGTCAGGACTTTGTACCACATTCTTTTTTATATGTGGAGAAAATGTAGAAAGGTCAGAGCAGCTGTTTTATTATCAGCTGTACATGGTGTGAAACAGAGGGCTACAAATGCTTGTGTTAAGTTATGCCTACACTGTAAATCAGTGTCTTCCCTAAACTCTGCATTGAAATGGAATTTTCCAGCTGAATATTAAACATTTCAATTTGTAAGAAAAACAAAACCAAAACACCCACGTAGGATCATGCCAGCTTCAAAGAGCACAAAGGCAGATGGGCAGTTTTCAAAAAAAGAGCATTTCTTTTTTTTCTGAGATGGCAACCACCCACACACGTCTGCAGAGGCCCTAGGGAGCTCAAGGGGTGAGCCAGGGATGGGGCTCACCCCTTGAGGGTGGATTTCAAACTCTGCAGCCAAGGTTTCAATGGAACTCCAGGCTTATGGGCCCTTAAGATCCATGGTGATGTGTAAACTATATTAGAGGGGCTACCAGATCTTCTGATAAAAACTTCACAATTTTCAAAGATGAAGGACGACACTCTGCCTCAAGCTTTCAAGCTGGCAACACTCAGTAGACTAGAAGTACAAGAGTTTCTGAGTCCCTCCAAATGCAACAAGAAAATTGTCCCAGAAACTGAAGTACAAAATTTTCCAGGTTCTGTGGCTCCTTATCCACTTGCTCAACACCAAGTTCCCAGACAGGTCCGCCCTGTACATGCAATTTTTCTGCAGAACTTTTTCATGCAATAACACGATTAGAATAGAATTAGTATCTGTTTCAAAACACAGCACACAGAAAACAGACAAGGCCACCCTACAAAAACAAACTGCGTACAGCTGGTAACTCCCTTCTGGCTACTATTTGAAGAACTGTCAACCTGTAGTGTGAACATTATTACCTAAGGGTGAGCTTTCACAACATGGCTGAGTCAGGGTAACAGTTCAGTGCTGCCAAAAGGAGCAGCTCTGCCTCTCCTCTCAGCATGGGTGCTCCTGCTCTATCCTTTGTGGTGGCCCTCAAATTCTCCCAAGTGCCTGTGATCCACCTGAGCTCACTGAACTGGCTACCAAAAAGATTAATACATATTCCCTGTTTTGCTGGGTTAGTTTTCTGCTGGTTTCATGAGCTAAATCAGAGATTTCAAATGAGCTGGCAGAGCTGGCACATGGGTGATGGAAAGTAATCCTGCTTCCAGGAGCAAGAAGCAAGGTGACCCTTTCTTCAGACAGTTAAGGCACTCTGCAGAAGTGTACCCTATCTCAGAATCAGTCTTGCTTTCTACCATCAAAAAGCAGGAGGCAATATTTCAGATCTAAATGTAGTCTTCACTTCAAACATAAGACAAATCGACGTGTAAAGTTTCAAAAGTGTGCTAGACCTCACATATCAAAAACATGAGGAAGTTCTTAAACATAGGAAAAAATCCCAAACAAGTTATTATATTAGGAAATGGTAGTTTTTATTATTATCAGTAGGCTGTAGGAAACTAAAGATTAATACATATTCCTAGTGTTCCTCCTTTTCTTCAAGGGTTCAATAGTGCAACTTTCTCTCTTTTGCTTTCTTCTCATAAGAAAGTTGCATTAATTTTCACTCCATCAGCCCCAGGGAATCAGACAAGTGAGCTCTTACTACACAAGGCTGCATGGCTATGTTAAAGGAGCCCTCTGTGGATGTAAACAGTGTTAGTCTGGATGACCACTCTTTAGCTACTTCCAAAGACTGGCTTGAAAAAATGCCACGGATAAAGCAAATTTATGAAAAATCTAAGATCTGGCTTGGTCAATGCAAAGAATCCATCCAAGTATTTTAATTTCTTTCAGGTATTAAAAAAATTAGGTGAGATCATACAATTTTTGTAAATTCTGTTTAAAATGCATTGACCTGAACCCTGAACACAAGGAATTTTGTGAAGATGAGACCTGAACCAGCCATACTGATATTCTTTCCCATTCCTAGCCATGGTGCTTATCACCTCCTGCTTGAACTCAGTACTCAGAGAAAAGCACAGACCAATAATGTCACCCTGATGTCTCCCTACAGAACCAATGAACCAACCCATTCTATGCACAAAGGCCTGTGTTACCACATACTGATTCAACTGGCTGCAAATTGGCAGATGAAATTCTAGGTCACAAAGACCTGTACTCCTGTATCTGATAGGCAGCTGCTACAGTACATTAACGATTTTTCACAAAACAAGAGAGGCTTAAGTTTCCATGATGCAGTTAATGCTTTATGTGTGCTCTACTCAGAAACATGTCCTATATTCAGATCACACTGCAATTTGCCCAAAATCATCATGCAGGCTGATAGGCAGAAAAAGCTGGAAGAAAAAAAAAATCCAGGGCCATAAACAACATGGCACCCTTTCCTTCCCCAGAGACCAAGCTTCCTTCTGGAAGACAACTGATTTAGTATCTTCCTTTGTATCTCCTTCATACCTCCTTGAAGGTGAGGACAACAGATTTCACACCTGGAAATTTTGCTGCAACAGGGCAGAAAATGTATGTGGTTGCCAAATGCTGTCAAAATTTGTGACCTGTCTTTCCTCTCCACTCTGAGCTATTTGCTCCTTCTGTACCCCTCATCCATTCTGAGGGTAGTCTGGCTCTTTAGGGTGTCCCCTCCTCTCACCAAACCACAAGAACTGTTGCTGCTGGCTGAATTTGCTTGCACCTTAGTCCTGGTTCCAGACCTGGATCCCTATCAGATACTTGAGCAATGAGACACCCAGAGCCCACTGAGCAGCGCCAACAACCGAGGATGCATTTCCATTCCTACCTCCCACTTCTGTCACCCCTCTTGTCATACCTGCTCCATCACTCAAGCCCTTTGAATGAATTCACCTTACTAGAACAGTGTAACACTAACCCAGAAGAAAGTTCACTAAATTGCAGAAAAATTAAATAGCAGAAGAGTAGAGTCTGAAGCAGGACAAGGGGACTGGCTCTCCTTCAGGGTGACAAAAGATCAGCCCAGCTACATACAGAGCTAGCCTAAGACAGGGTGATTTTCTCAACAGAGCGACTATTTTTGCATGCAGTAAGATCAGTCATGTTTGATTCTTGCTTGAATAAAGGTGATGTTGTGTGAGACCACGAGAGCTCATCTAATCACTCATCACCACTAAGAAAGGGAATTTCTGTTCCCCTCACTCAAAGGCCTTTCCCTTGCATTGATTCTGACAAAAAACGAACTTTCTGCTCATGAACCCATCTTTTACTGGGAATTGAGCCAATTGACTAAGTCCAGCAAACACCAGAGCTGGCGCAAAGCAAGATCCAATGAAATGGAGGAAAGTAGCACCTTTGCTTTTGGGTAGAGGTGAGCTGATAAAATCTAGATTATCATCACTTGCAAAACCACTAGTGGCCAAAAAACTCTTAAATGAGTAAGATCAGAAATAGGAGAAGACAACATATAGGATTTTGCCTTTGAGATATCCCACACTACTTAACTTTAAAACTTTGTGTTTAGAAAAAACTACTTTGTGTTACTGTTCTGCCCCAAAGGGATTAAATAGGAACAAAGGCCGGAAAAACAACCAGTCTCAAACTTTCAAAGTAACTTGGAGGTTAAAAGACTGTGCCTGTTGTTTGTCAAAATGCAGATACAGTGTACAAATGTGAATAATGTTTTGGAGCTAACTTGCTGTGAAAGGGGTATAGCTGCAACATAGATCTCTAATTTAGGAGATCAGGCTCCCCACACAGGTATTGCTAACAGACTTTCCCAAAAAGTACCCAGGAGGCACCTACGTTAAACATCTGCTCAGTATGCAGGGAAGCATCTTCCATCCAGCGAGTAAATTGAAAGAATTGCTCTCAGATGAAGACATTTGAAGTCAAACACTCCTAAAAACAACCTAATCCATGATTTCTACACCATCCTCCAACACAAAGGGTACACTAAAACTAGGCAGCTGTTCTGAAAGGTGGCCATGAGAAGAAAAGCTCTGCTACAATACAAAGTTTCAGATATGGGATGTGAGCATGCCTCTAAAATCACCCCAGCAACTGCAGAGATTTGAGGAAGAAAAGGCTCTGGCACCTGTTGAAAGAAGGTCTAAGAGGAGTATTCTGAGTTTGTCTTGCTGGAATTTGTCTCTAAATTAATAAAAAACATTGTAAAAAGTATCTGGACTACAAGTGGATGCTGAAGGATAATTTCCTTTTCCCTATCTGCTTCTACAATCAATTTACCGTTGCAGTTGTAATTAAGAGTAATGAAAATAACAATACATCTTTGAATTAGTGTATCTTTATTACTCAGGGGTCCAGTAGGAAAACAGGATTATTTCTGATCTCAGCCCACACAGCATGGATTTATCTACCTGTATTAACCTGAGACCAGGCTGTTCTCCTCCGAGGTCTGCATTACCTACAATCCTCATCGCTTGCTTCCCACAGAACGAAGTGTCATTTGTGCTAATCGGTGCTAAGTGAACCAGAAATGAGAGAATGGCAGGGATCCAGCTGACTCATTAATACCAGTGTAACGGATTAACCCTTTTACATTGTCTTCCCACCCCCCCCAATTAGTCAGCATCAAAGAGGTTTGAGACTGCACACACTGGAAACATAAAATAGGACAAAGTGTTTGAAAACAAAGGAGGACATCTAAGAGCAACATCATATTCTGCCACAAGGCCCTTTATTTTCATATTACTTGGGAATAGGGTTTTTTTGAAAGTTAAGCTAAGCTTTATTTTAAGAGCAGCAAGGAAATTAAATAGCCTGTCTGAAGAAAGTGAAACATTCTGATAAGTATAATAAATCAATAACAAACTTGTCATTTAAATGGAAAGTGCATAGTTCATCATGAGACATACAACTACCAACTCCCAGTTCAAAACAGTTATTAACTGTGACTATAAAATTACTGCAAAACGTTAAAACTTTTTTTTTTTTAACATATGGGCAGCACTTTTTGATTTGTGATGCGAAACAAGATATTTTTGACTTAGTCAAACTGCTATTTAGAAAAATCCCTTCTAAAACAAACTGTCAGTCTGAGCTTTTATATTATACAAGATGGAGAACTTATTTTCACAATATTTACCTGCTTGAACAAGTTTTTCTAAATGTGTAACTGCCACCAAAGATTAATGACTCCTCTCTGTGCCTCCAGTAGCCTCCTATTCCATTTGATAAAATGCAAGCATCTTTATTTCTCATAAGCATCAGTATGAATGTGTGACATGCATACCTGCATTCTGACAAACAACAGGCCCCAGACAAATTTAAGAAAGAGACCTCAACTACATTTGCAATGATGTTTTCGGAATATTGTGGTATTTCTCATTATGCAGTTAAATATACACTTCACCAAAACTTGGATTACCGTACTGTATAACTTGAATGCTAATGCTGAAGATTTAAACCCTGGTTTATGCAATATATGCAAGAACATCAGTATACATAAAATGTTTCATCATGTAGTAAATTCTTGCCTGTATAAAAGCTTCTCATCCTTTAAAAAATTCAGTAACAGTTTAGTGAATATGCTGCTTTTAAGACATCCATCCAGCATTTATATTTGCTTCACATAGTCTGTCTCAATTATACTACAGCTGTCTCTCAGGGCAGAGCTGGCCATCTCCAACATGAACAACCATCACAGAATCTGAAGTTCTTGATTAAAAAGCAAATGGTTTTGTGAGCCAAGCTAAAACTACTGCAGCTGCTCCATTTCACAAACCAGGCGCCATTCAGCTGGGAAGAATGGCACCGACTCTGAATTGTTCTTCCTGAGAGTTTCCACAATAAAAACAAACCACGCTACTTCCAAATTTTAAAAGACTGGGGAAAGAAAAAAAAAAAAGTCTTCACTATTCTGGAAACAAGTGTTTTCTTTTTACTTAGAGCTTTTGATTTCTACATCAATGTTCCTCTATGAATAAAATCCAAAACTAAAGCCAACCCCTCCCCCAGGCATGCACGCACCACACGGCTTCCTGGAGATGCTTTTAATGACCATCCACAGCAAGTCTGCATATGTATTAAATAGAAATTGCAATGCTTAACTTTAAAAAAATCCCCAACTACCCAAGTTACTGCTCACTTACTGATCAATACTGATGCTGTTAAATGTCATATTTACTGACAGTCATAGTCAGTAAATATCATATTCATGATAAGGAATGGAAATAAAAAAAATTAATAACAATACCAACAATAATTATTATCATTATATACATTAACACAATTATAAAAAACTGTAATTTCTTTCATCAAGACAAAGTATCAATCAACTTCTGATTACTTCCTCTCCAAGAATATATACTTCTCTATAAAATATGAGATAAAACTATCTTATTCCAGTGAAGGTGCAGCAAATGAAGCTGCAATACGTATTTTGAACAAAAGCCTTGCATAACCTCTGTATGTGTCATCTCATTTTTTTGGTAACCACAGCAAAATGTAAGTGTTGATAACAAAAAAACCCAGTAAGACACCCAAAACATAGAAATGCTGAAACAAATTTTTTTTCTTCTGTACTGAAATCACTCTAATGAAAATATCAGAACCAAAACCATTACATAGATTTCCTATAGTATCCTAATAACGCTTTCTTGGTGGTCAGGCCAGGAAACACTTTGTATCTCAGTAAAATTTTATACTTCAGGGATACTGAATGTTTAATCAGATTTTTGGGGTTTAGTTATTTTTCTACATTAAATTTATTTGATGTCCGGTCCAGAAATAAAACAGATGTAGCTAAAAAGAGCTCCCATTTTATTAAAATGAAAATATTTGGTAGTTTTCCTCAAGCTAATGTTGACTGACTGATGTAAAAATGAGAACCAACTCTTTCAAGTTGTTTAAATTCGCTTGTTTCCCAGTAATGGAAAAAAATCTGAGTTGCTTTAAGGATTTTTCTTTAAAATATTGTCTGTTGCTTTCCTATGACTATTTCATTTATTTTGCCTTTATCCATATTGTATTTGAGCCAGATTAGAAACAACAAGCTAAGGACAGACCAGACATTACACAAGGCTTCACTATATTATAATTTTTAGCATATAAAAAGACTAAAACCCCAAAACCTAGTCTACCTATTCATTCTACTTTTAGAAGCTGGCAAAGATTTGATTTTGTGTTGCAAACTAATGACAGCTTTAAGGTTAACGGGTATTTTAGGCTACACATATCAGTGCAACATTTTCAGAATGATTACAAGCAAATTTTACACATTTGTTGGATTTTTTTTAATGAAGTCTGAAAGGAATAACTCAAGAGTAATGATCTAACAAGACAGAACAACTTTGGAGTATATCTTTAAAAATATCAGTATTTTAAGAACTTGATAGATTTGACTTTACAAATCAAGAGACTCTATATGAAATGGTTAACAGATTTGTAAATTATTTTTTAGGATTTTTTAAAGTTGGTTGTGCAAACAGAAAAAATGCACCCATAAAGATGAGACCAAGTAAATGTTTATCTGCAAAATATAGCTGATTTCAATAGGAACACTACTTTCACTTTCAAAACTTATATTTCACAGTACAGAACTGATTTGCTTGGGGCTTTTTTTGATTGTGGTTTTGTTTGCTTTGTTTATTTGTTTTTGTTTTGTTTTTCTTTAGACAAGTCCTGGTTCCTGTCACAAAGTTGTTTTGTTGCTTCCAAGCTGTTTGGCTTTTGGGTTTGGTTTTTTTGTTTTTTTTCAAGTCTTTAAGGCAAGTTGAAGTCAGCACAACTCTCCAGCTTCCTGAAGCAAAACTATTTGCTTCATTTTATAGGTTACTCCTTAGTACCTGACCAGCTTATGTTCACTTTGTTAAGATTGCATATAAGATAGCATAAGTATTGAAAATTCATAGTTCTAGAAGCAAAAGTTAACAGCTTGAATCTACATTTGATTTTTGCTGTCCTTCCAGCTTTCAATTTTTCTACCTGAGAACAGAGAAGTCAGAGGCTTTCTGGAAGACCCACAGAATGGCAAGAAAAAATCTGCAATTTGTTACTGCGCCCATCAAATCCAGGTCATTGGATCTGATGCACCGGTTCCCCAGCCCCTCCTCCAACACGAAAATGTTTCTGGAATTCAGGTGTTCATAGAGTCAGATGCACTTCTTTAAACACTAACCCAGTTAAGAGATAACTTCCCCCAGTTTCTTGCAATTTTCAGGCCAGATTAAAAATGAGAAAATTAAACCAAACCAGGTTCAACACACAACAGTCCCTCTTTCAAGCTGGTCTTCTAAAAAGAGCAACCAACATATTTCAACCAAATGACACAAGGATAGAAGTCTCAAATATTATTACCTCTTCATGGACATCATGAACAAGGCAATGGGGCAGACAAGAATGAATGTTCTGACTAAAGAAAAACTTTCAGCCAGATTTTGCAATAAATCATAAGAAAAATCCCTAGAAGTCAGGGCTACAATAATTCCAGCCCTCTCAGAAACAGCTGTGTAGCTCCTACTCTCAGTAAGTTTTTTTCCCTTCATTTTTCATTATAACTAACGTACAAGGAGCAGGCAGAGAAGAAGGAAGGCCTATACTGAGCACATATTCACTTTTTTTTTAAGTTTCTTAATAATTTCTTATTGCACTAGATCTCTTAATAATTCTCTACTTGGAAAAGTTTTAGGATCCTTGCCTCCTCCAAGCCCTCCAGTAATTTTAGAGGCAAAGTTACTTATTTGCTGGCTGTTCCCCTGTATGGAATCCCCTTTTTCAATCATGGAAGGGACTAAACTTTGTATGGGCATGAAAAAAGGTTCACATGAATTCATCAAGGAAGAAGGTGTGGGAGAGAAAACCATTATAAATTTTAAATGAAAAAGTCTTTAGATGGGAGACGTGCTACTCCAGCAATGTTAGTAAGATAAATCAGGTGACATTCTTTCAGAGCTCAAAAGAAAGCTACTAAGGAGCTAGTAAACTAAAGTCAAAAAGCTGAGTGAAAACTCAAAACTCTTTTGAAGCAACATTTTCAAATATATAGTCTTCATAATAGTTGCTCGTACAGAAGCATAGACATTTAGATGTGCAAAATAAAAACGAATCCCAGTCAATATACTCTCAGAAATTTCAAAATGCATTTGGCGTATACAGCAGTCATTGTTAGGCTTTTAGCAGGGTCTGAAAGATTATACTGGGCATCACAAGGACATGAAATACCTGCTCTGAAATCTCAACTATTTAAGATTGACAGCGATTTTGTGACAAAGTGCAAGGCACAATCTGCAAAGTCTAAATCAAAAATAAGATCAGAATCAGAAATAAGCAATCCTAGCAGTATTTCAAGGGGCAAATAATGTTTGGATCCAATTCCCACTTTGATAAAATATCCTGGTATTAACAGAATCAACTAGATACTGTCATAACCTTTGTAAAGAAGGTAGATAAACATTTTTTAAAAGTTAGATACATTATCATTTACTATGAAAAGCAGTAAAATTCCAAGCATTTCCTCCCACTTGGTATTACTATATTTTAAGGTCAAGTTCTGTCTGAATAATCCAGGATTAAAACCAGTGAAATCACATGAGCCCTTTGTTCTCGATCATCTACTTCCATTAATTTGAAAGTGGCAGTGCTGATACTGATATTTGAAAGAGTATAATACCACCAGATTCAAAGACTACAACATGGCTTTCCATTACAAACTTCTTACAAAAAAGTCCTTTTCAGTGTGGACAATTGAAAGAAAGGTAATTTCAAGAGGCCATAGATTAGCTTCAGTAGTCCAACACTAATATTATTGACAAGTGGATATACACAACAAAGAATCACCAGCTTTTTCTTAGTGCAATAGAACATTTTCCACATTGCTTAATGGTAAGGTGATAGAGTTGGATGGGTTTTTTCCACACAGCATTTACACACACTTGTTCTGAATAGGTGAGTAAGGCTAGAAATATGCCCTGCAAGTGGCAAGCTAAAGAGCTGGAAGACAACATCAAGAGGCTGAACTTACTGACATACCAGGGAAGCAGAGAAAAGCAAAAGCATAGTGCCTTTGGAAGACAGCTTGCATGTGAAGACTTTGTGTTATGTGAGTCACCATCCTGGAAAGGTTTCCACTTCCAAATTTCACAGACACTCATCACCTAGTTTGCACAGTGACCTCCCTTCTCCAGCATTAAATTGGTGGCCAAGTGGCTTCTGCACACTTTCATGTATATTTCTCACTAAATCTGCAGCATTTCACAGAACTGGCAAGGGCTGGTCTTACCAAACATACGTTTTAGAGACCAGAGAAGTGAAGTAACTAGTACATAGAATCAGCAAAGTACTGCCTGCAAGCTCTTTTAACTAATAAAACATTTGTTCAGTAATCAGTTTATGTTTTAAGTCTCCTTAGTTTAATGAGGCAATGCAAATATAAGGCTGCCATGTATGAAAGAGCTAAGTGCTTTTTAAAAATATTTCTGTATTTATAGTACAGCAAAAGAATATACAACATTTCTGCTTGGTTCCATGCAAAAGTTAAGGCCAATGGAAACCAACATTTGGGAATACCGTGTTCCTTTGGACTATGAGACACAGCTTAAATAGGCTTCTCTTGATGGTAATATTTGTCTTTGATGGCTATGGTAATAATGGCAAAAAAAAGCCACCCTTTCATTCAATGTCTTTTGTCTTCTTTTGCTCTTAATTGATCTCTTCTATGCATTTTCATCTTCCAGTTATGCCACTTCCGTTTCACACTCTCATTAGTACTTGCCATCTTTGCTAAAATACTTGTTCAACAGCAGTAGAAAATCTTTGTGTTTTTACTGCAACTCAACACATGAGACTTCCGAATGGTATCTCCAGCTGGTTTTACAGAGTATTTACCTGAAGTCATATAATTCAGTTTCCTATAAATTAGGTACCATGCAGTCATTCCTAGCCTGTAGTTTTAGCACAGCTATGCTACAGTAACATTTCACTAAGGGATCTGGTCCTTCAGACTGCCTGTGCTGTTCATCTGACACTTCAGTGAGACAGTTCAGATTATTAAGCAGGCAGGAAATCCCAAAGCATGTGTGTGGGTGTGGGTGGGTGACTTGTTTTTCACCAGTTTAGTGAAATGAATCAAATCACCAAGAAATCCGACAAATGGCTAGACTGAGTCAGGTGCAAGAGAGAAGCAGCCAGCCCCTTGCAGTGGCAGTGATATGTTAAATGAACTTGTCAGTCCTATCTCCACCTGAAGTGGAAGCCTCTTGGGCAAAGCCCCTTGAGATTATTCTCCCATTAAACATAAATTATCTCTCCTGGTTTTTTTTTAAACAGGAGGATGTTATAAGAATGGCCCTTCAGCTAGTCCTAGACTGTGCCTCAGACCAGGCATGTGTGAACATTGATGGACATTTATTGCAGATCAGCTGAAAATCAGCAATTCACTGAGCTCTAAAATTTCATCACTTATCATACAGAATGAAGTACTGTTTATTGCATTTGGTTTTAATATGTAAACATACCAATCAAGAAGCACTATGTCTTTGGCAGTTGAAGTCAGGTATTTTATATTAAATATTTGTGATGGGTATCTCCATGGGCATATATGAAGATTTGTTTTAAAATTTTTCCTCTGGTTCTGAAATTATCCACAGGTAGAATGCTCCTTTAAAATTCTCTGCAGTAGAAGCTTTTGGCATTTTAAAGCTGCCATGGCAGAGAAAAAAGAAAAAAAACCCCAAACTATTAGAGCTCAGCTCAAAATGAAGCAGAGGAATTAAAAAAAAAATCCAAACACTTTATTCATGTCCAATAGAATCCAAATTACTTTTTCAAATTGCAGTCTGGGATTTAGTACAAAATGTCACATACCCTAAATTTCATTTGCCTCTGACTCTATAGTGTCTCAAGACACCAGTACTTTTTCAGCCTTTTATTACCAAGTGTTTTTGGGCATTTACAATATCCAAGATGTTGCCACTGCTTCTCTTTATTACATTTAAAGTACTTCTACAGTGGACAAATGTCTTAAAACACTGCAGAATGAAAAACACAATTGGAAACAGGCAAACCAAAGGAAAAGGTGAAGTGAAGTTAAACATTAACTGTTGGATAACATCTGCATGCACGTACTGGGCTGCAGCAGCACCACATTAAGCACATTACATTCCCTGTATGACTGTTGGACTGCATTGCTGTGTCTAATGAACATGGTGCTGTTGCATTGGCCCAGAAGAAAATATAAAAAATATTGAAAAAAACACCTACTCAGACAGATTTATCTTACTTTTTTTGTGCTCTGAGTAGGATCACTTTATTTATTTTCCAAAAAGTCCATATTCCTGTTGGCAACATTCCTCTGTGGGTAAAAGAGGCAAAGCAGAGTCAAGTTGTGTTTCCCCTCTCACTGTTCCCTCCTTATCCACTGTTTCTGGAATTGATTTACATTAGCCTTCTTCTTTCTGTTTTAAATAAGGCTAAATATTTTCCTTCCTTCCCTCCACCCCCTCCCCCCCCCAGCTTTTCTTTTTTTTAAACTTTTTGGGTGGGGAGAGAGAAGAGGGAAGGAATTGAGAGGTTTTTTCCAAATAACCAGGAGAGTAACACCAGGTTAAATATGCTTTGTAATCAGGCATTCAAAATACTAAGTAAACAAGAGTAAATGCAGCACAATCAAAACCCACAGTATCACTAGCCAACTTAGCACAGCTATTAAAAATCTACTGGATATCTATTTGGCATCAGCCTTTCTCAAAATAACCCCAATTCAAAAAATTGCAGATCCCTGCATGCTCTGGGGAACTAAATGGAAAATTGTACCTTTCTGAACTGCCCTGACACGTGATGTTTGGAAAAGCTTCAGAGAAGTAAGCCAGAAATTCCAGATAACAGAACATTTCCAGATAATGTTATTTCTTCCCTTAATTGTGTTACCCTTGAAATATCCTTGTATCCTCTCACAGGGCTGGATTCTGGTCCTAAGAAAAGTAATTACCTTACGTATGCAAGATCATACTATAGCAGGAGAAAGCTTCTACTGTTTATATACTGAAAATCAACTTATTACAGACATCCACATGATGCAATACAAGCAATTCAATGAAAGTACCTGAATTGGAGCCTGGTGATTTACATGGTTGCCAAAGCTTTCTGGGGGCAATTCAAGGTATTTAAGTAGAAATGCTAAATTTTTCAGTATAAGTTTCAACTTTATTATAAGAGTTTGAGCTCTTGATTTACTTATAACTACTTTCTCTTTGCATCTAACACAATGCTGCTGTGCCCCTCTGTTTATCCATCTTAGATCATTTCCATTATTCTGGTACTGAGGAAAAGGAAGGGAAGAAACATTAATCATATCCTTACTAGCTAACTTTGAACTGATAATCGAGGTTTTTTTACAGATAGTTTGAGCAATGATGGCTATGCCTCAGTTGTCAAGCCTACAATTACATCCTACATATTATTTACCACAACATATATCCCCAGCCATGCTTTGTATATGTGCTTGTTTTATATAAAATACCATAATTCAAATACTATATTAAAAATTAAGTCTATTAATTATTGCACTATACAGAGATAGATTTCTTTGAAAAGAAATATTATGTCAGTCCCCTCTGGTTTTGAACTCATGACTTCTGATCTATTAATTGCCTCAGTTTTGTGATTCTTTGAATAGACTTTATGCTGCAGAGAAAGATGATGTTTCTTTGTTAAATGCTTTGCTGTTTCCTGTTGTGAAAACTTAATTGACTGTTACTATTCAAGTCCTAACAAAACAGCATTTCTACTGTCCTTTGCTAATTATGCCTTGCCTGAATTTTCCCTAGCATTTCACACTACATTTGTTTTTCTACTTTATGTTTTAGGGCAGCTTATTCATAAGAATGTGCATTTGTGTTCATATTATCTTGACCTAACAGACCAGATCCGATTGCTTTTTAAATGTATGCGAATAATTGGCTTGGAAGCAACACAGAACTACAAGTGCTGCATTTAGTGTGAGTGCAAGAAAAGTTAAATTGAGCTGGCACTTTAAATAAGCTCAGCTTGCCAGTGTAAGGGTATGGTTTTTTGTGGGGCCAGTAATACAATGGATCCATCTTTGGGATAATAACAATTATGTCTATTTATCTCACAAAAATAAGGAGCCTAACCTGCTGGAGAACTCAAATAGTAGATTGTGTTAAATATAAAATGGTGGTTAAGAAAGAGTAAAGAGGGAAATATCCAAGGTGCCTTCTTGATATTCCCAGATATGGTGTGGAACAGCTACCAGAATAGTCTAGTTTGTCTAATGGTACTCATGTTTAGTAGGAGATATGATATCTGTCTGTAAAAGTTGTCTGCCTAAAAGCATTTTACCAAACAAGCATACAAAGTACGTAAAGTAAAACATATATGAATAAACAACCAAAAAGACAAACTCTATACCAGTTACTGAGATCAAGTTACCTCAGAGTAACAACTGTTCAACATTTCCTTTGAGAAGCAGAGATGGAATACAGAGGCTTTCAATATAACATGTAAGTATGTTCTCATATACTGTTTAGCAAGAGAAATCTGAACTAAAAATTCAAAGACTAATCTGCTTTTGAAACACAAGGCAAATTCAATTAAATTTCTGCAATTTTAAGTTCAAAGACATTAGAGCAAAGAATCCACAGCATAAGGCAAAGATAATTTTCAAGCACAGAAAACAATCACAATCACAGTACAGTCACATCTTAGACATTCCTATTTTAAAAAAGGGCTGTTGTCATTAATTACAGTTGTTAATATGATGTGTGCAGATAAACAGTTAACACAGTGTAATCAAGCCTTAACTTCTGTATTTCCTGAGGTTGCTTCTTGGTTCCATAACTGACACCATCTGGTCAAAACCTCAAGTAGAGTCTTGCATACTATTGCAGTAAGGGTATGTGACACCAGCAGCCCCCTTCCCCAATGTTGCTGGTCACCAACCCTAAGGAAGAGACAGCAGAAGAGACTCTACTGATGTTCTTAATCTTTTTTTCAAAGCCAAATGTTAGGCCTCTTTGCACTAGAAAATACTGTGACTATGACTTGCAGGAAAATTAGTAATAATTAGTTATGGGTAGGAAAAATTACCAAAAAAAAACCCTTAAGAGTTTTCAATATAATTCCCATAATTCTGCTCTCTGGAACATGTACACAAGGTTGACACACAACCACACAAATTTTATTTTTAGTAAAGAAGAAAACCCTCCAAAATCTTCCAAATTTTCTTGATTTGTGCAATTCTTAACCTGTCAGATGACAAATTTTGGCACAGGGACACTTTCCATAATAACTGCATTGTAAAGTTGGCTACCGGACAAAACAAAGTTATTACTAAACAGGGATTACTACAGTGCAATGATATTGTTTAAATCAGAGGTGAAATTTTATTACAAAGACTAAAGGGATGGGATGAAAAAGAAAAATAAGTAACTGTAGCTAAAATTTTCTGAAGGCCGTGTACAACATCTTTTATTTCATTCCTAAAGTGAAAAATGTCTTGCTTGGCCTTCAACATGCTCAGGTCTAAAGGAGGAATTAAGTCAGTTTATTACCTTGTATTTCCCTGTAATGGAATGTTTATTTTCAAGCTTTAGTCCCTGCACAAACCCTCATCCCCCCCCCACCCAGAAAAAAAGCATTTTGCTTCAGCAAGGACTTCAGAAATAGATGCACAGAAAACAATCCAATGCCCCTTCCTCTGATGACTAGCCAGGAGTGTTCAGAAACAGTATAATCACTGTTACATTACGCTCAGGCCATGTTTTCCCCCATTCCCCAGGATCTCTGTGACTCTGATCAAGATAAGCCTGGTCCTCCCCTTCATGCCCCAACGGGGCTGGCAGAGAGCCAGAGAAGCCCTCCCTGTCCAGAGCCTAGACAAGGCAAAGACCCTTCCTGTTCACCCTCTTTCCCTCTGCTCTTCCCCCCGGACCTCATGGAATAAAGCGCTGGACAATGACATTGGGGTGAGAGCCTCTTTTGGAACCTTTGCCCCATCTCCTGATGTTCCTCCCCTCAAGGCCTCGTATCTCTGGGCTAGCCTAACAGTTTAGGGGCTGAGAGAGGAAGAAACGTCAAATCACTCCTCCACTATATCCAACAATATTGCATTAAACTGTAATTTAGTTGATCTACTTGTGGGAGTCATTTATTACATTCCAAGTCCTGTGGATAGTGATAGGGACATAAATAGAGCTATAAAAAACAAACTCTTTATCAGTTGGACATCCATTTCTACTACATGAAAGTTTGGTAAATACAAAGATTTATTATTTGAGCAATGCTCTATGAGGAAATTGTTTATTCAGTAAAGTGGAGGTGATTTTTCTTTCATTCTGAAGTTTCCTTCATTTGCTACTCGCACACTGCTTGAAAGTGGAACTGGTTACAGACTTCTAATGTACATGTATTTCTCAAAATGAGATTTCATTCTTGACAAACTGATACAGTTTTTAAAGGCATGTCTGCACAAGATTAAAACTACAGTGTCTGTATCTGCATGGCTTCTTTAGATTGGTGAGCAGTGCCAAGTGATAAATGCTATCTGCCACGCACCTAGTCCCCTGCTCTCTGATCAGAGCTTTGTGAATGCTGACATTTCATATGTCAGCATATATAAGGCTAGATCAAAGCCAAAATCTCTACATTGTTCAATTAAAACTCTATATTCTACATATGTCAAATAGCTAGGAAAAAAAAATCTACTTTTCCAGTTTTAAGGAGTAATTATTTTTGTTGTGTTTCAAAGAACTTTTTGGTAAAAACAGATTTGGAAACAATCTGTCATTTAGTAGGAAGCTGCAATCAACTAACTAGACAAGTGAGACAGTATTTTTCAGTTTAAAAAAAACCCAAAATATTTATTTTACATTCTTCAAAACATCCCTACTGTCACTGTAAACAAAAGTATACTACCATGCATATTAAAAATGTACTAATACATACATCTTCACTGACATTTAAGAATCTACTCAATTTTTGTAAAACTAAACAAAGCTGCAAAGTACAAATATATAATTAAGATCTGATTTGAAGAAATGTGCACAAAACTGATTTCATGCAGTAAATTTTATATGTAGAAAATTTTAAAAGCAATTTAATCACTCCACTAGTACCAGAGAGCAGCAGCTCTTATAGTTGAGATGGGGATGACCCTCCTTCATGCAGACATAGGAATATACATAAATCCTATACCTGAACTACTTTTGGTTACCTTGAAATATGCTGTACACCACTGAAGCATGGTGTAAGGAAGCAGGTAGTTTTAATTTGGGTTTTCCTACATATAACTCCCTAATTTTGCAAGACTTACTATGAAGCAGTACTGTCCCGGTTTTAAACTGTTTACTGTAACTGCTTGAAATCTTTACAGTTAACCAATATAGGAAGAAAAACAGTTCTGAAGGATAAGAATGTACTAATCTTTATCCAGTTTGGTGATACCCAAATGCAACACTAAAAGAAGAATGAAAAAACAAAACAAAACAAAAAACCAACCAAACAAAAACAAAACAAAAAACCAACATAACCCCCCAAAATTAAAACAAACAAAAATAAAAACGACAACAACACCAAAACAAACAAACACCTACAAAAAACACCACACAAATCTAGCAAGAAGAGATACTGGAGGGAAAACACCATTACTTAAGCATCCATAAATTCCATAAATTAATGACTCTGGACATTTCAGTTGGTATGATTTTTTTGCAGAATAAAAACTTCTGGTTTCCTACCAAGAATTTTGCAGCTGCTTAAAATATGTTCCTTACTAAGAAACCAGAGTTCATATTTGCCTTAACCCAAGCCAAGACAGAATTTTGCACCTATTGAAAATTCTGAGATCCCTACCTCCTCACTGGTTTAACTTGACACATATAGCTGGGTAATACCAAAACAAAGCAATTCAGTAAGACCACCAAGCCATGTAACAGAGCTAAGTACTGAAAAACTATATTACTGGAATCAATACAGTCATGATACACTAACTTAAACTGATTTTTCATTTATTTTAAGCATGTTGTCCACTTAATTCTACGATATGTCGCTAATTACTTTCTAAAATGTTTTTTAAAAGTGATCAGTTTACAGAAAAAGGACTACTACTGAAAACAACTCTCCCTCACATTGTTGCCCACACAAATTTTCTGATTCACACTTTTGAAAAAGAGCAACTTGTACTGTGAAAATTCACACAACTCTAATTATTTTATAAGAAGCACTGGATTTTCTTAATTGCATGTTTGTTTACAAAAATGTAGTAAGTATACACATGGTCTATAGGCTTACCTTGAGGGCTGGTTTCACAATCAATTTAACCAACATTAAGTGCAAGCTGCAGCTGAAATCACCTTTGCATCTCATCCCAGCCAGGCTGTATCATCACCTTCAGGCCAGACACTCAGTGTGTACCTGATTAGTTGATCAGTTCCCAGATCCAGTTTGTGTGCAGCCACACCAGCAATGTTGGCACATGAAATGCATGTGGCTGCCACTTTCCAGAGGATGTACATATAGATATCCATGGAACTATGGACTGAAAAAAACTGTCTGGCAGCTTACCCCAAAATAGCATGCAAGGCAGCAAATGTCATAGAAAATATCAAATGCTATATATATAAATTTATATAAATTGTCATATATGCTATTTAGAAAATACTATATTGATTGTCTTTATATAACCTCTCTATCAGCTCTACAAGCCTTTTACAGAAAGTTTGACATTGCATGCACAAAAAGTCTACTAAAAAACCCCACACATCTTATGACAAGTGTCTCATTTTCTTCATTTGAAATTAATTAGCTGAAGTCTAGATTCTAGATGTCCTAGTCTCATAAAGTACCTAAAGTGTCCCTTATTGTCACACAAATTCCTGTTTAGTCTATTCCAGAGTCTGCATTGGGTCACTTAAGCTATCTGTGTTATTGCTAATATAAGTGTTGAACTTCTACTGCAATAAAAATGCACTGTAGCTGACTACTGATATCTTCAAACAGACAGATACTGAGTTTAGCATTTTAAAGAGATTTGGACATCATTAAATTGGTATGACAGAAATCAGAATTTTCAACATTCAAATACTTGTTTTCAAGAGTATACCACATGGATATATGATTAAAAGCCAAAATAGATCTTAATCATATAGCAACGCACTACAATGACCCATTGAATAGAAATGTCAATAAATTACCTCAGTAAAGTTAGTTTATTTTTAGTATGTTATTCAGGAGCAGCTGAACACAAAAGTGAAAGAGAAAGATCAAGGATGAGGCTCTTTGCTAGCTAAATGTACTTATCACAGAACATAAAAACTCACGTGGTTTACCATATAAATTTATAATTAAAGAAAGCCACAAACATAAAACTCACTAACCGGGATGTAAGTCTAAGAGAGAAACAAATGGTGGTGAGAGCTTGGATTCCCCCACACCTCCCAAACTAATAAACATGGTCCTTGATATCAAATAAATAGTAAAGAATCAAGATATTTAGCAAACCCAAATTTCAGAATTACAGATAAACTACAGCAGATCCATGCTATTTGTTAAAAAACATAGCTCCTGGAAAAACTGAGAAAAAAAATTCAAACCCCAAATAAGTCTTGCAAAATGTTCCACATCTGCAATTTTAGTGGTTCTCCTAAAGTCAACAGCTGACCAGAAATGCCATGGCAAAAATCAAATGTAAGTACACCTGACAACTACTTACATGTTGTATGCAACTTTAATATTTTACCTTTAAAACTGGTATCTACAGGACTTTCCAGTTAATGGAATTCTTATAAGTCATCTTCATAAAGCCCTGCCAACCTGGCTAATTTTGCTGTGCTATGTTAAACACAGTCACGTTAAACATGACCTTTTTTCTGTTAGCTATTAATATGAAACAGTTTTAGACCAAGATAAAATGAAAGTTACTTAGCCTTAATGTTAACAGTGTTAAAATAAATTTGAAAGAATTTGACAGCATCTGTGCCAAATATTCCTATTTTGAACACCATGGTCACATCTGTCTAAACTGAGCATAGTTGTACCACAATATCAGAATCATACAGCAAGAGAAGCCCAGTCTTTCCCAATTCTCTCAATCAAGGCAGTTTTCATATCCACTATATTCACTATATAAAGCCTGTGATTTTTTTTTAAGGAAATGCTGAACGCATTCTCAAAGGAAAATTAAAAATGTATTTCATTGGCAAATCTGCATGTCATCAGATGTTAACTTCTGTTCTATTCAGGATAATCTATAGATCTGAAGATTGGGCCAGAAGTGTTAACATTGTTAATATAAGACCAGAAGATTCCAGGTAAATAGATAAGAACAAGGAAAGACACACAGATACTCTACTGTTCGAGACACTGTGGTATGCCTGGATGATGTGCAGGATCTGCCTTTAAAGCAGAGATCGATAATGTGCTGGAGTCTACATCTAAGTAGTTTTTCCCCATTTCTTCTGTTTACTAATGCACAGGAAAAAATGGCAAATACTAAAAATCAAATTCTGTGTTCTAATCACTTGATTAATTATAAGATGCAATAAAATGATTTTAAAACCACTCAAAAAACCCACAACTCTGCTTTCAGATTCTAAAGATGGAACACATAACTGAAGAAAGGAAGTTTGTCATAACACGTGCCACTTAAGAAAGATGAACTCTTAAAATGGTTTGAATTAAATCCTAAACTTTAAGGAAAATTCCAAATTTCAATTAAAAGGATTGAATAAAAATCTTAGTTTCTAAAATTCTACCAGTTGACAAGAGATTTAAGAAAATTTACTAAGCTAACAGGTTTGGAACAAGACCAATGCCCCAAAAAGGCATTTAATAGGACTTCTTTTTCATTAACATGCTCAAAATACTTAAGATATATGATCTTAGTTGAAATACAGCCTCTCTGTGTAACACTTTACTGGACTGACACTGTAAAGAAAGTTACGGTATAATATCTGTAGCAGACACTAGTCAAAAATAATTTTTTTTCACTTCTATTTGGCTCTTGAACCTAAAGAACCACCTCATCTCAAGAGTCTTTTAAATCAATCAGTTTCCAGACAGGAATGAGTAACACACTTGCCCTTGAGACTGAGGATGTGCCGATATAGCTCCATGCTGACAAACAAACTCCTGTGCCAACCCTTCTGCGCTGGCAGGAGTGGCGGCAGCTCCAGCCCAGACAATGGAGCTCCATTTACCGCGTCACTCACGTCAAGGCAACCAAACCTTTCCTCCCAGCCGGCTCAGCAGCTCAGGCACAGCTCAACGCTACTGCATATTAAAAAGTACAGAAGTCCCATGTCCAGACAGCCTACCAAACTCAGGCAAAATGACCCAGGAATCTGTCTGGACTCATACATACGGACCAGACACACTGAAGATATTCCTAAAGTTAAATCAACTGCAAAATCCAAAGGCTAGCCAGGCAGAAAGGTTTAAGAAAACCCATTAGGAATATCACTACCATTCTCTTTCCTACATGGTTTTACTAAGGCAATGGTACAGCAACAAAAAGTTCAAAATACAGTGATGGCCTTGATCTCCACTCAGAGGTTCAAGAAACCACCCACCACTCCAGTCTTGATTCTGGCACACAAAGGTATCGACTTGGGATTGTACTCTCAGGTGCAAAAGGCTGGCCGAAGCAAACCTCTGCTGGCACAAATCGCTCCTCTTCCTGCCAAGTCTGGTGTTCATCTCCCTCTGGTGGACTGTGTACAACACAGAGGAAACTGCTCCACCTAGAACAGCCACACCTAGAACTTCACCCTCTAGGATACCAACACAACTCCTTTTGTCTTCCAGTTATTAGGAAATCCTCCCGTGAGGTGCACCAGCAGGTACAACCAGCATGACCACTCAGAGTGGGCTCTGAGATACCAGTGTGGCCGGCATGTGGCCAAATGGGCAAGTCCAACTCTCTTGCTCTGCAACTCAATGAACACTTAAAAACTCCAATTATTTTAATTTATATACACAGATGTCTTCTACTTATCTGCTGTGCAATAGAAAACAGAATGAGAGTTCATTTTGTAATCAGACAGGATGAAATACAAGGTATGAAGACTATCTGCAATTATTAAGAGACCTATCACGTGCAATCTGAATCAGTAACGTATGAGAGTGTAGAGACCCAGAATGCCTGAGAGAGTTCTTCACATTCTTGAAAGATGCCAAACACCATACTCTCACCTTTGCCCAAATGTTAGTATCAACTGAAGTGCAAAACCAAAGGGAAAGACAAGTCCATCAATCTTTTCTCAGCTGACACTAAAATTAAGCTTCAGTCAGCAGAGCCAACAGAAGCTCTCAATGCCAGACATCCACTCAACCTTCTAGACCTACTCAACATGAATTATTACAGCTCCCTCATTTTTATACTTAGCATTTCCTTGAATTGCTTTGCCTCCAAATTCTGTACAAAGATTTCAGGAAATGGGCAATTGTTTGGCATCTGCTCTGCCCTTACTCAGCTATTCTATTCTATTATTTTCTAGGTCCCCCAAATTTAGCACAGTTTACACAAAAAGGAATACAGCAATATAGACAAAGTACATGGATGAACTGTTTCGATATCAAACCAGTTCTACCAACTGCACTGTTTCATTCTCGCAAGTCACTGTTAGGAACAGAAACTGAAAGGAAGGTCTTCTCCCCAGTCAGTTGGTACAAGCTAAAACATGCTGCTGTAAACATTCAGGGTGACAACTGCCTTGTTCACTGCTTGGGAATTTTTAAATATTTACATTTTATTAAAAATAAATTTGAAGGTACTGTCTATAGGAAATATTAACCACCTTATCTCAACATGTCAAGTACACGAAATTGTTACACATTCTAAAAACCACTTAATCATATTGAGACTCTGCAATTCTTAGCAAAAGCTATCTTGTTCAACAGGGAGGAAGGAGAAAAAAGATGAGTCTGCACATGGAGTAGAAATACAGATGATGACTACTCTTTTTGGAGACTAACAGGGTTTTTTTCAGACTTACAAAGTGTTCTAACTTCACCTGAATCTGCTGATAATCAGACATTTTTCATGCTAGCATTGGAGTATGCTCTCCAACCTGAATTCACTGTGGGGCACAGTACTAAGTTAATTGTCGAAAAATGCATCTGTTTATTTAAAAGTATTCTGTAAGTATTTTCTCCAACAATGGCCTTCGACTAAAGGATCTACTTTCTTTAGATGAAACTTGGCTTTAAAATTAGATGGCTCTGAAGCTATCAAGCTCTGCAGACCTGACTTCTTTCTTCTATGTATCACACTTCATCCATCTATTCTCAATCACCTTCACTACAATCTTAAGTGGGAACTTCTGTTCTCGGGAACAAGGCAGTGGCATCCTGCTCATAGCTTATAGGATTTTTTAAAACCCTGTTTTTTGGTTTGGTTTTGGTTTTTTTGTAAATGTTTCTTTTGTATACTTGTCTTTCGTCCTGTTTAAAGGACTGCATTTAAGCTATCAAACCATTCAGGTATCTAGCTAGTGTAAATATTTACAAAAGCAAACAACTCCATTTTTTTTCCCCTGTGTTTTAGGTTTTTTTGTTTGGTTGGGGTTTTTTTCTTATTTTGTTTTGGGTTTTTGTTGGTTTGGTTGGTTGGTTGTTTGGGTTTTTTTTTTTGGAAAGATACATCTATGAAACAACATTGGTTCATCATACATTTAGGTTAGCTTCTGGCATATGGCTATTCTCACAGAGATTTACTATAGTTGTTTCTACTCAAATAAGTGGGCTCACTAGTCACAGGCTTTGAACTCACCTAATAACAAGATTTTAGGGATAGTAAAGTTCCCAACTTTATTTCATCAGAAAGTCAACCTGATGAATCCACATTCCAGCATATTTATTTCAGTGCCTACTCTCTTGTTCCATTGTTCTCAATGTCTTGCACGCGTTCTCATCTACTTTGAATTTCAGGATTGCAGCAAGTTTCATAACAGGAAGGCACACCCCTTAACATCCAGCTTTTATATAGCTAGATGCCTTGTCATCTTCCCCTGGCACAGGCACAAATGATGGAAAACTTACTTGCCATGTAGAACACTGTAAATCAAGTCCCTCGGAATAATTAGTGTGAATGTTTTCCACAAAATTGTTGCTAATATTTTCCACAAAAGTAACTTTTTTGCAGCTCTCCTGAAAGTTACTTTCTTAGTAACGCAGAGGCAATTATAGACTTCTCTACTCTTTATAAAACCAAGCAGTACATAACTAAAACTTCTTAATTTTTTTTTTTAAGAAGCTTTTTAGTTGGATGGCCTATGTGGTTCCATTTGTTATTCATTAATAACTTTTGTGATCATTGGCCTGTGTCAATTAAGCTTTAACCAAGCTCCTAAACTAGAGCTGCTAAGCCAGATCAGCTCAACCAAGGGTTAGAGGGCTGTGAGCAGCCTCTGGAGTCAGCTGCTACCCATCAGAGCCAGAGCCAAGGGCTGCATTAGGTTTATCTGGGGGTGGCACTGTCATTTGTGTTGGACCAGCAAGCCAGCCAGCCCTGGAAATGCCATTCCTTGCCAAACCATGAAAGGAGAGATTTGTGGGAAAACAGATGGGACTGAAGGAGGGTGAGGGAGCAGGGTTAAGGCTAGTGAGCAGTAAAGCCATGGGAGAGTAGGCTCTATGGGGCTTGCTTGTAATGGAATGAGTACTTTTGGAAGGTGTTTTTCCTTTCAGACATCTTATGCACGGTGTGTTATTGTGGCCTGTACTTATCTGATTAATAAAATGCATAATTTCCATACCTAGTCAGAAGCCAGCAAATCACACTAGCTTAGCAGATGATGATACAAAGAAAGCATAACAACCTTAAAGTTTCCACTGTTTAACTAAAAAGGAATATTAAGTTAGAACTATTGTAAAATAATTTTTATCGAATTTGCTTCCACTAGAAGGACAAAACCGAAGACTGAAATATTTAATTTTTCCTATTAATGCAGAAATGTACTGCTTAGTTCCCAAAATAACTTTTTATGGTTTTAGCACAAAAATTTATTGCATTCTTGCTTTCATCACTATTACCTCCAATTATTAAATTCCTTACCTCCCTAAAAAAAAGAGCAAAACATGCCCAAAATGTTTTCATAAGGTGGGCTCTGTTTTACAGTTCTGTTTCTCAAATACAGATACCGCTCCACGTTTTAACGTTGCATTTTTAAAATAAAAATATAACACTCCACTTTTGGTTACATTATGTGTTACAGTCAGTAAGGCATATGACAAAAATAAATGTGGAGAGGAAATGAAGGTATTTTCTAGCACTATTTATAGTAATCCAGTCATGCTGAACTGATTGTATTTCCTCCTATATTGAAAATGCAGAGACAGCTGCACATAAAATACATGTCATCAACTTTCAGCTTTCATTCAATGAAAAAAGTAACAAGTAAACATACTCCTAAGTGTGTAGCATTGCTTTCAGTTTACACACAGAAAGAAAATTTTACTGTGGTCAAATCTTGAAACAAAGAATTTGAACAGATAATCATATATCTCTGTGAAATGCATTTACATGAAAGAACTCCTAAAGATTAGGCTCACTTTCTTAAAAACTAAATTTTCATATTGGTACAATATTTGTTTTCATGAAAACACTTAGACAGAAGTAAATTGTGGTCAACATTAAGTTGTTTATATTTTTTTTATTAAAATAAGCTGTAAAGCATAATTATGACCAAAATTTTCCCCCACGTGTCTGGAAACTGGCCAAAACCTATTGGTTTCCATGAGATGTTATTCTTATGAATAACAGAAGCTGAATTTTAAACAGGGATAGCTAATACTTTCTACCATGTCCTAGTAAGATATACTTTTTCTATGTATCTACCTCTTTTTTAAAATTTTAAAATTTGTTACCTTTGGGGCCAAAAGGACATTCTAATTTACATGGACAAACATGTAAATTAGACTAGGCACCTGAAATCAGTTAGCTCAAAGGTAAATCAAAGACATATTTGGTGCCACTCCCATTTCCTCTCCTGTTCTAAGCCATTAACAGCAGATTTAGTTGCAATGGTTCCATCATACACCATGTTTACCATCCTGAAATTCCCCTTTGTCAAGAGGGCATCATCCTGGAAGATGCTGACACACCTGACTCTATCCTGGTATTTTCTCACTGAAGAAGATTAGCAGGATACAAGAGTTAAATGGTGTTATGAGACCAAACCAGTTATTCAAGCTTTTTCTCACCATTTTTCTGTTATTTGACTGCTTGAGAATCCTCCCCTTACTAAATGTCACAGGAGATGGTGAAGAACTGTGGAGCTCTGCTTCATTTATTAACTCCACATTTATCTTTGAATCTTTTCCCCTTTAATATGACACCAAATTTATTTCCCCTGCACACACTTAATTCAATTGAAGCTATTCTTTCAGTTCACTCTTCAGAAAGCAATTAAATAGAAATAGAAAAGAATATACATATGGATTGCTAGAAATATTTTGTTCAGAAGCAGGTGGTGTACATGCAGTAAAGTTTTACTAGTGTTCTGTAAGAATCAATAGCACTGTCTAATGTGTATGCTACATTGTGGAAGCAGGGGTGACTCTCACATGCTAAAACACAGATGGAATGTACAGGGAGGAAAATGGTAACCAGACATTCAGTTTACAATAAGGTAAAATATAACAAAGCCTCCCCATCTGCAATGCTCTTCCTTCAAACAGTATTCATTTGATCTATCTACAAAATTTACATCCAAAATATCCAAACACTTCCACCCTGACTGTAGCATGAATTATGCTCACTAGCAAGTGAACCTCAGGTTTACCAACAAAAATAATTGTACATAAATCCACCTTGAAAAAGTAGGAAGGCCACAGACACGGCCCCAAGTAAACTCATCCTAAAAGTTTAATGGGAATCTACAAACTGTTCCTGAGCTGCTTCACCACATCTCTTAGAAAGACTCCACCATGGTTATCTTCAGGATGTGTAGTAATGTGTACAAATGAGATGTTTTTATTTAAAGAACTAAAATAACTTTTTACTAGAATATGGGGAGTGTAAGAATATAGAAAGCTCCTGGATACCTCTTTGTCCATCAAGTGTACAATCTGAAACTCTTCTATCTTTT
Organism: Chloebia gouldiae; assembly: GCA_003676055.1. Taxonomy (NCBI): domain Eukaryota; kingdom Metazoa; phylum Chordata; class Aves; order Passeriformes; family Passeridae; genus Chloebia; species Chloebia gouldiae. Next base: position 23,759,786 of record QUSF01000003.1, on the reverse strand, counting down.
GATAACAAATATCTCAGAAGGAAGGAATATCTAAAGGTAGGCAGGATTTTAACAAATGGCCAAAGTAAATACACTTCAGAGTATTTCTGCTTCTGCTTGACTAGCATTTCAGCATGTTTCTAAAGCAAGTGAGATCACATTACTTATCCTGTTTACCAACACATTGTACTTCATAACTAGGTTTTCATACACATCATTCAATTTATAATTCAGAATATGAGTTCTAGTTGGAAGCTGTTATTTTGAAGGGAAGAAAGAAGGATGAGGACCCTGCAGCATTTTGTTCTGATCTTCAGGTGATTTCTGGAGGCAGTTTATATAGCATTTATCTATTTAGTTATCTTAAATACTGCACTTAAAATCCTGACCTCAGAAACTGTCAGCTTTTTTCAACACCGTTTCTGTTCTTTTGGGTGGTTTCATGGTAATAAAAAGCCTACCAGACATAAAGTAGAAGCAAAAGCAAAAATCAAAGAATATCCCCACAGTACATCAGGTATCACCATCTGCTTGCAGCATGTCAGTGTAGTACATGGTTCAGCCCTCTCAAAAGGGCAGAATAGACTGGACTCCTGAAACAGTGCATCAATCAGCTGTCCTTAACACTGCAGGTATCACATCAGAGCACTTAGGCAACTTAAAGTCACACAGACAGATAACAAGATAACTGGTCTCCACTTGGCAAAGGTAACAGAAGGTCTACATGAGGAGAGTCATCAGTAGTAGAATAGAAATAGCAGGAGTAGAATGGAACTAGAAGGTTTAAAACAAGAGCCTCTTAGAGTTTGTTCATTTGTACCTCGTGTTAAGCTGGATCTCCAGAGTCAAGATCAAAAGTGCCTAGACATGTTCTCACCAGAAATGTCTTAACTTCATAATTCATTCCCTGCACAAGAAGTTCATTGACTTTAGCTACAGAATGTAAGCAAACAGATGGCTTATGCTGCCAGGAATGTGCTGAAGAATTAAAGAAATACAAACCCAGAGGATTCAGAAGTTTCACTGGACCCAAGGGAAAGGGCAGGAAAACGAGAGAGAGGAAGTAGTAGACAAGACCACTTACAGATATGACACCTTCTGAAATAATAACATGAAAGAATAACACAGACATTCTTCGATTTACATCTGATTCATCAAATAGAAAATATTTCTTGCTCAAGAGTATATGTTACAAAGGTCAGTATGCAAGATGTGCAGCTGAAAGATACCTGCTGACATTAAGCAGGTAAGAGCCTGTACTGTTCAACCAGTAGATATAATGAGAAATGGAGGGCGAGGGGAGTCTTTAAAAAAAAGCAAAAAAAAAAGCATTGCCTTTTTGTGTTAAAACAGAAGACTGCCAAAAAACCCAAACATTGCAAGACAAATTAGCTCAGGAGTATAAGGATAAAGACAAGACAAACACTATTGGACTATGTCCCTGAACAAATTTAAACCAACTTCCACAGCAGTACGAGTGCTACAGGTTTAAAAAAAAAAGCAATATGCAAGAAAGTAAAATTTTAAGAACATTTAATCTGAAGTTCTTAATGACTTCTTATAATCAAACTTGAAATCACAATGTGCTGGGCAGCTTTTACTGTACTATAAAGTTTTACTTTTTTAACTATAAAGTTTTACTTTACCTAGTTGATCAAGAGAAGCTAGTTGATGTAATCTTTTTGTATTTCAGAAAAGCTTTCAATACTGTCTCTCACAGGATCCTTCTGGAGAAAATGTCCTGCACTAAGCTGGATAAACATATCATGCAATGTGTGAGCAGCTGGCTTGGGGGTCAGGCACAAAGGGTTACAGTGAACAGGGTGGCATCAGTGCAGCTTTGGGTGCCACAGTATAAAAAAGACACTAAGCTGTTAGAGTGTCCAAAGGAGGGCAGCAAGGATAGTGGAGGGCCTTGAGGGGAAGCTGAGGGCCTTGAGCAGTGGCTGAGGTCACTTGGTCTGTTCAGCCTAGAAAAGAGAAGACTGAGTGGAGACCTCATTGCAGTTAAACTTTCTGGTGAGAGGAAAAGAACAGACAGATACCGATCTCTTCTCTTGGTGACCAGTGACAGAACCGGAGGGAATGGCCTGAACGTGTGTCAGGGGTGGTCTAGGTTGGATATTAGACAAAGGTTCTTCACCCAGAGAGTGGCTGGGCTCTGGAACAGGATCCCCAGGAAAGTGGTCACAGCACCATGGCTTATAGAGTTGAAGAAGTGTTTGGACAACGCTCTCAGGCACACGGTGCAACTCCATGCAGGACAAGGAATTGGACTTGGATCTTTGTGGCTCTCTTCTGACTCAGCATATCCTGTGATATTATTTTACACAGAACAAGATCCCATTTCTTTTACCAGACAGCACTGTCAGCCCCCCTGGAGGGCTGGAAGCCCCTGCCCACTGGATCACAAAGCCAGCAGAAGGAATACGCACAAAAAAATGCACCCTCTTCCGCCAAACAGCTGTGCCTGCAACGCACTGTCCAGCAACAAAGTAGGGCTTTTTAAAATCAAATTTTGACAGCTAATGAATGCATTTAAGGCTGTGACAAGTTGAGTATCACCCACAAGTATGATGCTCAATTATTTTGCTCCCTTCTTTTAAAAGTTTCTTAATACTTTCTTAATTAATACTTTCTTAAAAGTTTCTTAATAAAAAGGGCAATAGCAAGGACTTGCAAGTATAGAATTTGACTGTTTATGCTGCTTTAAATGAAAAGCATATTATAACAAAGCACAACTCATTATCTTCACACCGTATGCATATTTTGCTATCAACAAGATTAGAAGTGGTGGGAGGCCTACAAAGGAATACTTGAAACAATAACCTAAGAAAGCAGCTGTCTTACAAGCCACAAAATGCATTAGGAACCTAAATTCATTAGCTGTCACTTCTGCACCAGTGTCCTGAATCTAACTGCGAAGCAGCTTAACTCGTCTCCCCTCACATTTCCCACTGCATGTTTCAGGCTTAATGGGCACATTCTCCTTGTTTTAACTTCTAGGGAAAAGGAGAGCAGATACTGCTTTTACCCTCACCCTCTAAACCAGCCTTCTCAAGAAACAATGGGGCTGAAATCTGGTCCCTGTAGTCTGATGATATTCAGACTCCTGGCTGCCACAGGGAGCTCTCTGTCAGCTACACTTTAATTGTCTTGGGAACCTTTCTTCCCTTTCTTTGGAAGCTGGACCTGGTTCACCCAAAAAGGAAAGGTTGCCTGGGACAGAAGCAAAACAAATCAGAACAAGTCTGAGCCTGATGCCTAGAAGTTGGCAACACATTCTGTCTCTTTCTGCTGAAAAATCTTTTCAAAAGGTTTAGTCATTTCATTTTAATAAATAAAAAAAAAAACACAAATCCACCACACTCTTGGGCCAAGGAGCAGAGATCAATATTCCCATTTTCTTACTCACAGGCCACTGAAGTTGAATGACTCATGCAGTATCAGAGAATCTCCTATGTCTTTCATTATTGAAGTAGAACCACTGTGCAGCCAGTATAAGCACTGGGAGTCCTTTCACTGGACTTTTAGACTTTGATGCTGGAAGATGTGCATCCGACAGCATCAAGCCTATGCAGAACTCGAGCTGAGGTCTCCCACTTCTCAGATGAATGCTTGAATAAGCACAAATACACACCAAACATATTTCAAGAAGAACATGCTGTAACTTCTGCTTTTGGTCCTGAGTCAAGTGGACAGATGTGTTTGAGGTATGGTGCTTTGATTCAGACACTTCAGCTCCAGAGCATACCAAGAATTCAAGCTTATTGCTGGTCTCTGCTTTTTCCAGTAGGTCATTTTAGATAAACATGTCCTAAACAGATTTTGTAAACTAAATTTCAGAGAGGGTTAATTCTGTTTCTTGGTTCACTCTTTCCTATTTTTAAAAAACACAATACATGAGTTGAAAACTACTACTTGTTCTTCACTGGGTCTCACCTTTGAGTTGGTCAGTGGTAAATAGAAGTAAATTTTTGTAAGAGCTGGTATATGCAACTGAAGTTTATATTCAACTGGAGTCAGTATTTAGACCTAATGAAAGCTCTTTGTGCATCTTTTTATAACTGTGTTGATGTAACTTGTGGGTTAGTAAAACAAAACAGTTCCAATCAAAAAATATTGTCTCCACAAGTTTGCCTCCTAAAGAAGGGTGCATTGGTATGTGTATTTAATATGCATCTTTTAAAGATAATATTGAATGCTTTCTGTACAATAGCTTGTCTAATGTTTCTGTAGATCAAATTTTCTCTAGTCCTGCCCTTCTGCAAGACCTATGGATGAAATAATTCAGAAGGAATCAGGTAGGCAAGTTTCCATTGAAAAATAATATGGCAAAGAAATAGCCATAAAGTTCCATTCCATCCCTCTCAAAAAAGCCTGAAGTTTCATACTAACTGAAATAAGGACAAAATTAATCTCATGGGTTTTAAATTGTTGTTCTCCCTTATTCACCCGGGAGTACGAAAACTACAAGCTTAAATCCTGAACAACTGCAGCTGGTCCAGACAGATCTAAGCAAAAAGAGCATTTAATTGATACAGTCTAACAGCAAGAATCTTTTCTGGTTTGCTTTGTTTTGTTCCAGAAAAAATCTGTGACTTTGGATCATTTTAAGGAAGTTTGCCCAATTTACCTGAAAAAATATATATATTGCACATGGCAGCTACATGCTCAAAACGTCATCTTTAATCTCAGAGTAACTGAAAACCAAACAAAAACTACAAAAACCCTCAACAAACCAAAGCAGCAAAACAAATGAGCCTCACCATTGACAGTGAGCCTCACCATTGGCAACTCAGTACTTCCAATTGTGAGATTTCCCTACTTGCATTCTTTTAGACAAAATATCAAATCCATATCCACCTAATCAATGTTCCCCTAACTACACCTAGACATGCTGGCAAAATCAAGAAGGAAATGAAGAAACTATTCATCTGCTTAATGAAGTCCCACATTTATCTCAACTGCTGGGAAGAGGAAAGACAGAGAAACACACTGTATCAATAGTCTGAGTTAAATCAACTTAAGCTTTTGAACCATTTTCTGTCTATTATAATTTTTGCCCTATAAACAAAATAATTTTTGTCCTATTTTTATAGCAACCATGTGTAAATTGAGGAAACAATATACAGAATTAACCTCTAAAGACGTGCTATGGCAAATGATGAAATAGCACTGAAATGCAAAATAACTGAATGGGTAAGTCCCCTATATCCTTTAATTTATTTTTCCTGACAAAAATACACTCAACTAATATACTAAGAAGGAGCAGCTAAAAATACCCACATCTTTATGGACAAGGTGACAAGCTGCCTTTCATTTTTAAGGAAAAGCCTCACACTTATGTTACTATTTCACATTGAGGACTATGACATGACTGATTTGAAGCACTTGTAAAACATAGAACAAACCTTCTTGAGTTTCGTTATAAAATCTAATTAAAAATAAATAAGACAGTATATCTTTGGAAAAGTAATTTTTCTTCTTCCATTGAAAAAAAAGAAGTACAAAAACATTTATTTGTGAGACAGCAAGGGGTTTAAAATCATAAAAATTAACACTGATTAAGACCTGTAGAAGTATGAATGGCTCCAACCAGACAGGCAGCAAGGAATGATCATCTAACTATGCTGTAAATTGCTGAAAGAGGGACTTCAACCTGAATTTATCACTTGCCAGAACATCAGCTTGTGCTCCTGCAGCACATTTTTCGCCTCCTGTTTTTCAGTTAGCTGTAGCTGTGAGTCCACTGTAAATAGGCCTAAAAATATGTTCTCATACCCCGAACTATTTTCTTTGCATCATAAAGCACAGAAACTTTTAATTTTAAAAATGATTTAATGACCAGCATGTTCTGGGAAACAAGGTTTATAACCAGCATTTGAAAATCCATACTTTTATACTATATTTTACTGGTTTTACTCTGTTTTACAATAGGCAATAGGTATTTTCCTTTTGTATATTTCAACTTCAAATTTCTTTAAGAATGCTATATAGGCCAACAGACTATGGCACTGCTACTAGAGAGTGAACACATGGGAGTAAAACTGTCAGAAGCCAGGTGTCAAAAGTGATCACCCTACTATAAGAAAGGTTAAAGAATACAGTATCAGCTATGTAAACACATCATTGTAGACCAGTCATGTCCAAAAAAAGTCTTCATCTTTTCTAAGAAAAAATTTCTAGCCAAAAAAGAATTTTCTAACTTAAGCATATTCTGCTCCCATCAGTATTTGCAAAAATTAAAATCAGTAGGACCAAACCTCTGAGGAGCACTTTGGAGACCTGGGTTTTAGAAAGTGACTATTATACATCAAGTCTGAAGGCAGTTAATAAGAAAAACAGGAATGCAACCCCAACCAATATTTTCTTAGAGGACTGGCAGCAAACTGCCAGATGCATGTGTGACCTCAAAACAACCTTTTGCCAGATGCCTCTTTAACCTTTTACAATTACATCAACTTCTAAAAAGATGGCTACATTTTACCATTTTCTTCCTTTGGTTATGCAAATTAAGAAGATGTGCTTAATAGACAGAATAGAAGTGTTTGGTTCTGTGCATTTTTGTCTCTTAAAGCCCCAAAATAAAGCTGTTTGATACAGCAGCACATAATTCTTTCTTGCCAGCATTAAAACAAGTTAAACAAGAAGTGTTCATCTTCTTTCTTTTCTCTTCCCTTGAGTCTATGGTCAAAATCAGGTAACTTTTTAAGATAATTGTGAGTTAAGGGGCCAAGACAATATTTAGCCAAAATAAACCATAAATAATTTTTTATACTATTTACAATTTTCATGTAAATAACCTTTTTTTTTTTCCATAAAAAGTATGCTACATTCTGTTAAGATCAACAGAAGCCAACACAACCAATCACAATATTCAGATTCAAAACTGGCCTGTATGCTAATATTTTGAGAAGGGCATTTTCTGCAAATTTAAAAATAATAAATCATAGCATGAAAGCATCATAAGTATATTCCAGGGGCTCAAGCCCTAGAAAGCAAAAGGAAGAGAAATTATGTGGAATGAAAAGTAAGTAGGTCATGTATACTGAAGTGCTAAATATACTAACATCTGATTTGTGTCTGAGAGAGCTGTTTTTAAAATCTAGAGGTGTACAAGTAAATGAAGAAATGCACAGTCATATATCAATAAAAACATTATTTGATGATACATTAAAGACTGCTTCTGCTGTATAGAATCCAAGAGGGAAAAAAAGCATTTCCTTTAAGAAATATACCTCCTTATACAGCAAAACAATGAATTTCAGTTGTTCTGTAACCCAGATCCTTTAATCTGCATAAGAGATGCTGACTGAGTTCACTCAACCAAATCACTACTGGCTTTCAGAATACAATCAACACATGCTTTTCAACAGTATTAATATAGCATGAAGCTTGTGCTCCTAATTATTCATGTTTTTGCATTCTGTTTTTTCCCCCTGCTGTAAAATATGCAAATTTACTTCTTTGTGTTATTTAGGTCCCACATGGGCCTCAACAGATCTGTTTGGAACGAATTACAAGCCAACATCTAGATACATGCTGTCAACATTTCAAGCTTCATTGTTTTTATTAGGTTGGAATGTCATTATAGATTTGATATTAGGCTTTAAAAGCTTTTTATAAATCTCTTGAAAACCTACAGTCTAATCAAATGGTGCACTGATAATTACTACTACTGCACTTTTGTGTGTGAAAGGGGGAGAGCAAAGCCCTCCGAGCCCTGAATCCGAGGGAAATCCCCATCTAGTGGCACCACTGAAAACCGCAGGTTGTTTTTGTGCAAAATTAGTCCCAAAGAGGATTAGTTTGACTTCATCACTGAATGAAGCAGAGACATTACCTCCTTATGCAACTAAGGATCGGTAACAGGAGAGGACTGTTTCTTCTGAATTCCTCCTCCTCCCTTTTCAATCAACTCTGGCTGCAAAATTCAATGCCCAGATTGAATTGCAAAACCCAGAACTACCATGGTTTTTAAGTATAAAAACCATAAAGCAGCACTTCAGATAAGAGGTCGCTTTAAATACTTCTTAGTGTGCATCAAAAGTGTTCACTTACAGTGGCACAGGCTGATACGTATAAAATATTCTTTAGATAAAAGTATTAACAGATATCCCCAAATCTCAGATTGCTATAAAGTTAGTGTTAAATATTTTAACCTCAAAACCCATAAAAAACAGTAGCTTGGTTATTCAAAAACTATAAGGTTGGAAATAACTACACAAGCACTTCTTGTTGTATAAAAAATAGTTCATGTAAGTCCATTGATGCAGAAAATGAAAGGACATTGAGACACTGCTTTTTTCCAACCGACACAATGCCTTGTACATTTCCTTAATGTAACAGTATATTTTAAAACACTGCAGCAGCCCAACCTTCCTTACGAGCACCACTCAAAAGCTCCTTAAATATTAATGAAAAAGCAAAGTAGATATTTATAGGGACTTACTACACATTACTACTAACTCCTAGAAAACAAACAGCATCAATAACACTAAGATTTTACAAATCTCTTGATGCATTTAATCTTTGAGGTGTGTATGCAGAGGGAAGAAAGCAGAAAAAGTATTTGATTTGCAGTAATTAACTAGTATGGGGGTACTCCTTTGTTTCAGGAGTATCAATATGCTAGATTTCCCTTTCATAACAGATTCACTCCAAAAAATTTATACATATATATATTTCCCTCAGAGGCAAACATTTAAGGAGTTCTTTAAAAATATATGTCAAGATCTCTATTACTAAGATCAATATGGAAACTGTAAGGATCCTATTGTAAAGCCTTTTTCCATGTTGGGCAACACTGGGGGTGTCCCTTAATTCAAATATGCACTTTATCCAAAGTACTCCAAAAACCTGCCTGCATGCAGGGTAAATTCATGGCAACACAGAAACTGCAATTTGGAGAGGAACAAGAATACATAAAATTGTTCTTTGGAAAAACAGTCCAGATTTCCAGACCTAAAAGCTGACTTGGGTTGATTACTTTACTTTTTGGTATCTTCAGTACAGAAGATTTCCCATTTGTTAAGGCTGTTCTTCTGCAATGTAACTGCAGTTGACAAAGGGAAGCTTTCATCTGGATATAAATCATACATTTCACAGAGGAGTGAGGATACTCCTGCCTACAGATGAGGATGATCCCGTAAGAAGGAATTATAATACTGATTTAACTCAACAATACAGATACTGAATACATCAGAGGAAGGTTCAAGTACCTAATTTGAAATAAGTCAAAGTTCAAATGCCTTGTTGAGATTAACTTAAAAGAGTAAGTCATACCTGACCACCAAAATTTTAAGGTAACCTGTTATCATCCATCATAATTTATCAAACTCCCTGTGTATTCTTTTTGCAGCCCATTATGTTCCTGACTTTGTCACAGAAGGTTGTAATAATGAAATCAACAACATCCCACTTCTCACAAAAAGTTCCCAAATTTTCTGTCAACTGGTATTAGTACCAGCTCTTTTTGTATTGTTAATAAGGAAGAAATAATTGCCTTATACTGTATTTCATCTCACAGAATGAAAAACAGTAGTTCCCACCTCCTTTTCTGTGACATTTTAGATGCTGGTGCAAGCCTGAACACATTTGCTCTGCAGAGTTTTTTCTCTTCAGACATCATTGGAAAAGAAGGGACACTGGTTAATTGAAATCCAAGACTTATTTAAATACCACAGATCCTTCTATTTATTTTGAAGAGATATCAAAACCCTTAATTATTTACGTCTGTGACTACTTTCTATTAAGAGGAAACCTGATAGGCAAAAATCATGCTTACTCCAATAGTGATAAATATTAACAAATAAGCGTCAAACCAAAATTTGCTCATAAATTCTAGATGGCCATCCCAGATGGATCTAGGAAAGCCCAGTAGGAAGAAGGGAGGTTCACAGTGCAGAAGTGTATATTCACAGTGCAGAAAGTGCCAAACTTTCTTATCATGGACACAGCCTCCTTGTGTCTGTGATAGTTACTCTACTCTGATGCGAATCCTGTGCCTTTTCACTTTTCCTTAGGTACTTCCTCATGGAAAAATTCTATTAAAAAATTGCTGAATCTCAGAAAACAACTGTTAGTGCTCCCTACCACTTGTTAAGAGGTCTGCTCCTGAAGCTGAGAGCAGAGCTCTGAAATGACAGCCCATGTTAATTTATATGTTAAAAAATGGAAGTGAAATTTGTCCTAGGTTCAAGGAAGAAACAGAAGTTAAATATGTTTAAAAATCAGGTTTGTTAGTACCCGTAACTGAGCTGCTTCTCCAAACCATTTACTCCATTCCAATACCCAGCATAAAAAGATCCTGAGAGAAAACGAAACAAAACCCAACAATTCTTTAAATCCATGGAACAGACTTCCCTTTAAATCACAAATCAAAAGTAAACAAAGCCTTGAACTCAGGCATGGTCAAAGGATCAGATCAAGAGTTCCTCAGAGAACTGTGCTGCCTCCAGACACAGTGAGAGACAGCACAGCCCTCCTGGTTGTCCAGCCCTGAGCACACCACTGGGCTCAGCAGCCCCTTCCCACTGCCAGGGCTTTGGCTCTCTGCACCCATGGCCAGCACAGACACAATGCAGCCTGAGCACATCCATGAGCACCAGGCAGAGCTGTGGGAGAAGCCTCATTCCTTGTTTCTTGCCAAAAGCACCCTGTAGGGATACTTGGGAACCTGGGTGACCACAGTTCTCTGACCTGACTTCCTGGCCTGGCCTCAGATGTGCCTGATCCCTGCAGAAGTGTGTGGCAGCAAGGTCTCGGCTGGCCCCGGTCACTGTCCCAGAGCTGTGGTGTCCCTGTCCAGGGAGCTGCCCTGCTCCTCAGTGAGGTCTCTGCCCGAGCCCCTGCACCCAGGCTCACCTGCCTGCTGGAGCCACCAGCAATTGCTGCTCCCTCACTCTGGCTCACTGCAATCTTGTCTGCAAAAGTAAACAAGACCCTGCACATCAGGCTCTTAAACTAAACCTGAAAACAAAATTAACTTCTCTCGGTCCTTCTGAAAGAGGACATACAGAACAATATTCTAACTGATTTTAATTATTTATATGATTTTTTAATGATGAGGGTAATGAGACACTGGATAAGATCACCTGGAAAAAAAAAGTCGTGTTCAAAGTCAGGCTGCACAGAGCTTTGAACAACAAGGTTTATTGAAAGATGTTCATGCCCATGGAGGCAGGTTGGACTAAATGATCTTTAAAAGTGCCTTCCAACCCAAATCATTCTATGATTCTATGATCCTTCAGTTGCTTCAAGCAAAAACCACCCACCCCAGTTGCACCATCAACACCATGGGGATTTTGCAGAGCTTCTGACTGTCTTGCCAAACACACATGGGAAGCAGCATTGCTGTTTCAGTTTTTCAATTCCTGATCTTAGACTGAGGTTATAGGACTACAAGACATTTGGATCTTTGAGGCTGATGGGACATTTTTAGCTCTGTGCCAAACCAAAATGCTAGCATTAAACCTGTATTTTTCTCTATGGCTAGCAACACTAGGATTGAATGGTAGGTTGGAATTTATTTTATATAATGAAAGCCACAAAACATGAGGAATTCCTAAAGAACTACTACTCTCCAAGATTCCCAAGCTAACGGAAAATTACTTGTTCTTAATTCTGGCTTTCAGAATGTTAAGATTAAAAAAATTTGTGATGATCAGGAAAGTCTCTGAAACATTTTTCCATACTTCTGCATTTAAATCACTCAAACTGCATGTGTCAAACTGCATGTGTTATGCCTATTTCATAAGCCTGTTTTCTCTTTTCAGAGCAACAGCTCTGCTTGTTATACAACAACCACCATTTTTACAGCTTTGTGAAGAGATGAGATGACCAGTATCCAGAAAATAAGTGAACTGGTAGTTAAACATAAAAATGTTTTAGTCTCTGGTAGGAAATTACATTTTATATTTATTTTGTAGAGACAGGAGTAAAAATTATTTTTGCTTGACTCCCACACATGCAATATTTACCCCAAAAGCTAAAATAGAGAATTTCTTTCAGCTGCTAGGCTGCACAGTTGGTTTTGTTGATTCTGCTGTTTTTATGAGTCACCTTTCTAGTCAGACATTGAATTCCCAAATGCATAGATACTTTACAAGGAAAAAGTAGATTTCAAATATCGCAATTTATAACAGGACTTGGAGAAGTAATCAAAAGAAAAGAAAAAATCATTCTTAAGATTTGATAAGGCAATAGTTGTGATGGAGCTTTCTCAGTAAAACATTGAATTTTCTTCTCACTTTTTCGATTACCAACCAATTCAGAAAGATTCCTCCCATGTCCACAGGATATTGGTGAGCCAGGCTTTTTGTTCTTATATGCTCTGAATGCAAAACTGAGTTTAAGAACCAACTAAAAATGTAGGAAATTAAATTCTCACCCCCTCCGAGAGCGTTCACTGCCTACAACAGGATTACACTAATAGTCCTAGAAATCTGCTACTGAGATGTGTTAAAGATATTTACTATTGGATTTCCAGAATATTTTATACCAGTTTAGAAAAGCTTCAGAATATTCCATCTAAGTAACAAAATAGTAACTAACAGAATGGCTAAATGTTGTGGTTTGGGCTATTTTTTTCCCTTACACTATTTCTAGACAAGAACACCCCTTCCAGATAAATATCTGCTTAAGTCCTGACCCATAATTCTGCAACTACATTTGTCTTGCAAGACAATTATATGCTTCACTGATAAGGTTGATGGCAGCTCTTCTGCCCAGTGCAGTCCATTTCATTGTAGACAGCTAAATTAACTTCTGTCTGAGCAAAAAAAATAATAATTAAAAAAGAAAAGTCTCAAATAACATTGATCATTCTTAAGTTTATATTTAACAGATTAATTTTATGTGAACAAAGTTAAAATAATCACGGACAGCATTTCAGGGAAAAGGATTGAAGCTAAATTGAATGCAGAATCAGAACCAGCAACTGTGGGACATAACAACATTTGGGTGCAGAATTCTGCCTGTTACAGAAACTGAAATGCTAAATGGTCTCCAGACCTTTTGGGGATGATGACGAGTCTCCTTTGACCCTTTCACAATGCAAATGCTGGATGTAGCCATCAAAACTGCTGCAGGTGAACAAAATCTAGTGGAAGGCAGCCATTAAGCATGACAACACAGTCACAGATGTGAAACAGATTTGTTTTAATGGAGAACTTTTGCCAAAAATCTAAGTTCTCAGAAAGGGTTCCAATAGCCTTTCATACTGTTACATTTTGATAATCTAGGGCTTCTGTGACTTGAAAATGCTCAAAAAAGAAGTAACACTTAAACAGAGAAACACTGTAAGATTCCTGGTAAGAATCAGTCAGTAAATCAGAGCAGCAGAAGCTGAATATTGATGACAGATTCACAAGGAGGAAAACAAATTGCCAAAAAATAAAAAAGAAAAGAATCAGTTTCAGCATAAGGGCAATAATTTTTTCTCTTCTGCACACTTAAACTGACCTGCAAAACTGTGTAAGAGCTTGATCAAAGCTCCAAATTTAGCCAATTTATAGGTGTGTATACTTCAGATTAGTTTCTGAATAACAAGAAGACTTTGAAAACCCTAAACTGCTTAATTCTTATCAAACAGAAGAGTCAGGTTCTGAGACAGAGCATCTACATTCACCATGACCAGAAATGCACCAGAAGTGCTTACTTCTTGGCTTATAATATAAAAAGTCTGGGGGTAAAATGAAAAGGAAGGAACCTGAATAAAGCCAGTCCTTTAACAACTGCAGTAAAATATTCCCTTCCCACAACTCTAATCACAAAGCTAGAAGCCTAAACTTTGACCTTTTCTGTTTTGTAAGAATGTAACTTCTTGCCACTCAGCATGAAAGGAAAACAAGAAACTACATTTTCAGTGCTCCTGAATATGAGTTCAGACCTATGTAAATAAAACTTCAGCTATTTAGTCCAAATGAGCAGACTAGGAAAATTAACTTTGTCAGGAAAAGTAAGAATACTGAACAATTTTTATCATGGCATCTCTTAACATTACATTTAGTCTAAGCATCTCAAAGAAACTTCAAGATCACAATTTCAAAGATGAAAGAATCACTTTATACAGAAGCACAACTCACCCACAATAACAAATCCATCTGCTTCTCTCTCTGGTCCTGTGACCTTCTTTGAATCTTGACTCTTTCGGAAGAAGCTGAACATAGTCTTTTTGGGTTCTTTTTGTCTTCTAAGGTGTTACCTAAAATGAAGACAAAAACATATTAAATAAACATGTGATAACAGAACTTACAATAAGTTCACATAACAGAACATATGTATGTAAGTAAGGCCACATACCTAATCTTTATTGCCCAATTTGAAATATCAGGCATTTTTGTGTCAGACAGATTACCCTGTTGATGTAGCAACTTACTTCAACAGGCAAGAGTAGAGTGAAGCACAAAAGACTTTTATACAAAGTTATGAATGGAGTGAAATCCTAAAAAAAAAACAAACTAACTAACAAAACTTCAACTTTTCTCAAAGAAAATTAAAGATGGAAACTCCTTTCAGCATTTATCCAGCATGTCTTCATATTTTTCTGCTACTTTGTATTGTGATTAGGCAAGCTTTCTCTTCAAAGAGGGCAGTAACTATTTTCAGTTTCCCACTTAGCAATCTAAAAGTACCCTAACAGTCCAGTATGCTTGATTAACAGCTACCAATAAATTCCTTAAAAGAAAAAGCAGCAAAGTCATTTGTAGCAAATCTTTTGCAACAGTAAGTCATTAAAAGAATCTTCCAAGGCAGCTAAGAACTCCACTGCTAGAACGAAACAAGGAAACAATTGGGATAAAAATGGACTGCAACAGAAAATGGTCAGTATCTCCTCTCTCTCAGGACTGGAAGACTACATAGAAGCAATTCTGAGTAGCTTAAATAGGACAAAGTCATACTAAAAACCCATGAAGGGACCCATGAGGGTCTCTCAAAGGCTGAACTTGGACCCCTGGACAACACCAACCCATGGAGCAACCTGTGGTCTGGCTGAAACACATTATGTGCTGAACACAAAGAGGAAGGCTTAAATAAAGGCATGCGAAGATCTTCTCTACTAAAATACCCATATAAAATTGGGAGAGTGGAATAATGTAATTGCAACTTGGAAGCAGAGTTTGAGGAGCAGAATCCTGGTTTATTTTGCAGACATCAACGTGTTACTGAGAAGGGACTGACAAACCAATAGCAACATCTAATAAACACCTCCAACAGAGGAAAGGACTCCAGGGTAAAGAATTAAAAAGGAATACAGAGTCAATTTCAGTAATACTATTTCACACTAAATTTAACAAAGAAGAATCTTTAGAATGTGGGAAAGAGTGAAGACTGCTACCGTAAAATGTGCAGATAAAAAAAAAAAAAAAAAAAAAAAAAAAAGAGGGAAGATAAGAATCCTGGATTAACTACTTGCTGGAATTCTTCGTTCCCCACCCAAATATTCATGATACCATAAACAAGACTTTTTTTGCCCTGGCTGGGGACCTGTAGCAACTCGCTACTGATTATACATATGAACTGCCCAAAATTCTGCTGTTACAAGTGATCGTACACTCCAGAAAGCCATGAAATGTAAGCACTGGCGTGGAACAGTGCATAAATAGATCATGGCAAAAGCAGCAACTATTCAAACTGTGGCCTGATACCTGAGACTTGAAGACTGAATACCCCACAGCCTGGCCTGCTTGCTTATGCTGACACAGTGCAACTTCTGGCCACCAAATAAACTACATTAATGTGCAAAAGAACAGAACAAAACATTCTGTGATCCAATCCCAGGAATAGAGTTATTTTTAAAAAATGTTATTTATCGTCACTTTATTCCTTTTTGCTTGTTTTCCTGCCTTAGCAAGAGAAATACTGATATTTCCAGTTCCATGGAGATTACACGGTAGAAACTCCTAATTATCTCATTTATTCCTTACCTCCCCCCACACCCAGGCTCAACACATGGCGCCAGCAGCATATTCCTTTTTCAGCCCTCAGGGAATAAGTCTTCTCCTGCTACCAATTAGGGTTGTCAGTCCCATAGCTCAAGTGGTAAAAACCTGTGCTGTAATGCTCAAGAGTCAGGTTTCTGCTCCAATGATGTATGAAGGAGAGGCAGTTGTGGAACAGTTTAAAATGCAATTTTACCTTCATCCTAAGTGTGCAACAACAAGAAGCAAAATCAACTTGATGTGCAAAATCTTACAGACAGCTTTGGTAAAGGCTCAGATTCCAGTGAGTCACTTGAGGTGCCAGAGCTGCAGTTGCTCCAATCACATTTTTTTCTCTTTTGAGATCTGCATTATTGTACAGTTTTCAGCTCTATCACTTAAGGTCCCCCTTCCCTTCTTTCTAGCACAAAGAAAAGCATCTTAATCAGTATATACATGGCACAAAAGACTTGTATAGGGAACACAGCACTTTTAGTCTTTTAAATCCTCCATACTTAACATACCTAAACGTCACTGCTTAAAAGACAATAGGCATTTAAATTCAGAGTAAATTAGCAATCAGGACAATTTGATCTAGCCAAAGTAAGGTTAAAAGAACTTTCACATATTAGATTTTTTACTTTCGTTGACACTATACCATTTTTTTCTAAAACCCACAGAATTCATCTTATCTACATATGTGTTGATCTTTATTTTGTAATTTTCTGTTTCTGAAGAAGCTTAATTCCACTGCCAGCAGTACTTTTCTAACAGAAAACAAAACAAAAAAACCAAAACCAAACCTAATTAAAATCAAAACCCACATGTAGGTTTCTTGAAGCAGAAAAACAAACAAAATTAACAAAAGTACCTACTAAGCTCAGGCCTCAAGTCCTTAAACTGTTAAAATCACCAGCCCAGCACTAAGAAAACAGTACCTGCTGTATTTTGTAACTGTGAATGTGGGGAAGGCAGTATAAAATCCACATATTAAGAAGACTAAGATGTTCAGTGTTTCCTTCTCTAGAAGCCTCTTAGAAACAAAAGTTGTGCTTGCAGATCTCGGGTCTTTGAAAGGTATGTGGAAGGAAGAGTTCACCAACTACTACTTTCAGCATTTTGGTAGCTTTGTTGAACACACCATAAAGTATAAACTAAAAAACAAAGAATGACCGAAAAAACAAGAGTGGGGGCACAGAAACAAAAAATAGAGCTACATACAGTACAGCATGGGTCAGGGAAAGACTGTAGACAGGCAATGCATTTGTGATGCTCTTTTAAGAATCTTATCAACTGTGCTACTTCAAAAGTAAACATAAATCTCCCCAGCAACGGGAAATGCAACGACTAAATTTCTTGAATCACATGTTAAAAACAGAACAAAGCCCCTACCCAACAAAGAAACACAGAGCTGAATGGAAACACTCGTGCTCTTGAAGATAAGGACACAGTTTAAGCACTTGCAGAATCAGGCTGCAGTTTTACTACTTGTAGATAAGATGAGGTTTCAGGTAATGAAAGCTCAGAACAACTAGTTTCATATAAGTTTCATTTCAGAGTAAAAATTAAAATTGAAGTTTGGAGATCTAGATGCATGGTCACACAGACTTGAGAAAAAAAAGCTCTTAGTTGTGGGTTTTTAAAAAAAAAGCTGTCAGCACAAAATCACAGAAAATACACCCACCATTCAGAGATAGTACCACATTCCTGCAGTCATTTCTCCTATATAGCACAGCACTTTTCCCTTCCAGATGGGATTAATTTTATTTCTATAGGAGACCTGAAATTGAATTCACTGCCTAAAGATAAAAATCTCCCTTGGTAGGAATATGCAATTCCCTTCCTCCTCATGTTTCTCTCTCACAAAAAAAAAAACGTGAACACAATCGCTGATAGTTAAGAATAATGCTTTTGGCAGAGCTTCAGTCATTAGCAAATAATAAGCTCTGAGCAACAGCAGTTCTGTGAGGCTGCAAAAAATATTTTGTCTTTCTGTGAGGCTCTGAGAACATACGTGGCACTGGACAAAGATGAGTTACAGAGCTGCACAAAGCGGTTAATTTATTCCTCCTGCATTTTGTCAGTCTCCTTTAACAAGAACTATAGGCGACCTTTGAGCCAAACCAATATGTTAAATCCAATACAAATTTTCTATACAACAAAGATCTTAGTATATTTACGATTACTTTTCAGCCTTTTGTGAATGTTCACAATACCAGAGGAGAATCATAATTTAATGTTAAAAACACCAAAGATGCAGACTAAGATGAAGAGACAATGCCCAGTAATACAGCAAAGCAGAATTGCAGTGGCACTGCTAGTAATTACATAAATGATGAAATGAGGACAGAAAAAAACACAAAACTGACCTTAAAGAAAGAACCAGAATAATTTCACATCTAGCAGCTTAAGAGAGACAATCTATGGAAAAAGAAAACAGAGCATCAGAGCAATTCTCACTTCCATACTACCATCTGCTGTGATTCACCAATAAAGCAGCAATCAGAAAAAGAGCAAGATGTTTACAGCCCTGTACAATCCTTCTTATCATGAAAACAACCAATTTAAGAGTCAAGAATATGTGCGTTGAACACCAAAAGAACAGTTTAAAAGCTTTAGACCCAGTGTAAGTTACTAAATGAAGAAGGAAGAAAAGCCATATAATTTCTTTTCTGTGGCATTAACATTAGTCACAATTCTTTAGTTCGTATTTCTTGAAAACAGAAGAACAGAAAGTATCACAAGAAACACAAATTTAAAAAAAGAGATATATGTATAATGAAACATTAACAAAGATTTTTTTCTGTATTACATAAACCATTAGTATTTCTTTTTAATGTTTTTATAAAATTTAGAGAAAGCAGAAATACAAGAACTATATAACCCAAATTACCATAATATAAAAACACTTGAAGAGGCTGAATCATAAAAAAATCAGGCACAACCAAATGAGACAATAAAAGCAAAGGTGACAAAAACAAAGCCAGGAGTGAAATAAAAGCACTTAAATTGATGTAAACATTCAAAACCCTGAAGACAAGAAATGCAAAAAGAGAAAGGTAAGGACAGGCTGAAGCGTACTGTTTCTCCTTCAAACAATTTTCTTCTGATTGCACAGCTGCTGTGGTACAGACATGCATTTGTAAGAATTTGTACAGTATGTTTTTATAGACACTGACCCTTCAAACTCCTCAGCCCTAGAAGGGCCACTGTGCAGCAGCCTGCTGCACCTCGCTCCAGCTACAGTAATGAGACCTCTCCTTTCAAGTCTCTGAAGATACGTTATGGAGATGAGGATATTCTCTTGCAAATGACATACTGGACAGGTGAATGTCACGGTGACTCTGAGGGGATGGCAAGCAGCTAAATCTCATATAAGATTTACTTCCAGAGCACTCCCTGATCACATGCTGGCTCTGCACAGCTTCTGGCAGTAGCTTGTTTCCTTGGCAAGCTGACAAGCTGCTGCCGTAAAACGCTACCCCAGCCAACTAACAAAATCCACTCGGTGCTGGTTAGCAAGCTGGACTGGCCCATGGCTGGTTAGAAGTGACAGTCAGCACACGGGCGGTTTTGTGATTGCCCTTTTAAGCCAGACCAGAGTTAGATTTTCTCAGGTATTTCCTGAAACACCAGTCCTGGAAAGAAAAGGAAATCACAGCCACAGAATGGCTGCAATTGGAAGGGACCTTCAGAGGCCACCTTGTCCAACCCCCTGCTTAAGGAGAACCATCTTAGAGCTGGTTGTTTAGGACCATATCCAGGTGGCTTTTGACTACCTCCAAGGATGGAAACCCCACAACCTCTCTGGGCAACCTGTATCAGTGCTTGGTCACTCTCATGGTGACAAAAGTGTTCCCTGAGAAACCTCCTGTGTTTCAGTACCTTTTTCCCCGTTCCTTTCACTGGGCACGACTGAATAGAGCCTGACTGTCCTCGTTGCACCCTTCCTTCAGGTATTTATATTCATTAATAAGAGCCCTCTGAGCCTTCTCCTCTCTAGGCTAAACAGTTGCCCAGAGAGGTTGTGGGGTTTCCTCATATATAAGGTTTCAGTCTTTCCTCATATATAAGGTAGTCCAGTCCCTTAATCATTGTTGTGACCCTTCTTTGGCCTCTCGCCAGTATGTCCACTCGTACCCTCTCACCCAGCACTCCAGGTGCCCCATCAGTGCATAGCAGAGGGAATCAGCAGCTCCCTCCACCTGCTGGCAACACCACTTCAAATGCAGATTGGGATATGTGAGTCAACTTTGCCACAAGAGCAATTGGGAGGAACCTCTCCACACCAGGGATCAAATGGGAAAACACATGGAAAAAGACAAGATGCATGCCAGTGCCATGTCCAGATGCTATATCTGCCTTACATCCATCAGTTGTTCTCAACTCGGGGATTGAGCACCAGCTCAATTTCAGTGATGAAATAAAATGAAATTAATAGAATAGCTCACTTGGAAAGAATCTACAATGATCATCCAGTCCTATGCCTGGCCACTTTAGGGAGAATGAGAAGCTAAAGCAAGTTATTAAGGGCATTGTCCAAATGCCTCTTAAACGCTGACAGGCTTGGGGCATGGACCACCTTTCCAGAAAGCCTGCTCCAGTGCTGACTACCCCCTCAGAAAAGAAATGCTTCATAATGTTCAATCTAAACCTCTTCTGGTGCAGCTTTGAATCACTGCCACGTACCCTGGGACATCCACTGGTTACCAGGGAGAAGAGATCAGCATCTCGTCTCTGCTTCCCCTCCTCGGGAGACTGTAGAGTGATGAGGACAACCCTGAGCCTCCTTTTCTCCAAACCGAGCAAACCCGAAGTCCTTAGCTCTTTCTCACGGATACTGCCTTCACCAGCTTTGATTTCCTCCTCTGCATGTAGCTGCAGAGCCCAAAACTACACAATATTCCAGGCGAGGCCACACCAGTGCTGGCCACAGGGGATAAGCACCTCTGTCTGCACTGTGCCTAATGCACCCCAGGACGCCTCTCGCCCTCTTGGCTGCCAGGGCACGCTGCCAAAGTACACCTGAGCGGAACCAGGATCTGAAGGGAGAGGGAAAACGCCGGGGAGGGGAACTATGGGGCGATTTCAAAGGATTAAATGACAGGACAGGGCTGGAAGCTGACGGCCAGCTCCCCCGGCCTCCCCGGGGTCGGCCCCGCGCCCTCCCCGCCGCGGCGGCACCGACAGCCGCCGCTCCATCACCCACCCTCCTCCTCCGCCGCCGCCGCCGCCGCTCCCGCCGGCCTCCGCCTCCGCTTCCGGGTCGCCTGGGGCGGAGGGGAAGTCCCGCCCCGGCCGCCGCCTCCGCGGGCCGCCGTCCCTCCCTCGGCGGAAGGCGGGAAGCGGCTCCGGCCATGGGTGACGTGCACGAGGCGCCGCGGCCGCGCATCGCCACGGGCCAGCTGGCGCAGCACATCGGGCAGCCCGTCTGCTTCGTGGGCCGCGTCGAGAAGGTCCGCGGGGCGCCGCGCGGGCTCTGCGGGCGGGGATGCCGGAGCTCCGTGCGCCGAGCCTGGCGCCGTCCCGGGGCAGCTCCGGGCGGCCTGCGAGCAGGGCGGCGCTTGCGGGAAACAACTGCTGGGGCGGCCGCAGCTGCGCCGCTTCCGGGAGCCTTTGGAGCGCGCAGGCCTTTTTTGTAGACTTCAATGTTCTTTTGTAGATTCATCCTAGCGGGAAGCTTGTCGTGCTTGCGGATGGACTCGGAAAGCATACGACTGTGGAGCTGAGCGAGCCTGTAAGTTAAGGAATGCTTCGGCAGTACGTGATGCTGCCTCTTGTGGAGTACGGAGGTTTTGTCTCCTCCGAAGCCTGTACATGAGGTTTTGAGTTATTCCACCTGTATTTTATTGCCTCTCTTTCTTGCATCTTACAGCTAACCTGTAGTCTTCTTACCCATGAGCTGTCTTGGTCTTGATCAATTTTCAGCTGGTGTTAAGAGACAACTCTTTGTCAGACACATCCCTGTCTGTTTTGTCTACTAGTTGTTCACTGATGTATTCCACTACGTTTATTAGCTTTCTTTTAATTTCAGTCTTTCTTCCTATTTTCTTATTGCTTCTGTAATCAAAAAGGACATAGTGTTTTCGAGTTTTTTGAGTTAACATTGCTGCATCCTCTTAGAACACTTGTCATAGCATTTCAGTACACTCTATAGTTAGCTTGAAGCATTCTTTCTTAAAAAAAATCCCAAGCAATGAATGCAACGGGTATCAGATTTAATTAGAACTACTAAACAAAAATACTGCCTCTTTTGTTATCACCTACCACTGAAGTAATAATATTTTGGCAATCCCTTCTGATTCTAAGTATGTTTTGTCCACCAAGAAATGTTATAATTAAAAAATTATTTTAATTGTGATGACAAATGGTCTAGCTTGACTCAGTGCATATGTATATTACATCTTTTTCTCTGAATGAGTTGTTAAATGCTGAGAAACCTTGCCATTTCCATGGGCAATAATTGTATATGGTACTTTCTCAGTGTTTTAAGAGTCTTTCCTTGTTGATGAAAACTGCAGTTTTATCTGGCAGAGTTTTGTCTTATAAATGTGAAGATTGCTGACATCAAACTGCAACAAAATGTCTCTTACCTTTTTCTTGAGTTTGTGAAAACATTTCCTGCCTTGGGTTGTTAAAAATTCAGATGTTAACATCTGACCAAGGATTCTATAATATTTTCTCTAACAGTGTAAGTGGTTGAACTCCATAAATGCAAAGCTGTAGTGCTGGGCACTTCAGTCTGTGTTCCACTGCCTTGGGAGAAACTGGTGTGTGCAAAAAAACGAGGCCAGGTTCATCTCTCCAGTTCACCCAATGTCAGTGGGGAATAGATTCACTAATCAAACTTTTTTCCCTCTCAATGTATGTCACTCTTTGTGCATGTCTAGTTCCCTCTTTCAGCAGAGGACCCCAAAATTATGGGGAGGGAATTTTTCCAGAAGCCTTACTAGAAAGCCTGAGATACTGGAAGAGCATTACCAAAACAGTACTCCAATGTTAAAATTTGTATCTTGAAAGACAAAAAAAAACCATTCAAGCTGTATTAATTTGGCGTAAGAGATATTTTTTAGCCTTTTTTTCCTTTGTTCAACCAAAGACTTCTTAGTGACAGTATCTTTGTATTCTGAACACATACTTAAGAAATTATTTCCAGATATATCTTCTGAATGTGGAACACTGGAACTGCTCTCTGAAATGTGTGATGTCTCCTTAACTCTTCCAGGGTTCTGTAATTGACAGGTCTGAATGAAGTGCATTAAAATCAGAATTGTTCTCTCTCTGTGTCCTAGATTAGCCTCTGTTCAGTGATTATTTGACACAGTTTTATATACTTATGAACCAGTATCTTTCCTTGGATGCATCTTCTTTTTTTTTTTTTTTTTGTTGGTATTGAATTGGCTATTACAAAACCTATAAATTCCTAAGTGGATCAAGGTTTTTGTGGGTTTTCTGGGGGGGGGGGCGGTGACTGGGCTGTCCAGTAGTACTGTATTGTTTGATGTGGAACAGAATCTGTCATGAACAAACCATCAGTTGCGGAGAGTTCTTAGCTGTGCAGTAAAGACAGCAGCTATTTAGTGTTCCTAATTTCATCTTTGGTGTGTTTTCTAGCTGGATGAGGAGATTTCGGGAGTTATTGAAGTGGTGGGAAGAGTAACAAATCAGGCAACCATCATGTGTGCATCATATGTCCAGTTCAGAGAAGATAAAAGTTCATTTGGTAAGTAAGAATATACATTATGGCAAATTCATTTTGAGTTCTGAACTTGTCTTCAGTAAATAAGGGAAAGCCTAGTTACTTTTTTTTACAGACAAGGTCTTTATTCAAGCTGCCAGATAAGGAACAGGGTGTAGAAAAGTGTAATGAAAGAAGTTCTGTACTAAATATTGTGATTTACAGTTAAACTGTAGGGAGTGACTCAATGCTGGAACCAGTCTAGAAGTCTGGAGCTAGTCTGGAGCCAGCCATTGCTGTGGCCTGATTGCTCTCCCACTCCTGACTATGTGGGTCTTATATTGCCCTGGACCTTGTGTGCTTGTGCAGCTAGCAGGCCTAAAAGCAACCCTCCAGAAAACAAGCAGAGTGTTCCTACCATGGGAGATCGGGAGCTTGAGGGAGACTGGGATCACTCAGCAGTGCTGCTTTAAAATGAGCAGTCCTTGGATGTTCAGTGACTTGTGGGGAATTGAGCTTATGCATTGTAACCATTTTCTTTGCCCTATTTCAGATCTGGAACTCTACAATGAAGCACTAAAAATTATTCATGAATTCCCTGAATACTTCCCGTTTGGTACTGGGAGGAACACTTGATTTTTATTAGCATATCTTTAGAGCTTCAGAGGGCACAACAATTCCGTGGCTTCTTGCCCAACAGCATGGTAATAGTTACATTTATTTTCAACAAGTATACTGAAAAGACACTGTAACATGTGCTAAGCGTTGCCTATGAAGAATATTTTCTTTGAAAATGTATTTATTTAGCAAGGAGGACAAATGTGAATGTCTCACTGTATATTTTTAACCATTTTGCATCTAAGGAGTGTTCTCTTGCAAGATCAGACTTTTCAGAAAATGGAATTTTGTAAACATCCTTTTCTAGCTGGTAGAGGTTCTAGGATACGTTACAGCAAACTTGTATGGAAAAAATTTGGTGGGGTTTCAATACAAAGATTTTTGATTTAATTTGTTTTAATATAAATTTATTGTATGGAAGGGGTATTTTGCATCATGAAAATGGTATCTTCACCAATAAAGAAGATTCACTGCATTTAGCCATTTGTGTCAGCATTAAATAATAGAGTGCTATTTTCAGTGATATGTGATGACTCATCTTCTGACCTGACACAGTTAAATTTAACAAAGTGGAATATAAGGTTCTTGCTTTTACATGATGCTAAACACTTGGAAGATGTCAAATTAGGTTTGGGGATTCCAAGCACAGCTGAAGTCCCATGACAGCCTTCACTCTTGGTTGGAGTCTAAGCAGCAGTACCAGGATTCAGCCAGCTTGTCATGGTGACCAACCATAGGAACTTCCAACAGTCCCCAGTTTTGTTCCTATCCAGGCTACTTACAACACTTAGCAAAATTTTTGCATCACTTGAGGTAACACATTTTAAATAAAATTGAATTTTGGAAATATTCTCTGCAAATTAATAAAGTATTTCAAAGTACTTTAAGTAAACTGTAGCCGTGTTCTTGGAACTTTTGTACAAACAGGTTTCAGGTTTAGTAGTTAGGTTTAGTGCCTTAATAAGACTGATAGGTTTGTGCTTATTTAGAAACATCTCTTTTTCCAGTCAAGGAATGTATTTCAAAAACTTATACTTTGAACTCACTACAAACTGGAGGGATGCTAAGTTAACAGAGGATCTATTTTTTTCTCCCTCCCCACCTAGAAGACAGATACTCAGATACACTGTTACTCTCTGTGGGAAGGAGGTCTTCTCACAAACAGAACACAAGGTCCATGTGGCACAATACCATGCCCTGTCACCACTGTATAAAGTGCTCAGTAAATCAAATGTCATTCTTAATAACTGCATGCATGTTTTCTTAGCATTTAAAACTATTTTGTTCTATTCTGCTTTAGAAAATTGGTATTTTGTGTGAGTATATATACTCTGTAAAATGTTATGTAGTTACCCAGACTACGCCTTCCCAGTGGAGCAGCCTGCCACTAGATGGCTTTAGCACTTCAGACACCAGCCTGGGGTATGAGGGCTTGTGAGAGAAATTTTGAACACACCAAGTGGGAAATGTTGGTTTCCCTTTGTCAGTCTAGACTCTTCTCATTCATGCAGTCCTGCAGCAGTGAAAGGTGCCTGGGCAAGCTGTACACAACTGAAAGTTGTCCTTACACGCTTTTCATTTGTCTGCTTCTCTACCGACCATCAGTCTGTGTGAATAAATGGCCTACCCTGGCTACATGGCTGTGCAAATCACACAGCAATGCAAGGAACTGTTAAACATTCTTGGTATTAGAGTAGTGCTCAGGTCATATAAGCATTTATCAGCATAATTTCCTATATTACTGTGTTGAAAACTGCCAGCTGTTCTAAATATCGAGAGAAAGACACAATCAGCTAGGCCTGATGGTTAGCAGGGCCCCAGGTACCAAACACACAGTGAAAGGTGAGAAACTGCCAGCCCTCATAGATAATAAAATGGCAAGTAGGGGTTTCCTGGGACACTGACCAAAGGGGAGGCACCAGGGCAACTGAATCAGAAACACCAGAGGGATGTTACTAAAGCCAGTAATGGACCAGCAATGGAAGGCATGAAGAGGAGCTGGTGGCTTCTTTAGGAGGACTTGTTTGGGAGGTTCCTACTATGCACCAGGAGGCTGGTGCATGGTGGGAACGTGGCAGAGGAGAATAGGCATAGGAAGTGAATGCTGTAACTGGAGCAGAATTCTAGAAGTTCATGTTGTTTGGTACAGGACTACTCCTACTACAGTCAGGACTGACTTCTGAGACTTGGTACCTCTTTGCTGGGCTCTTGGCTGACCCTGCTTGCCTGCTCTGCTGTCCTGGCTTGGGCATAGACATGGAAATGTGCACAACTCGTGCTCAAGAGCAAGGAGCCTGCATGTGTGATGAAAAAAGGCTTGTGCTTAATCAAGAAAGGGCTGCAAGGCTGGAGCATCTAACAAAACTACAACAGTGGAATGTAACCAGCATGAGCCACAGGATCACAACATTTTAGCATGCAAGGACACCTTCACCAGAGCCGAGATTTACCAAACAACAGTAAACAAAAATACAACTGCAGCTAATAAAATGGATGTAGCTATATTTTTGTTAGAAAACAAGAAATCACCCTAAAAGTGACAGATTTATTAATTTAAAAATGAGACAATGAAAAAAAAATCTGGTAATTAAAGACAGAGCTTTTGCTTTTTAAATTTTGCAAATAGGGTAACTACTGACCTGAAAGCTTGATTACTAATTGCAACAAGCAAAACCCATAGTGTCAGAATATACATATTTATAATCCAAAACACTGCAAAGCTATGAGTATTAAAGTGAACATATAATTTAACTCAGTGATAGAATTTTACACACAGAGTTCTACTTGAGACGAAAATATTATATATGAATTTTCTTTACATGAGAAAATGAGACACTGTATATTGGTAGTTGCTTTCACCTCAATATGGAAATTATCAGGGGAATTTACAAAATGTTACTATACAAGAATAAAACACTTGACACTTACCAATCCTCATTTACATAAACCAAAACCTTTATTGCCTGTATTTATATAAATAGGGTATCATACAGTAAGCCCCAGTTTACATTTATAAATGGAGAACATTTTGAAGAGCTCTTCAACAGCAATGTAAAGTGTGCAAAAATACGGGAATGAGAAATAAATATTCTATAAAGAAAAAAAAAAGGAACTGCTCTCTCATGCCTAGAAATATCAAGTACCTCTGAATTTTTAACTTAAAAAATTATCTCTGCCAATTTTAGATCAAAATAAATGCAGCAGATGTATTACAACATTAACGCTAACTCAGAAAATATAAGCCGAAGTCCTGAATGTAATATTGTACATCCACAGTACATGTACATCTTGTACATTTCCACATTTTATTTCTTGAAACTACACTAGAGCACATAGAACTAGTGGTATATTACAATATATTCTCTTTGAAACACCAATTTTCACAGTCCTGGCAAACAGTACCAGTTTATTGCTAGCATTCCATTTAGTATTTCATAGCACACAAGTGTTGAGTAACTCATATACTGTAAATAAACACACACCAAGTAAACTGATGTTATTATCATATACCTTAAAACAGGTTTGGGTTTTTTTTCCCTAATTTGTGTGAATGTTGCCTAGAGTCAAGGACAACAATACCAATTAGCTCCTAGCACAGTATTAGCAAAATATCACTGATGTTCTCTGAAGTTAATAAATAATCTTAATTCCAGCTGGTAACACATCTAGAAGTACTCTGATCAATTACTCAAAACTGGGAGCAGATGGGTGTCCAGTAGTGACCAGAAGCAGGGTTTATACAGGTTGATTCCACACTTCCCAATACATTTCTGAAGTACAGGGAAATGCTAATTATCTCAAAGTCTTCAAAATACTTTTGTAGTCAAAACTCTGCATGTAGTTTAAAACTCACGTATTTACAAGGCTCCAGTCCTTGAGATTTCAGAGCTTCACAGTACTAAGTTAAAATTTATCAGATACAACCTCCTATAGTTTACCTGCACTCTGCACAGAAATTGTCACATGACTTCTCAGGGAACTCTATTCTCTAGGATACAGTCATCACTAAGAGAGAAAAGCCCCAAACTCTTCAGCATTAAAATCTGCATCAGCTAGATATGTAGCCTAGTTAAGTAACAACTTGAATTGTAAAGACATTGTAAAGAAAAGGATTTTTCTTTAAAATAAAAATGCTTAGAAGGTACTTAGCAGTGGTACTTTGAATAAACTTAGAAGGAAACAAATGAACATTTGCATACAAGACAGTCATCAAACAATGAACAGAGAAATCCACAGCATAACTTTGCCATCTTCTTTTCAAGTTTATTTTGAAGGTCTGCTTTCACAGCATATAAACTCAGCTTTGGGACCAATCAGCATTATCCTGAAAACTTTTTAAATAAAGGTCTTCTTTACATTTTAGCAAATTCAAAGAGTCCACAATTCCAGGAGTGCTTTTCTTCAATCCTCTGAACAAGGGCCATGCACTGTACCTATAGGCTCACTTCAGGAATTCCTGTTTCTACCAAGCACAGTCATATACACATCATTTTACTACTTTGATAGCAATTTATTTTTTCACAGTAAGTTACAAATTACCTTTGTCTAAAATGTCTGCTTGGACTATGATGGACATCCATTAGAGAGCCACACATTTTCTAACAGTATTTATGCCTGCACAGTCTCTGCTGGAACGAGATTCCCTGTTGTATCCAGCTGCATACACTTACAAGAGCAGGCAGAAACTGGGCACTCGGTATGGTCCCTAAAGAGCAACAGCCAAAAAAAGAAAAAAAAAACAGGTAAAATAATTTTGCAATTATACATTTAACTATGTGCAGAGGTATAGTATCTCAGAAAAAAAACTCAATATCATAGTTCAGTTTTATTATTTAAACTTTATAGTGATAGATGCAGGGAAGAAAGCATGCTGTATTCAGTGCAGAACATGTATGTGAAATAAAAAATTTTAACATCAACTTACCTGAACCAGCTCAGCATATGTCCAGCATGTCCACCATGCCTACAGTTGTGACACCAAGTAAACCAGTTGTTGAACTGGGCTAACTTCTTGTCTTTGCTAAGATCCACTTTTTCATCTGATTTGGATCCTCCTGTCCAGAGGCAAACCCACCCCCACAAATATGGCTGAAAATCATTATACTTAATTTACATTTCAGTCCCAGCAACACCATTAGAATAATTATGAAATAAGGAACATTATGTGAAAAAGCATCACGATTTTAAAACAGAAGTCAGTAAAAATATTAAGAGCTGTAAGAATGCTAAAAAATAATTAGACTGCTAAACGGTTGCTTCACATCTTACAGATATGCTAAACTTGCCTATTAAACAAGTTTTACAGACAGAATCTCCTTCAATGGTGATTTATGCCTTATTGATTGATTTATAGTCCAGTGAATTATGGGCCTGTTCTGCTGTACATGAAATTGTCTGCTTTAGAAAAAAAAAAATCAACAAAATCTAAGTTAGGAATTGGACTGAGTACAATATAGAAGTCATAAAGATCAGTGAAAGAATGAGAAGAGGTAAAACATGACAACAGTACAGCTGCTCATGGCTCTGTAATAAGACTGACTTAAAAATATGGTTGAAATCCTTTTCACGTAGACATTATATAATGCTGAGCCAAAGGCATTTACAACCAAACAATTCCAGCCATAATACCTCTTAGCTGTGACAGCATGACCTATGCTTTCTTTCATGCTTAGTAACAAAAAGTACACCATGCTTCTCTTCCTCTTCCAGCGAAAAATTAATTAATTAACATTCAATGATTTGTGTAGCATGACTACAATTCATCTCAAGAAAACACACTCACCATTTCTTTCAGTTGTAAAGCTCACAATACTGATCCTCACAATACTTGGATCTTTACATCTGTTTAACTATGGAATTTGACTAACAATCTCATGGAAAATGGTAAGAACCAAGTAACTATGCATACTGCCTGACCATTAAGAATTGAAACCAAAGTTTCATCTCAAAATTAGATGGCATGTAAACAAGTTCTCAATTATGGTCTTTCTGCCTTCAAAATGATAAGTATGGATATTTACAGTATAAGCACAAATAGAAAATAAAAGTGCAACAGGTGATCTTTCAATAGGAACTGCTAATTTGGCCTCCAACTAGTACTGCAGCTGAATAACTAAAATCCACTGTGTCATACCTGGACAGCTGGAAACTGGTGTTCCCATATTTATCAAGCAAAGTGCACAGCGGGGAAGGGGCTTACGGCAACCAGGACAGCTCGTAACTTTTGACTTGGTTGGTGAACCGCTGACTCCGTATTGGCTAAAACCTCGCCCCTGATGAGGAATAGCTGAACAGCTGTAAGAGATTGATTTTCCACAGAAATTGCAACTCACAAACACCTAAAGAGAACAGATGCCCATTAATTTCTTGGTTTGGTTCCACTAGTGAATCCATTCAAGCTAATTAACATTTATTTACCACATATTCTAGAGAGTGCCCTGGAAAGCCACGGCTACTTGTGAAGGAGCTCTTAACATCTTGGTTTATAGATGAGGCACACAGCCCTGAGAAGTAGGCCTTAATGATGCTCACTAACTTCAAAAGCACATAAAAACATACACAATTGCTAAAACTTTGAAAGATATTATTTAAGATAATAAAAGCTGTATCTTCAGTAATGGAAAAAATTAGGTTTATTCTACTTACTACATAAAGTCTAGTCTCTCCCTCCTTATAGTCAGATGACTCACACTACAATCCCCAATATAAGGATTTATCCTAATATTTATCTACATCCCTCATGTCACAAGGTATGACTTGATACCAAGGAGCACATATTTCAAATTCTTTAGGGCTATTTATGTTAACATAAAGGAAGGACCAGTAAACTCAGCTCCCTCCCACTTGGAACAACTCTGCTTAAACAGCTGTCACTGATAAAAGAATTCAAAACCAGCTTTCCTCAGAAACTCTCAAGCCCTAAAGCTTGTAATGAACATACTTAGCAGACATGAGAGAGTAAAAGTGCCATGTTAAGACCATGTTGGCTGAAACTGCCACCAGATGTTAAGAAGACAGCATTTGGGCAGGGCATTAGTTTTTAGGTCAGTGTATGTTCAGAACTGATAATGAAATTTGCTGCTGTTCACTTTAGTTTCAGGTTCAAGGGCTTCAAAACAGCTTTGAAGTTTTTTTCAATTAAAACAAAAGCAATCTGAACTAGTTCCATGGTTTCAGCATCATCAGTCTCCTGACACTGAATTCAGCTGGGTGATACATCTCTGATTTCATTTTTCAGCATGTGAGAGAAAAAAATCAAATGAGTTTCCAGTTTCCCCAGAAGAGAAGTGTTGATACTTTACAGTTTCTGTAAGACCTGTTATTTGGAAAAAAAAAAGTGACACCTCCATTTTTTTTAGGGCAGGCTAAGTTGAAATCGTTCTTTTACACATAAATCCTCATGAAAACCAAGATATGGCTAGCAAGGGTTTTTTTACAGAAGTACCATGTCACATTCCTTTCTGGGCTGGTTGTATTTCATATAAGATTTATATTTACCTGGGCTAAAGGCTTTGAGCTGGGATCCAGCTTACTCCTATGAATATCAAATTCTGCACGTTTATGCCAAAACCTCCAGGCATCTAAAAGATTCCTGTAGTTCTCAATCCAGTACTGAACCCTCTCATCCTTAAGCACATCTGATGGAGAACCCTAAAGTAGGCAGGAAAAAATGTCAGACATACATTAAAGACACACAATACATATTGCTCATTTTTTCAAAAGCTTGACAAGTTGTAATACAAGATATAAGAAATAATACAGTGGCATTTATCTGGAAGAAGATAAATTTTGTGTTAAATTGTAATGTGAGTTTGATAAAGTTTTCTTCAGTTTCTCTCTGGTTGAAAATACTTGTGCTGCCACGGCCTCCTAAGAACTCATGCCTGTGAGATGAAGGATTTGAAAGTTCTGTCATGTATCACAATCTGTATCACTGTCATGACTGCATGTGCAGTTAAATACACCACTGGCAATAGCTGCTACTGTGTAAGGGCCAAGGTAAGTCCGTTATTAAAAAAAAAAACAAACCCAAAGCCTACAAACAAACAGAAACCCTCACTTTTTTTCCCTACCAAAATCCTGAAAGAAAAAAAAAATAATGACAATGTCAGGAAACACACCAGCAATAAACAGATAAATGGGCATTCCCAGTTCAGCTATGATTTTCTTTTGCCTTTTTCCTCTACTATCTCCTCAAGCTACCTCTTCACACTGGTACCTCTCACACTTAGCTATGCCCATACTTTTCCCTCTGATCTTTTCAGATTAGGAATTGTGACTGTTTTTCATTGCCACACTCTTCACACTGGTAAGTGTGAAGACACACTTATCAGTTAACACTGAGTTTCAGATTACTCCACACAAAAAAAAAACCAAAAAAACCCCAAAACCAACCAATTGTCCCAATTTAATACAGAAAATACCTTTTAGTTCACAAGATAAAGAAACTACGTTTAGTTTTCCTCCATAAAATTTATTTTTGAGTGAAACACTGACCTGTAGCATGCAATAGCTTGCTGTCTGGACATCTCCAGTTCTGTCAACATAACTTTCCATCAAGTCAACTCCATCTTTTGTCAGCCCTGTTAACAGTATTCCCTCCAAATTCCCAGCCTCTTTCATTTCATTTGTCAGCTTTTCTATAAACCTGTTGAGCTAGAAGAATATGTATGAAGAAATATATAAATATATGTAAAAACAGCATCTGCAGCTAACAGAATGCTTGCTGGATGTTATGCAGAAAAAGTTAAATTATTAGATCGTATGAAACTGCATGAAATCAAGTGTTTATAAATAAACTTTAAGCTTCCTGATAGAAAATGCAAGGAGAGTGGTTATGTATTCTTAGCATACTTTGGTGAATTTAAAATAGAACATTTCTGCTGCAAAACCAAACCATCATTTGAGAGAACATGGAAATAAATACTACAGAAACAGAAATACTCTCCAGTAAAGCAGGGGCACAGTTAATGCAACTGCATTTGAACTACCATGTAATGAATACTTACAAAAACCTCCAAAACCACAAAACCAATAAAGCCCCCAAATCAACCAACCAAAAATGGAATCAAAAATAAAGCTGGAAGTACAAACTAAAAACTAGATTATACTATACCTTATATACTACTGTGGTAAGAAAAAAAAATCACTTATGACTCATTATTTCCACTGTTCACCCCTCTACCCCAGAGTTTCTTATGCCTCTGAATAAAGCCCAGTTTAAAAGTTATTTAAATGTGCAATCACAAACTTACCTGAGCATCATTGAGGAACTTGCAAGCAAATGCCACTCTGTCTCGTACAGCTACATTATTTTCATACTTTAGAGAGAAAAATGGGAATTACTAACATCAGATACATGTATTCATTTTTCCAATACATTGTAAAAATCAGAACATTTGCAGTACTGTCTAACTAATACAATGAAATTGATTGGGTACAAAGAAAATGTGACATCTAGAGAAGGCTAACTCTAAATATCAGCTTACTTGTCTGTACTCAGACACAGGTATCAGAGGAAGACTATGGATATGGAAACAATCTACCAGGAAAGCCTGGTACAACACATGTAGAGTTTATGAAACTCTACAAAAATAAACTTTGTAAGTCCTGTAGAGGACTTAGTGCTTCCAGCATGTATAGACAGGTGTCTCACCAAGTCATAGGCAGAATAAAAACAAACCAAGTTCAGTTTACTGTATTTACATAATAACTAGCCTAACCACTCCATTCCTTCCTTAAACTGCAAACAAAAGTTAACAAAGCAAACAAAACACTCCAAGCAAACAAAAACTAAACATCCAGAACGAATTTCTCAGAAGTATATTAACACTTGAGGTTCAGCAGTGTATCAGTATTTACTTTCTGCTTTTTAACCATTTTACTAGATGTGACACCGAAGAAAAAAAAATACTTCTCTATATCAATTCTCACACTTAGCTATGGTCATACTTTTCCCTCTGATATTTTCAGATTAGGAATTGTGACTGTTTTTCATTGCCAAAACAAGATGTGCTTGGTAAAATCTTTCATGAAGACTTCAACAGGTCTCACTGAACGAAAAATTAAAATTAAACCAAAACAAATAGCTCCATATCATGTTGTGGATTGCCTGTTCATCAATAAAAAAAAATCTATAAAAGTACTACCAAAAATCCAGAGAACAACAATACTCTCTCCCAGAAACAGGGTGGGGTGGGGTGGGGGGGAATTTCAGGTTTCTCTCCTCTGGGATTCTAACCATTTTTATTTATCATTACCCTAAGAGCATCAAATTATGACAACCTGACTTTCAACAGCTTTGGGCCAATTACTCTGCTGCATTACAGGAGTCCTCTCCTAGGCTAAATAATTCATACTGAATCAAGTATTTCTACTCTTCTCGAACCAGGAATCAAGTACATTAACTCCTCCAAAGGCTCAAAGTATCTCATGATTAAAGATTTAGTTTGCCCTTAAAATGGTATTTCTGTATCACTTTCAGAAGCCCTGGAACTACTCTATTTACTGTTTCAATAAAGTGAAATAATTTTAACGAGTATGTAAGGGTAAATAAAGTAGAATTCAATGCAAATGTAGCATGCAATGCAAATGATGAAAGTTCTGCAAACTCCCCTTCAGTCTGCTTTTTGCAATTCCATTATTAATCTCTCTTCTGTTTCTTCCCATTGCTTACATTATTTTGATAATGTATTTCTGGAGGTTTAATAACTCCATGCTAAAAATAAAATTCCTCTAAAAAACATGTTAACTATAATCTCTATTTTGGCCATTCATGCATGATTTATTCACTAACACAACATTCACTAATATGAGATATCCCTTCTGCAGAAAGATATGCTATTTGCCAGCACCAGGATAAAAGAGTAGGTATTAATTTGATCAATTCTTGGAGTATAGAGGACTCCCCCTACATAAGAGCATGTATCCTAAGCTCCTATTGCATAAAGAAATTTTAACTTATCACAGAAATTTACTCACCAAAACACCATCATATGAACCAGACTCACTTGTCAGGAAAGCAAACATAGCACACAAGTAGGGATTGTTCAACTGCAGCCTTAGAGTACTGCACATTTCTCTCCAAAGTGAGTTCTTCTCATCTGTGTAGCCTGACAGAGCCATTGCTACTACATTAAGGTTCAGATCACCTGATTTATGAAAAGCAATCAGTGAAACAATATTATTCAAGTTAAGGACTTAAAAACCCATCCAGTTAAAATTGTAAATGAAAGCATCCATTTGAAACACAATGTTTTGTTAGGATGCAACATAAAATGCAGTAGAATTAACATTACCTAAGTCATGTGCAGACACTACTACGTATAGTAGCTTTAAATGCCTTTGTTCATGTAAGTTAGCATCTACGTGCATGACAACCTCTTTAAACAACATCACACTACTTGTGGTATTTTGAAATAGCTATCATAGAAGATTGTTATTATCCTAATTCATATCCACAGTAAGTGAAAAGACAGGCTTGTATATCCAGCTGTTGTTCAACAGACCTAGCTGGAGGATGACAATGTTATACAAAAATTTCAAGCTAAGAAGTTGTCTAAAAATGCGAAAACTATTTAATCTAAATATTAATTCTGTCAGAAAGTTCCATTTTATTCTTGAATTCCAAAATAGCATGTCTCCAGTCTGAACCCTCCCTGTGGAAAGCACAGACAGACACTCTTTCCCCCAGCAGCTCCATTAAAGTAAAAAGAATCCCCCTAGTTCTGAACATAAGCCTTTCTGGGGCTTTTATCAGGAAGGAAATTCTGAAACATATGATCTATTTTAAATAGACAGTATGGCATATGGTAGTCTGATGAGTGAAATATCAGGATTTGTCAAGCTCCAATATAAGTGTTTCAAGTAACAATTTTACAACAGAACAGGCACCTCTTCCATACTTTTTCCATACTATCTTCCATAACTCTGTTAACGGAAGAAATCTACTAAGACAGTGCCAAAATAAAAAACAAAACACAATACACACCTTTTCCTGAGGAAGCCCCTTTATTCAGAATTTGTATTGCTCGCCGTATGTCCAAGTTGAAAAGTGCTACAGCAGCAGCTCGCTCCCAGTCTCCCTCCTGCTCCAATGAATTTAGGAAAGGTTCCACATCTAAGTCTGTTCCCTTCTTTATCCACCCACAGAGCTGCAAAGCCAAAGATCTCTCCTCACTCAGATATTGAATAATATCTGCCTGTCTATCAGATCCACTCCTGCTGTGCCTGAGGTTCTCTGTTGTTCCTAGAAATGGGAAATAAGTTAAATTATGCTTAAATCACAATTTCAATTGCAATCACAGCACAAAGCTTTGATTTCAATCATAAAGCAGGGTGCAAAAGCTGAGTATCTCATTTTAGTACTTTAACATTGCTTACAACTCCATGGAAAGGAGCAGCATGCACAAAAGTATTTTGATCTACTAAAAATTATGCACCTAAGCTTGACACATATTTCTCAGTCTTTTTTCTCTTTACCACTTGTTACATTTGACAGTTCTCAGTATGTTCAAACTGAAACTACATAATACACTGTCAAGCACCTGCTCTACCAGCTCTTAGTCAGCATAAATGTGTGAGAAGCTTTCCCACCACTAAAGATATATATTGAAGAGAGAAAGTATTCAAATAATAAATCATACTAAGAAATATTTCAGCAAGCATGAGAGGCAGAATGTGATGAACCAGGGTTGATCACCACTTCAGAACAGGTCAGCTTATTTAAACATAGTCATACAGAAATATTTAATACAATAGCAGTGACAACAGCAATCATGTGGAGCTTTGAAAAATACAACATTCTGCAGGGAATATAATATTATGCAAAAAGGTATAATATTATTCGGGGAGCAAGAATTCTTAGTGCCATAGTCAAAACTCAAATGTTTGAAACAGTTCAAAGATTTACTTCTGAGGATACTATGCTTCTATAATTACTGACTTTCCAAGAACACTGAAAACTCTGGAAGTTACTGTTAACTTACATTATTAAAACAGAAATACTTTGTTTTTATATTTTTGAATAGTCTCTTTGAACAATTGCCAAAGACAAACTCATGAGTGCATCATTCTGCAAACATACTACAACAATACTTAGCAAAGTTGGAACATTCTTACCCAAAGATGACTTCACAATTGATTTAATGCCAGTGTAAACTAAGGGACCTTTGTTTCCTGTAAGTTTTTGATCCATATCTTCAGTATACTGCTTCATAAGTATTTTCATGTATAGGAAGGTTAATTTTTCCCAAAAATATTTTTAAAAATTTAAAGTCACATCCTGTTAACATACAGAAAGTATTAACAGGATGTTGCATTGTATTTAAAGATTTTAATGCATTTTATGTAAGTGGTTTACGTATAAAGATACAATACTTCCTTAGGACAAAAACTACAATAAAATAAAGGATATAATGCAGAGTGTACCAAAGCGATTTCAGCTGAGGATCTTCATTTCCAGCTAGGAGGTGATTTCTCCAAACTTGTTCAGTATCAAGACCATACCTTGACAGAGCTCTGAGGCGCATTTTGGTTGCTATGTCTTTTTCCAAGGAACTAGCCTTTCCTTCTTCTGTACACTCATACAAATGTCGTCCACAAGCCCACATTAAGGATGTCACTGGGCTCCACGCAAGAGAAATTCTTTCAAAAACTGTGAAGTCGGACATAGTCCTGTTGGGAGTCACTACTACCATTCGATTTTGACTTGTGGGATGCCAGGCAAATGAAGCAATGTAATTTTCACATGGTTGGACACTTCTCTCAATTATTGTCGGCTCAGTTTCATCTCCAATAGGGGTGGGAGTATGCTGCATGTCATACAGTCTAATGATGTTACTATCCCTCGTTAAAGTAGCTAACAGTCCAGTCCTTGTTGGACACCACGCAACTTTTGTTAAGGGTTTTGGTTGCTCTGTCAGGGTCAAAACAGGCTTTTCAAACTTTCTTAAATCCCATATGGCAACCTGACCTTCATAGAAGGAAGCAACACGATCGTGGAAATAGGGATCAACAGTCACTCCTTGGACAGCCTTGGTGTTTACAAATATTTTTTGGCTTGTGTTCCTAAGATCAAAGATAGCCAGATTTCGATGCATTCCAGCTAGTAGCAGTTTCTGATCTCGTGGAAGCCAACAGAGAGAGAGACAAGCATCATTCTGTCCTAATTCATATAGTGGTTTTGTAACTACCAGGCCTGCTTCCATATCTCCTGCTGAAAGCCTCACTTTCTCTGTAGCAACTGCAGTCTCTGGGGCGTATTTGCTGCTGATATCCCAGATCAGTACGGAAAAGTCAGCCCGATGTTTATCTAACCCAGCAGCAAGCCAGTTGCTATCCAGTGGGTTCCACGCCAGGGTATTGCATTGCCGAGCGTGTTTGGGAACAAACTCTTTGCCTATCAAATCTTTAGATTTTGAGTTGTGGTCTTGCCCAAGGCTGGTAAGTACCACTCGGCCATTGGCCTGTCCAACAGCAAGGAGACATTCAGGATCATACTTGGGATACCAAGCCACACATTTCATGTACGGTGTATCCGAATTTATTGACAGTAGTGTGGCCGTAGTTTCCTCCGACAGCCGCAAGGACCCTGCCTTGAGCTCAGAACTTACAGCAGAGTCAATGTGATAAAGGCTCAGCTCTGAATCGCACACAACAAATCTGTCAACGTGGTGTGGGGCCCACAGGATATCAGGTTTGGAGCCACTCATGGCTAGGGTAAGTTGACACACAATTTAAACTCTGCTAAGAAGTTCAGGTGATATCCATGCATATGGAAACTGTTGAGAAAATAAATTGTAGGAACGTTATCAAAACCCAAGTTCTTTATCTGAAATCATCATTAAACAAACAAAACTAAATTATTTTTAGCCCGAGAATTTATCTCCTAA
>QUSF01000003.1:23662076-23715694 GCA_003676055.1 Chloebia gouldiae | reverse complement strand
TAATGAAGTCATTACCTAAGTTTGCTTCCCTTCACCTCAGTTTTGTTTACGTTTCTTATAGCTCACACTCTATATAGAGTTTAGAGTTATACACTAAAGCATTGCAGCATTACAAATATATGAAATACATAAAAGCTGACATTCTAAGGTATCAATTCCAATGCCCCTGCCAAGGACACATCCCAGCGTCCCAGGTTGCTCTGAGCCCCGTCCAGCCTGGCCTTGAGCTCTTCCTGGGATGGGACATCCCAGCTTCTCTGGGCAACCTGTGCCGCTGCCTCACACCCTCACAGCAAAGAATCCCTCCCTCATCCAGTCTAACTCCACCCCCTCTTTTTGGGGACATACAAACAGCCAAAGCACAGGGGCTGGGGACTACCAGCAACTCTCTGGGCAACTTTTCCCATTATTTGATGACACAATGATAAAGTTTTCTTACATATAAATTACTTAGGGGGAGAAAAATCGTATTCCCTCACTTCTATGTGATTAGGATTTTGCAACCTGTTTTTCTGAAAGCTATGGAGATGCGAACTGTTACCTTTTTCCTTTTCAATGCTCTCTAAAATTGGCTGTAATAAAAGTTATAAACTGAAGTACTAATTCAACAATTTCAGCTTCTCTCAGAATAACTTCCTTTATAAAGAAACAGTGGTATTTGGCCTGGAAATATTTAAACATTACATTTTTAAAGTTTTCTTCAGCACTGTTAGAGTCAGGACATTAGCTCCTTACTTTATCTGCTTTTCTTACTTCATTTTTTATAAAAGAAAGGAAATGCTATAGTTTAGCTTCCTTATTAAATACTTTACTACTTTCTTTTTTTGAATTACAGCATATAATTTTTAAGGGCCTCTCCAATGTTTTTATAACTTAGCAAAACATTTTTAAGAAAATGTATGATAAATAATTTTTCATTAATTTTTTCAATAATCTGCATGTATTCAGTGCCTTTAGTTTAAAAATGTATATGGAGTGGCTTTGAACATCATTTGTGTTAATGTCTGTTGTCTCTTTTCTTGTCTCTAAGCATAGTGGAGAATTTATTACAAGTTACATTTTATATTTTCATAGGGTTCATTAATTTAAGCCACAAATGTCATTTCGTTGTACTATTCCTTCAATTTAAAAAGCACTTTTCTTCATAAAACCAGCTGGGTTTTTTTCACCTAATAACAGAAATCTTTTAAGAGCTCAGCAGTTGTTTTGATAAATAAAGTAGACCAAAGCATGTGGAAAAATACAAAATTAATTGAGATTAAGTAGTCTATCATATATCGAAGGCAAAATTGGCAGGCTGGATTTTCATGCTTGTATGTTTCATCATTCCATTTTCTCTGCTGCTGTTGAAGTGGAACATAGTGACTTTTTCACCGCTGTTTCCAAAAGTCACCAATATTTCCAAGAATCTTGTCTGATTGTGGTTCTTTTTATAATGAAGATGAAGTTCAGTTTGTGTATTCCTAACATTATTCCATGGGGAAGTATGGGAAGTACGGTTTATAAATGTAGGTAATATTTGTAATAATCACATAATCTAACTTTGATTCTAAGGGTGTTTTTCAGGTACTAGGGAATCAGCAGCTGAACTATCTGACATCTTGCTCATTTCTTGGGTCCTATGGTCCAAATAAACTACTACCAAATGCACAAGCTGCAGAAAAGCTGTTGCCTGTGTCTTTTACACAGGAGAGAGTCAGTGAGATTGAAAATGAGAGATGGTATTTTGAAGCAATAGTTGCTGTTACTACAATGACAGATACAAAGTAAGTTAAGAGAACCATAAGAGTTATTCAGTGTTTCAGAATGCAAAAGAATGTTACCACCCGAGGGACCACTGTGTCACAGTTACTAGATTTGTTACATGAACTGCTGGGACATAATTGATTTATATTTGATCATTCTACCACATGCAGAAATTATGTTTCCTATGTTGATCTCAAAATAAATGCTGCACCAGTATTTCATTAGTGAGGTTGTGAATTCCTCTAATGTTTCTGGACCCGTTTAAATTCTTGTATCTTTGCTTCTGTTTTCCATGCCCTGATTTACCTTTTTAGTTTGTATCTAGCTGTCTCCACATTTGCATCTTAGTTCAGTAGCAGCATCTTTATTTGTAAATAACACAGAATATTTGTTTAGTTTTGGTGTTGTACCTAGGTGATTATTAATCTCTTCATCACCATTGCATAACAAGTAATTTTTATAGCTAATTGTTTCTTGTAATTAATATAGTTACATAAACTTACACATTTAAACCCCCAAATCATTAAGGATCTAATTCAGCTTGACTTTCATCAAGTCTCATTTTAATCCTACAATTTTTGGCCTCTCAGATGTTGCCTGGACTTGTGATCAGTCCCTGTTATATTCCTTGTAAGATCTGCTTATTTCTAATGTGAATTAATATGTAACAATTACTTTCATGCCATTGTATCTCAAACTGTTTTCAGCAATTTCTCTTAATGGATGATGTATACATTTTTTTCTTTGGTCTGACTGCAAGTTTGCTCTATGTAAAAATCTCTGAGTTCTTTAAGAATTTTTAATCATGTGGAGATGCTGTACAGTGAAAGTTCTGTTTTGAACTTATCTTCTTCTTTAAAGATACATTAAAATTTATAAGAGATCAAGGTATACCCAGGTTAGTTAATAAATTTTTTTATATTAATTGGAAGCTTTTTTTTTTTTTCCTACAACTTTGCTATGCTTTTTCATATTTCATTCCTGGAAGGCTGGCTTTTTGCTTAGTTTATGTTAATCTTGAGATTTTTTTGTTTGTGTCATGTCTGGCCAACATAGCTAAATAATTTCAGGAATACAGAAACACATAAATACTTCTGGAGTTTTGTATATTGTAATGCAGTGTTAACACTGGGTTTAAAGACATGTCAATTATTATTTTAGTTATCTAAGTCTACTGCTGCTCTTCCCTTTACAGAAAAAGTATATATTCTGTCATTGCTATTTTTTAACATTACTACTGGTTTGGGTTATGATTACTTAAACTTGCAGAATCTTGATGGAGCCTAGCAGATTGTTTCAGATATAGTGTTGTACTTCTGCATGCCTTGATGCATACCTGATAGTATTGCTTTATCTGATTTTTGGTAAGAGAAGAAATATTAATTACATATGGAGTTTGAAGTTGGAGTTCAGACCTCTCAGTCCATGTGAAATGTATGTCTCTTTATAAAGATACAAATTAGATTCACAGATTCAGCAGTGTGATGCTGAATTCGTAGGCACAATTTGCATGACTGTTTCCTCCAGGCTTTAGTATTCTACTGAAAATTCTTTTGTTTGCACAGATCATACTTTTGTTCTTTGTATGTTGGAATTATCATTTAATTTTATATAATTTCATGTTAAAAACATAATGCAAGTTGCTGTATTCAAATGCCATATATTTTCAGTGTGAAAAAGGTTCAGAGGATCCATAGGTCCAGTTGGCCCACCAGATCCTTCACCTTTGTCATTCATTAATTGAGGCATTCAAAATAGAAAGCCTTTTAAGTAAGGGAGGTGACTCTTCTTTTGACAGCAGAATGGCCTTTGTCAACTGCACAGGCTTGGATAAGAGGGAAAAAACTCGGCTTCTCTTACTCCTTTAATGTTACTGGTGGTTGCTGTACTTGTTATTCAGTGGGATGCATAGAAATGTGGGCAAGGGGAATTGAAATAAATACAGCAAGAATTTCACAGGTACATTTGTTTTCTTTTGAAGATAACTACTGCATTTTATTAATTGAAAAACTGGTCTGTGGAAATTAATATCCTATCTAATCTTTTTAGGGTACCCAAGCTCCTGAAAGAATACCTAGACCAAAGGGATTACAAAGTTTGAGTGTTCAAAGTCCAAAGGTAACATGATATAAAAATCCTGATTTTAGAAGGATAGAGCAGGGGATATATGTGACAGAGGACAAGGCTTTTCATATATTAGAGCTCGTATTCTTCTAGGAAAACTCATGAAATAAAAGGTAACTCTTCAGTTTTGATCACTGTAGGCTGTTGGAGAAAGAATTTCACTTGAGCTCTATCATATATTATAATAAGCAGAGACAGAGAGGATTTACAAAGGGTTCCTTAAAGAATTTGAAATTGAAATAAGCTGTTTTTTAACAATATTCCATGTTGCTTAGCCTGACCAAAGCCCTTATTCAAATTGGCAATTTTTTGTAGCCACAAAATGGCTACACAATGGATGCTGCAATGGCTACACATTTGGCCATCTCTGCTTTAAGCTGTAAGTAAAGTAAAACATTTAAACAAATAATTCTAAATTGGAATTATGGAATTTTTTTTTTGTGTTGTGGTTTTTGTGATTTTTGTTTCAGTTTTTTGGTTATTGTTGGTTTGGGGTTTTTTCTGTTGTTGTTTTTTGTTTGTTTGTTTATTTTTGGACACTGAGAGGTATGTGTTTGTCTTTTTTTTAAGGAAAACAAAGTGAGCCTGGTCCAAATAGAAACTGTGGTATTTCAGAAACTGTGGAATTTCAGGGATTGCCAGGAAGTAAAGTGAATCTGTTGTAAACAGTTGCCATTTTGATCCATGCTCTGTTTTCTTTACAAATATAAGTAATAATTTACCTTATTACTGGTGTAAAACACTTCTCAGGCTTGTTCTACAGAAGTGACACAACAAGACTGTACTTTCACTTCTCTGACAACCTAGAACTGTACTTACTTCAGCAGTTCATACTACTTTGCCAATACATTCACTTTTAGCTTTCATTAACTTTGCAGTACTCAGAAGATCCATGTGATGTACTGGTGCTCTTACTCTAGATATCTAAAAGAGAGGAATGTGTGAAATGGGTATTTAGAATCTCAGGATCAGGGAGGAACTAAGGAGTAAAA
The DNA here is from genome assembly GCA_003676055.1 of Chloebia gouldiae. Classification (NCBI taxonomy): domain Eukaryota; kingdom Metazoa; phylum Chordata; class Aves; order Passeriformes; family Passeridae; genus Chloebia; species Chloebia gouldiae. The sequence continues at coordinate 23,710,832 of QUSF01000003.1, read as the reverse complement.
CCAGTTCTTTGGGACATATCCTCCCTCCTCAAAATATTGTTTCTTAGTCTTTTCATATCTTGGTTTTTAGCTTCCACCTTCTATTACAAGGGCACAAATGTTTTGCCCAGACAGTAGCCTCCTTCACTAGGTGTGTATAAATGATTAAATGCTGAATGAGGCACCCAGTATGAAGTACTATCATTACAATCATTACTATCTTTATGCATTATCATGTAGATACACCAGAGGGCAGGATTTATATAGCATAAATATCTTCATAGTTTAAATATTCAGCAACTAAGTGATCAATTTGACACACATTGCAATCTGGTTTAAGAAGGCAAGTGATCACAACTTTGCTTGTGCAGTGTATGAATAACAACAGCACTGAGTCAATATATAGGAACAGTGATTTTTAAAAACTATTTAAAATATCTATTTCAAATTGCACCTACTACTGAAGTCTCCTAGCCAGAGAAAAAAATATCTACTATAGTAGATATTTTGTTATAGTAATTGTTGTCATTCTTATTAAGTGAAGAGCACACCAAGGCAAAAAAATATAAATTTAAGGCACTGAGTTTTGATTGATATCATGAAACAAACTGACCCATAGTATAAGTCCTCTGACATTTTATATTCATATATTCTAGAATACTCACCTTCTTTCATACTTGTATAGAATGTATCATATTGGCATTCAGTTGTGGCTTTTCAAGCAATAGAATGATAATTTACTATGTCTGTCTTCATACAAAAGCACTCTTTTATCTTTGTCAACTCTGTCTTTTTATTTCTTCTTTCATTTGAGTTTCAGTAATGAGAATAGCAGGAAGTATTCTAGGAGTGCAGGTATGTACAAGGAACAAAAGCTGTACATTATTTTTTCCAGTAGAAGAGATGAGTTAGCATGTATGCAGGCACTGACGGCTTTTTAACTTGAAATTCACTAGCAACATAAAATGAGTTGAACAGATAAAATTTTGTATTGCAGACTAGAGTTTAGTATGGTCATGTAATGAGTGCATTTAGACAGATTCAGTAGTCCTGGCAGCTGAATATGCTGAGGAGGATCTGGTTCAGAGCATGTGGTTCAGGGCAGCAATTAGAACACTGCTGTACTGAAAAGCTTTGCAGGAACTATTAATGTTAAAACAGTGCTGTAAATCTGGAGGCATTACTTCCAACAAATTTGAATTCTAAGTGAATACAAAGCTATGAAAATATATACTAAAAACACTAGTGAAAAAAAAACAAAACTGTGAATTGTAAATCAACAATCCTTGTTGTGGAACTGTCAAGATTCTTACTGTACTTCCAAAAGAGTAAGAAATTAAAAAGAGCTTAGGCTGTTCCCAGAGACCAGTTACAGACCAACATGTAACAGATTTACGTATGTTCTAGGCAGAGAAATGCAACCAAACTTGACCCCATTACTGTCCAAATATAACATGTACATCAGAGCTACCAGAGTACATGTATATTTGATGAGTCAAATTGTTATGTCTAAAAATCATAAGTGTTAACATTTTCTGATCTCTGCCAGATCAAAGTAGTGTTTGTCGATCCCCCCAAAAAAGTGAGAAATCTTTGAACACATCTGAAAATCCATTCATTCGATTCTATTTTAACACATAGTGTAGATAAAACTTGCCAACTGCGGGAAAAAGAATTTTTTTTTCCATAGCTGTTGATGTGATAGGCTGTTTGCAGTCTTCATCTAAGCATGCATAAGGGTAAGAATAAGTATGTAAACAGTATGAGTGATCTGTGTGACTAATTTGTTGTTAATGAAATGTTTGATCATCACCAGTGTCTCTAATACAACAGATGCTGGGTGCTAACAATAATTATCATTTGTAGCACTAACAGCTATTTAGTGTAAAATATTGAAATTTCTTTGTTTTCCATGTGTGTAATGAAGGCAACATTTACTTAATGAAGACAATTAGCCTCAATAAAGATGACACATATTTGTCAGGAGACAAAGTAGAGGTTTCTAGGAAGGAAGCCCTTTAGGATGAGGCTGCAGCTGCTAGGCCATCAAATCCTTCCTCACTTGAACTGGGTGAAGAGGGTGAACAGTGGTGGCAGGTAGGATTTTTTTCTGTTAGCAGCATGTTCCTTCAGTACATTCCATGTTAACAGAGGATGAACAGACTGACAAAGCTGTGTAGGAATGGTATTATGTACAGTCATAGGGCAAAGGTACAGCTCTCATATGCAATCTGTCATGGCTTAACCCCATCCAGCAACTAGGCACTGTACAGCTTCTTGCTTACTCTTCACCCTCATCAGGATGGGAGGAATGCAACTGGAAGGGTAAAAATAAGAAAACACATGGGTTGTTTCACCACCAGCTGGTACATGTCCAGCCAGTCACTGAGCCTTGGCCCCCCCAGACAGCCTTCCTCCAGCTTTATATCCTGCTCATGATAGCATATGGTCTGGGATTTCCCTTGGGTCAGCTGGGGTCATCTGCCATGGCTGTGTCCACTGACAACTCCTAGTGCATCCACAGCTCACTCTCTGCTGGGGTGAGATGAGGAGAAAAGGCCTTGACCCTGTGTAAGCACTACTCAGCAACAGCTGAAATGCCCCTGAATTTTCAGTGCTGTTTCCAGCATGAGTCCAAAACAGCCCCATACCACGTACTGAGGAGAAAATCAACTCTGCCCCAGCCAAAACCAGCAACCAAAAGAGATTAGTGTTATCTCCATCTTTGCTAAGATCTCTTTGAGTTCCTTCGTATTTGTCTCATCCTTTAATTTAGTTAAAGTTACATAGGGTATCACACTAATGGCTCACAGCACACATGAATAGATAACGGTGTTGGCAAAGGTATATTTCTAGCTTAATGTCTCTGTAAAGGGATCTAGCCTTGGAGAAGCAGAGGGTGCTTAAGGAAGTGTTTAGTCTATCAATAGAGAGACCATGCACCAGGCTACATGAAGGATGTTTACTGACCTTAATGAAGACAGATACTTTATGTTCATTGGTCAGTGCCTTATTCTTTTCCTTCCTATTTTTTTCCCTTTCACCCACATTTTTTTTAAAGTAACAGGAGATACAGGTCTACCAGGACCCCCAGGAGAGCTGGGGGTGAAGGGAGAGAATGGGCTGACAGGGAAAAAGATAAGGAAATATATTTTACCACATGTAAAAGGTGAACAAAAAAGGTGATGAAGGAAGAACAGATTATTTGCAGGTTTGCAGTGGAGTTCACCCTTGAGGAAAGCATATGCCAACACTTTTGCCAGAGATAAGGAACTGGGTGAGGTGTGTCCAACAAACTCCTTTAACAGTGGTTACTACCTGAATGAGCAACTGAGCTGCAGGCAAGCAGCCCTGCATTTTGTGGGCAATCGACTACTGATGCATTTCACAATCCTTTTGGAGAGCAGCTCATGACTTTAGCCTGTTCCTCATAGCCTGTTCAGACCTTTCCTGACACCAAGAAGTAATGCTGCATCAGTGGGACTTAGGGCATCTCACAGGGTGGTGAGCTGCGGCTGAAACCTGTCAGTGGTGCAGGAACCTGCACAAACAGCTGAACCCAGGGCTCTTTGTTCTCAAGGGAAACTGAGGGTCTAGGAAAAGCTCCACCACATTTGGAAAAAGAAACATAAATTCAAAATGGTCGACAGTAATTTAGAGGTGTGCCCAAAATAGTAAATTTAGAGCAAATGAAATGAAAACTTTCAATTGTAAAGCTTTCCATAATGAATGAGCTGCTGAGTAAGCAAAAGTCAGTGCTTTGCATGATTTTTAAGAGCTGCTGAGAATCCAGGTGCCTCCAGATGGCTACTGTGCAACTCTTATAAGAGAGTAGCAGCTGGCTGACATGTAGAATTGATAAACTAAACATAATTTGGAGTAAGCAAATCAGTATTTTTGACTGCAGGATTTAAATCAGAAATTATTTGAATAGAAATACACATCTATTAAGAATGCAACTTCATATTTTTGTCAAGTTCAAATATCAGTCAGACAAGCTCCAACCTGAAGCAGTAAGCCTTCCACTGTGAGAAAATATGTAGCATTTCTGTTGCTGCTTAATTATATTTTTAAAATTTAAATCAAACCCTACTCAAAAAGTAATATTTCAGTGTATCAGAAGTGCATCAGCATTAAGAGTAAATGTTGGGTTAAAGTTACAGATGGTCATGCTGGGTTTTTGGTTTTTTCTCTTGTATATTGCCTTTACTCTGATGATTAATTCTGTGCTGTCACCTTCCCTGTTGTAAGCCATTGCAGGTAAAAATACTGAGCAGCTACCTGGGTATTCAGGGCAGTGCAAAGAACAGCTACAAGCCTGCAGTGAGTAGCTTGGTGATATTACCGCAGTTATTTGCAGGTGTGACAATGTCTCACCAAAGTGGGATCCAGACTGATGCCTATCAACAACAAGCTCTGTAATATCACTTTCATCAACAGTTGAAATCAGAAATGGATTTTAACCTCATTTTAATCTACCTTTCACTCTCTAAATTACCTGCAGGTATCCTGATATACTAATCTGGCTTGTATTATGCATAAATATTTTGTAGGTAATGTTCCTTAATAGGATGTTTTGTGGGGGCTATTTTTGAGTTATTTAATGTAATGTTCCTGGCAAATATTTTCAGCCTGGATTGGCCATTGGCTATAGACTTGTCTAAAATTACTTCTCAGAATTGGTCTAAAAAGACATTTTTCGTTAAATTTGCAAGCATTTCTCTTCCTTTTATAAGCATATGCATGGAATCCTTCCTAAAAAAGATTTATATAGTTGCAAATGGCACTATTACAAATGCCTGTGAAAATAAGGAATATGAATGTAGGAGATTGCAAGGGTTTTAAAAGACAGAATACTTTATTCTTTGTAGGAAAAAAGATTAACCAGATATTTACTGACATTTTTGGGGAAAGTATTTATGCAAGCATTGTTTCTCATAACTCTATCAGTAAAATTAACTACATGAAAAATAAGTAATAATTTAATCTCTGTTAGGGGGAAAAGGGAGATGAAGGTCCAAGAGGCCCAGAAGGACCCCCTGGCAAAGGATTTGTAGGTCAAAAGGTATGACTTGGTGTGCATACTGGGGAAATACTACAGGCTTTTGTAAGAGATTGGATTCTGACCTATTTTTTCTTTCATTATATGGTAAGAATCAACTCTGTTTTAGCTAATGATTTAAAAGGATTGAAGAGAGAGAGCAATGTGTTCTGTAGCCTGAACAAGTGCAATAAAATCAGACTCTAAACACAGAGCCTAAAGTTAATAGAGCAGTAGAGATTTCCTAAAAATTCAGTATTTTTATTAATATAAAAATTCATTCATAAAAATTCAGAATTTTCATTAAAGTTCAGACATGACACAGGTGAGTTTAGTGTGTTGATAGACAAAGAGAAGCTAAGAGAAATTAGGAGAACCATTTGCTTGTACCACTTGTACAAGCAGTTGGAACTAAATTTGGGTATAAATGGTTCTCATTTCATTGTCATGAAAGGGATACCATATAATTCCATAAAAAGCTTTATGGCTGCTCATACATGTTTAAATATAATCACTGGTTTGAATTTTTTTTTTCTGCCTCCCTTTTCTTTACACTTTTCTGGTACTGTCTGCTTGACCAAATTTTGCAGTTCCAGTTCCTTGGATTTTCAGCTGCTTTTCATACTGGGCAGTTAAATCCTCTAATTTGAAGATTTTTCACCTCTTGCTTTTCTGATGGTTGGCTTCAGAGGGAATAAATACCTGAGTGTTCCAGCTGGCACATTCCATTACAAGGACATATCATCCTAAATTTCAGTCACCCAAAACCACATAGACATGTTTGACCAGCCTCTCTCTTTTCCACTAGAATGTGGAAATAATGTTGCCATCCTTCAATCACCACGTGTCAAACTTCCAGTTGCACTATTTTCTTTATGTGTCTGATCCAGCTTTATTTCAAACTACAACCCTCCCAAACACTCCCAAATGCACTGAGGTAGGACCTGAGTGCTTCCAAATTCCTACTCAGCTCCAGTTTCCTATCATTCAAACTGACACAGAGAAGGTCCTTTGGGATCAGAATTATTACATAATGCATTCACTCAGCACTCCTGGTGTAATGCTATGTACCTGACACATTTCCTGCTGTGTAATGAGCAAATGTTCTGTTGTGCTGTCTCATGGTAACGTCTTTCCCCTGCCATTTTGTGCCCCATGAGCTGGAAAGACCAACTTAATAAAGCACTGTCAGACATGGACAAGATTTATATGGCTAAGTAGGTAGCAGGATGGGTGAAAGCCATCTGCCCTATGCATGCTGAAAGAGAGCCTGGGAATGCCTCCAGCAATATGAAAGGCAGCTGAAGGGGCAGATGAGTTGAGCAGGGAATTCAGGAGAACAGACTACCAAATACAAATACACACAAGTATGTTAAGGTTACCTAACCCTTAAATTTAGATGGTATAACTCTGGTAATTCAGTTGTCTAATGCTTGCAGCATATGAATAATGGAGCAATGTCTGCTTTCTCACTGTTTTTCTGAGCTGAGAACAATGTTCTTAAGTCAAGAGTTGTACTTTTTTCCACCCATCTGAGTCTTTTTAGGTTTCTGCCTGGGACTGAGGATGGCTGTTACTCACTACACATCAGAAATGTGAAGAAATTCTCTTCTCTGTTGAAAAACACAAGTGCCTTAAGACAACTACTGACATGTATTTATTCCTCTTCTGAACCAGGGACCTCCAGGACCAGCAGGCCGTGAAAGACGAAAAGGAGCAAAAGGAGAGGGAGATGCTGGACCAAAGGTATTTATCTGATGGTAGACCAATGCATCTGACTTGTAAACAAAGTAGACATCTTCCAAAAATGCATTGCATAAGAACAACAACTATTTGACAAAATCCTGCATTCTCACCTCCCACTTTTCATTTCTGTTAGAAGAAAAGCTTGTGAAATACTTTTCTGGTATGACAGAAACTAATTCTCTCTTTATCCTCAGACTGGATATAGATCTGCAGGTTTCCCATACAACCAAAGCCCCAGATGCTTCTATATGCTGGTAGAAAACAGGACCCAACACAAGCAATTGCCTAATAATTATGCCCTTCCTTTCTCTGGCAGAAATATGGAGGATGAGGCCAAAAAATGAGTTAAGGGTTACATGGAACTACTGAGATATCTTTTAAGTTGGATTCCTAAGAGAAGAGTATAAACCTTTATCTAAAATTATTTGTTTATTTGTTTAGAGGCAAAACTCACAAAAAACCCCAAACAAACAAAAAAATTGATAAAGGTATTTGAAGTACAACACTGAAACTCTTCCAAATTTTTCCACATGACAGAGAATAGCTTAAGTCTTATGAAACTATAAGCAGTATGTAACTCACCTAAAATGTCACAGTAATTGTTATGTTATAAAAAGTTGGAAAAAGAGACTTAAGACTAGAATCATGCAACAAATTGCTTTACAATATCCCAGAGTGGTTTTATTAATGATTTCCTTATTGTATATGTGAAATAAGAAACAGGCAGCCTGTTGCAGAAGGAAGCAAAAGAACTATTGCCCAAACAAGTTTTTTCCCAAGCAGAAGGAACTTATAACTTCAGTTCTCTGAACAGGAGAATTTACATTTAAAATAAACTGCAATAACCTCTCAAAAATATCCACAATAAAGGAAAAATTGAAGGACATTCATTCTTAGAATGACTTGACTTTAGAATTACCACAGGATGGTCCCAATGGCATTGGGATCTGGGAAACCTGGTTTTATGCTTATCTTTTTAATTAATGCCTATCAATACAAGGCATTTCACATCAAATAATGCAAGAACTAAAAGTTATTTCAATTACGTTATTCAATATAAATTTACAAAAAATGCATGTGGCTAAACTAATTAGATTTTTCTGTATGACACTGTATCTTTCTAAATAGAAATATCAGGCTTCCTATAATGTAATCTTTTAAGATGTGTTTCTTGATACTACAGAAGAATTAAAATCCTAGAATCTTGTATGAAATTATCAAGGCAGATATTTATAAAGATTTAACTTATGACTTCAGGATTTCTAGGGATATTGTTACATCTGAATTTTTCCTTGCTTCCTAAATGCATAATTCTGGAAAGTAGTGTTTCCTAATGAAAAGGAATAGGAAAGTCACATTATCAAAAAAGATGATCTCCCACTATGATGCCATGGTTGAAGGATTATGAAGTCCAGAAGTATATATAACAACTTCAGTGGGAATAGAGGGGAGTAATAAATTTCAGTTCAATCCAAAATGGAAACAATTTCCTTTTTTTTAAATGAAAGGAAACCACTAGAATAGTTGCAGTGAAATTTCTCATGACTGGAAATTTTAAAATCAGTGTTTGTGGCTGTGTTTCTGAAAAGTATCACAAATATACAGCTAAGCAAAAGCATATTTAGAAAAATTATGTTGCCTATTGTATATCAGAGATTCAAAAGTGGGACACAAGTCCTTTCTGTTCTTACAACCATGAATTCAGGTAAATGCTGGGACAAGAAACTTTCCAGCTGCATAATTATCAGAAAAGTTCCAACTCACATCATGAATGATGGAAGTACAATATGGAATCATGAAATGCATTGAGGATGAAGGGGTAAAAGGTGTAAAGTAAAAGTAAATATGTCCACTTTTTGCAGTGGTGAACATGGCATCTAGTCTTTTTATCACATTTATTCTTAAATCACTGTAAGTCTTGTGACAAAATAGCATATGTATTTAATTACATAATAGGTTAGCTGTTATATGGCCTGAAGCTGAGACAGGGAGATTCAGATTAAATATTATAAAAAAGTTTTTCAGTGGTAGGGTTGTCAAGCACTGGAATTGTTTGCCCAGGGAGGTGATGGAGTCACCATTCCTAGAGGTGTTTAAGAGGTGTCTGGATCTAGCTGGTGTTGTTCACAACATCTGGGTGATGTTGTTCAGTGGTTTAGGGGTTACTGTGGTACTTCCAGGTTGACATTCAAACTTGATGAACTTGACTCTAAGTAATGTTAATCATTGCCAGTTGAAGAGAGTTGTTCTTATTCCTTTATAAAGACATCAAATCCTTCTTTGTTGGTCCCTTCTCCAGCCATGAACAGCATAAAAAGTACCACTATTCCTCAAGATGTGTGGACTAAATTCTATTAATGGTGCTAGTAAAGGGAGTTGTTTTGTAGCATCTTTTTGTGAGGGAATATCATCTATGTTGTGTTAGTGGAAATTATAAATTAATAATAAATTTGGCAAAAGGCCTGTGGTACTGTAACTCAGATTTGACTAAGCCAAGGTAAAATAGCTGAGACCAGGACATGACATTCTAATAATTTCATTATATTTAATATTACTAATAGTACAATTGAATGTCTAGTAATAGATTTTCTTATCCTTATCTTAGGCAAAACCAAACTGATAAATATTTCTCACTATTCTTGTGTTTCCTGACAATTCTAGGTCAGGTGAGGGTTGCCATGTAAATTAAAAGTATCTTATTTCCATCAAGTCATCTCTGTTGTCACAAAAATTGTCAGAATTTAGGTAGCTTGACTCTAAGGTCCAAGTTATTGAAAAACAGAACCCTGCAGAGTAGCTGTCTTTGTAAGTAACACAATACAACTAGGGCAAATCATGCTTCCATCAAATTTTGTATGAAAATTTTTCATGGATCTACATGTTTTATTTGTGTAACAGTGTGATACTGCCCACCAAACCTGCCTGCTCAGAGTAATGCTTATCTAACACTCTGTCAGGATAATAAAAAATTCAAGAGATAAAAACATCGGGTAAAAAATTAAATGTTTATTTTTTACTTTCAAATAGGTAGGCTTCTTTTTGATGATGACCTTGGATTGGTGTGTTAGTCATGTTGAATGAAATGTTTGTTGTTCTATGCAGAGTGAGCAGCTGTAGATTTTGCACTGAGTGGTGCACCAAAGCAAGCACTATCCAACAAGATATAACATGTCTGATTTACTTCTCTTTATCCACAACATACATAGTAAAGAGTGCACTGGAAGAAAGAAACTAAATACATAGACATCTCTTCTCATTCCCTGATTTTTTGCCCATATTACATTCTGATTTTTTAATCTTTGCATAACATCTTGGTAGCAAAGGTGCCATAAGGAAAAAGAATTCACTTGGATTTCAAGAATTCTCCTAGAACTTAGTTCATAAAATAGCAAATATTCTGTTTTTTTCAAATGAAATGTAAATGCATTGGCTACCTGTTATACAACCCACAAAAAAAAAAAAAAAAAAAAGTAAGAACAGCAACAATCTCTGCACATAAAAAAATGAACATTTATTTGATAAAAGAGGCTCATAAATTTACACACTAGTTAATTTGAAATTCCTTTGAGGATCATTATATAGGAATGTTCCAGTCATCTGAATCAAAGCTCTGTTCTCTCTGCTTTCAGAAATGGCTCACATATGTGCACACTGCTCGACGGGAATTTTATGTATCAGAGGTCAAATTCACGTGAAAACAAAACTGGAACATGTGGGATGCATTCAGTCTTGGCAGAACCCTATGTTCTGCAGCATTAAAACAGAAGCACATAACATCAGAATATAATAAAAATTTGATTTAAAAGCACTGTTTCCAACCAGGAGGTGAGTTACAGACATTGAAGAGCAAGAGCCCAGCACTAGAAATAAAGCAAGTAACTGGATAGCAGAAAGATTGTCAAAATCCTTAGCAAAGTGCCTTGTGCACGAACATTTGGGGTGGATCCAGTTGCAATATAAACAACTTTTGCAGCTTGGGGCTTGCATATTTGAACTAAAATGTGGTAAGTAGAGATGTAATAACTTTTTAAAATAATATGTTGTTCTTACAAATACTGTTATATCAATTAACTCTCACTAAAGAGAGTATTGCAGTGTCTGCTGTATGTTTCAGTATCAAATACACATCCTTCACAGAAAATGAGGTATATATATTGGGAAATCCAAGCTTTACTTTGCAGTTGATCGTTAGGCCATTTAATAGTCTTTTTCTTGAATAAAAGATACAGAATAGACATTGAAATTCTACATTTTATGGTGTCTTGACTCAGCTCTTTATTTCTTGCTTCAGTGCAAGAAATAAAGAGCTGAGTCAATAAGTTGCTGATTTCTTAGTTCACTGTTTTACTGATGGTGTCAAGCTTGTCTACAAGCACACTGCAGGAAATAAATTAGACTTCATCAAAGAACAGTATTAATAGTTTTTGAAATTAATTCCCTGAAGGACAGTTTAGTATGACACCTTGGGAAAAAGAACTGCTCCGCTTCACAACTCATAAAGCAAAATAAAAGCCTTTTTCTTTAAATCAAGAAATGCAGAAACTGTGAGGATTACTATAAAGCTCTACAAAAGAGCTTTTCAATGAGACATCTGGTATTAACTAAGCATGTGAGGCTAAAATTCAATCCTTCACCTGCAACGACCCTGTGGAAGACTGTGTTACCCATGGGAGGAAGAGGCAGATGACTTCAGGTCACCCTCAGGCTGTTTTTGGTCAGGGCTGGTCTAAGAGCAGGTTTTAGGTGTTCTGGGTACTGGACCATAAGGAATCGTTTATGTTTGGTAACCTCCCATTCAATTTCCACTACAGCAGCTCACAGGCTCTTTCACAGGCCACAGTATTCCAGGGTCTCCTAAAAAAGTACCTTTTAATGCAATATCTGTATCTGTTGGCTCTGACATCTCTGGCAGATTTCAGAGGGAGGCTAGGACAGGGAAAGCTTTGGCTGCTCTGCACAACTTCTGCTCATGAAGAGTTGGCCTACAAACTAAAATTGTATTGGGATTGTGGGGACACTAAGAACAAATAAATATTCCTTTGATAATAGAAGGTACTAGATAGGAAGCTAGATATGTCTTGGCTCTTGGCATTGGCAAGGAAGGTCTGATAAAAAAGCCTTAGGTCATCTGAGGGAAAAATTTTCTCCTAACAGAACATGGGTAACATAGAACATGGTAAAACTTAGTTTTACCCAGTCATCCTGACACAGCAATTTAAAGCTAAGAGCATCCATATACTGTGACTATGTCCCGACTCAAACTGGCAAGTCTCTAGTGCTTTGGATGAAACAGGAAAGAAATTAAAAAACTAGATGTTACAGGAGGAAGGAGAGCATTATAAACTTAGTCTGATCCTTAGCCTTTGTGATCAGAGTTCCCACCTCTCCAAATCCCTCATACCTGAGCATAGTTTGGGCCTTAGTACGTTTGCATAACTACAGACTGAACCTTGGGAATTGCACTTAAAAGCAGTCACTATAATGACTGCACACCTTCTGCCCAGAATGTAAAGAAAATCAGTAGAAGATTATTTTTGTTTTTTCCTTTATAATCTCTTTGATATGTTGTTTCATTTCACCTACCACAACTCAAGTGATGTCTGTGATTTGTGATTTATACTTGCACTTCTGTCCTAGATCGAATGCTCCCTCTGCAGGCACAGTTCTTTCTACAGCTTTTCCAAGTGCAAAAACAAGTACAATTAAGAGTTTGTATAATGATTGCTTTTTAATTCTGTCAAGAAATACAATTTCTTCTGCTTTGTTTTTAATATATTGCATGATCAACAACTTCTCAGTGCATTTCTTTGTGCTTGCCTACAGAGGAATAGGTTTAGGGAATATCAAGCTAAATACAAATCAGAATATTCTACATCTCTAACTCATTAGTTATAGATTACTTTTTTTCTTTTCAAGGAATGGATGGGACTTTTCTAGTAATCATATGTTGAATATGTGCCTTCCTCACTTGTACAATCATGGTCTGAGGAAAACAAAACTGCCTCATCTGTCCCTGTGCATTCACCCTATCACTGATGTCATGACTCCCCATCTCCTTAGCTGGGTTTGACTGCAGCACGAGGGGCAGTCCAAGGCTCTCTGTTACCCTGAATTTCCCCTCACCAGATGGCTGCTGCCGTTTTCTCTGCCTGATGGTTGAGGGGTGGATTTTCTTTGTTCTTCAGTAAAAGCATAAATTGACAATGTCAAAAAGTTGTCTCCAACTATCACCAAAACTGTTGAAAATATGGTCAAGGACTGTACATTTCTGATTAATTTGGCTGAAATCAACTGATGATTTCAAAATGTACTGGAAGAAAAAAAAGAGAATGAACACAAACAAGAAGAAGCACAGGCAGAGTATATCACTTAGGCCTCATTTCCTTCAGAAATCAAGCTAAATGTATGCACGTTAGGGCTTTTTTTTTAAAAAAAAACAAGGTGCTGTTCTTTTTATTCATCTATATTGATACTATTAAAATTCATTTAATTTACACAAATGCCTAAATTTGACAGTTCTGAAAATTAAATATCTCTAGTGTCAGAACAAGCACAGTATCAGTTAAGAGCACCATGATCACAGTTCCACTAGTAATCTCCCTGTCCATCCTTACATCCAAGTAAGACATTGCAAAATGTGATAGGAAAATGGTGATGTTTCCAAATGGGTTTGCTTTTTTTTTTTTTTTTTTTTGGGCAGGGGTATTTGTTTCTTTGTTTGTTGGGGTTTTTTTTGTAGCTAATAACCCTGCAAAGGAGAGTCCTAACTCTGTTAGTGATTTTGATCACATGGATGTTTTCTAGGGAAATAATATTCTTCACCTAGAGCTTAAATAATGTGGGTGCCTGTATTTTGGGCTTTTTTTTTTTTAATACTTATGTATAAAGCAGCTGTTTATTTATGTAGCATTTGTTTGACTTGTTTTTTAAACACAGTAGTTTGACTGCTTTGCAAATGGATGGAAGGTGTTACATTTACTAGGTGATGACTGACATTTGTGTGACTGTTTTCAGGGAGACCGTGGAATTAAGGGCGATCCTGGACCACTGGGGCCTCCAGGATGGGGACACTTGGGTCCCAAGGTTGGTTGGTTGAATGATGCCGTGTTGAAGTTTTTTGTGCTCTTCTATGATGCTGGCAGCCAGACCCTGATCTCTGATACCAAACAATCTTCATCAGTTATTGATTTACATTGGTGCAGCTTCAGGAGAAATCAAGCATGTAAACGTGGTCGCTAACCATACACTTCTACCAACTGAACGGGATGAAAGTTGCACTTGCAGCTAAACTTTATGAGATTACATCTGGAGATTGAACAGAACTATCAGGGTTGTAAATTAGCTAAATGATGCATTTCTTCTGCTTGTATCTATCCTGTTTCCAAGCTATTATTTTGTGCTGGAAAATGTATTAAATGTGAATTTTATGTTTGCAACTTTTGCTCAATCAAATTAAATCCAATGGATTTTGTTATTAAAACCATTAGGAAAGGAATATTAAAACAAAAAGTTAATTCTATAAGCAACCAGCATGCAACATCTGGGCAATTTTTTCTCCCTTCACTAAAGTGATTTATAATTTTAAAAAGACATACTGATAAGAAAAGAAATTCAGTACTTGCCTGGATTTCTTTTTTACAGGTTTATCAATCAATTATTTTTACAAAGGCAATGAGAAGAAACATTGTGTATATTTCTCCACTTTGTGTTAGTTTAAAGATAGATACACCTTTGTAACTTTTTGCATAATAGCAGAGTAACAGAACCCTCCAGTGCCATTTTGTATAAACTAGTATCCGAATGAAGAAACATTGCTATTACCAACTCCAGATATACAATAAACGACCGGGCATCAGTACTTTTTCAGGATGGGTCTGATTTTACCTTGCTTTCTGAAAGCTGCTGACACAGCCTGTTTGAAAAGAGTAAGTTGGGCTGAGTGTCAAAATCCTACAACTGTGTGACATTTATGTGCTCTTTCCACAAAGCCTTTGAGAAGGAAAAATGTGTTCTTTGTGGGGAAACAATATTTTATTTTCAAGAGTGAGGACGTGTGTGTAGTCCCTCTTCTATGAGGAAAGGCTGAGAGAACTGGGATTGTTCAGCTGGGCAAAAAGAAGGCTTTGTGGTTGAGATGATACACCCTCTAGATATATATATGTGTGTGTGTGTGTGTGTACATATATATATATGAAGAGTATTTTTTACAAGAAATGTTGTGAAAACTTGTGACAAACTTTTTGTCTCAGAGATTATAATGATGACTTTTCAAACATCAATAACATCTAGAAGTTAAATATTTAGAACTATAAATTTATATTTTCTTGTACTTCCTCCTAAATAGTCAACATATACAAAATCTGGGTAACATACATACCACTGAATGATTTCCACCTACTGTACTGGAGCACAGTGATTATTTATTATAAGACAATAATCAAAATTCCAACCTGAATTTGACAGAAACTTTTATGAAGCTTGATCAAATTTTGAAAACTTTTTCAATTAAAAATAAAATTTAAAAAAAGAAAAATCTATCGTTTCATTTTGATGTAATCAGAAAGATATACTTCACTTGGTCACTTTGAAATGTTAGATTAGCCTGCCTGCAACACAAGGGCTTTACCTTACTTTGACTGTATTGATACAAATCAGCACATGCTGCTTTGGCTTTTCTCTCATCCCTTCCCACTTAGGATTTTCTGAATGACTGGTGCTCCTAGGGACCGTGGCACCTCAGGGGCTTGGCATATGCTCACAGTGCCAAAGAGCTAGCTCAAATACCTAGCAGATTTACTTACACTAGGTTTTCTAGCTCTGGTCCTTTGTGCCTCTGCTCTTGTGCCCCTCTTGTGATTGCATGAATCTGTTCCATAAACATGGTTTCTGTTGTCTTCTACATAGTAAAAATGAGGGAAATATCACTCTGTACCATGAGTAAATTTTATTCTTTGATTATTTTCAAATTAATTGTTCCTTGTTTTCCTGACAACTTGCCAAGGATAATTACTAAGACCCACAGTGAGAACCCATAAACCAAAGAAGAATCAGACCTAAAATCTTTGACCTGGTTTTACTTCTTTTGCTTGCAGTGACTTTGGGATTATTTCCTTAGTGTTACCAGCAGTTTACCTCTTAAAAATTCTTTTTTTTTTTTGCTTTAATGACTGTTATAGGGTATTATGGGACGTAAAGGCTTGCCTGGTCTACCTGGCTCCCCGGCACCAGCATACAAGGAGAAAAGGTAATCCCGGTTAATGTGATATCTGTTCAGTTTCTTCTTGAATTGTTTCTTAAAGAGATTCATTATCTTCTTTTTGTCTTTGCCACCAAATCAGTGAACTGCAAATATTAATTTTACACTTAATTTTTGTATTCATAAGATATGCAATATTTACTTTGTTTGCTGGATCTTCAGTATTGTTTGCATCCAATTGCTCTCCTATTGTTCTTGTAATTAAAAAAATATTTAACCTGGAGACAAAAGGCTTATCTCTGCCACATCTTACTGATTTACTTAGATCCATAGTTTTCTCTGGGTTGCACTTGTAAAAGGCAGTAACAGAGACCTACAGTGGCAAAGTTAAACACATGTAGGAATATAAATGAAATTAAGCAGTCTCCCACATATTCTTAACTGGGTTTTTAGTCACCCAGTTCCAGTCACAAGTTCTCTCCTTAAAAGGAAACACAAACTTGACAACATATTCTGAGCATTCAGTTGTCAAATTGCCTTGTCATATATGCATGGAAAAATTTATTAAAACTGGAGGTTCCAGTGGAGAACAACCCACATTTCTTCTATTTTCCTTAAATCGGTGTGCTTAAAATTGAGCATATGATTGAATATTTCCCTGGATCAAGAGTATGGTACTCAAGTCTCCAACTCTAAAAGTTCAACCACCAGTGTCTGAGTAAAAGGGGCAATGTTCCAGTTTGGTTAGAAAAGGTGCCTCTTCATACTGTGATTTTGGCTGTAGATACTAAAAACATCAGAGAATTCACTGGCTTTCACTGGAAAACAGTGACATTCTGAAACAAATAAACAAATTTATGAAAATGTATGTTGTTTGAAAAATGATTCAGAGGAGAATCTTTCTTTGGTCCATTGTGGAATTATTTCATACAAGCTTTACCAGAAAAGCACAGATTCCTTCGGTATTTATTTTGTTCATGACTTGCTTTGATTACATCTTCAATGTCTTCCATTTTTGTATTTGTGTTCCACCATTTCTGGTTTTATTTTGCAGAGAGCTTTTGTTTTTTGGTTTTTGGTTTTTTTTTTTTTTTTCACTGAGGTATTTCATAGGATAAAAATGTTCTTTATTATGTTCTTTCTTTTCCCTTATTATATAACTCTAACTTATCCTGTTTCCAGACTTTCTGAAACAAAGATGTCTACATGGTTAAGAGTCGTGACTGTCTAGATCTTTGTTTCTAATCTGTTTGCAATTTGGCTCTGTGTAAATTGTTATCAGTAATCAAAAAGCTAATACATATTATAAGGTGAGGACATAAGAAATTCCTTATTTTCTTTTCTCTTCTTCCTCTTTGCTGAATCTCCATGGTATAGAAAAACTCTTTCCTGTCTGCCTTTAATAACAATTTCTGCTGTGATTCCAGAACCCAATAATTGGGATATATCTTTGTTAATTCTACAGGTATGTGAAGTTAATTATAAAAGCACAATTGCCATTGTGGACAAAAATATTTCAGCAATCAAGTGCATCTCATGATACATTAAAAAATATGCAGATTACACAATACTTTTCTGTTCCTGTGAGAAGATAAGGGTGTATATTCAGATATATTCATTGTGCCCATTGACACCTCTCTCTCCCTCTCCCTCCCCCCATTCTTCTCCCTCTCCCTCTTTCTCCCCCATCTCTCTCTGTATGTATCTTTAGATACACACAGATGCATGTCTGAATGTTGGCATTGCTATGAATAAATATCTAAAGCATATTTTACTAGAGTAGAGAACTCAGTTTCATTATGGAAGCTTTCCAGTGGAAGAACACAGTTCACTGGCACACCGTCAAACAAAGGCATGTTTCTAATGCAAGGCTGTGGAATTTAGGGATGTGGAAAAGTATGTATCCTGGTTATGAAATGTCTTTAGGTTTGAAAACAAAACTGTAATGATATGGTGGATCAAACTCAGCTGCTGTTGTTTTTGTCGTATTCCATGGCTTGTGTAGGTATGATGGGTCTTGCCATTTTTATTTTCTTCCCTTAACAATTGCTTTTTAAAATTATAATTATTTTTATATAATTCTTAGGAACAGCTTATTTCTGAGCAACTTTTGCAACTGTCTTGCTCTGTTAGTGCCATTTTCCTCCACACACTAATGCTTGTTGACTTTTGTCTGTCTATTTTGCACTTCTATTTCTTCACATATCAAACTTCATTCTTTTTGGCCACTCTTCATCAGTTACTCTACTCCTGCATTTTAGCTACCAATATCACTCCAAGTATTTTTTATATAAAGAGAGAGATCTCAGTCCACATATGGTAAGAATGGAATGCCAAAAATGAGTTAGTTAGTTGATAGCTATATTCACAGATTTTTTTTTTTTTTTATGCTTGGTTCCCTTTCAAAACCACAGTCTAGACATTCTCAGATGTGCACTCTGTTCATTTTGGTAATACTGGTGGTCAGGTTTGAATTTATTATGTACATGAATTAAACTGTCAAAGCCATAAATATTTTTAAATTAATACAGCACACTTCTTGGGGTTTACTAAGTGCACTGTTATGGAATCTACAATAAACCCATCTAATGTTGATTGACACTTGTTGCACAAGTGGAGGAAGGAGGGGGGGATTTGGTTCTGTGGTTGATGTTTTAAAGGATGAAACTCACATGTGTGCTTGTGAGAAATGTCAGCTCTATGGGTATGAGTTTACTTGGAACAGTAGGTCCCATTCAGTTTTCATTGCCTGAACACCATCATAACAATGTTGGGCAGTAACAAATGGCAGCAATAAATCTACCATTTTGTTGTGTCTCACATTTATTACTAATGAAGGACCACTGGAATACACAGACCATGGCATATCCTGATTTCGGTTCATATGAATGTGCTCTGCAGACCTGCAGAGGGGTTAACCAGGAAGCTGTGTGATGACCCAGGTGAGGAGGAGTGACCATCCCAGTACTGAACAGCAAGCCTTGAAACAAACTGGCACAATGTTTCACTGTGTTTAAAAGCCCTTTGCATTAACACCTAAATGAGGGCCCTGAGAAGCACAATCCTGCTAAAAAGCGACTTAAAGGAAATTAGATTAAATAGGCACTGCGAGTTCCTCTAACAGTGCAAAATAAATTGTCTTGTGCATCCCATCACCTTAGGAGTATTTCCTATTTACAGGAAATCCCCCTAGTGGATCAGCTATGGAATTTGATACATCCAGGTTTTCAGTCTGAATACTGAATCTAATGCTGTCTGAATTGCTGCTGCTGTAAGAAACTGGGGAGAGAGGAAGATCTGCTTACAGAGGCAAGAGGCTACTGGTTAGCAGGTCAGGGAAAGGTAGCCCTGGTGGCAAGCAGAGTATTTCATTCCCCAAGTTGGGGCTAGTGGACCAAGAGGTACTCACAGGGCAAGGCTGTGAAAGCAGTGCTCCAGTGGAGATGTGAATGGTGGAGTGCCTTGGATACCTTTCCCTAGCATGGGGCAAGACCATCATACACCCATGTGCAAGCAGAAGCTGTCATCTCAACAGGATTTCAGTCAGATCTGGAATCTGGACAGGGAAAACCATCCATGGACATGACTTGTCATACACTGTGTCTTTGAGGAGCTGTGTCTCCTTACCTAACTCCTGGTGAATTCCTAACTCATGGGAGCCAGGAGCCCTCAAGGAAGAGAAGGCTGGCTTAGGTGTGCAGTGTGTGGCTGTGTCTTTGACTGTAAAAATCCATCAACCCCTATCCAGCACAGCAGGAATAGGTAGTGATCAGTCCTGCTGTAGTGGTGCACCTTAGGTGAAGGCTGGATAAACTTGGAAACACTTTTGTATTTCTCTGTCCATTATAAGCAATATCACTCCTTTAGAGCCATTTGTGAGCACCAATACAAGCATTAAAAAAAAGAAGATGCTTTAGGGGGACAGTGAGAGCTCTTGACTGAAAAACTGACTAACCCTGTACTTGTACCTCATAGTTAGGTTTGATACATATGGTAGCTGCTCCTGATCTCATTGACATTCTCTAGAGCTGGTTTCGGTATCTGCATCAGGCACAGCTGTTATGTGAATTATGTATGCAATGTGAATTTTGGTGAAACATTTATGTATCAGGAAATATATTTGCTTCTAGCTGTGTTTAAAATGCATACAGCAGTTGATCTGTAAAAAATATTTGTGTTGCCCTATTAAATAAAGGAAAAAAAGTATCTGGAAGCCAGAAGCTATGAAGAATTTTCTGTGTATATATAACAGATGTGTTTTATAAAGTTATGGGCCCACATGGACATGCTTTTTAAATCTAAGTACATGCAGCAGGGTGTGTGTAGCAATCCTTATAAACAATTTTGAGCTTTGTAACTGGACTGATCCTGTCTTTTGTATTATCAGCAGAAAGATGTTCTGCTTTCCACACTGTGAAGAGTAGAGATGCCTTCTCATTTACTTAAAATCAGAAATAAAGAGTCTGTCCTGGAGAGGTCATGAATGTGTATTCCTAGAGAAACTGTGGTTTAGACCTCCTTTTACTGTTTCTAGACAGGATGAATAACCATCTGAGCCTCTGAAAAGTTACTTTTGTCTTTCATCTCTTTCAATGGAATGACAAATTTTCAAATTAATCAGGAATAAATTCCTCATTATATACTTTATAAGGTTCTCATGTATGTTCTGAACCATAGCCAGTTGCTTATTTCTCCAACCTTAGACCACTTCTGTCTTGAAAATTGTGTGCTTCATCACATAGTACAAATATCTGGCTTTTTCTATAATGCAGTGTGTAAAAGTGAATAGAAACAGCATAGATTTTACATTAATTTTTAGTTAAACTAAAGTTTCATATTCTGTTCAGGGAGAAAAAGGAAGTAAAGGTTTTCCTGGACCAAAGGGATCAATAGGAACTGGCCTTCCTGGACAAAAGGTAAATCCTAGGTTTGCAGTAAGGAAAGAGAAGGGTGTTTTCTTTCTTCATTGGTTATTTGGTGTGACAGCTCCTTGAAGAGAAACAGAAGACAAAGACATTACCTTATAGAGCTAGCATGGTAAGTACCTACTACTCATTGTCAGCTTTGAATGCTGTGAAAATCCTAATGATCATTAAGGATTAGATTACAAAGTAGGATCTAGAATGAGATCATAACTAATAGCAGGAGAATAATTCTAAGTTATTAAAATTATGTATTCATTTATTTTTCAGGTATTAAAAATGTCCTTTTACTTGCCAGGCTCTAACAAAAAAAGGAATTGCTTTATGATTAACATAGTTTAAGGGCTTTGCTTTACTTGACTTGTTTTTTTCTACAATGATTGAAACCTAGGCTTGGATCTTTCCTTAAAAAATAACTTTCTGGTTGTTATGAAAGTTGTGAGAATTTCCTACATTTAGCTCTTCACATCTAAGATCTTGGGAGCTTTCATGTGAATATCAAGCTCTTTCAGACAAATTTCTGCCTCCTAGTTCTATTTTCACTCACATTCCAAATGCCACAATATTATAACTGCAGTATTTTCACTGATTGTCATATTCATTTTGTATATTGACTGATCTTTGTGACCCAATGTAAATCTCTTCAAATACTCAATTTTCTGTTTGCTATTAATATAGCAGACTTGACACACATGATAAGGGATGGTTTAGTTCAGCAGGAATTTTGTATATGTACCAAAAAGATCAGGTTTTAGTGTATTTAAGTGTAAGAAAGAAGCAACACCACTACAGCCACCAAATCATATTTTCTTCCCCATTATTATTAATTCTGACATTAACTTTGGTGATGTTAGATTCAATTCATGGACAGGTAATGGAAAGTAATATCCTTTGTTGGATATTAGGATTTTGTGAAATAAAATAAGAACTCTCTTCCAAGACTTTACTTAGTTGAAACTGGGTTTCTTAATGCTGTGGAGAAGCTATTTACTATTTTCAGATTTACACCAGTTTGAATAAGATCATAATCAGACTAATAACGTCAAAAGGGTTCTTTAAAACTGGTAACAATCACCAGTGAAGGCTATAACATAGGAGTAACCCATGTGATTCCATTGGCTGGGCAATAATGAGGAATAACATCAAAATGGATGGTAATCTAGATAAATTCAAGAGCTTTAATATTTCACGTGAAATGTAAGCTGGTTAATAATTTCCAGAGAAAAGTAAAAAAAACTGTCCTGCACAATCTTCTTGAAAAAGTGTCTATTTAGAACCTGAATCTTATTTACAATGTTTCATACTCATATTATGTGAAAATTGTCTTATAATGTTGAACCCTCTCATTTTTTGGAAGTCAAAAGGTCTAGTCAGTTGAGGAAAAAATTGCAAATTTGCTTCTAAATGTGAAACATTGTTCTGTCCAATGGATTTAACAGTATGCTTCCAAGCATGCATCTTCATTTGTCCTTTGAAAGCTCACAGGTTTTCATTTGGCTTTTATGCAGAGCTGGTGGAAGTTTCAGCACAGTGGCTGATTTGAGGCAGTTATATCTCTCCTTAAGTATAAATTAGCATAGATCCAGTATAAACATTGTTTTAGAGTTCAAGAAAATCAAAGAACAGTAGACATTATATATTCTTGACATTTGCATACAGATGTCTTTACTCCCCCACCAAAACTAAGGTAATTTTTCATAGAAATTTCTTAAAAATGCTTTTACTGCTTATTTTGCTTTCTCTGAGAGCCTGCTTTCAGATATTCTCCTTATAACACATACAACAGTATGTGGGTTTTTTTGGGTTTTTTTGCTTTATTCTTTTCATAACTTACAAGGTGTCCCTCTCAAGTCTATGACTTTCCTTTGGGGAGGGACCTTACATTTTGGAAATCCAGTCAGACTATACTGGCTATCTTTGATCCATATGTTTACTGAGCAAGGTATGACCTTCAGAGAAGTTTCTTATCAGTAGTGCATAACTCCCTTTACAAAAGCCATATAACTCATCCCAAATAATTTGCATTAAATACTCTATTTCAACTTACAGTTGAAATAGTAGAAAAATATTATTCTATTATATTATACTACTATACTATTTACAGTTGAAATAGTAGAAAAATATTATTGAGCTGCAGAGCATGTTTTTAAAAACTTTTCAGGAAAATGAAACTATTTCTTATTTATTCTAGAAATTACTTCTTCTGGGAAATTTTGAAGTGGAAGTTCATGTGTACTGAGGAAGAACTGACTGAGAAGAATCCAAAATAATGTGCTAGCTTGAAATTATTACTGCTGTGCTTGCTTTCCCCACTACTGTCTGCACATTAACCAGATTCCTGCATAATGTATTTTAACTGCAACACCATAGCAATAACTTGAAGTCACACATAAAACACACACAGGGAGATACCTTTTGCCTCTGAATTTACAGTAACTTGATACTACTGCACATGGGAATAATGAGATTCTGTTTTTAGGATTAAAATGTCAGAAGTGTTTACACTTGGTTTTTAATGACTAAGGTCTCTTAGTCTCATGGAAAAATAAAATATGCTCTAGATTTAAACAATAGTAAGTAGATCTTGAAATTAGCACTCTTAATACAGCATTTAGAGACATAAATAAAGATTCCCATTGATTAGAGTTCTTCTTTGGAATGTAAGTAACACAGCCATGGGTTAGAAAAAAACACAGAGAGGGGTTTTTTTCCATTATTAAAGCACATATGGATTATCATCAATATAATAGTTTCAATTATAAAGGTTGGACTTTCATTTATAATTATATTAAAAACTGGGTTCTTCATGTCCTTTAGGGTAGTCAGTACATTTCAATTTCTCAGGGCCTCTGGGTTAAAAAAAAGAGAACTATTTCACACTAATACTCTAATATATGCTACTAAACTAAAAAAGGAAAAGCACTGAAAAATGTATATTCATGTTTACTTATATCCTTTCTACTTTTAGCTATAACCCTATATGAGCACATTGCTAAAACTGAAAATGACAAATGTGATTAAATTGGGAAGTAATACCTCATAAAGAGTCAGGCATCATTATTTCTTTGTAAATGAAAGAATAGAATCTACACAGGCAGTATGGACACCTCTTGACATGTTCAAACACTTGCACAATTTGTAAATAAATAATAGGATGTACTTTGTAAAATGAACTTGTTTTGCAGCAAATAGGATACAAACCTGATTCTGTGGAACACTGTGCTTGAAGTAGAGTTTAAAGTTCTTCTTTTTTTCCCCAAAAATTTAGCCTTTTAAATAAGTTTCAAGTTAGAAATTTTAAAAACTGAGTGCAGCCCCAGAAAACATTCTATTCTTATACTCAGGACTAAAATGATGATAATATTCTCATAATAACATGATGATCACTCAAAAAACCTCCAAGGGCAAATTAATTTCTTTTTGACATGGAACAGTAAAACTGAAAGATATTACCTTGTACTATGCATACTATGAAGATCCCCTTAATCCTAGCAGGAACATTTCACATTTAGCTGCACCTGGAAACTCACAGCAGCAAAGAATTGCAAGAGATACTCGGAATCTGCAAGATATTTCAAAACTCTTCTAAGCTTGCATGCTGGGGCAGTTGCTTCAAGGATGGAATCAGCTCTGTGTTCAGCTCCAGATCTCCAGACAGAGATACACATCTGTCTAAGAAATACTGAGGATAATGAGTTTGGGAATAAATATGATAATGTAGGTTATGGGTTTGCAATGTCTTCTATAATGTTTAGTGAAAACCTTTCTGGTACAGCTGTCAAGCTTTAGTAAGTACAAATAGTGACAGTACATTTGTTACTTACAAAGGGTATAAAACAGTTACTCTTTAACGTGCATACAAGGACTTGTTTTGTGCAGTTAAATCAGTGTTCTACAAAAGACCACTGATTTGTTTTCTGTTTTCCTGTAGAGGTGACTAAACCTTTTGTAGCTAAGAGGGAAAAGTGAAGGCTATAAGGCTGTTTTGAAAGTTGTATGCTATTCAGATTATCTTGAAATGAATATCCTTTTCTGTTCATGTCGTTCTGTGTATCTCCAGACTGCAAACTCTGAATGTATGCTCTGATATTTAGCAAACCATGGAAAAGCACATAAGCCCCTCCTGAAAGGACTCCTCTAAATCTGTATCAGCAGTGACTGGCAGCATTGCCTCCCATGTCTCCTCACCGTGTTCTGCCTTCCCAAGGGTGCCACGGGGCAATAAACCAGGAGAGGGCCCCACTTGCCAAACAGCCACTCTTTGATTCCCGACTAGTGTAAAGTAATGTAAGATCATTGCTGAGAGAATTACATTTTTTTTACAGGCAAACAAACCCCTTATTTACAGGCAAATTGTAAAACTAGAATAGTTTAATCCTTAAATCCTTAAATCTTCCTCTAGACCAGGCCAAATGCTCTAAGCCATAAAAGCTAAGAGTAGTGAATAACAGATTTTCTATAGAACTGATCATTATAAGATAAATTCTTTTTCTGACATCCTTGATTCAGATAAAGATTTGAGTCATCCTTGAGTTCAGATAAAGACTCCGAAAAGTAACATGAAAATAGTGTTTCATTTTCTCAGCATAGAACAGCAGCAGCTTTTCACTTTGAGAAGCTCTATCACTCTCTTGCTCACAACTATCAAACAGAATTAATCTTTTGCCTTAGCCCAGTTCACTCACTGTCTGTCCCTAGGACTCACTCAGACATTAATAACACTGCCTCTGCATTGACCATCCTGCTGTCTGCTGTCTGAAACTCCTGTTTCTTTTACATCTTCAAATTTCCTCTCTCACACCCTAAATTGACTGAAGAGATGCAACATTTCCTGCACTGCAGTTTTGAACATCCTTGGAAAACTGATTGACATGTTTCCTCATTTGGAATTTGCCATCAAAGACATTCCCTGGAGGGGAAAATGGAAAGAAAAAAAAATAAAGAAGAAGAAAAAGATGAATTAAAATTTATGCTATTGATAGCATGCCTGAGGCCAAAATACACATTTGTAAAGAAACATTTTATGGACAGTATAAATTTGGTGCCACATTCCCACACTTCTTTTCTTTGGTTGCTTCCTGAACTCCTTTGATACCATCTGTACATACAGAACACCCTTCCCAAAGCTTGCAAGGGCATCACGGCACAGAGTTACAAACACGTTCTCATAGGTAACCTGATGATTCTTTTTTATTAACAAAACAAGTAACTACTCCTCTTCCTCCACCCCTCATTAAAAGGGCCAAAACATTCATGGGACACCCCAGCTCTACCAGCAAATAGAGCAATATTTTTGCTAGCACCTGAGAAAATATAGGTTCAGCACTTAGACATTACTGTTATTTCTCCTACAGCTTCTTATCAATCATTCTTTAGAATAATTTTTGTCTCCCTAAGCTGACATTTTACCTTTCCAGTTGTAGAACTCTTCCATGTGCTGCTGAAGCCAATCTGCAGCAGATCAAGGTTTTGAAATTCCACAGGCAAACATAAGCAGACATCTCAGTTAGCATACTTGGTAGATAGACAACAAAAGTTGATTTATAAATTATATTTAGTTACTAGATTTTTTTTTTTGCTTCAGACTGTCTTAAATATAAGGGTCTTTACTTTCAAGAGTATTATTATATCTTTTCATGAGACAAAAGCGGTTCTAGGCTTCAGGGATAAGTGAAGCTCAAATTTTGAGCCAAATGCTGCTGAACTGTGAGGTTTTTTCCTAACCAGGAATATGTAGAATTCAGCCAAATGTGTAAGGCTCTAAAACATAATTCATAAAGATTTTCTATTTTGGCATTCTAATGTGTGTAAGACCTATTTTAGAGCAATTTGTAAGACAAAAGGAGAGCCCATTCTCCCACAGTCCCTACTTTTAGCAGCTGTAACCTCCCTGCATGTGGACAGGGAGGGAGAAGGGAGATTTTTTGCATTTCATTAGTTTGGCAAAAGGGATCACCAACATCTGGCATGGTTAACCCTGAGACAAAAAGAAACCATTTCTTATTATAAAAAGAGTGGTCAATAAGTGCTTTTACAAGAATAAATCTGGCAAGCACAAGCTCAACATGTGAGTAAAACCCCCAAAGAGTTTAGGATTAGCTTTAAAAAAACAGCTAATCCCAAATGCTGCTGGAATTGTTTTGACTG
The DNA here is from genome assembly GCA_003676055.1 of Chloebia gouldiae. NCBI lineage: Eukaryota > Metazoa > Chordata > Aves > Passeriformes > Passeridae > Chloebia > Chloebia gouldiae. The sequence continues at coordinate 23,683,801 of QUSF01000003.1, read as the reverse complement.
GTGCTCCTGTCTCAGCAGCTTAAAGCTTTCAGGATGCTTAAAAAAACCTACCAGAGTAGTAAAAAAATTATCAACAAATCAGAAAGGCCCCCAGGATGTGCCTTCAGAAAAAGAGGCTGGGAAGAGGGGCTGCAAGGGAGACACTCAGCACTGCAGAGCATGAAGGATTTCAGGGGTTTTGTGGCCTGGTTGCTGCCTGCTGCCCCTGGGGTGCCTTTGGCTGCCTGAGTACACAGGCATGGGTGTGGGGATTGAGACTGGGGACAGATTTTTCCATGGAAAGCAAATAGCTAGTAATTCTTCTGAATTACATTCATGACATAATTGGCAATTTCAGCTACTTCTTACTTCATTCAGGGCAACTCCCTAGTGCATCATGTATTCTCAAAGGATAGTTTCTTTCAGTCTTAACTACATTGTAAATTAATAGGTAAGATATATTTCTGCTGACCAGAGAGGCAGTATTTTCAAATTAATTAACACATAATGAGATTCACATAAAAAATCTGGGTTTGAAGATTAATATTTTTGTTTCAAGCTCCCTCAAAGAACTATGACTGGTTGTTTTTAGTCTGCACATCACGTAACTGAACAGATCATAAGTAACTTGAGGCAAAGGCTGCCAAAATACACAGTATCTGTAATAACTGGAAAGTAAACTGATGAAGGCAGTGCTGGAGGCAGCACCATGTTCTGCCTGAAGGGAACAGTCTTGTTTCCAAGTAGAAATCTTCCATTCTTTTTCCATGAACCATACAATATAGTCAATCAAAAGTCACAGTACTTGCCGGGCATGCTAGAGGATACAAGTGAACATGTCTGAGTGAAAACCATCCTTTGAGCAGAGTTGTTGAGAATTTAGCAATCATATGTCATACTTTTTTGAGATTTTTTTACAGTCTCAGTGGTGTGTCTGATTTGTTTACAGTTCATAAGCTGATTGAAGCCCTTTCCTTTTTGAGAGGAGAAAATCATCCAACATAGGTCCCACCAAACAAGTTATAGGTTATCACGGAGTAAGGGTGTTGCACTGCTCCTCAAGTAAAGCATAACAGAACTTGTGTCAACAAGAAGATATCCCAGCATCTCAAATGATGCAGCTGCAGTACAGGGCCCCAAGGACCACAGTGTTATCCTGCAGTGCCACCAGGAGGAAAACAACAAAATGCCTCTGTAAAACGAACAGCAAGACATCAACAGGTTTTTAGAAGGAATATCAAAAGTAACAACTTCCAAAACTCAGCTCAGCAGGAGAAGCTGCTTAAATTGCCTCTTAATTCATCTCACAACTTACATTTTCTACAGGCCACTGTAGCTGCCCCTTGGACTCTTTGGCAAATTGGTAAACTGCCTTAAAACTGGCTTAACCTGAACATTACGTAAGCGGGATGTTCCACAAACCAGATTCTGAGCATTGCAGGGCCAAGGTATTTACACTAAGCAGGAACACAGCTGTAAAAAGGGCTTGTATGTACTCTACTGTAGCATGAAAGCCAAAGAGCAACACACCCCATAATCACATTGTGAAGCCCCTTGCAGAACCCTCCTCCATCTACAACCATTGCAACACTGCTGAATCTGGCAAATCAAGAAAATAATTCTTACAATCGGTCAATAAATAAAAAATGAAGGGCTCCAGAGCTCATGAGCTGGTATCCAAGGTGGTGCAGGAGGTTTGAAACAGAAGTAAAGATTTCAGATTCTACTTTTGAGTTGTGCCTTGATACACCCAGCATGACCCCTCCTGAATACAACCTGGGACACAGGCTGAAACCTGCCCCTCCAGTCAGCTCAAACTAGCCATGGCCCAACACATCCATTCTCTGCAAAGTTTCTGATGTCACAGCCCTGAGAACAAGGCTTCATTCAGAACATAATTTCACTAAACTCCTCTCTTTTTTTTTTTTTTCTTTTTACTTGGTATATTTTGCATAGGGAAATATTTTTACTTTTATTTATCTTAGACTTTTATTCTGTAGCATCTTGTTCTGTAATGGGAGCCCACTCCAGCACTGCCTCTTAATCACACAGCTACAATGGGAGAGGGCAGCATTATTATCAGATCTGGAAGTTATTTGTGATATAAAATTCGTTCAAACAGTCACATTGGGTCATTCTTACCCTCAGGTGTATGTTGACTTTTCACACTCATTACATGCTAGTAGCACTCCTTGGTCTCCGACTTCTTCATGAGGTGCAAAGAAGGGGTGACACTGATCTTCTTTGTGGTGACCAGTGACAGCACCCAAGGAAGTGCCCTGAAGTTGTGTCAGGGGAGGTTTAGGTTGGATATTAGGAAAAGGTTCTTCACCCAGAGGATGGATGAGACTTTATTGGAGTTGGACTTTGATCCTTGTGGATCCCTGCCAAATCAGGATATTCTGTTAATCTGTGATCTCCACCTCCTCTCGGGCAGTCTACTTGCCAGCTGGTTACCACAGGGTAGCAAGCATTTATTTGGACATTTCCTCCTGGGGGGTCTCAACATACAGTTTTTGTATGCTGGCTGTGTTTAACTGTGCTTTCTTTAACCAGCTTGTTTCCTGCTCTAATACGGAGCAGATGTATTTCTGAAACAGCAGTGAAATGCTAAATATTAGCATAATGCTGAACTGAACATCAAGAGAAAGTGTTTCCTGCCTTGTTGCATTTGTTTCCTGGTCTTTATGCATGTGCTTTTTAAGAATTGCAAATAACTTAAGCACTGGGCTTAGTTATACACAGGTGCTAGAAGCAGCACTGGCCCCACTTTATTACTTAAAAAAACATTATGGATCCTGTTTTCACATTAACTATAATCATAATTTTTAACAGCAGCTACCTCCTGGCTGTCAGACATTAGAAACTTTTGTAACAGAAAAAGGAACTGTGCCAATACCAGGGTTACCCAAGGAAATGCAAGATCATCATTCAGCAAACAATAGGCAAGGTGATTGTACAGGGACAGAGAAAAGGACTTTTAGACCCATAAGCCCCAGTGTGCATTAACCAGGACACAACACTGGAAGGAGGGCAAACTCTTCCTGTAGTTAGTCATGCAGTCTAATGAAACAAATCCTTTTCCACGTGATGGAAATGGCACAGACACAAAAGATAGTTTAACCACCCTTCTATAATATGGAACTATAAAGAGGTGCTTAGTGTAGTGCTACTCAGAATGATAAGCAGAATTTCCACAATACCACTGTTGCTCTGGAAGGAGAGGGAGCTCATGAAGACTCAAAGTGTGATATGGGCACGATCCAGCACTGCTGATGGTCAGGCAGGGACTCTGTGGGCTGCAGAAGGGAGCTGAATGAAAAGCAGCAGCAGGGACTAACAAGAATAGAGGAGCTGAAGATAAAACATGGAGACGCAAAACATGTGCAAAGCTGACAAGACATTTTTAGGATTGTAGGATAATTCAGGTAGGAAAAGACCACAGAAATCATCCGTTCAGGATTCCCTCTCAGAGGAAAGTAAACTACAAGGTCAGGTTGCATTACTCAAGCTTCTATACTCCTGCACACAGGCAAATATCATAGGGAAGTGAGTTTCATCCTCAAACTTGACCCTCAGTAATAGTCCAAAGCTCCCGAGGGCAGTCAGGGGGAGGGGCCAGGCAGGTATTAAATACAGAATGTGCTGACTGGCAGCAGGAAGCAAGAAGCTGTGCAGAAAAACCACTGTGAAGGTGTTCCCTTGATGAGGTGGTCCTGCTGAAATATTTTGGAGTTCAGCCATCCAAGCACATTACAAAAGAGTAAAATCAAAAGGGATTGTCCCTCTCTTCAGTCAGTTTAGAATCACTCCACTACTGACTGATAACTATCATGGGACATGCACATTCCTCATACCAGCATTTTCTTAGCTTATGCTCATCTTAGAAACAATACTCCTGCATACACAATTATATATTTAAAAGTCAAAGGACTAGGTGGTCCAGCTGAACACATGTAACTAACGTTTGCTTAACTGCAAAAGCTATAGGAAACCTCCTAATGTTTGTGGTTCATTTATATGCCGCAACAGCTTTCTCAGTCTCTCTCCTGGGCCCAGACATCTAGCCCACAAATATGTGTGGATAATAGGACACAGCAAATTTTTTCCAACCATTCTTTCATGCATTTTTTCATACTGTTAAACATTTGTAATAGTTTCCTCATTTTGCCCTGATGTGAGAAATAAAATTCCTAGATGCTACATATAAGAGAAACTCATAGTCCCTCCTCTTATTTGAGGCTCACAAGGACTGAGAGTTCATGGTGGCAGCTCACCACCAGTACCTGTGGATCTTTTAGAAAGTTTTTGCTTTTAAAATATGCGTAAAATCTACAACTCTGACTCACAAAATGAAACAAGTAAAACTAATTCAGCAACACTGAAACTCTTTGCTGCAAAGACCAGATCAAACCAGAGAGCCACCACACATCTGTAAGGCTCTGGTTCTCAGTTGGTATTGCTGACACTTCTTGAATGAGAAGTGCTGGCCAACACATGGACTGGCACAACTGGGAATTTTGTGCAATTACAATAGGTTTATATTAAATAATCAAGGCTCTGTGAATCTAACTTATTCTCCTGGAGAAAGTACTAGCAGTTGTACAATTACTAATGAGACTCAAATGCTACTTTTGTATAGTTACATAGCAAGAAGATAGAGCTGATGCATTAGACTTCTCCCACTGGGAACAGTACCAATTTGTGCATATTCAGATCTACATTTGATAAAACAACTTCTATGTTTGATAAGACAATTTCTGCATTTAGACATCATGAAACTTACCCAAAAAGAAGACATGTCCAGTGTCTTTTGGGAAATACTTCCTTGAACGTGTCTGAACAAGACATATGAAACCTAGCTTTGGAAGCTGGCAAAGAAAAAGTGCATAGAGCCCAAGCTGGCCGACAGGAAAAAGTTTAAAAGCAGGATGCTGTTGATTAGACTGACAAATGATGTTTTAACCTGGGTAAACAGACACCACCTATTCCCTGAAAAAAAACAAAACCAAAAAACCTGTGTAACATTGGTCAGGAATAGGAACAAAGGCTTCATTGTCCCCAGGGAAACATTGCCAGCTTCTGAATACCAGTTTGCTTTTCTAAATGATGTTTGAAAATTTGTTTTAGACTTGATTACCCTATCTGTCCTTGAAACATTTACCATATTTCAGCTATGATTTCAACAGATTCTACAGTGGAATATGTGAAACCTGCTGTTTTCAATGGTAAATGGTTAAATGCTGGTGAAGCACTCTCCTGTGGGAAAAATTTCAGACCCTTGGGTGTGATTTTCAGTTGATTTAGGATTAATCCCTGCAGACTGCTCATCTGGATTAGGAAGAATATAGGCTCATTTACAGCCACATCCTCCACTTAAGAAATAGTTGGAGAACAGACATTTAACAGTACTCCCACATTTAGAGTAACTAACTAGATTGAATGAACCATGCGTTTTAAAAAAATTAATTAGAGACACATCTATTTGTTTTGATTTCTGCCAAATACTCGCTTGGCCCTAAATTAACATTTATGTTAAATCTTATGCTTGCCATCTCCAGGGGCAGGAAGCAGGAAGCCAGCACTTAACAGCACAACATTCGAGTGATTCCCAGTTAAGAACTCATGTGGGACAGTTAAAGAAAAAACCCAACAAAAATCATAGTCCAAGGTTTTAAAGGTGCATGGTACTAATGCACATTAATTCCTAAGTCTTTTTTATCAGTTCTTTGACAGAGGAGGAAGAATCAAAATGTTGACTCCCTGAGACCATGCGGGAACCAGCTGTGTTGGGGAACACTGAAAGCACGGGGTGGAACTGGGAAGTAGCAGCATGAGAAGGCTGATATGGCTCTTTAGGTGACTGAAGCTATTGACAAAGCTCCTTTCCTTGCAGTCACTTAGAATTTTATCCTAGGAGGGGAATGAGAAGGCGCCAAGGAGTTGCTGGAAGCCACGTTAGAAATTCCAAGAAGCAAACCAGCCTTTTTGACTTCAAGATGCCCAAGTGGTGGGCTCATAGATATCAGTTTGGTGTTGTACAACTGAAGAACAGTACTGTACACTCACCTCCTCAAGTAAAGCAGAGTTTACATGAAATAAGTAAGCGCCTCACATCAACTTTTGATGTAACAAACACTCCTGTGAAACTCCCTATGAATTTGAAACTATTGCTATACAGTCATCTTTCTAAGACTGCTCACCTCTGTGCAAAAGTGAAAAATAAGATAGTGACTTCAGCAACACTCGAAAGATAGTTGGAAAGCTCGTGTTCCTTTCCAGATAACATTGCCACAAATAATTCCCTCTTCCAAAGGAAAAGATTTTTATGCTTCTTTAGCACAACTGGCTGCTGGAATCTCCAGCCAGTCCACCTGCCCATCCTACCAAACTGAGAAGTATTTTAAGCACTAAGTGATAAAACCTGGTTCCAACTCTTGCTTTGGAAGTGATTTGCTTTAGGCTGACTTTAAAACCTGCTGTAAGTCAGTAAGTTTACTGCAGACAGGTCTGTCAGTGAGATCATACCTTCAGCTCCCACTGGTACCATGTACTCCTCAAACAGCACTTTGCAGATCAAGTGGCGCAACCATTGACAGAAAAAGGAAACTAAACAGAAGGGGAAAAGATGGGAATGTTTAAAAGACAAATCACACATCCAAAGAAGGGAACATCTAAGCTATGGCAAAAGACTTGACACTTTCTTATCCCCACAAGTGTGTAACAAAGAACTGGATGATGCTTTGGTCAGTACAGTGCAGACTCCAGAACTTCAGGCTTCAACCTTCCTAAATAAAATAAAGCATACAGAAGAACATCTTTGGGGGAGGAAAGAAAAAAGGGACTGTACTTGCCTTGCAGTATTGCAACAAAGGAGGAGCATTATTCAGAATAGAACAGAGGGCCGAAGAAGTCTGAAAAGAAGCATTAAAAGGAGAGTGTGTGCAGCACAGCTCAAAACCACATTGGGTCCAAATTCCAGTGTTAATAAAAACAAACACAGAATTAGCCTCCCTCCAACATTCTTTTTACTAACCAGTGACAAAAACATCTTCACAGTTTAATTTTACTGGCATTTTAAGAAGGACTGAAGGACTATGTATTAGAAAGCTGAAAAAAATGAAGACCTCAGGCTACGTTTCTGAATTAAATAGCCACTTTTGCTTTAAAAATACCAAATATCACCCTAACTTAGAAGTGAGATCCCACAATCCATATGTTTTCCCAAGTCTGTCTTAAATTTCTATACATGTGTAACGATGAAAATGTTCACTGCAGAGCTCCGATTTTCTCACTTACTCCTCATATAAGTCAGAAAAAGCTTCTCACCACCAAATTTCAGGAACCCATGGAAGGGCTTCATTAAGGTGAAACATTGTCAGAACGGAAGAAATGCTGCTAAACAATCAGGAGCAAGTGTTGGAATGAGCAATACCGAGGCTTATCTTTCCTGCAGCTTAGAACAAACTTGGCAGTTCCTGGGTGTAAAATGTTTCACTTACTTTTTAGTTGGCACTAATGCACAGGAAAGAGCTCTAGGAAAATTCCCTTGAGCAAGGGGAGCTTTCTGCGAGCTGGCTATGAGAGCTTACTGTCATTTATGGACATTTCACTGTGCCTACAACTTCTGGTAAACAAATGGGTGAGTCTGTTATATAGTAATCTTTAAAAAAAAAGTCCAAAAAGCAAGTAAAGAAAACCAACACTTAAGAAACAGTTTTTCTCCAGTATAGCAGCTGTAGCTTTTGCTTTGGTCTAGCATTTGCATTGTCCGGCAATGTGCTGGATGCAGTCTGATCCTGACAATTTGTAAGTTACAGCACCACCACATAAAAGCATAACCTTCGCCTGAAACTTGACAGAAGCTTTTATGGTCTGTTCAATTGGCTCTTGTTCCCTTAAATATCCCAGCTTTTGAGCTCAGTTAAACTGGATATCACCGTTTCCTGCACTTTCAAATGGAACAGTTAATTAATCCAGGTAATAGTATTAGCAGGGTCTATTACAGTACTTAAGGTAATGACACACAGCTGTACTGTGCTTCTGCCAACACCTCATCCAACAGCCAGAGTTCCAGATGTAAAGACACCTCCCAGCTGTCCATGTGCCAGCACTTCCACTGCTGAATGCTGTTCTGCACAAACATTTAGGTTAGAAAGCACAACTTATAAATTTTAACAGGTATTTTTTCTCAGCAAGAAGAGGTTTACTGAAAGAATAAATCCTTTTTTTTTTTTTTAACAAGATGGTTAAAAGACAGTTTTGCTTTATTTCTGAGGTATCAGTTGTAGTCAGTTCACTAAGGAATCTACAATAATATGGAGACACTGAAGAATCAGGACAATGCAGAAACAGCTTCCTGCTTATATGAATCTGGTACTAGCACTTAATAATTTCACACTTTAAAAATCTACTATCTTTGTTTTCTGGGTAGCTTACTGTTTTGTTAATAACATAAATATAGAATCATAACAAGTGAGAAAAGCTTTTTGAATTTCCTGTACCCACCCTAGAGAAAAAGTAAGAATATTTTTATTAGACTAAACTGCGCTGCTATGCAACACCACTAGCATGTAGAAGGCGTAAATGAAGACAGACATGAACTGTGTATGAGATAACTTATTTTATTTATTCAATTCTCAACTTAATTTTGATGCTAAAAATTGGTCAAAGGCACTTCAAAGAAGGTATTTAAGAAACAAATCCTTATGGCGACCATTCCAGACAAATCACCAACTTTTATCTGGCATTAGGAACACAACTATCTATAATTGCAAAGTGAAACATTCACAGGTTTTAAGTGGAGCATACTGTCCAGCAGCAATATTCAATTATTTTACACTATTAATAACATTTGTGGACTATTTTAAATACAATATGGTAAAACAAAGCAAATTACACTTTTGGAGTTCCACAGAAGATTTCTTGACAGAAAAAAGGACAAAAACTGCCTTTCCCAGTGGTCCTGTATTGAGGGCTCTATTTTTATCTGTGCGTGCATTATCAGCATCAGTAACAGGTACACCAGAGAAATAACCCACACTTTTCTGTCATACAAAGACAAAACACCCTGCTCAGATAACAAAGCATTTATAAGAGGTCTATCTGCTACTCAAATACTGACATTTATACTTCTGCAAGCCGAACAGATCAAATGGTAATAGCTGAAGAAAAAGTGATTTTTAATATACATCCCTACCAAAGCAAAACAAAGTGTCCTTAAAGGCAAAAGCTCTGTGAAAAGAGCTTCCACAAAATGAGACATGGTATAAACATCACCAGGGTGTAACCTCTTAAATAACACAAATACAGACTGCAAAAATTATTTGGGACTGGAAGAAGATTAAAACTGGTCTTTTTCTGCAAACAAAGATTAATATCTTCTCTGATTAAGACTAGCGATCAGAAAGTAACTTCTTGCCGTTGTCAATCTTTCTGAAGTGAAACCACATGAACCACTTTCTGAAGTGAAATCACCTTTAACCACAAGGTGAAAATTTTACTCTGTCACACATGGGGACACTCCCACATCCACTACCTAGTAATTTCAAGAAAATAGCTCAAAATTTTTAGATGGGTAATATAAATCACTGTGGTGCCAATGAAAGCTTTTAGGTTTTATAAAATTAAGAAACCTCTTTTAGAAACCAAACCACAGAGAAATAATCTGCACAGCCTAACTAAACCCATGATGCTGTGCCTCAAGAAGTCTCTCCATCTCCTTGGGCTGCAAAAATTCTCAAACTCAATAAATACCTTCTCAAAGCACAAAGATCTGAGAGTGAAATAGCAGACTACTAATATTAGTGTAATGTTGTATGTGAAAATTATACTGTTCACATTCCAACCTTGTCCACTGAGGCTTCTGAAGGCAGTGAGATAGAAACCAATTATTTCAGAGGTATCAGCTCATGGTTATGGCAATACAATTCAACAGAGAACAATAGGTCTCTGTTATAATCACAGAATGTAAAACCTGATACTTTTCTAGCTTGTCTGGAAAGAAAAATAATTCTTTGCAGTGCTGTTATGAAGGCAAAAGAAATAGATTCAGAGGCCTATGCACAAGGACACTTTAAAACAAAGAATTGACATTTGAAGAAAAGGCTACTTACTTCTCCAGGCAGGCCACCCATTTATCATAAGGTAGTATGTCCTTAGCCTTATTCCCTTCAGAAAGGGAACTTGCTCCTTTACTTTTCCAGTCTCTCTGCGGTCCTGCACATTTTGTGGAAGGGGATATTCCCACTCTGCTCTGCTAAACCCACAAGCCTCAGCTGGGCACCCAATAAGAACTAAAACTGCTGCTGAGAAAAGGCCTCGCCCTCAGCAGTGACCTGGCTTACCTTGTTATCCAGCAAACAACCTGCATGAAGGTCAAATATCTTGCTTCCTCCTGTCCACCTGAGACTTATGCTGGATGAAACTGGAAAGCCAGAGACAGGATAGTCAGGACAGTAAGGAACATGACGAGGAAATACTTCACAGGACAGCACAGGGCAAACATACAATACAAATCTGCAGAAAATATGTTCTGCCTGTTGTGGTAGAAAATCTTTAAATCCATATGGATGAACTGAAGAAGAAAGAAGAAATAAAGGAACTGTACAGCAGCTCAACAGATCTTTTACATGGGCTGAATTGACAAGATTAGGTTGGGATCTCAATTTCATTTTGTAACTTCCTTAAGTATGCCTGAATATTTTAACCGCTTGTTTGAACAATGCCATTGGAGTTATCAATTCCATATGGATTTCACAATACAACTGGTTTGTGCTGCATGTGGGACAAACATTAACCTCACAAAAGGAAGCACCTTTCAGCATGTTAACATCCACTGTCCTCTGGACAAGCATCCCCCTGACTACAGCAAACTGGAGACTTTTTCCTGTCATAAACCAATGCAGTTATAATGTTCTACTTAAGTCAATTAACATAAAATAAAGTTTGTGTCCCTATCAGTGCTTCAGAACAGTGCTGCTCATAAAGACCAACAGATTTAACCCCACAGGAACTATTTAACCAATACTTGAGAGATGAACTCAGCCTACGTTCAGGCAGAGAAGATGTATGCAGTATTTCAACACCATGAACTGTTTCAGTAATTACCACTGTGCTGCAGAGCAATGGTTAGAAAGAAAGTAGTAACTTTACTGTTGGAACACAGAAAGAACTCCAATCTGTACAGAACTACCTTGGAAAAAAAAATTCCAGTACGTTACGATAATATCATCTTCCAGGAACATCCTGAAGGACCAGCAGTAGTAAATAAAGCTGTCTCCTACCACTATGTACCCTTTTCAAAACCAAGACTGGAGGTAATTGAGTTATGTCCAAATTCATCAATATGATGAAGGTGACAACAAAAAGATGAAGAAACTTCTGTTCAAGTGTGGAATAAAACACTACATGTCACACTTAATCCCATTCCCCATACTCAATTCACTCAATTTGAAAAGGAGAAAACTAGAAAGTTTTAAATTAACTCTATAAAACATATATTCGACCTCTAAAAAAAATCAGTAATTAACACACTTACTTTGTCCCACACCTAGAAAGTGTTTCCAGTTAAAAGGCAGAGATACTTATGAAGTAGTAGAGAAAGTTAATGCACTTTGAGAGATTCCTGCATTCAGGCTTGCTCACCTGAATAACTACACAGTTCAGCTTCAAAAATAGTGAAAAAAGGATCATTTAACACTTTGTGCTGAAAAAGGTATCAAGAAGCAGATACAGAAAAGAAGTTTAAAGTGGAAGTAAAAAAATGTTCAGAAAAGTGAAATTAAGTACTTCAACCAAATAAACTGGCTTTGGTGCAGTTTTAAAATAGGACATTTCTGTATCTGAAAATTTTAACCTCTAGAGAAAATTAAAATGGAAACAAACTAATTATAATAGTGGCTGAAACCAAGTTGTTACAATGCAACTTCACTAAGATAATAGTCTTCCTGGTTTATGTGGCAGGTGGGATGGAAGACAGACTTCTATTTCAAAAGCATCTACCTTAGGCTGAAAAATGCTAAGACGAATCTTTATAGCCATTCAATCAAAAGGATAAGTTAATAAAACAAAAAAAAAAAAAAAAAAGCAACAGGCAAATATGTAAGCAGCTTGTATGAACCCAGCTATATAAACAGAAACTGTTTCTGGTTACTCTCCAGAAGAGTATTCCTCCCCAAAGACTTCATATTGTTTTGTGCAACAGATTTTAAAATTTTGTAAGTAATTCATAGCAGTGAATTCTGTTTCTGAAACAATTCAGATTAATCTTGTGGGTGAAATTATGCCACTCTGTTGTTAAGGCAAAGCAGATTGGAGAATCTAATTCCGTGTCTATGCCTTACTTTTAGGGCAAGGTACACGAAGTAACTTCAAGATGTTGAGAATACTTCAGAAAGCCATTGTGGTCTGTTTGACTGGGCAGCATCCAATTTCTAATATTAGAACTGACTTAATGGAAAGGAAATAGAGGAGAACAGAAAATGGAACAGAAATAGAGTACGAGCATGTTCACTTATGGTTTTCATACAAATTCTCCCAAATATTATTGTACCAGAGCAACCTCCAATTTCACAGCTTTAGGGCCCCAAATCTTCATGGGCGGGGCTGCAAGGTCACACTATCCCAAGCAGTCAGAGCCAACACCAGACTCTATTGTACACACAATGACAACTTGATTTTTGAAATAAAAATTGCCAGGAGTAATTTCAGTCCACAAGCTTCATGCACAAGTTTGAGGAGACTCTTACTCATTGTACTGGCTTCTTTTTAGTTTTTTCCAAGTCCAGTTAGCTCTCAGAAGATTTTTGCTTTAGCTTTTGATTATTCTCCAGTGCTTCATTTTTGCTCTGCTCTTCTGAATTCTTTGACGAATCAGGATTATACCTATACAAATACCCATATGGACGAAGATGATAAATCAAATATTCCAAATGATACATAGTCACAGAGTCAACATAGTGGAATGAAACTGCTAGATCGGAGCAGCATCCAGGACCCTGAAACACAAAACAAAGCAAAACAATCAGCAAGAATTGCAAAGCATGCCCTGGATTAAAGATCCAGGGAGAATTCAAAGAAATACTTCATTTAATGGTAAGAAATTCAGTACTATCAGTCATATGTGTACTTCAAAAGTTAATGTTAGGCAAGCAAAATGTACCAGACGTATCTGCCAAGGCATCTTTCCAAAATGAAGCTGACAAAATCTCTTGCTTCTGTGATCAAGGCAGTGAAAAAACTAGCTGCCCTCATTAACGTCAGAGGTTTTCTGCGTTTCCATACTGAATTTTTGATGCTGGTGTTTAAACAGCACCAAGAAGCAGCAAATGAGTAACATTTATATATGAAACAATAAATGCCTGTTACTTACGTCAGCATCGAGACAGAATGTATAAGCAACATGTGACTGTGCCTGCATCTGTTTGTGTTGACATATTATACAGTTTGGCAGTATTATCAGAATCTGACTTCCTACTGATAGAAAGTTGTTACAAGTAATTGCAGAAACGTCTTCATTTCATTGACATTATTAAGTGCTAGAGGACCATTGTTAACACATTTGTCACAGCTTATATTTTGTAAATTTGAGATCACCTTCCTGGAGCACAGTTTTGGGGTTTCTTTTTTCAGCAGCTTTGATCACAGTATTGCTAATATTTCCAACTGGAACTAAGATGAAATATTTAAAGACACTAAGGAGAACAATTACTATGTACCTGTCATTCTTTCAATACTTATGAAGTTTGATCAATAAAGCTTGACTTTATTACCAGATGAAGTAGTCTCTATCCAAGCACATGTATGACAGGACAGCACCACACAGGCAACTTCCATTCTGAATCAGTTAGACATGGAACTGTCCACAGCTCAGCCACCCATGCACTGCAGCCTTAGCTAGAGCTCTTGCCTCCTGACACACTAAATACAGTATCATACAGCTGGTTTAAGGTACAGAAATGCTTTAGCTGCTGAATACAAGTATAAAAATAGATTGCTGCTTTACAATGAAAAAAAAATCTACTAAAGAACCAGACTCTTTTTCAGCTTTAATATGTAAAAAATTCCAAATCCTGTTTTTGAATTCTTTCACCTAATTCTAATGCACACATCACATGCTCACACACATCATAAGATGCACTTGACAAAATGGATACCAGGTTCCTCAGGACTTACCTCTACAGCAGGATAGTAATTGTAATTCCAGTACCAGAATGTTTTTGGTAGGTATCCTCTGATTAAGTGATGTTCTGGAACAAATGGATGAAAGGTTTCTCTACCACTTGTATCCCTAGAATCCCCTGCTTCCACATTGATGATCTCCATGCATTTTCCTAGTGCCAGATCTTCAACAGAGGAACTGTGAGTGCATTTGTTCGTTTTAAATGCAACAACAAATCTCTTCAGAGCTTCTTTGCTCAGAACATATCCTGCTCCTCCACTCATGTAGCCCTGCTTCACATAGGGCTTAAACCTTCTTCCAAAGTATATTGGTTGTTCAGGACTGTATTTTGAAAGAAGCCATCTCAAATTGTCCAATATAACATATGTATCATCATCTGCTTTCATAAACCAATCAGCATCATCAAAATAATGGTCATATACATATTGAAAAGCTTTAATAGTCTTCCAGTAGAGTTGGTCCCTGCCTTCTTTGGTTTCTAGGCCCACAGCTGGGAAATCTTTATTTTCCTCAGAGCTCATAAAAAGTACTTTATTACAGCGCTGGGCCCAAGTGGCCTTAACATGCTTGGCTTTCTTTTCTAGATTTTGAGGTCCAGTCATGACCCAACACAGTATTTTCACCTTGTGATACAGTCCTTCTGCAATATTTTTATCCTCATCTAAAAAAAGAAGATAGTTAAAACCATATTAGACATGATTGCCAAACAAACTAACAGCAACCTCCCCCCTCCTCAGATACTGTTTCTAGGTAGAAAAGACATGCAGACAGAAAAGAGGCTTTTGCTTCCAAATGTACCAGATAATGAACTCCATGCTAGATTCTGGAAGGAAATAAACAAGACTCTCAAAGATTAAAATTCCTAAAGTTATTTCAATTTCACAAGATAAAGGAGAGTGTAAGAGTCATATCAAAATGGGTGTCTGCTCATGGCTTTAGCAAACCTTGATTTCTACATAAAAACTGCTCAGAGGCAACCTCTTTATGGTCTTGGAAGACTAATGAAAATTTTAAAACAGAGTATTTTTGCCATTCACAATGAATACAACTTAATTATTACAACAGAGAAAGGCCAAAAAGCTAATAAGCTCTTTTATATATATATTCATGTTAACTAACAAAGCCTAATGAGTATTTCTAAACCAGCAAAATATGTTTTAAGAATAAAGAAAATGGTAAACCAAAAATAATGTATCAGATTAAGTAATTTAGGATACTATGAAACTACTGTTACTGTTGATAACATGTTTTTATTTGCACCAATCCAGCAGAATAAAGACAGTTATCAGAAGTGTGAAACAATGTTTTTCAAAGCATTCATTGCTCCAAAGAAACATTTTCACTTGATACATGCAGAAAGATTTTAACTCATGTAAAAGAATATTTCATGGACAGTGAAATTGCATAACTGGTACTAAAATATTCCTGCTTACACTTTATGCAACTATATATCAGATTTCTCTGTAACAAAGTTCTACAACTACATGTGAAACACTCACACACTCATTTTACAACATTTGTAGTTTAAATATGGCTAAATAACAAGTTTACTAACATATTCAGCAAATGCACTGCAGTGCAATTTTTCTCATCCAAGATGTCCCTACTTAAACATTCTCTGTATTTGGGATTTAGAATGAACTCATTTAATGAAATACATCAAGTGTAAAAGCATTCCTGAAGTATTGGATGAGTCTACCTTCTCTGGAAAAATAACCAGAGTGCAAGAGACTCTCTGGTTTTGACTACAAA
Organism: Chloebia gouldiae; assembly: GCA_003676055.1. Taxonomy (NCBI): domain Eukaryota; kingdom Metazoa; phylum Chordata; class Aves; order Passeriformes; family Passeridae; genus Chloebia; species Chloebia gouldiae. The sequence goes on along the minus strand of QUSF01000003.1, from coordinate 23,667,888 downwards.
CAGCAATCTGTGCCTGGACTGCTGCGTAATCAGCTTAGCAAAAATCCCTTTGCACTCCTGCTTCAACTCTGTGTTTTACTAATCATACCAAGAAGTAATTTTTAAAAACTTTTATTTTAGCTTTATCTTAGAGGCTAGATCAAAAGTTAGAATTGGTCCAAAATTAGCTTCTTAAGGGTAAAAAGCAACCCAGCCACATCTACTATGCTAGCAAAGATATCTGCTTAGCAAAACTTCCACTGGGTGTCAATAGCTCATTTGAGAAGTTAATGCTCCTGACATGTCTGGATACAGAAGTTGGACAAACAGTTGGACTTTAAGGAAAAAAAAATTACTACTGTAATAAAAATGTAAATAAAGAAAACCACCATTCAGTAGACCTCAGGAGAAAAAAGTTATTTAGATGTAACTTGAACATGAGGAAACTTGGCAGTGAAGAAGCAATGTTTTGCAATGCATGAAAAGGGAGGACATTTGCTAATCAGCCAGGTGCAACAAAATACCTTTATGCTGTCCAACATCTGCATTGAAATTCATTTGTCCTTGCAGTTGATTGTTGTCAATATCTGCTGAGTGCTGCCCATGTGGATCATTGTGAAGAACATGAGGCTGGATCTTAACCTGCTCTTCTAGTATAATGTTAAACAGAAGATAGCAGACAAAAAATCCTATTGCTGAGCCGAAAGTGAAGGTTAGAAAGTTCACCAAAGACTTAGAAGAGGCCATCTCCTGAAGGTGAGACACTGTCAAAACCAAATGAAAAATACATTAGACTTAACAGAGAAATCAAATCTAGAACTATAGGAAGAAATCAAGGACTAAATCTCTGAAAGCAAAGAACTCAGTTCTAGCTCAGTTTCAGCTCCCTCGGGCTTGCATAGAAATTTAGGTGCAAGAGCAATGCAAATATCAGTATAAAATTGTACATCCATTGGCAGTGGCTGCACATAAAATGAGTGTAAATTTTAACATATTAAAGACCTGAAAACCAAATTCAAGTTTTTGAGGGTTTTTGATCTTTGGAAAGAGTTGAGCTATTTTCTTAGAACTCATGACTAAACTACAAAAACATTGACTGTTAAATACACACTGAATTCCAGCCAGAGCCTTACAAACAAGTCAATGATGTTCCCTCCATTAGGATCATTATTAATGACTGTGAGCAGAACCCAATTTAGTTCATGAGAGAGCCCAAAAAAGACAATTATGGACTGCACAGAGCATCAATGAAAATCATCGATCAGAGAAGAGCTGCAGGCAGCAAAACAACTCATTTAGCCTGCACTCCCTCCTCTCACGGCCTGGGCAGGGTACTGGAATCAGTGTGTCCCCAAGCAAGCTGTATGAATCACTGTGCAGCAACACACACTCCACATTCCAGCTTTCTGTCTGCTCCTCTGCTCTCCTGAAGGGAGAGCAACGGATGGAACATGTGTGTGCATGTTGTTAGGTTGGCACTTTCAGAAATCCATCAGATTTACTGTACACATGCAGATTGAGAACATTTGAGAGTGCAGCAGCTCTCACATGTGGTACTGCTTTTCTTTCCACACTGCTAGAAAAAGGAAAGAAAATTGAAAACACAACTCAAAGCACAAAATGAAAATCAAGAAATGTACAGGGTGCATATAAGGGTGTATATATATATATACATATATTAAAAAAATATTATAACTGTGGTTGATGAGGAGCTGCAGTTCTTTAATATGAACAAGCACATTATGCAATTTTTAATTGCATGGTGGCTTCCCTAAATTCAGTCCTGCATCTTGGTGGAGACAAGTGACTGCCTTTAGACATTATGTCACAAAATAAAAAAATGACTGTATAATCATTTGTGACCCAGACCTTGAAAAAATTACTTGGTTTACAGCTTTATTTCTAATGTCTTTTACACCACTAAATTGAGAAGAAAACATGAGTATTTTGATCAGATAACCAAAAAAAAAGAGCAAAACTCCCAAAACCTTTGTCAAAAAGCCAGTGCATACAAGCAGCCAATGACAATATAAAGGATCTGCTGTACTAACATTATTTTTTTGTTTTTGCTTTCCCATTTATCTCCATGAAGTCCCCTCAAAATTTGCAATACACACAAGGAGATGGCCAAAATAAAACAATGCCTCCTTTTGGTATATTTAAAGTGGGGAAATATACAAACCCATGCATGCCCACAGGGTACCTACACCACCTTCTAGAAAAAAAGGTTTCCACTGTTTGACTTCAACATTCAGTGTCTCTCTGCCATAGAATTTCAGTTATCTGCTCCAACAGCTGTTAAAATTACTCTTGCTAGGAGATAAAAAATGAAAATAACTTGAAAATAATTGCTGCTCATTTAAGTATGAAATTATGTACAACTGAATTCTATAGAAAAAAATTAAATGTGCAGAAAAATGAAAAAAGTACACCCATCACATTGGAAATCAGAAGCTGATTTGGCAGTACTTCACACACAAAGAGGATTTCTCAGGGCAGGTAGTAGCTGTACTTCATATTTGATACAAAATGCCTCTAGTTACAGTTTTCAATCTAAAAGAATCTGCTTATCATTCTACCAATTTTATACCAACAGAATGGGTTACTATAAACATCTGTGGGTGTATATGCACATGTTTATAAACTCCAACAGTAAACAGGAGAAAAAATTTCATTTTTTATGATATCTTGATATTACACATACATTGAGTCTTTTAACTTGACAGCAAAAATAAATGAACACTACAGCATTACAGTAGAAGAATCAAAAAATGCCTAAAAGGAAGGTCAGTTGTCAGATATAAACATCCCCACTCCCTGCAGACATTCTCTTCTACACACCGATTTATTCAGGGGGAAGACACACAAAACAGTTAAGGCCAGGTTGGACGAGGCTTTGAGCAACCTGATCTGATGAGAGGTGTTCCTGCTCATGCAGGGGGTTGCTCTTTAAAAGGGGATGGATGATTTCCCTTTTCCCAGCTCAAACCATTTTGTGATCCTACGAGTCTATGACATTCAGAGAAGGCAACATCTATTTTTACTTCTTGAGTTAAAAAACACACTATGTTAAAAAACACCTACAATAAAAGGCTAGGTTTGAATTTAATTTATGCTCCACTGCTCTATCAGGGAAGCTTAAATAAATACAGATACTTAGATATTCATGCAGGTAGCCCTATTCACATCAATCAAAACAACAAATATTTTCAAACTCTATCACAATGTAACAGTCATGAGTCAACAATTCCTACATTCTCAAGCTTACAGATAAACTATTTTTCCTGTGTTAGGGGCAGCTGAACCTGACAGCCCACTGACAACAAGACTGCTGCAACTCCATGTGCCCAGATCCAGCCAGGTTGAGGATATATTCCCATAGCTGTGCATGCAAAGATGCATATGCACATGGCTGACCACAGAGATCAGCACAGATAAAAACAAGTGTTCATGCAGACACAAACACAACCTGGCCTTATGCTGCTCCTCCCCACAGCTGCCCAGGACAAAGGCCTGCTACTGGCAAATATACACATACACACAATGTGGATCCCTCTGCAACTGGTCTCAGACCCTCAACCTACCCAGCAACCAAGCCTGAATCCTCAGACTCCCCAGAGCCCTGCTCCTTGTCAAGCTGCTGACCCTCTGATCTCACTAGTACCTGTCCCACACTTAGAGCTGCCTCAAAGCCGGGCTCCCAAGCCTCTTAATCACACTGACTGGCTAGCCCGGTGTGATACTCACGAGGAACCACACGCCAGCATCCTTGCCAAGACGGGACCCACGCACTCGGCTCTCCCCAGCGCGGGCACTGCGGACACACCAGCCTCCACTGTGGACACACCTCGCAGTCCCCGCTCCGGCTGCTGGGCCTTTAGGGCTCACTCACTCCAGTCCCTCCAGCTGCTGGCACACCAGACACACAGGTCCCTAGAACTTACTGTGCTTCTCCAGTTGCTGGCACTTAGAGCTCAGTACGCACACGAGAATAGGGCACAAAGTCCTCTCACCCAGCTAGAAAGGCACCTTAATGAGGAAAGAGGACACTGGCAATCTGGCCTAGGACACAGTCAAACAGACTGACCAGCCACTTGTTCCTAACTGACCAAGGTCTTTTGTTTTCCCATACTTCTTCCTCCTCAAACCACCTTCCTTTAGTCCCTCCCAGGAGCACCCCATAATTTTGTGCAGTCACAAGATGCTTTTCTCTTGCGTCCTGCGTGACCCATATTTTCTAGGCAGTTAGCCCCTCAATCTGCTCCAGCCAGCCCTCCTGGGGACTTCTCTTGCTGCATGTCACACCCGGGCAATGGGGCTGGTGGCTCCCCGGTGACAGAACCAGGGGCTGACTCCTCTGATGAGACTGTGCCTCTGTTCATCCTGCTGGTGATCCTTCAGACATGCTAATCTAAATTACTGCTCTCACCCTGCTGTTCCAGTAAGGGCTTTAAGAGCACTTCCACAAGCCAATGGAAATTTAAGGAAAAACCATGCAATATGAAAACATGAATAAATGGCAAGAGCTTGGCCCCACCACCAAAAGAAAACAATCCAACCACTTTTAAAATTAATCCTTTTACACAGACTCGGACGAACATGTACAGAAACACGTTAAACAAAATACCAAACAACCAGAAATGCCTCAACCTCAAAACAACATAACAATGAAAAAACCCCAAAACACCTCTGTAACCATCAAATCTGGGATTTTGAAATTTTCAGAATGCAGAACATAAGTCTAATTTTAAACATGTTTATCCCACTACCATTCCATAATCCCTTTAAGATTTGATTAAGTTAAACCTATATACAAGGCTGATTCTTTCTTGTATCCCTTACTTAGGAATCAAGGGGGAATCTCTGAGGCCCCATGATGAAACAACTTAAATGTCCTTTGAGAGCTGCATAATTAGCAATGAAATTTATCTCTACCACCACGTCCTTACCAGTCAAGCAACACATCAGAATAATTCGACCAAAATGTAGAAAAAAACGCAGTTAGCTGTGCAAACACGCATTCTGCTCCTTAAGTCACATACATTGCTAGTTACTCTGTATATTCATACGCTTATGAAATGCTGCTAAATGCGCAAGTTGTGCATTTGCTAATGTCTACATCTAGGATTTCTGTGAGGCTCTGCAGTTTCCTATCGACTAAGCACAGATCGTATCTTTCCACTTCAAATATCTAATGTTATAAGCATTTCTTTCAAAATAATTCCTGCTTGTTCTACCAGAAAATACAAACCATCAGAGTAAGGTACTTCGGCATAGGAGGCCAACAACTGCACTGAAACGAGACGTGTAACAACCCACAGTACCGGTGAGCTGGAGGATTTGGCTTCTCCTTCCTCATTCCAAAAGCTGACGCCGTCCTTGGGCAACAAGTGCCGCGGCCGAAGCCCGGCTGCCCGGAGCTCTCGCAGCGCAGCGCTCGCTACGAGCGTCCGCCCAGGAAGTCCCGCAGCGGGGCGGGAGCAGCGCCTCCGGGGCACCGCGCTCCCTCCGCCGGGCTCCGAGGGACTCGCGCTCTTACAGGGACGCCCCAGCTCCGGCGCCTCTCCTTCCCGGGCCTGCAGCCGCTGCCCCGCGCCCTGCTCGCCGCCGGGGAGACACGGAGCGCCCCGGCCGCCTCCTCCCGCCCGGTGCCCGCGGAGAGGAGGTACCCTCGGCGCCTCCTTCCGCGTCGCCCCCGCGGGCGGGACGCTGCCCCCGCGGCCCGGCCCCCCCCCTCCCCTCACCTCTCGGGCCGGCGGGGCCCCGGCGCGCGCTCAGCCGCGCGACAGCGCGCGGGCACCCGCTGGCCGCGCGCAGGGCAGGCCCCGGCCCG